>OU342645.1:10354506-10998994 GCA_910589605.1 Chrysoteuchia culmella | reverse complement strand
CCGTTACATCGGCTCATATAAAACAAATATACAAACTTACTGCTATCCGCCGATACCCAAAGACAGTGAGTAACCCGAAACCTTCATCGAGAACTTAATCTATCAAATTGAAACTCATCTTGGATTATTTAGCAACAAATCTATTAAGGCGAACGCACCAAAGTGGAATACATAAATCAATTAACCCAGGACAAGGCGGGCCGTGTTGGGACCGGTAGCCCATTTCGGAGACATCCACCCTATTTTGGTGACACCAACCCTCTGGCGACGGAATCGTCTCTGGTCTAATTCAAATATTACTTGTGGAATTGAAGTCTCGGTTGGGCCACGAAAAACACTTTTGACTAATATGAAATTTAAAGTTGAGCTAGTCTAATCTACCTAAGTATGTTCATGTCTTCTTCTTGGCCTGTCGACTTTGTTTTTATTTTTAATTTTGAGGGCAAAACTCAACGACAGATACAGCACTATTTGACCTATACATTAAAGCCCAAGAAGTATATATAGCCAGCGAACTGGGTCTTAAAAAGTTTGTTGTCTACCTAGAGTCCCTCTCTACCTAGGTGTCTAGAGTCCGCGCCACGAAAGAAGTCCCTTAAGAACGGCGCTTCAGTCTACGGCCTGACCCGTTCAACATTCGAAAATAAGCTCTATTACTATGGACATAATTTGAGTTTGTTTTTATTTCGCGGGACTTCTTTCGTGGCGCGGACTCTATGATATGAGTCGGAACCTGGACCACCGTTTCAAAATCCCCTTAGGAATTAGTTGCTTTATGATGCGGCTTTCGGGACCTCTTACCGTGGTCCCAAATAATGGTGACTAATGTAGCCACAGAATACTAAATGGTACAAGTAATATAGCTTACAGCTGATAAAAAATACGCTATTTACTTGCAACGAATAGTAGAGGCTATCGATCTGATACTGATTCAGCTATATTTTAGCGTAGCTATTCTTTTAACACGCACGCACGCGCTCGTTGACTTAGCACCACAGAGCGGCCCGTCTCGCCGCACTGTCGCGCTATGACTGCTAAATCTGCTATGCTATCCGTTCTGAAATGAATCAGAATCAGAATCAGAATCGTTTATTCCTTAGAAAATAGTATGACATAAGATGGTTTTCTGCAATTAAAAAAGCGTAGGAATTAGTACATACATTAAAGGATACAATTATAGCGCGCCGTTCCGCGCGCGCCGCCTCGAGCGTTAAATGCTATAGCCGTATATAGTTCGCGTCCGCGCGCTTATCTCAATCCTATAGCATAGCGTCAAAATTAACATGCTATACAAATATAGCTTATTCCCTATAGAATGCTCTAAAAATATAGACGTAATAAACCGTATATAACCTTTAGTCCTAAACGCCAAGTTAAACCATTATTTTTAGTGGTATTTTGGGACCACTGATATAGACACAATTGCTATCACGCACCTCTACAAAGCTTTCTGGACACTTTTCTCGCGCAAGCGCACTGTCTATCCCGCTCACACATGAGCGGGACAGACATTGCGAGATAAAGGTCGACAGTGAGCTGCGGTGCGCATACTACGCTGGCTGCTGCCCGGTAATTTGACTGTACTTTCCCGACATAGGATTAAAATAGCATCTGTGTCTATATCTGTGGACCCAACATACCACTAAAATAATGATTAGTATTAAGGTGGCGTTCGCCCCATCAAAAATAATCATTAATTTCGAATGGTGCTTTCGGGACCGCGGTCCTGCTCCCAAACGCCGTCTCTATGATATTCCTACGAATACGAATGCTATATTTAGACAATTTTACTAATCGTAAACACAATACCCTAACCTAATGGTTTTTTATTTCAGTATGAATTGTTATTCTTATTAGTTAGTTGGCACAAATTGGAGCTTAAGCACATTGTATCTAACACTGTACTAGTTTTTTATGGAAGAGCGACTCCATCTGGCACGGTGCACTATACACTTAATAGAGGGAGTCAATCACCATGCTGTGACAATTTATTGGTACCGAAATAAATAAATTTTGTTTTTTTTTTATTTGAAAGGCAATCAGGAGCCCTATTTTTTAATCACTCGAACTACATCCGCATACGGAATCACGACATTCGCATGCGAATGTAGGTAATTCGTGTGATTCAAAAATAGACACCTGATATAAACACAACTAAAGTTTGAAAAGTATTTTCCGTTCCTTTGGTTCGTGTGTGTTTGACTCTTAGACAATAAACAAGTTTTATTTTGTTAAAGTTCGTGAACTTCCCTTCAAAGTCGTCTATACCACATTTAATTTTCTAGACATGCCATGAACAACACTCATACGCAAAACGCTGGTTTCGTAGCGGTGCGGTATCACAGCCTTTCTATATTTACATAAAACCAATTACGAGTAGCGCCTCACGTAACCGCTCGGACCGTAGCCCGACGGCCGACTCGAAATACTAAATAAGCTCCGTAATGTTAATAGACTCGGCTCGAGAACGCGACCTGTGTGCGACCACTTTTTTTACGAAATCCTCGCAATAGGATTTTTTGATTTTTGTACGCACGACAATTTGCTTGTGACGCGATTTTTTGACTTCGCTATTCATGTTAAGTAATTTAAAAATGTGTTTAAAAAAGGGGGTTGAATAGCATTTAAGACTCCTAATGCTGATAATTGTGCAGATAAAATAATTGTATTGTGTTGAGCAATAATTATAATAGGTCGGGGGAAAAGTATCTTCGCATTTTTCAAGAAAGTTCAAAACATGTTTTTACCGACTTCAACAAAAAAGGAGGGAGGTACTCAATTCAACGCGTATTTTTTTTTTTTTGTCTGATGTATGTATACCGATTACTCCGGTGTTGGTGATCCGATTTTAATAGTTGTTTTTTTGTTCGATCGGGTACACTGTCAATTTGGTCCCATATAATTTTTACGAAGATCTGGCTAGTAGTTTTTTCATAATCTTGAAAAATATCAATCACCTTTTGGCAAGTAGTCGTTTACCTAGATGACATTGTTGTGTATGGGCTGATTTTTTGTGTAAGTAACGGCACATGATGTAACTAAAAAATCTGAAATAAAAACATTTTATAAAAAAAAATCAAACCGACTTCAAAAAGTAAAAAAATAAACTTTTGGAGTCGGTGCTAGCTAGCTAAGGCCAAAAAAATATATAGTTAATAGAAGTGCAATGTAGAATGCCCTGGCTGGCACCGACTCCAAAAGTTTTATTTTTTACTTTTTGAAGTCGGTTTGATTTTTTTTTATAAAATGTTTTTATATAGTTTATTTACATTTAACTAAAGTATGTACATTTTGTTCGATACATTTTGGCTATCTTGTAGGTAGGGATCCCATTGCTATAGAAATTTTGGGGCAAACAGGTGGAAATCTGAAGGTGCAAGGTCAGGACTATACGGCGGATGCATTAACAACTCCCAGCCAAACCTCTTAATTTTTTCTGAGTGGCTAAAGATGTGTGAGGTCTAGCGTTATCATGATGAAAAACCACACCCCTTCTGTTGATCAATTCCGGCCGCTTTCTCTCAACTTCTTGCTTTAATCTCATCAGTTGTTCGCAGTAGAGTTCAGAATCGATGGTCCTGCCTGGTGGTAACAGCTCATAATGAATAATAGCCTTCCAATCCCACCACACACAGCATCACCTTGTTGCGAGTTAATCCGGGTTTCGCCAGTCTGCGAAGCCTGACCGGCCTTTGACCACAACCTTTTTCGCACGTTCTTGTCGTACGTACACTTTTCATCACCAGTTATCAGCTTCTTCAAAAATGGTTCGGTTTCATTACGTCGTAATAAAGAATCACAAGTTAGTACACGGTTCATTAGGCTTCTTTCAGTGAGCTCGTGAGGTATCCAAATATCGAGCTGTTTTGTGTACCCAATTTTTTCAAATGCGCCAAAACTGTTTTGTTGTCAATTCCCAGTTCTTCAGCTACGTCGAAACTACTGATCATGGCCCACTTTTTAAAAATTGGCATCCATTTTATCCGTTATAGTGCGACCAGAGCGACGTGCATCTTTGACATCAAAATTTTCGGATTGAACACGCTTAAACCAAATTAGTGTTACTCTCACAGACAATGCCCTAGGTCCATAAACACCGTAATTTTTTTTGTTGTAAAATGTATCGAATTTCTTCATTATATTCCGTCATCTTGAGTATAAGAAAATCAAATGAAAATCACACATTTTCCTAATTTGAATATAGACTTATCTTCTTTAAAATTTAACCTTTTACGGCTGGTTTCAATAATCTGTCCCTAACAAGAGGTAGGCCTATCTTGGTGACGTTACTTAGCAACCGCTGTTATTTTAGGCTGATTAACAAAAATATGTAGGCAACAAAGCTCTAGTAAGCCTATCTCTTACTGAGGATAGGTTATTGAAACCGACCAATAATGATACCAAAACCAGCCAGATACAAATAGTATAGCCAAAGAGATTTTACTAAAAGTTCATACATACTATTATGCGAAAAGACTTTTTCCCCAGCCTAATACAATTTAATTACTTTAGTATTTAATTTAAGAAGAAATAATTTCGTAAATACCTACTAAAGTCACCATTGCAAAATAAGTATAGGTACCTACTTATCTCGAGTCATTAAATATTAGCATAAGACTTCAGACTTCCATAGGCTTTACGCATAAAAGGTAATCTAAGCTAAGCTTGGTCTTTATAAAACATTTAAGCTATAAACTCGACAACAAATATTTTTTTTTAGAAAATAAAAATTCTGAGGCTTTTTCATGAAGTACTCAAGTAAAAGTCCTACAAAAAGTCAAGAAAAAAACCCAGCGAATCCAAAATGGGTGTAAGTGTAACGGAACAAATGAGTGAGGTGTAAACACAACGTTTCGCACAATCGGCCTTAATTAGTGTTCATTAGCAATTACATACGCAGTTTAAATGAAAACCTCACAGACGTGAGCCGAGTTACAATAGGGGAGCGAGGGGAGACGTGAACAAGCATTTGATACAATAATTGTTAAACACCGGGGTGCCGCCTGCAGCTACGTCCGCGTGGAATCTGTTTGAAGGAATCCCTTCTTGTTTTCTCCGAGATCCTATGTTTCTAAATACATGATTTTCCCACGGGAAAGGGAAACACGCAGGTGAAACTGCAGGCAGCTACTAGTGAACATTTAGTTTCAAGCTTGAAAAATTGTCCCGGTGTTTATGTGAACTCTCTTACTCAGTAATACCAGCCCTTAACAAATTAAATAAAACCACTGCTAGATAGTAATACGGAAACACGTGTAATTCAATAAACATGAAGATCTGAAGATAACTTGAAGTAATAACATTACGCTTATTACTTATGCGTCGCCGACTACCGACCGCCTTTGATTATACGACAAAAAGAAGAGACATATACAACTATGGGATTAACTTTGACAGGATTATATTATTAACGAGAACTTGGTATAGTAGCTATCCAGCGATAAATAATAAATAAGTATATCGAACTAAAAATGGAGATGATAAACGTGCGTCAGATTAGTCACACAATATATATAAGCTCTTTATACTGCGGCTTGGTAAGATATGATATTATCTTGTTTCTCATAATATTCCTTGCATTAATTTCATTTGCCATAATGATCCTCGGTCATAATATTCGTTAGCATTATTCTCACTTATACCTAGTACTATTAAGTATTCTGTGTTTATGCTAACGCACGATATAATCATTTACTAGCAATACTTTTCATTTGCCATAAAATGAGATGCCATATTAACAAATGCTATAATTATTAGAAACTATAAATATCATTCGACATAATCTTTATTTGCCATAATAATTCACGTCTTATAACGTTTATTTTTAGCTAACTTAATGTAGACAACCAAAGAATAATATTCAAATCGACTCAGTTGACCCTGACTGCTCGTAGTCTTGTATGCCCTACCCCTAGTGTAATTTAGAGCCGCGAAGGCGCGGAGACCGGGCCGCTGGAACCCCGCAGCGCCGGAGCCGTGACAAAAGACTTGCATGTTGCATGCCTACTTGCCTGCTGCATGCCTGCTTGCCTGCTGCATGCCTGCTTGCATGCTGCACTTGCCTGGCTACATAATGCATGCTGCACATGCCTGATTGCATAATGTATGTCTGCCTGCATGGGGGTTTGCATACAATTCTAGTACTTAAAGTCAATAATACAAATAAAAATATATACTTAATAATGAGGGGAACAAACTTGTTAAGCCATTAATTATTATTTTAAGTAAGTATAGATTTTATGGTAAATTTTGGTTATGGATATTAAATATATTGAAAATGAAATGTATAGCAATTAAAATTATGGAATAAAGTAGTTGTGGCCCTTAGAAATAAATATGATCATGAGCATGCCAAAACTTTTATTTATATACCTACCTTCATCAGATTGTCACTTTTGATAGCAAACTACAAAAAAAAAACAACGCATTGCACACAGTGCCGGAAGTAAAATTTGGTTAAACGAAACTGCAGGAGCAGGCATAAATTTTTGACCGCGGTATAAAGAGAGGGGGATATTATTTCCTCTTCTACCTCGTCTACTCTCCCTCCGTCTTACGATCAGGTCACGTGTCCTGACACGACTTTAACATATTTTACACATCCCAAAAATTTAAAATTCTGATGTGCACAACGCCGCTAAAGAAGTTTTCACTTCAAAAATTATCATCCTAACTAACTATATTGTGCAAATCCGTTCTAACGAATATAATTTCAAGTTACGTGCCCAGTATATCCTCATATTATGTATTCTCACCATCTTTTAGACAGATAATTTCCATTTGACTTCATCTACCCTTAGCGAAATCAATAAACCTGCCAGAGTACCTAACAGATGCTGAAAGAAACGCAAAAAGCGATCGGCTCTAATGAAGAACCATCGAATCTTGCGGCTCGTTAGCGGAGGTCCAATTCTGTGCATAGCCGCCTTTTGATTGCGGCAAAACGGCAAAAACACAGGGAAGGGCTAGGGCCTATTTATGAATCACTCGTTTTATTTTATATCGACTTCCAAAGTCGACTTCCAACTCATACATATTTTTAAAATAACTAACAAACATTAATAATTTTCTAAAATTACTCCTCAATTCGACTCAAATTGCGACAAGAAACAAGGCCACCTACTTAATTAATACTTAGCTGCTTATATTATTATTTATTTTGATACTCTCTATATTTGTTAACTATCACTGAAATGAAAAAGCCGCAAGTATATTTTTCTACAGTAAGTATTTTTTTCTTTTCTTTTGGGGTAAGAGGCTCGCTGCTCTGGGAATATCAACAGGGGTACGTGTGGCAATAAGTTGGGTACAATCGGGGAACTTCCCGGTTGACCAGTAAAGTTTTTTAGGAAACGTTTTCTCGGAAAGTACTAAGGTTAAAGAAATAATTTGTTATTCAAATGAAATAACTATTAATGTTCTATTATTTAAATATAAACGTTTTCTATAAATCTGTTACTTTTTTAATAAAATTCCCTAAAAAAACTCCACTGGTCAACCGGGAAGATCCCCGACTGTACCTAATCCTGAGTTAGAGCATTGGATCGAACACCCAAAAGTTGCGGGTTCGATTTCCGTCTGAGCGATATAGATAGATAGATAGATAAAAAATTTATTTGCATCTTTAACACACATGAAATAAATAAACAATTACATAAAAAAATGATCTCCTAAAAACAAACAAATTATAAAAAAAAAACATACTTACAAATTACACTAACATGTGTGTCACAGCGATGCAAAAAGGCAAAAGCTCAGCGACATATTTGCCCTAAATTAGAGCAAAACGCTGGTTTTCAGCCATTGCCCATAAAAATCAAGGGCGCTAGACGACGAGCAACAATAGCGGACGTGTATACATCATTGGCGACAAAAATCTAATATATTATATTAAAATTAAATCAAATCAAATTCATTAAAAGTAATTAACATAAAAAAAACATTGTAACAAAAATAAAAAAAAACAATAAAGATAATAATTAAGATAATAATTGATAACTATAATATAATAATCAATAATAACAATTTTATTGTGATTTAAAAATAATCAAATGAATTAATTGTATTGAGGATCGCTTCTAAACTTAATTAATAAACGGTCCGCCACCAAAGCGATCGTTAATGCGTATGCCTAAACTTTGAATTTCCAATAAGGCTAATTTTATTCGTTTCTTAAAAGTGAATTTCGAAGTTATCTGTCTCATTGGAGGAGGAATATTATTCCAACACTTGGTCGCTTGGTAGCGGAAACAACCCGTGAATGCAGCAGTCCTATGTATGTGAGCTGCTAGTAAAGGCCGTGTTGATCTACATATTCCTGATCCATAATGATTTTGAAACGTGCGAAATTTCAACTTATCATATAGATATTCGGGTCTTTTCGTTTTAAGGAGATCAAACATAAGAACCGCTAAATGCAGTCGTCTACGGGATTCCATATTTAAAATAGATGCGTCATTCAAAAAGGGTGATACGTGAGTGCGGGGAGGAATATTAAAACAAAAGCGGGCACAAGCGTTTTGAACTCGTTGTATCATTCTTTGGGAACTAGAAAGCAGTCGGGGTCCGTATACTAAATCGCCATAATTTAGCACCGACAAAATCAGTGACTCACACAAAATGATGCGTGTATGTATGCATATGCGTGCGATATGGAGGAACAAGCCTCTTACAACCGATTTCAAAACTTGGAATGCCGAGCAAAAGTTAGTAGAAAACAAATGGACGTTGAGAGCGAATGTTTCAAAAATGGGGCCCCACCCAAACCGAATCATCGGATTACGTTTGAGGCCAAGTTGTGACCTCACGATTGACTTGTAGCAGATCAATGGCCTTATTAATCGAGATTTTCGGCCTTCTTGATTTAGATTGTTGTATTTATCACTGGTTTACTGGAGGGTTCGTTCATTTCGTTAAAGGTTCTTTAATTAATGAATATTGAGAACAACGCTCTCCAGTCCCAAAAAGAGGTAATACTTAACCAAAACAACCCCCCTCGCCCCTCGGTCGCGTTTGAGAGTGGATGTGTATTTTGTTACCGGAGTGATTTAGAAAATATATTTAGAATTAAAATAGTTGAGTCTTTGTATAAAGCGGGGCAACAGCGTCAGTGTTCTCGGTACTATGCCACGCGGGTGTGAGTTGGACGGCGTTACTTCGTCAGGATTTGAGCTGTGATCGCCAGTCTGCAGTCTGCCATCGGGCCTCATCGGCTTTCGGGACGATAACCCGAGGTGACAAAAGTAACTATCCGGTTCCGACCAAGAGCTACGGATTTGCTACTACGACCCCGCTACGACGCACTACGACATTATTCGGTTGCTACGGTGTGGGATACTACGGAAATGTCAACTATGCACTTACCACCGTCAGTGGACTCGCAACTAAAGGCGCCACAGATTGTTCATTACGGCTCTTAAATACTCAAAATGACCGTATATATGGATACCCTTCAAAATATTACCAAGCGCAAGAAGCGTACATTTAACGAATTCTCCGATATTTCATCAATTAGTATGGAAATGAGATCCTTATTTACCGAATTTAAGACTCAACAAAACGAACAGTATGATTCGCTAAGTAATGCTATGAGCTTAATAATGATACAAAACCAAGAAATAAAAAAGTCTCTCGAATCCATGACGTTAAAATATGATAAACTCATACTGAAGCTAGATTCATTGCAGTCCGAAAATTCTCAGATCAAAGCTCAGGTCACGACACTTGAGAACAAATTGGAATTCTTTTAAAGGTTTGTTCGCAGTTCAACTGTTGAAATTCGAAATATTCCAAAGCAGACTAATGAAACCAAGTTAACAATTACAAACATTGTCAAAGATATTGGATCAGCTCTTGACCTGGAGTCGCCGAACCTGGACACAGAAATAATGAATATACACAGTTCTAGCTCTGAAGCTATAGTTGTTGATTTTACTAGTACCAGCCGAAATGAATCTTTTGTATCAGCATACAAAACTGCAAATAAAAAGAAACCGAACTAAAGAAAAACTCACTTAACACTAGCCACATTAAGCTAACTGGCCCTTCCCGAATTCATCTCTATTACTGCTCACAACTGTCAATAGTAACTAATGATTGTTCCTGTCCTGCACTCCAAAGAACTGATTCCTTGATGTACCTTGGCGAACATTAGACCAAACACTGACCTTTAAAGGGCACATTGATTTGCCGCCAACTCGGCTGCGTAAGCTGATCTACGTCTTCAAGAACCTGAGACATGTAGCTGATCGCAAGGTTATTAAGATGGTGTATTCTACGCTTTGCAAATCTATCTTAGAATACTGCATCACCTCATGGGGTGGGGCGGCCAAATCCCATCTTATTCATTTGGAAAAAGCGCATAGGGGCAATTCTAAAGGTAGGCGCTGGCTTGCCTTTTCTCTTCCGATCAGCTGACCTGGACAGGCAATGGGACCTGCTTAACGTAAAACAGCTCTTCATTCTCCGGACAGCACTTAAGCAGCATTCCCACTTACCTTATGACACTAACCTTATGGTAGGCAAACGTAGAAAGGATAACGTATGTCGTGCCCTAATGTTACGTACTAGCCACTCTCAAAACATTTTCTGTTTTCTGGGCCCTAACATTTATAACAAATTAAATAAGTATTTGCAAATTTATCCTCTTCATGTCTTCCGGTGCAAAACAGGTATTATTGAATTAAAGTTATTTTTTTTATTCAAATAGACTTACAGATAAGTGCTTTCGAATCGTCAAATTTTTTTTCCTACCAGCCATTCAGGGCATCTTTTAACTGATTAGAAGAACGGCCGCAAGAATGGCTCCGAACTCTCAACGACGGCGAAACTGAGCACTTCTTGCTCCTTGCCAAGTGATCACAGCACAGCCAACACAAACAATAATGTACAGTGTTAGCGATTGCAAAATCCTTTCGTCATCCCAGGCTCTAAACTAAACGAATAACATCTGCATATGCAAGCACTCACACACACACACACACACACACACACACACACACACACACACACACACACACACACACACACAAATACACATACACCTCAACACACAGTTTACTGTTACACACTACCGCACACACAAACGCCTACAACAAAACAGCTTTTGCACCTTAACTCTCAGACATAATATCAAAGTCGGGGACGAATTAACCACATCAAAGTGGATATCATATTGGGGGCACTACTGGTGACCTGCACTACGGGTTTTCTCTGGAAACCTATCTCAGGCATCAGTTCTCACATAATGGCTTCCATGTTTTTTGGATGCATTATGTTACCATTGTGTGATGGAAATTAAACATTTATTTTATTATTTTTTTATTTTATGGAATTATTTAATTTGTAAGGAATATAATTATATTAAAACCTATGCAACTGATTTTTACGTACCCACACACAAAAATACTGACTCATTTTCAGTAATGTTGTTGTAAAGAAAGTTATTTTTTTCGTTAGCTCTATAAATCTAACTTTCACGTCCTAAAGCTTTTGTGTGGAACTACCAACCATAGAACACAGAAAGTCTTGTACCTACTATGATCAGTGTCTATTTTAGGAAAATTACCAAAATTAACACAGAGCAATAGAGCCAGTAATTAATCAACTCTTAGGTAGGTAACGGCAGTCAACTTGTTGCCGACCGTCGATTCGGACCGATCCCGGATAATTGTCACGTCCGAGATTGGTCGTACCTAATGGTAATCCCGGAGAATTTGCGTCTTTCGGGTTGGGAGAAAAAGTGATATTAATGAAAACAAGAAAGTTGGATCTTAAGTTTCTCTTTTCCTGGTACCTACTGTTATTTACTTTACTAGAGATATTAAATAAAATGGAAGATGAAATTGGTGTAGGGGCGTAGGTACTTCTGCTGATTGAAATACACTGCAAATAGAACTTGCGTAGGTGTTATGTACTGTAGGGGGCCGATTTGACCACCGACAGGTAAGTTCTAGATATCTTATCTGGCAAATAATTTGACAATTGTGATATGAAAATATATCAAATGTCTACCAGATAGGTTATCCATAACTTATCTGTCGGTGGTTAAACCAGCCTTTACCCCGGGTTTCTATAACGTACAATCGGGGAACTTCCCGGTTGACCAGTATAGTTTTTTTTGGGAAGCGTTTATTTGGAAAGTACTAAGGTTAAAGAAATAATTTATTATTCAAATTAAATACTTACCTATTTATGTTTTATTAGTTGTGATTTAAACGTTTTTCTATATATCTGTTACTTTTTAAAATAAGATTTAACCGCCTCTGTGGTCTAGTGGTACAACCACCGGTATCAGGCCCAGGGGTCCCGGGTTCGATTCCCAGTGGGGGTACATATTGTATTCGGTTTGGTTGGTGGTAGGACTTGTTGTAAGTCCGCCTGGCTAGCTACCACCATCTTATCTAAGTCTGACGCCATAACAACAATGTTTTCAGCATTGTTGTGTTGAGGATGATTGAGGATTTCGGGAGAGGCTCGCTTCCATCTTCAGCCTTATCAATACTTAACAGCAGGTATGATGAAGGCTAAGAGTCTCCCCGTCGTTCATCAAAAAAAAACCCTAAAAAACTTTACTGATCAACTGGGAAGTTCCTCGACTGTACCTACTAACGGTTTGTTTTAGCTACGGTCAGTAATAGTTCACTAACTATTACTGACCGTAGCTAAAACAAACAAACTACACTTAGTTTCACCGTAATGTAGCGAATGCTACGTAACACGTAGCATATCGGAACTAAAGAAACAGTCAAATTATATTATGAAAATACTTATATCAAACTATCTTCCACATAAGCTATCCAGAACTTATCTGTAGGTGATGAAACCGTCTTATCTTTCGAACGGTGAAGCACGTAGAATATCGGAACTTAAGAAACAGTAAAATTATCATCGATTTGAGTCAACATTTTTAACACTCGAGTATAATACGAGCGAATACTAATATTTTTACAACTACATATATAGCATATGTACACTCTACATACCCTCGGAATCGGAAGTCTCGTTAGCTCAATGGTTAGCGCCGGATATCGAAAGGTTGCGGGTTTGAGTCCCGTGAGTGACTTAAGAGAAAGTTGATTTTCTCTACTAGGTATATCTTTTGTTTATTTTTTTGTGAGGGGTATGCGTTGCTACATATAAGCACCTATGGTAGTGTAAGTTTTACCGAGTTTTCAGGAAGATGAGCAATCCTAATTTTAAATAAGTGCTAAGATTTCGTTGATCTATTATTTTGTATATTATATATTTACGTTAACAAGAAACGAACCAATAAAGGCCTCGAGATTTCCACCGAGACGTTAGGTCGTGATATTCGGTTCGTTTGCGCCAACTGTGTGGGCCCAGTGTTTGCTCTCTGCTGGGGTGATTCATGTGGAAAATGCGACAATCATAGGTCTATTTGGTTGTTGGAATATAGGCAACTGCTTTTTTTGTTTGTTTACACAATTTCTGGTGTTGCTTTGAAAATTGTGTATAAACTCAACCTCATCATAATCTTCATACCCTCACGCTATACATCCCTTGCGGGATTGGCAGAGCATCTAAGATGCAGCGTGATATTTAAATGTGTAAACGTCACTCTCATATCACAGCTCAACGTCCGTCACCACATAAGGCATTGGTTAGAATCTAAATTGTTATCCGGAAACAAAAGTGACAGGTTGCCAGCCTATCGCCTATAAGGTACTGATGTCAAATAACGCCTACCTAACTTTGAACCTGAATATATCTGTAAAATGAAATATTTATTTATTTATTTATTATTATTATTATTATTATTAGTTACACGGGCGGCGCCCAATTACATAACTAACTTAGTTAACTTACATTTAGAAAAACAAATATCAATAACACTATGAGATATGTATGACACAACACAGTAATAAACATAAAAATTGCGTTACACTGAACAATTAAAAAGGACATCCACTTTCACAGAATGAAAAACTATAAAATTATAAAATATAAAATTAAAGCTACAAGCACCCGTGAAAACATTTTTTATTGTGTAATATTCATCTTGGAAATTACAGCAACTTTTTAAAATTTTACTAAATAAGGCCCTAACTACCTAATTACTAAACTAACTAAACACAGAATCAGTCGTTAGAATACTATCTTAACAATTATTATTTCTATATTTCCAAAAGTCATCGTCATCGTCATCGTCATCAGCCATTTTTAATGTCCTCGCTGCTGGGGCACTGGCCTTCCTTATGGATGGATAAGGAGAACGGGCCATGACTCACCACGCGGGCCCAATGCGGATTGGTGGGTTTTAACGACTGCAAACGCAGCCGGGACCAACGGCTTAACGTGCCTTCCGAAGCACGGAGGGGCTGGAGATAGTAAGTATTTGGTCACCCATCCCGTGACCAACCATTGCAAAAGTTGCTTAACCTCAACAATCGCAGGCCGAGCGCGCGAATCACTGCGCCACGGGCTCCTCCTACCAACCTACCTATTTCCAAAAGTACCGGTACTTAAAGAGTCGGTCAAAGATAATTCTTAATTTTTACCTAAAATATGGCACATGAAAGTATAGTTATTTTCACCTCACACGCTCGGGAAAGGAGGATTTGTCATTCAGTTTCCGCGTAGAAAATCCGCATTGGGTCCGCGTGGTGGGTCATGGCCCGTTCTCCTTATCCATCCATAAGGAAGACCAGTGCCCCAGCAGTGGAAACATTAAAAATGGCTGATGGCGAGATTTCACAACCTATGATTGGTTTTCGGAACGTGGCATAAACCTTTATTTTTAAATTGTCTTTGTCTTGTACCTCATGTCATGGTCAACATTTACCGAATCGTTTTTATGTTCTTTATAAGTAATAATAATTCCTACTTCAAATAACTTTGAATTAACTATAATATTCCCTTTTTTCTTATTTTAGTTTTTTTTATTATTATAACAACAAGAATAAGGTATATTTAAATTAAACTTAATGTTTAAAGATTTTTTACCGGAAGTTGACCGCGGAAACAACCATAAAATGTTCCTCCCTGTCGTGAGGTGAAAAATTGTGTTATGCGCTCGGCAAAAAAAGTTTTTAGCGTCTTGTACCTTTGAAATCCTCGCTTCGCTCAGGATTCAATACAGGTAACTCGCCGCTAATAACCAACTTTCTAGCCTTGCATAACCCATATTATTATAAATAAATAACAAACTATTGTTATACAAGAGAGTAAAGTATTTTTTTGTTGCGAGAGCTGACTTTAAATCACGAATTAGCGACGCAGTCTAAAATTTTCACATCCACCAGCGAGAAAAGTGTTACAGGTGAGAAAAACAACATTGAAGGCACCATTTAACAATATTACTTCTTTAATAAAAAAAACCAATCGTATTTATCTAATTTGTTATTAGATTTTATTAATTTTTCTTATTTTATATTTAGGTATATCATGCATGCGACCTCATTTCGTCCATACTCTTTATTTCGAACCTTTGGTATCCGTGTATTTTATTTTTTATGCTTTACAATTCATGTCCAACGACAAAAATCGATTTTGCTGCAAGGTGAAAATATTATAATGTTATTATTTCACCTCAATAACAAACGAAAATACCGACAATTCAATTACGTACTGTAGGCGTTATTAAACCTCGATGGTTTTGCCCGTTCGCCCGTTTAAGAGCTACGGTGCCGCAGACAGACAGACAGATAGCGGTCAGACTTGTAAAACCCTCTTTTTGCGTCGGGGGGGTTTAAAATGGGCATAAGGTTTATAAAGCCTAAGGTGTGGGTAACGCCTAGGGCGGTCAGTAACGCTCAGTCGTGATTAGCTGTTAACGACCAATCAACATTATATAAATAAAAATTATTATTGTATCACATATTTGCAAAAAATACATCGAATTTAGGTAATTAGGCAGGTAACGTAGCAATGTAAAGCTTTAAAATACTTAACATCAGGTATGCTTAGTCTCACCGTAGTTCATAAAAAAAAAAACATCGATGGTACTTCGCAAAAACATTCCACAATTTTAATAAACACTGCGACTGCGATAAAGACCAACGAACGACGCAAGATCACTGACCCTTGGAGCGGGAGGGGTACTCGTGGCGACCAGCATTGGACCTTTAGCGTATAGGTATTATAGGTGAATTTTTTAGTAGTTTTAATACAATTTTAGAGTAAGTATAGGCGGTAATTGACATCAGTACCTTATATTACTTTTGGAATATAACGTTTCAATCATAGGCTTTTACTATCTGCACTGGATAGCTAGCAGCTGGCACATTCTATTTCCCTCCCAGTCCAGCATGGGACTTTAGACTTTTTAGTATTGACTGTACCTAGCACATTATATTTCCCTCCCAGTCCAGCATGGTACTTTAGGCTTTCTAGTATTGACTGTACCTAGCACATTCTATTTCTCTCCCAGTCCAGCATGGGACTTAAGTCTTTTTAGTATTGACTGTACCTAGCACATTCTATTTCCCTCCCAGTCCAGCATGCGACTTTAGTCTTTTTAGTATTGACTGTACCTAGCACATTCTATTTCCCTCCCAGTCCAGCATGGGACTTTAGGCTTTCTAGTATTGACTGTACCTAGCACATTCTATTTCCCTTCCAGTCCAGTATGCGTAGCATGAGCATCTCGACAAAGCTTTCTCGACACTTTTCTCGAGCGAGCGTATTGTCGGTCCCGCTCACACAGTAGTGATATGAGCGGGACAGACATCGCGAGATAAGCGTCGACAGCGAGTCGCGGTGCGCATGCTACGCGGCCAGCATGGGACTTTAGTCTTTTAAGTATTGACTGTACCTACATTACAATATCAATCACAATAAAAATGCTACTAAGTAGGTACTTCTCGAAAAAATAACGTTACTCCACTTAAAATAACAATCTCAAAATAAATGCAGTCAAACGGCAAAGCAGTATATCTAAAACGGTGAACCGGACAACTGAGCTGAAAATGTAGCCATTGAAGTCGGGCTAGCCATCAATATAGGGAAACGGCAGCTGCAACTTCGTCGTGCCAACTCCAGCCCGTATATCCTGCTACCAACTTCCAGATAAACAAGTGCACACACGTGTAAAAAACACGGCGGGCACACCAGTCCCGAATGTTTAGTAACTCGGGCAGGGCCGAGCTTGGGAGGTTGTTTAGCGCAGAAGTATCCTTACATATCTATTTGGTAGTCTTAATGTACCCAGATGATGGTGAGTTAAGTCAACTGAAGGGTCGGGTTCGATCCCCGCACAAGACCAATATTTGTGAGTATAAACCTGGTATAAACATGTCCATTTCTCTTGGTCTGAGTGTTGTATCTATTATCCATAACACAAGTTCTTAATGTAACTTACTTAGGTTACCTAGAAAATTTATGTGATTGTAAGGGAGTTAGTTAATTAAATATCCTTTAGGGATATAAAAACGGACCTATTACCTGCGCTTTAAATCATATGTAGCTCAATCTTAATAAGTAACTCACAGACACAGACACAGCCTTAGCAACTTACCTTATCTCAAGAAATGCAGCCAAATATAAAAGATATCCAAACAAAAGTAAATGTAATTTTTAAATAGATCATAAATTATTGGCTGTTGCATCTTAATCGATCGTTAAACATCTGAAAAGATGTTTTAGATGGGACCCATCTGAGAATTCACTTGTGGCCGAGTACGTTTTTCCCAAAATTTTTCTATTTAAAAATTTATCATAGGTATAAAAATGGCATTGAAAAATGCAAAAATCTAAAATCATAAATTATTGCCTGGCATCTTAATCGATCGTTAAACACCTGAAAAGAGGTTTCTTTCGAATGCAAGGATATTCTTATCATTGATATGAAATGCTGGCCTACAGCGTATTTAAAAAAAAAAATATATAAAAGTATTGGAGAATTTCGATGGTGGTCCGCAAGTCTCGTTAGCTTAGTAGTTAGAGCATTAGACCGGATTTCCAAAGGTCGTGGGTTCGTGTCCCATCTGAGAATTCACTTGTTGTTGAGGCCGAGTTCGGATTTTCCTAAATGTTACTATTAAAAAATGTATCATAGGTATAAAGGTAAATGATACTCAACCTGAATCCGAACCTGGCCAACCCACCTCACACTCAGTGGTCTGTGAACGGTGCTAACTGCCCCGGCGGGACGCTGGCCCGAGATGGCTTGAAGCAAACAATACCCAATGCTTCCCCTATAATATTTACATGGGCAAATACACCGCGATTTCTCCACGGGAGTGGAATTTAAAAACAAAACACTCATAGGTATCAAAAGGTTCCCCTTTATTTATATCCCCTTATTGTTTTTATAGACAACTCTTGTTTACTATTTCCACGGCCGGCTAATGGAAGATTCGTTTGAAGAGTTTAGCGCTAAGTGTTCAAGAGTATTTTAAATCGTTTTCCTTTAAGAGCTTCGGAGGAAAGTAATTTGCATTGGAATCGCCGGAAAACAACATTTCAATTAATAGTTCCAAGGGTGTATCGTCGACGTTACCAGTCGAAGAAAAATACTCGCAAGATATTCAATCTGAACTGTTACAGCAGACGACAACAGATGGCGCTAGTAGTGGGAAAAATATGACACTAAATTTGGTGACGAACAGTTACATGGGTTATCAGTATCTTTAACAAAATCGAGATATGGAAAGTGGAGTATTAAATATAAATGTTATGCTCATATAATGACATGCAACCAGTACAGAGATATTGGAATATTGTAATAATAATATTATGTTAAATGATTGTACAAAGAATGATGTGATAATTATTAGATTTTGTAAGTTTGTGATGAGAAAATAAAAGTCTTATTTATTTATTTATTATTTATTAGCTTACGTAGGCATGACATTGATATGCATAGATTAAATTTCAAAATCTGTATATTAATTAACAAATTAAATAAGAAAAAAATGAACTTTATTACAAATTTAAAAAAATAGTTGTATGAATGAAATTACATTGAATTATATGGTTGTTGACTAAACATTTCATGAATTTAAAGCACTCATTCGATTAGATAATAATAATTTTAATTTAATAAAATGCTTGTGATAAAATAAATTTATGCATAGTTTATTAAGATTATGAAAAAGAGTTTCTATGTTATAAAAAAATAAGAGAACACATTAAAAACGTTATTGTGATACCTAAAAAGACTGTGATATTGAATAAAAAGGGCACGATACCGTATTATTTTCCGATATTAAATAAAAAGCTACAAGTTGCTTCGGATGGCGCTCTTAAGTGCTCAAGCATAAATAACAGTCATGTACCTTGCGTCGACCCTACTTTGAATGGAAATATAGTTGTCAAAACACCCAAGTCATTTTTGCGAGAGCAAAACCAATAATTTAAATATTAGAATATTTCATCAAAATATACAAAGTTTGCCGCGGAAAAAACCGATTCTTGAAATAACAAGGCCTGTCACCTTAGTTTCGGTAGTGAATAAGGTCTTTGAAAAAGTTAAGGTTAAGCGAATAGTTGAATTCTTGACAAAATATAATGCTATCAAAGCAGAACAATATGGGTTCCAAAATAAACAATCAACTAGATAATAAAAGGTATGCATAATAAGGAAAAAGTTACAGCTATTTTCTTTTATATGTCAAAGGCGTTTGATTTTTTTATACCACAAAGTTCTCTTGGACAAATTAGAAAAAGGCCTTAGAAGACAGGTCCTCTATTACAGGTACAGGTAGGTACTAAATTGGATCGATACTTATTCAAAAAATAGAACTCAGTATGTTGAAATTGCAAACATAGATGCATCCCAGACTGTAACGACTTATAAATCGAAAAGTAGACTTAATTTATACGGGGTTCCACAAGGTACCATACTCCGACCTATTCTTATTCATTTACTTACCTGACGCAATAGAAAATAAATGTGTTCTGTTTGCTGCACTATCAACAATATTTCAAAATGGACGATGTGTAATAATTTATGTATTAATTTTGACAAGACAACAAATTGCACAAACATTTGTGCAATTTGTTAATTATGGTGCTTCAACTAATAATTATCATATAAACTATAATGGGCAACCTATTAAAGAAGTAACTGAAACTTATTTTTTAGGGATTACCTATATTAGACAGTCATATGAATTGGAAAGCCCATGTTGAACAAGTATGTACAAAGTTGAATAGTTATATTTATCTTCTTAGCAGGAAAAATTCAAATGGACAACATCTGATAACCCATTAATTATAGCGTACCATGCTTATGTGTATTCAGCACTGGATTATGGCTTGTTACTTTGGGGTAACAGTACAGAGTTTGGTAGGGCCTTTATTGCCCAAAAGAAATGTATCTGAGCTATGTATGGACTGGCACCTGATGATACTTGTAGATTTATATTAAAAAAAAGCGTATATTGACTCTGCCATGTATGTATATTTTGAATTTAGTCTGTTTTGTAAAATCCAATAGTCATCTATTTACTAAACTTAAAGATGTTACGCGGAGACTCTTAAGACATTTGGACAGACTAATTTATAGTGTTAGACCAAAGACTACTCTTTACTTTAAAAATTGTCCGGCTATATGAGTGTTAAGGTATTTAATGCGTCGCCAGATAAGTTTAAAACTCTACCAGAATCTCGGTTCCGTAAAATCGTAAAGTTATGGCTTCAGGAACAATGCTTCTATTCTGTTGAAGAATATTTAAGTTGACATTGTTTATGTTTTTTTTTGTATGGACGTTCTGACATGACATTATTTTGACTAGGTATGTATACTTAATAATTTGAATATTAAGTTATAATTTAATTTATTTCAATATATTAATTTGAAATTTAATGTAATGTAATAATTAACTGATTAAAATTGTAAATGTAATTTAATATAAACTGACATTCACATGCTAATTTTAGCGAAACATGTATGGACATTCTTTTTATTTAAACATCTATTTATTGTACCGTGTTTCTTGTGAATAAATGAATATGAATATCGTTTTCGTTGCGAATAATTGAGAAAAGCACTATTTAACTAACACTGTAGTTATTAAAAGTGTAAAAACATTGTACACAATCAATTTGACTGACCTATCTACTAGTAGGAATCCTAAGCAGTAAAAATCTTTGTCATCCTTATCCTAATCCAAACTTAATAATATTATAAATGCGAAAGTGTTTGTTTGTCCTTTCTTGACGCCCTAACAAAGCAACCACAGACCTATATCAAGATATTGGTCTGTGAAAGCAACCAATCGACTTGATTTTTGAAATAGAGTTAGTTGAAAGAGCGGAGAGTAACATAGGCTACTTTTTGTCCCGATATTCCAACGGGGAACGGGAACCACGCGGGTGAAACCGCGGGCGGAAGCTAGTCCAGTAATAATGTTTTATTCCGAATCCTTCATGTTATATCGATCTCGATATAAATAAAAGTTAACAAGCAAACGCAGAAAACCCCCGAAAATTAATACCAATAAAACACAATTTGACTGCCAAAACCCAATTTAAAATGGGAAAATCTGTTTTCGTGCCCTCATTAATTATTTTTCGACGGCACGCCGAGTAATCACACGGAGTTTATTACCATCGGCTTGTCATCGGATTGACTTCGCAAACAATCGTACAGTAGTAATTAGTTTTATGCAAATACAACCCTGTTTAATTACGAACGAGTTACGAACGTGTCGTCAACAAATTACGCTGTAATGTTTTGTTGGCGGACTCTTCGATTTTACTTTGTATGTATCTTTTAATGTAACTTTGTAATATTTCCAAAAGTACCGGTACTTAAAGAGTCGGTCAAAGATAATTCTTAATTTTTACCTAAAATATGGCACATGAAAGTATAGTTATTTTCACCTCACACGCTCGGGAAAGGAGGATTTGTCATTCAGTTTCCGCGTAGAAAATCCGCATTGGGTCCGCGTGGTGGGTCATGGCCCGTTCTCCTTATCCATCCATAAGGAAGACCAGTGCCCCAGCAGTGGAAACATTAAAAATGGCTGATGGCGAGATTTCACAACCTATGATTGGTTTTCGGAACGTGGCATAAACCTTTATTTTTAAATTGTCTTTGTCTTGTACCTCATGTCATGGTCAACATTTACCGAATCGTTTTTATGTTCTTTATAAGTAATAATAATTCCTACTTCAAATAACTTTGAATTAACTATAATATTCCCTTTTTTCTTATTTTAGTTTTTTTTATTATTATAACAACAAGAATAAGGTATATTTAAATTAAACTTAATGTTTAAAGATTTTTTACCGGAAGTTGACCGCGGAAACAACCATAAAATGTTCCTCCCTGTCGTGAGGTGAAAAATTGTGTTATGCGCTCGGCAAAAAAAGTTTTTAGCGTCTTGTACCTTTGAAATCCTCGCTTCGCTCAGGATTCAATACAGGTAACTCGCCGCTAATAACCAACTTTCTAGCCTTGCATAACCCATATTATTATAAATAAATAACAAACTATTGTTATACAAGAGAGTAAAGTATTTTTTTGTTGCGAGAGCTGACTTTAAATCACGAATTAGCGACGCAGTCTAAAATTTTCACATCCACCAGCGAGAAAAGTGTTACAGGTGAGAAAAACAACATTGAAGGCACCATTTAACAATATTACTTCTTTAATAAAAAAAACCAATCGTATTTATCTAATTTGTTATTAGATTTTATTAATTTTTCTTATTTTATATTTAGGTATATCATGCATGCGACCTCATTTCGTCCATACTCTTTATTTCGAACCTTTGGTATCCGTGTATTTTATTTTTTATGCTTTACAATTCATGTCCAACGACAAAAATCGATTTTGCTGCAAGGTGAAAATATTATAATGTTATTATTTCACCTCAATAACAAACGAAAATACCGACAATTCAATTACGTACTGTAGGCGTTATTAAACCTCGATGGTTTTGCCCGTTCGCCCGTTTAAGAGCTACGGTGCCGCAGACAGACAGACAGATAGCGGTCAGACTTGTAAAACCCTCTTTTTGCGTCGGGGGGGTTTAAAATGGGCATAAGGTTTATAAAGCCTAAGGTGTGGGTAACGCCTAGGGCGGTCAGTAACGCTCAGTCGTGATTAGCTGTTAACGACCAATCAACATTATATAAATAAAAATTATTATTGTATCACATATTTGCAAAAAATACATCGAATTTAGGTAATTAGGCAGGTAACGTAGCAATGTAAAGCTTTAAAATACTTAACATCAGGTATGCTTAGTCTCACCGTAGTTCATAAAAAAAAAAACATCGATGGTACTTCGCAAAAACATTCCACAATTTTAATAAACACTGCGACTGCGATAAAGACCAACGAACGACGCAAGATCACTGACCCTTGGAGCGGGAGGGGTACTCGTGGCGACCAGCATTGGACCTTTAGCGTATAGGTATTATAGGTGAATTTTTTAGTAGTTTTAATACAATTTTAGAGTAAGTATAGGCGGTAATTGACATCAGTACCTTATATTACTTTTGGAATATAACGTTTCAATCATAGGCTTTTACTATCTGCACTGGATAGCTAGCAGCTGGCACATTCTATTTCCCTCCCAGTCCAGCATGGGACTTTAGACTTTTTAGTATTGACTGTACCTAGCACATTATATTTCCCTCCCAGTCCAGCATGGTACTTTAGGCTTTCTAGTATTGACTGTACCTAGCACATTCTATTTCTCTCCCAGTCCAGCATGGGACTTAAGTCTTTTTAGTATTGACTGTACCTAGCACATTCTATTTCCCTCCCAGTCCAGCATGCGACTTTAGTCTTTTTAGTATTGACTGTACCTAGCACATTCTATTTCCCTCCCAGTCCAGCATGGGACTTTAGGCTTTCTAGTATTGACTGTACCTAGCACATTCTATTTCCCTTCCAGTCCAGTATGCGTAGCATGAGCATCTCGACAAAGCTTTCTCGACACTTTTCTCGAGCGAGCGTATTGTCGGTCCCGCTCACACAGTAGTGATATGAGCGGGACAGACATCGCGAGATAAGCGTCGACAGCGAGTCGCGGTGCGCATGCTACGCGGCCAGCATGGGACTTTAGTCTTTTAAGTATTGACTGTACCTACATTACAATATCAATCACAATAAAAATGCTACTAAGTAGGTACTTCTCGAAAAAATAACGTTACTCCACTTAAAATAACAATCTCAAAATAAATGCAGTCAAACGGCAAAGCAGTATATCTAAAACGGTGAACCGGACAACTGAGCTGAAAATGTAGCCATTGAAGTCGGGCTAGCCATCAATATAGGGAAACGGCAGCTGCAACTTCGTCGTGCCAACTCCAGCCCGTATATCCTGCTACCAACTTCCAGATAAACAAGTGCACACACGTGTAAAAAACACGGCGGGCACACCAGTCCCGAATGTTTAGTAACTCGGGCAGGGCCGAGCTTGGGAGGTTGTTTAGCGCAGAAGTATCCTTACATATCTATTTGGTAGTCTTAATGTACCCAGATGATGGTGAGTTAAGTCAACTGAAGGGTCGGGTTCGATCCCCGCACAAGACCAATATTTGTGAGTATAAACCTGGTATAAACATGTCCATTTCTCTTGGTCTGAGTGTTGTATCTATTATCCATAACACAAGTTCTTAATGTAACTTACTTAGGTTACCTAGAAAATTTATGTGATTGTAAGGGAGTTAGTTAATTAAATATCCTTTAGGGATATAAAAACGGACCTATTACCTGCGCTTTAAATCATATGTAGCTCAATCTTAATAAGTAACTCACAGACACAGACACAGCCTTAGCAACTTACCTTATCTCAAGAAATGCAGCCAAATATAAAAGATATCCAAACAAAAGTAAATGTAATTTTTAAATAGATCATAAATTATTGGCTGTTGCATCTTAATCGATCGTTAAACATCTGAAAAGATGTTTTAGATGGGACCCATCTGAGAATTCACTTGTGGCCGAGTACGTTTTTCCCAAAATTTTTCTATTTAAAAATTTATCATAGGTATAAAAATGGCATTGAAAAATGCAAAAATCTAAAATCATAAATTATTGCCTGGCATCTTAATCGATCGTTAAACACCTGAAAAGAGGTTTCTTTCGAATGCAAGGATATTCTTATCATTGATATGAAATGCTGGCCTACAGCGTATTTAAAAAAAAAAATATATAAAAGTATTGGAGAATTTCGATGGTGGTCCGCAAGTCTCGTTAGCTTAGTAGTTAGAGCATTAGACCGGATTTCCAAAGGTCGTGGGTTCGTGTCCCATCTGAGAATTCACTTGTTGTTGAGGCCGAGTTCGGATTTTCCTAAATGTTACTATTAAAAAATGTATCATAGGTATAAAGGTAAATGATACTCAACCTGAATCCGAACCTGGCCAACCCACCTCACACTCAGTGGTCTGTGAACGGTGCTAACTGCCCCGGCGGGACGCTGGCCCGAGATGGCTTGAAGCAAACAATACCCAATGCTTCCCCTATAATATTTACATGGGCAAATACACCGCGATTTCTCCACGGGAGTGGAATTTAAAAACAAAACACTCATAGGTATCAAAAGGTTCCCCTTTATTTATATCCCCTTATTGTTTTTATAGACAACTCTTGTTTACTATTTCCACGGCCGGCTAATGGAAGATTCGTTTGAAGAGTTTAGCGCTAAGTGTTCAAGAGTATTTTAAATCGTTTTCCTTTAAGAGCTTCGGAGGAAAGTAATTTGCATTGGAATCGCCGGAAAACAACATTTCAATTAATAGTTCCAAGGGTGTATCGTCGACGTTACCAGTCGAAGAAAAATACTCGCAAGATATTCAATCTGAACTGTTACAGCAGACGACAACAGATGGCGCTAGTAGTGGGAAAAATATGACACTAAATTTGGTGACGAACAGTTACATGGGTTATCAGTATCTTTAACAAAATCGAGATATGGAAAGTGGAGTATTAAATATAAATGTTATGCTCATATAATGACATGCAACCAGTACAGAGATATTGGAATATTGTAATAATAATATTATGTTAAATGATTGTACAAAGAATGATGTGATAATTATTAGATTTTGTAAGTTTGTGATGAGAAAATAAAAGTCTTATTTATTTATTTATTATTTATTAGCTTACGTAGGCATGACATTGATATGCATAGATTAAATTTCAAAATCTGTATATTAATTAACAAATTAAATAAGAAAAAAATGAACTTTATTACAAATTTAAAAAAATAGTTGTATGAATGAAATTACATTGAATTATATGGTTGTTGACTAAACATTTCATGAATTTAAAGCACTCATTCGATTAGATAATAATAATTTTAATTTAATAAAATGCTTGTGATAAAATAAATTTATGCATAGTTTATTAAGATTATGAAAAAGAGTTTCTATGTTATAAAAAAATAAGAGAACACATTAAAAACGTTATTGTGATACCTAAAAAGACTGTGATATTGAATAAAAAGGGCACGATACCGTATTATTTTCCGATATTAAATAAAAAGCTACAAGTTGCTTCGGATGGCGCTCTTAAGTGCTCAAGCATAAATAACAGTCATGTACCTTGCGTCGACCCTACTTTGAATGGAAATATAGTTGTCAAAACACCCAAGTCATTTTTGCGAGAGCAAAACCAATAATTTAAATATTAGAATATTTCATCAAAATATACAAAGTTTGCCGCGGAAAAAACCGATTCTTGAAATAACAAGGCCTGTCACCTTAGTTTCGGTAGTGAATAAGGTCTTTGAAAAAGTTAAGGTTAAGCGAATAGTTGAATTCTTGACAAAATATAATGCTATCAAAGCAGAACAATATGGGTTCCAAAATAAACAATCAACTAGATAATAAAAGGTATGCATAATAAGGAAAAAGTTACAGCTATTTTCTTTTATATGTCAAAGGCGTTTGATTTTTTTATACCACAAAGTTCTCTTGGACAAATTAGAAAAAGGCCTTAGAAGACAGGTCCTCTATTACAGGTACAGGTAGGTACTAAATTGGATCGATACTTATTCAAAAAATAGAACTCAGTATGTTGAAATTGCAAACATAGATGCATCCCAGACTGTAACGACTTATAAATCGAAAAGTAGACTTAATTTATACGGGGTTCCACAAGGTACCATACTCCGACCTATTCTTATTCATTTACTTACCTGACGCAATAGAAAATAAATGTGTTCTGTTTGCTGCACTATCAACAATATTTCAAAATGGACGATGTGTAATAATTTATGTATTAATTTTGACAAGACAACAAATTGCACAAACATTTGTGCAATTTGTTAATTATGGTGCTTCAACTAATAATTATCATATAAACTATAATGGGCAACCTATTAAAGAAGTAACTGAAACTTATTTTTTAGGGATTACCTATATTAGACAGTCATATGAATTGGAAAGCCCATGTTGAACAAGTATGTACAAAGTTGAATAGTTATATTTATCTTCTTAGCAGGAAAAATTCAAATGGACAACATCTGATAACCCATTAATTATAGCGTACCATGCTTATGTGTATTCAGCACTGGATTATGGCTTGTTACTTTGGGGTAACAGTACAGAGTTTGGTAGGGCCTTTATTGCCCAAAAGAAATGTATCTGAGCTATGTATGGACTGGCACCTGATGATACTTGTAGATTTATATTAAAAAAAAGCGTATATTGACTCTGCCATGTATGTATATTTTGAATTTAGTCTGTTTTGTAAAATCCAATAGTCATCTATTTACTAAACTTAAAGATGTTACGCGGAGACTCTTAAGACATTTGGACAGACTAATTTATAGTGTTAGACCAAAGACTACTCTTTACTTTAAAAATTGTCCGGCTATATGAGTGTTAAGGTATTTAATGCGTCGCCAGATAAGTTTAAAACTCTACCAGAATCTCGGTTCCGTAAAATCGTAAAGTTATGGCTTCAGGAACAATGCTTCTATTCTGTTGAAGAATATTTAAGTTGACATTGTTTATGTTTTTTTTTGTATGGACGTTCTGACATGACATTATTTTGACTAGGTATGTATACTTAATAATTTGAATATTAAGTTATAATTTAATTTATTTCAATATATTAATTTGAAATTTAATGTAATGTAATAATTAACTGATTAAAATTGTAAATGTAATTTAATATAAACTGACATTCACATGCTAATTTTAGCGAAACATGTATGGACATTCTTTTTATTTAAACATCTATTTATTGTACCGTGTTTCTTGTGAATAAATGAATATGAATATCGTTTTCGTTGCGAATAATTGAGAAAAGCACTATTTAACTAACACTGTAGTTATTAAAAGTGTAAAAACATTGTACACAATCAATTTGACTGACCTATCTACTAGTAGGAATCCTAAGCAGTAAAAATCTTTGTCATCCTTATCCTAATCCAAACTTAATAATATTATAAATGCGAAAGTGTTTGTTTGTCCTTTCTTGACGCCCTAACAAAGCAACCACAGACCTATATCAAGATATTGGTCTGTGAAAGCAACCAATCGACTTGATTTTTGAAATAGAGTTAGTTGAAAGAGCGGAGAGTAACATAGGCTACTTTTTGTCCCGATATTCCAACGGGGAACGGGAACCACGCGGGTGAAACCGCGGGCGGAAGCTAGTCCAGTAATAATGTTTTATTCCGAATCCTTCATGTTATATCGATCTCGATATAAATAAAAGTTAACAAGCAAACGCAGAAAACCCCCGAAAATTAATACCAATAAAACACAATTTGACTGCCAAAACCCAATTTAAAATGGGAAAATCTGTTTTCGTGCCCTCATTAATTATTTTTCGACGGCACGCCGAGTAATCACACGGAGTTTATTACCATCGGCTTGTCATCGGATTGACTTCGCAAACAATCGTACAGTAGTAATTAGTTTTATGCAAATACAACCCTGTTTAATTACGAACGAGTTACGAACGTGTCGTCAACAAATTACGCTGTAATGTTTTGTTGGCGGACTCTTCGATTTTACTTTGTATGTATCAACCTTTATAAAAAGGCGGACCCGATGTAACGTTGAAACACGCGAAATTTCTACATTTTATCACCTATACCATCTAATTACCAATTTTCCAGTTAACTGAACGGTAAGACCGAATGATTGACCGATTTAATCAAGGCGAGAGCGAATGAGCGAGTCGGTCGGAGTCCAGGGCCGGCGGGAAAAAATTGATTGCGTTGAATCAATTCATTTGCGGTGGGTACGGTTTTTGTTGACACCTTGGCCCGATTTTTTATAACCTCTGGGGAGCGAACCTCGGGCCCTTCGTCGGTTGACGTCAATTTTAATTAACCTTACTGTTAGGCTCCTATATTTCGCCCGTCAACAATTTGGATGTAATTTATGCCGCTTTTTTATATAAAACATAATGAAAACGTAACGCATTTCTGAAGCAAAATTCTTCGCATATTGGCAAATTCCGTTTTAGGATTTTTTTATATTATTAAATTACTCACTACGCAGCAGACACTAAATTATCGAGAAATATTTTCGGAGGTATAAGCTGTTCACTTCAGAGAATGTCAAGCTGCGTTAACAACACAGTATCAGGTCAAAATTGAAAAATACTTCTTTCAAAAATATAATTTAATCAGCACACACTCAATAAACAAATGCTTAAAAAATACAAAGCTTACTTACGTCAACCATTATGTTAGTATGTCAATGACATCATTGCATTATATTAAGTTCTATTATTCATTTCACTATATCTCTACATTAGCAAAAAAAGGCTTACATTGAGTCCTATAAATTATTTCTCGCAAAATAATGAAACCATAATATAAAAAGTATAGGAGTATGTCCTGACATATTAAAGTACCTAATCACAATCAAACATTTGTCTTAAAAATTTACAAATAATAATATTTCTTATAAGAAAATCCACAATACATTTCTTTAAATCATTAACATCGATTGTTTGTACTAATTGAAATAAATGTAATTAGTAATTAACAAAATAAAACCCCTAGAACATCGATGTACAACCAATTATAAAACATTAGAATTACAATACAACCTACAAAAAGTTATAAATAGCTACAATTATTTCACATAAGAAATGTCTAAAAATAATTAAAGCTAAGCAATTATTATTGTTACATTTGTGACAATATGAGGTAATGGGCCTGCGCGCACTGGCAGAAAGAAAGGCAGCTTTTTTGGAAAATAATAGAAACAAGATTTTAACAGCAATAAGATAAAATTCAGTCACAGATTGATACAAATATCTACAAAAATTGTGTTGAAAATTGAAACTTAACCGTGACTGAAAAAAATCTAAAAGTACTTATTGTTTTCCAAAGAATTCTTTAGAAACTGTAAGTACACAAAAACATTTGGAAATTAATTATTTGGCTCTCTCGGGTCTGTTCACGCATTGCCAAGATTGACTTTGAGATGTGAAGACTCGCAATCTCAAAACAAAATTTGAATTAAAGCAACCGTGACTGCAGTGTAGTTGTTGCATATGAAGGATTCCGTGCCACACCGTACCGCAAATAGACGCAGGCCCTAAATTTACTATTTTACTGAGAAGCCGTCCATTCTCTCATTGCAATTGATTACTCACTATTTTTTTTGAAGAAACATAAATCACATTATTGCCTTTCTAGACAGTTCTTTGTCGTTAGTAGTCTATATCTTCTGCCAATTCTGTCTGCGCGAACAATATTGATAAAAATTATGGCCAATGAGTAGAGTTGGCATTTTATTTCTATTCCTTTGCAGAATAAACATGAAGCATGGCTACTAAAGTAAATTATCAGGAAGTCAATGCTGCTACGTTAAGTTATAGTGATCGTATTTCAACCGTTTTTTAACACTGTCATTACAAGAACTAAACGATTATAACTAAACATTGGGAGAATTAGGATGTATAGATGACTTTATAAGCAAAGTTATTCTTGTTAGCAATATTTACTTATTGGATATTTTTTATGCAGAAATAATACTTATTACGATAACTACAAAAAAACTGAAGCTCAAAAGTCCCATCAACAATATTAGAAACATCCTGAGCTTTATAAAAATCCAGGCAAGCGCGTAAATCAAAAACGGTCAACTAAATTAGTCGGGCCTAAATGAATTAACGAAAATTAATTAAACTTTGTACAGACAGCCGGGACGCGTGTTAAATCTTTATTAAAGTGTAAAAATTTACTGACCTTTGCTGGTCTACCAAATTTAATAAAATATTGACTATTAAAATATAATAAAGCTTTATTAATCGATTCCCATATCCTCGAAATAATAACAGTGAAATAAACGCTAAATATTGTTTATTTGCTATTTCTCATAAATAGGAATCGATTTAGTAATATAAATAGGTAGGTACAGACCAAAACACAAAATTCTATAAAATAACATTTTGTAGAATGGTTTTGCTTGTACCATAACGTATTTTTGTTTTTTTTATTTATTCTATGGCTTTCTTGAGTTTTCAACAGAAATTTGGAGTTAGGGACTACCACACACGTAAACGCATTTAGCGCTAAACATTTTTAAAATGACATTCCATTTCAGTCATTCGTTTAAGGTAAAAATTTACAAAGCGATGTTTTAAGTATGTTTAGCGCTGAACGTATTTCATTTCATATAAGATTTTAAACTTACGCGTTCCATTATAATTAAATATTAAAACAGCGGGACTAAAACGCAACATAGCCGAAACGTCAAGCTGTAAGTACATAGTTGTACTACATAATAAATGTCGCGTTTTAGTCCCGTTGTTTTAGTATTTAATTTCAGTTCCCCATACTAACGTCAAACCAAAATGAGTTGAAATTAGGACATTATTTTCTGTACTTGTGATGTTATGCGTACTAAGACAGACCTTATCTAGGTTTCCATTAAAAAAAAATTGCTGCCAAATAATATTTCATCATACAAAGCTGCAATTTGCATTTTATTTTTAATTGGGTAAGTATTTAAGACTTTTTTACAGATAATACTACCTAGACCTAGATAATACTGTCTTTATCCGAATAACGTCACAAGTACAATTTTTTTTCACCGAACGCCTAATATCCTACCTTCGGGTGTGACTCGTTGGGAACAAACGCAACAAAACTTGACACAATGTTTGAGAGAGCCTTACGTTTTCACTACAACAAATTGGCGAGGGACCTAAGCGGTTGAAATCTTCGCCACGCAACCGCAGCAGGGTGGAAAGCTTTATTGTTTTGCTGTTAACTAATTACATCGGTTAATTCATCTGGATAAACCGATTCGTTAAAGGTATTCAATGGTTTAACAGTGAATCTCATTTACAGAAATCCCATATTGTTTAATAAAACAAAGCATAATTAGATACTTCACGTTCTATCTGCGTGTTTACAATTCAGATACGTTATTAAATTAATGAGTACCAAATATGGTTTGGCGTTAGCTATTATTACAACGAATAAAAATGTAGCTAAATGGCCAGTTATGATAGATAAGATGATTGTTGATGGGACGACAATTGCTTACACATGAAATATATTTGGAAAATTTTAGTCAGTCTTTGATCCTAAATTAAACTTTGTTTGGTAACATATAATGTACCAAACCCATGATTAAGCTGCTTAATAACGTTTTCATCAGTATTTATATGCAAACGAATGGGGTGAAAATTTCGACTTCTACGGTCATATTCTATTAAGGTAGGTTTCTATAAACTATCTAAAATGACATATTCTATCTATTTACAAGGTTATCAATTCTTATAAATTGAATAACTACTAAAGAACAAAAAACTGCATTCGTAAGCATAAAACATATTAAGAATTAAATTCCTATCAATACCGAAACTAAACTTCCGTTTCCCTTAAATGTCAAGCTATACAAAATCTTCAAACGAAATACTGGGACACTCATTTATTAACAAAGAAACGAGTCGTAATTCGTACATTTTTGACAACCAAACATCGAAGGTCACATCCTGAGGTCAAAAGTCACCTCCTAAGGTCAAAGGTCACTTCCTAAGATCAAATGTCACTTCCTAAGATCAAAGGTCACTTCCTAAAATCAAAGGTCACTTCCTAAGATCGAAGGTTACTTCCTAAGATCGAAGGTCACTTCGTAAGGTCGAGGTCACTTCCTGGCAGCGATTGGCGGTCTTGAGTAGGGATGGCTCGGCGCCCGCTCCCGCGCCCTCACTGCTTTATAACCGACTGATTTTTGAGTTACATTCGTCTTCATACGACCCGAGTCTGTTAGTAAGTTAGAGGACGGACACATTACACATCGTTAGATTGTTATTTTAACCCAGAACTTACTCCTACCTGCCACTGCGAAAGCAGAGTCGGTACAGATTTTATGTCAATTCGATAAAAATAAATAATTATACCTTTATCTATTGAGCGTTATTATGTTAGAGGAAGTCGTTACGTAGTTTTCTGTAAAACTTATTCTAATTGGAATGGAAGACAAGAAATACGTTTAACGAACCGCACCCCCGCTCAGTATTTCGCAGTGGAAGGCGGGAAACATACATATATTTTAGAAATTAGCTAAGCAAAGGCACAAACTTGTATAAACAAAATAAGTCGGAAAAAAAAATTCAATTGTGTATATAGTTCTCTTCACTAAAAAATGTTATGACTAAGCTTTTCTTGATCCGATGGACAATGTATTATCCCAAAAAAGGTTTGCTTGATCATACTATTGTTTGTTACAACTGTAAGTTTTAGGAAATCAGATAAAACCCCATATCCCGAATACCTATAACTGAATAGGTATAGGACGCATAGAGAAACGTAATTACAATGTTTATTAACAAAATGAACAGCCAATATCATTTTTCCCGATCTAAACAACTTATAGGTTCGGAATTATTAGGTATATCGAATTACACGACGCCGATATGTAAAGCAATTTGCAATCGTCCTCTCTGGTGAGAACCCTATCATTTCAATTGGAAAAGTAGCATGTCTGCGGGCTCAACGACGCCGAAACACCTTAATCGAGTTTGTATCGAGTGTGCACTTAATTGATATGATTAGATTCTATGACACTCATGCTAAGTGATTGAACAGTTTCAATAAAGCTATTTTGAGATGTTCATCGATATTAAGACGGATTATTTTTCTTTGTAATAACTTGTTATTGAGCTAATTACTTTTACCTTAGTTATTTTTATCTAGTATCTATTGGATTAAGATTGATGTACCTTATTATTCTAACAAACACCACAAAAATGGACGAACACAATTAGTAAATTAAACATGTAGGAAGTAATAAAATAATGTAGTTTCATTGAACCATATAGCGCAACGCATTGGACAACATTTCATTTTCTATAAAGCACTGAAATAAAAAAAAACCATTTCGAGGTTTTAGTGTCATAAGCTCCAGTTTTTATTTTAGATTAGATTATTAGATAGAATCGGTAATTTGTGAGATAATAAATAAAAACTAAAATGTAGTCCAAATCGAAAAAGTCAAGCATTTCATCGTGCCATTCCTTTGCATCAATAAAAATCAAGAAAAACAAACAAACAACAACTGAAAGTGACAGACAATGACAGTCAACTCAAGTAGTGAAAGAGCGATCAAAATCTAAAATATCGATATTCAATATTTTCTAATTTACATAATGCCAATAAAAACCTCATGAAAAAACAGTTTGTGATTGTTTTGAGTTTTTTGGAATACATTGTTTTCATGATTATTGCCGAATAGATTTACTTTTGAAGTTTGCTAGGTAAACCACCACGCGACGCCAGGCAGGTGGACCACAGGTCAGAAATTTGTGTGTGTTTAAAGAAGTGGTTCTTTTTTGTTCCACCAAAGAAATACTAGACCTTAAATTTGAATATGGTTTGATAAAAATTTAAATTCTAAATACCCAAAATGTTTATATTGTTCATGAACGCAAATTTATGAGTATATATTTTTTTTTATTTAGTTATTTTTTTTATCCAAAGTGTTAATCTTTAAAACATGCTTCGGTTTAATAACGAAAATAACAAGTTTACGTAGTTATCGATATTTAAGTTCTGCCACTGTCACATCACTACTAGAAACCATTACGTCAGTTTTTTTTTTAATGTGAAATAAGCAACAGCCTTACTAATTGACCTTTCCTGAGAACGCACTTACGCTCTTTTAGAATGAGCAAGTTTTAAAATAGTGATTTAATACACAAATATAATGCTAAAAATAAAAAAAATAAAAAATTACGTGTCTCGTATTTTTAACAACTAGTTTTATTATGCATAGGAAAATTTGCATAATATATTTTTGAAATGTTGTCCATTACAATTTTTATCAGAGTTAAGTTGCAAATATTAATGGAATAATCTCATGGTGTTGATTTTACAATGCTTAGGCAAGAAAAAATATAAATATATCGCAAATGAATAGCTATTTACTTATTGAGTGAGATTAATTTTGAGCTGGTTAAGAATTAAACACCGAAACCATTTGTCTGATCATTAAACAATTTATCGAAAACCAATACAACACATACTGTACTAGTATATTGACAATATACAGTCACGAGTAATAATTTTTAAATCTATACATCCTTACAGTGGCGAGGGGTCGAAATATGGGGAAGGTTAGCCGGACCAAGAAAAATCAACAAGATTTCATAATAATAAACATGGAAAAACAAACTTGTGTTCCCTTTGCAACTGCCTGGCATCCCCGTATATATAACTAATTGGTGACAATAATTAATGACATAAAATTATTATGGGCTGCATGGTGGATCGCTGGGGTGGGATTTCTAAAAGGGAAGCCGAGAGGAATCGGTATGTAGGGACCCTTCTCCACTGCAACCTTGCCAAATTACAATATCATTAGATAGTCTTTTGTTTACACAGAGAGCTTTGTGTCCGTATATTTCAATGTGATATGATAAGGTTGTGTAGTGTTTACATTTTCCCGTGTCTGTACCCAGTGGTGATCACGACTTTTCTGTAATACCTAGAAAGTTAGTATTAAATATTTACCTTGTACATTCCTTTGCAGCGGCGTGCCGTCCCGGGATAAACTGGACCCAAATCCTGGTGTCGGCCGCCGGAATGGAAGTGCTTTACCTACAACCGGCTTCACTGTCTTGGCTAGTAAAGAACATTTACAAAACACATTATTACCATGCATTTAAAATAACTACTACTTTTGTAGTAGTATTACTACAAAAATACCCCTCTACACGGTGTATTCCGGCAGGCGTAAGGTGTTGCTCTATTTATGTTTATACATTTATTTACTGGAAAGCGGAGGTACATCCGCATGTTTTACAGAAGAGCTTGATACTTAAGTTTTATAGATATAGAAGGACTTTCACCAGGTGATGCCTGATTTTATGAGATATTAATTACTAGCTTCCGCCCGCGGTTTCATCCGAGTGGTTCCCGTTCCCGTGGGAAAATCGGGATAAAAATCAGCCTATGTTACTCTCCGTCCTTTCAAGTAACTCTTTGGCAAAAATCAAGTCGATTGGTTGCTGAATTAGGGCATCAAGAAAGGACAAACAAACACACTTTCGCATTTTTAATATTATTATATATTTTATATAATATACAGTGTTTCTTAGCCTTGTTTCTCTGCCAAGGATAGATCGAGCTGTGATCTGATAATGGCCTGAGGAGTGAATGGAGGAGATCCAGATTACTATACACGCAACTGATCTGATCAACATTTGTAAAGATGTAAGGATCATAGTTTTTAGTTTCCGAAATTCCATACATACATCTCTCAGAATGTTGTTGAGATCAGTTGCGTGTATAGCAATCTGGATCTCCTCCACTCACTCCCTGCATGGCCATTATCAGATCACACCTTGGTCAATCCTTGGAAGAGAACCAAGGCTCCAAAGTTACCTCGATTGTATGAAAATCGGCTAGTGTCGTTAATTATGTGACCAGCACTGCATATAGATAGGATTAGGATTTTACAATATCAAATATTTCACTCTCAAAAGGTCAAAGTTGCCAGCACCTTTGATGCTATTCCAAACCAGCACGGGAGTTATGGCGTGAGTGTGAGTGTATGTATGTTTTTTATGTCAGTTATACTAACCTCTGTCATTAAAACTAATGGTCCTCTGTATAGTATTCGTTCTGTCACTAAGTCCTCTCTTGATCGGCTCCTTTGTCACAAGAGATTCTTGTTTGATCGGCACTTTCTTCATGGTTTCCACTTTTCCCGCCATAACGAAAGTAGAATTCATCTCTTTGAAGTCGAAAGCACCGTAGTTCTCAACCTCGGGTGCGATATCAAACTCTCTCTTCACTTTCTTAGCTGAATTCAAATTTTTCGTTGTGTCCAGAATTTCGAAAGAGTCGTTTATAACTATAGTTTCATTGTTCATTAACTTTATAGGTGTACCTTTGCGTTTCATACCACTCAACCGAACCGGTTCCTTATTTTCTATGTCACTTTGGCAGTCACTGTCAGTCACAATATCAACAGTAGAGTTGAAATCTTTTTTAGATACAAAGTCAACAGTAGTGGAAGGTTTGTCTAAATCTAAGTTGGAAACGAATTTGAAGTGGCTGTCGCTTTCGGAGTCTTTGTCTGACCAAGAGATACCTTTAGCGGATTTAGCTTTCTTCATAACCTCCAAGTATTCGGCTGTGAGTGCTGGTGGCGCTTTATCGTAACCTTTGAGGGTCAAATACAACTTCTTAAGCATACTGGGCATATCGCTCATGTATTCGGTGAAAGCATTGATTTCTTCGTTTTCAATAACGAGTAGTTTGTACCGCAGTTCATCCCTGGCCTTCAAGTGGCGTATTTTACTGTTCAGTTGTATTTTATCGGCAAAGTCTGTAAGTTCTGGGAATTCGGCGACCGCTTGCTCACATATATGTTGCAGTTTCCTTCGGCTGTCATCCCATTTAGCCCAAGCAGTCATGACCTTCGAGTCGAGGTGTGATGATTGTTTGACGTAGCTTTCAGCGGCACGCTCTTGACGTGGTATTTCTTCGGTACACATCTAAATGAAAATAAGGGACCATTTTAAAGCCTTACTTCAGTTCAGTGAATTATGTTTTACTGGGTTTTCGATGGTACTTTATTTATTAATTCAAAAATACATTGCAACTTACCGCTATTCGCCAAGGCATTACAATATTTAGACAAAAGGAAATTTATTTGATTAAAAATAAACAAAACTTAGTACCATAAAAGGGACAGTTAATCTACAAATATGTCGGCATCTTGGACACAAGTTAAAAATGCATTGAGAAGGTAAACCGCACGGGCGGGTTTTGGGAGATCTAGCTATCAGTATACTGTTAAAGAAATCTTTCAGTAATATAGTGATTTCAATTTAATAGGTATCTAAATCGTTAATTAAAACCCCAGTCATTTAGCCAGCCTGCCGCCTGTGACCACTGCCAATAAAACTGGCCGAGATGATGATGATGATGATGAACGCGAAAGTTAAGAAGTGTATAATATTATGATTTAATCGTTATTGCATTCACCAGTCAACTCCAAAGGGTGTCGAAGAAAAAATCTAAACAGCAACAAAACTAACACAAAAGGACACAAATGTTTCACCTGTTCCATAGCCTCACAGGAGGAGCGGTGCGCGAGATCAGCGACGCGGCTAAAGGCGCGTGTGCGCAGGCGGTGGCGCAGCGCCAACACTCGCTGGCGGGACATCAGGCTGAGGAGGTGCGCTTCCAGGGCTCCGTACTCGTCTTCCACTTCCGATATACGACGACGGCACTCTTGTTTTGCTGTGAGAGATTGATGGTAGTAAATTTTTTGGAAAGAATTAAATTAGAGAACAATGAAAATGAATCATAATGTAATATTTTTCAAAAATCTCTCTTTTACAGCCTCTACCTACTGTCAAGGAATGCCCCTGACAAGGAAATCATCTGATTATTAAAGAAGGGATTAAAAAGTATCTAATCCATAAGAGACATAACTTTTTTGTTAATTCCATAAAAAGTTGCACAACATCCCAGTTCACAGTTCCACATAAACATTATTTTGTGGAAACTTCATATGTCCCTTAGCTCGCTCATAAACCTCAAGATACAATATCTAGATAAGTTTGATCCAGTTTTTCCTTACAAAGTTGCACGACATTGCACCACAAAGATTTTTGTATGCAAAAGTGGAAACATTGTGTGGAAACTGATGAACAGAGATGTTTCTTGGCTCACTCATAAACCTCATGATATAGGTAAATACGTAAATGTTATCCCATTTTAAGGATTTTCTGAAAATATGGGTACCACCCACTTTTTCAGAAAATCCTTAGAAAAGAACTAGTACTAAAATTATAAAATCCTATAACACAAACCTTTCTCTTTGGCCATATCGGGTTCTTTCTGAACGACACAGACACTGGATAATGACAACTTAGCTTCTAACTCCTTGACCTTCTTCTTCAGTTCCTCATTGATCTTGACATACTGAGAGGCCCTCACATCTCCATCTACAATATTTTTCTTTATGCTAAGCTGTATCTTATTTGCTCTAGCTGCATACTTGAGTGTGTTGTATGTATCTTCATAGCTGATATGAGCTGGTGACACGTTGGCAATCATAACAGTTTTACAGTTACCACCAAGGCTGTCTTTCAAAAGGCGAGTCAGTTTGGAGTCTCTATAAAGAAAAATAATATTCTGATAAATATAAGGTGTCATGAATAAAGGAACTTTTTTATGTTATTTCTCATTCAGTTGAACCATCACACTTCTGCCCCCGAGATCATATCCCCATCGCGAGATATAGCATGAACACCACTATATCTAGCGATATGATAGAGCGCATCATGCTGTCTTGCTTACTCCGCCACGATGTGAGCGGGACAGTGATACGCTATCAAGCTATCGAATCGATAAAAGCTGCACATGCTAGGCCTACAGAAATTACTATGAACACCATTAATTAAAAAACAAGTATGTTGTACTTATAGTGCAAGGGTGGGCGATTTTTTTTGTACCCTTTTTAGGGTTTCGTAGCCTAAAGGCAAAAAACGAAGCCACTTTATGCCAAAACTATGAGGATTACACAATTGAAACATGGTAGGTAGATGTATTCTGAAAACTGCTTTACGGTTTTTACACAAAAATATATGAATTAAAGGGGTCTCCCCCATACTGTTAAAATAAGAAAGTGAAAAACGAAAAAAAATATATATGATCTTTATAAAAACTTTCAACGAAAATTGGTTTGAACGAAATATATTTAGTAGTTTCAGAGCTATAGCACATTTTCCAAAACCGCAAATATACAAACACTATGAAAAACAAAGTTATTTTTACAGACAATAAATTATAGTGGCATTTTGGCAATAATAATAATATAAACTTTATTGCACACGATACAAAAACAAACGCATACAGAGAAAATTACAAAAAAGAGGAACACACAATAGGCGGCCTTATTGCTACGTAGCAATCTCTTCCAGGCAACCTTGGGTGAGACACGAAACCCTTCATGTGCAAGGTGCGAGTTCGACTTGCACTTGGCCGATTTTTTTATTAAAGGACTTTAAAACAAACATATAACTACCGTAAAATCACTATCAGTCAGTGGAATTCTACAAAACAACTCATTGAATTTGTGTTGGCAGGCGACTCGTGACTCTCACATTATAGAAAATAAAACGGGGCGGGAAGATACGGGCTTCAGATTATTGCGAGGGCTAAAAACTACAACATAAATTTTATGTTAAGATGTTTTGAATTGAGAGTGTGGCACTGCTTGATCAGAATAGATAAAAATAAGTAATTTTCTCCAATTATTCTAATTATATGAAAGTAATTATTATTATTTCTAATTTACTTTAAATACGCTTTATGATTATGACCCAGCTGATCAACATTGTTGGTTGCGTCATAAATTAATGCACTTTTATCAGTCTTTTTTTTTTTGTTGTTGCCATTGTATTTTTCCTATTTATACACTTTAACATAAGTACCTGAAGTACGTCATGCTCACTCAAACGTTTCTTCGGCGGTGTCGTGTGAGGCGGGTCGTTTGGTTCCCTAAAATATGGGTGAGCGAAGCGATAATAATAAAATAAATTTTATTTTCTCATCACAAACTTAGCATTGAAATAAAGTTATTTACAAAACAGGAATAAGGAATCTAAGTTTGTGAGAGGCTGATGCCTGAGCTAGGTACAAAATACCTGTGTTACAGGTCACCAGGCTCCCACCACCTCGAACCACATTATCACTGATAAAAACGTTATCTAATAGATGTCGCTGAGAGAACATGAGAAGATTAATGGCTAAATATTAAAAAAATATAAAGAAAAATAAAAATAATAAGAAAAATTAACAATGTAGATGATGCAAGAGTGCATCTAAATACGTGTTTGTGCGTGTGTGTGTGTGTGTGTGTGTGTGTTGTGTGTGTGTGTGTGTGTGTGTGTTGTGAGTGTGTGTGTGTGTGTGTTGTGAGTGTGTGTGTGTGTTGTGTGAGTGTGTGTGTGCGTACGTGTGTGTATGTATATGTTCGAATATAGTGAGACCTACAGTGACTTACAGCTGTTATTTTGTGCAAGTGTGTGGTGCAGTTGTAGTTAGTGCATGTACCTCACTTAGCAGGTAATTTGTAAGAGGTTTTCTGTTTCGTCGTAGGTCAAGTGACAAGCGATGGCTGGTTCATGCGTCAAGCTCGTGAACGGGTGCAGCCAGCGGTGTTTCAATAGTAGTGTTTATTTACACTGTTGTAACAAGAACTGTGTAAAACAGCACTACCATTGAAACACCACTGGAATACGATTGTGACTAAGCATTAGCAGAATTGGGCCCCTGTATGTACGTCACAACTTGCAGTACAGTAATCTTGTAATGCGAGTAATGTTAAAATGCAAGTCCTTCCTTGCGAGTTGAAAATTGTTTACGGTTAGGATAACCATAAAATGAAAGTACTTTTATTGTAATATTATTTTTGTGATGAAAATTGATCTAACCTATGTGTTAAAAAGGTCTCTTTTCAATTTGACGACTCTGTATGAAATAAAACAGTCTGTAAAACTCTGTATGAAAAAAATAATATTACTCAGGTGGAAATTCCACATGTGACGTATTTTTGTTTTGGAATTATAATTTTATCTTCGATCGATTTCATTGATTATTGTATTGAAAGGGGCAAAAATACTTAAGATCAGAATTTAGTTGCTTTTTGTACAAAAAAAATATAGGTCACTGTACTAAAAACATTAAAAAATGTAACTCTTTGTTTGCGTTGATGACGTACGACATGGCTAAAATACGAGTTTTATGATTTTCATAATTCAATAAAATATGAATAAATTGTTTCTTATTAGAATAAAAATAGTTAAGTAGTATATTGATTCAATATATCGATACCTCTGGGCTCAATTGTTGTAAAGGACAAACGTGGGACAAACCAAAAAAATAAGTATAAATTTTGATATACCTAGATTTTTTTGTTTCTACTACTACTTTTAACTATTAATTAATTAACTATTAAAATGAAAACAAGAAAGAAATTACTTATAATTTCGTGTTCTTCCTGAAGATATATAAATAAACTACATAAATGCTATATTTACTGAAATCAGTTTCCTTTACAACCACAAAATTACAAAAAAGTGCCTTTTACCCCTTAATTTTTTGTTCTACGTTTGTATCTTAGGGAATAAATGGCAAGATGAAAAATTTTTAGGTAAAGGACATAACACTACGGTGATTTATTGAGCATTAGGAGCGAATAAGCATCAAATTCATTAATTACATAATGTATTTTATTTTATGTATTTAATTTTAAAATAATAAGATTTTAATATGACGGTAATACAAAGTTTGTTCTTATAATAATTGGGAAAAAGTTCAAATGCATTTAACAATAATTGTTTTTTTTTATCAATCTATATAAACCAGGGCTTCCCAAATTGTCCCTGGAGCGTCGCAGGACCGTTCTAGGAGTGTCGCGTGTCGATACAACCGAGTCATGAAAAGCAAGCACTTCTCAATAATATGTCTTTTTACAAATTTTTATGCTTACGTTTGGCTTTGTTTTTAGTTTTCTAATAAAAAAAGTCAAATAGGTAGGTATAGTTTTTTGGTAACCTGTTACTGGGCTAGTAATAAAACTGGTAGGTATTTTTGAACGGGTTTGGGAGTTGAGGGGCGAAAAATTGCAAATTCCCAAGGGCATCACAGTACAAATATGTTTGGGAAGCTTGGATCTAAACTATCCAACGAAATGTACCAAAACTGACCTGTAAGGTATATAACTGCTACCATCAGCCAGTCTGTTGATACAATTGCCGAGAGACAATAAGCTCTTGTTGATATTGGCACCTTCTTTGAACCGTTCACCCACACATCCAGTAGCTGCTGCACGCTCACTGCCAGCCAGGTCAATCATCGAGAGCTTCACTAGACGTAGCTGACTGCTTGTCTTATACCTCATTTTGACATAGACCTGATGAGATGAGTGTAATTTATTAATTACTAAAACATACTTAAGTGTTAAATGATAACAATCATTTATAAATAAATTAGTTTGTATATATGATCTATATCTATTTGAACTTTATTTATTTAATCAGTTGATTATTTTATACATAATAGCTTCAGATAAATAATTCACTGTCAAATGTAGTTGTTATACAGATACTATACAATAAATATAGGCCCATTCAAATGGCCCTGAAAGGGTTGGTAGGAAAACAATGTTTGTTCAAATATGTAATGTATTTTTTGTTTAACAATTTGTTTACTTATATATCATATCTACCTGAAATACTGCATGACTCCTAGAACTCTCAGCATTAGCATCAGTAGGATGTTGTGTACGATTTTTATTGCCATTCTCTAGCATATTAAGGAGCTCCCGAGCTGTCTTAATATTGTTCAGGGTCAGTCCTGCAACCATCACTCCATACTTAGAGTCTTCACGTAGTTGGAGTGGAGTATTTGATGGCTTAAGCAGGTCATACACATTTTCATTATACACCTGTGAAATGTTAAAAAAGAAGTTAGTCTGTTAATTTAATCACCTGTATGATGTACATAATGTGATGTATTAAGTTGCTTTTATACATTATCAAATGTACAAATTTATCTGCTAGGGGATTGCTTAAAGACAATTGTATTCATTCGACAGTTCATATTGTATCATATTACATATATGACATTACATACAAATTGCACCTGATTTAATACAATATGAACTGTCAAATGAATATGATTATTTATGCAATCGCACCCCTGAATAGCATATGAGTTATAGAAGTTTCTGCAAGTAACTAAAAAAAGTATTTAACAGTACAAGATGATTTTATAAATATTAAAGTTACCCAAGTCTATGGCAAGCTAAGTAAATTAAGTATTCTGTGGTATAGGCACTTACTTCAATGTAGGACACACCAATATCAAATTCTCTTTCATTGGCATATGAATTTATTGTATAAAATAAATGTTCCATGGTCAAATATGTGATGCCTGGGTGCTCCCCATTGCCAATCATAGTGAAAGTTTTGCCTGCACCAGTGGCACCATACACAAACACGGAACAATTATAGCCCTCCATTAGCGCCGCTAGCATGTCCTTCGTGGTGGTCTCAAAGACATCTTTATTACTACAATTTTGACCGCAAACATTGTCAAACACAAACTTTAACTCCTTATTGGCGCGTTTCAAAAAGTTTTTGTTCGGCTGCTGAACTCCTTGGTAGAAAAACGGTCTGATCTCCTCTTTAGGGTCAAAAACAAGCATTTTGTCATCGACCACATCAACAACTACGCGACTATTCTGTTCCAACTCTCGGTCGTTCAAAGGACGCACCCTTACCACAACTTTGATATTCGCAGACATATTTTGAGTTGATCCACACTTTGAAGGTGCTATAAGACCCACGGGTCCCTTTTTAGCGTTACTAGAAATTGGCATTCTATCTATTCGAACCATCATGAATCACCAGAATCACAACAAACATAAAAGTCAATGATTTTAAACACAACCACTTCTAAAGGATTCAATAAACAAACAATTTTATTTCATAAACGGTAACGGCTTCTCTTACTTATCTGTATCACAATTCCCGACGATATTAGTCAATTAATAAAATAGCACACATTAATTAGAAATCCGGAGCAAAGTTTAAAACGTATTTTCGTATCGTAACCGTCAACTTTTTAAACTTGCCTAACACTTGACAGATGTGATGTGATCACTGTGACGCTGACGCTGTCAATCGAGTTCCGAAACGTGTTCTCCTGTTGTTAGTGATAATACTCTATAGAATACTTATTCCTATCATGTATTGTACAGTCGGAAAACTTCCCGGATGACCAGTAGAGATTTTTAGCGAGCTTTATTTAAAAAAGTAATAGATATATAGAAAACTTTTAGATCACAACTAATAGAATATATTTCGTTTGAAATTTTGAATACGTATACAAAAAAACCGTGTTGTATGGACTAAGTGGAGAGGCCTCCAGGGGGGGGCGCTGTGGTAAACATTTATTGTGCAAACCAATGTTGCCATTTATCTCTAAAACTACTAGCCAGATTTTGATGCGGTTTTCAGTGATGGGTTTGGGTTTGATTGGTGCATTTACTTGGATAGACGTTACGGTGACAGCTCACCAGGGGGCGCTGTGGTAAACATTTATTGTGCAAACCGATGTTGCCATTTATCTCTAAAACTACTAGCCAGATTTTGATGCGGTTTCAGTGATGGGTTTAGGTTTGATTGGAGCATGTTCTTAGATAGGTGTTACGGTGAGAACTCACCAGGGGGCGCTGCAGTAAAAATTTGTTTGTGCAAAACTAAAACTGCTAGTTCTTCAAAACTACTAGTCCGATTTTAATGCAGTTTACAGTAATAGGTTTGAGATTGTTTGGTGAATGCACTTAGATAAGTGTTACGATGACAACTCACCAAGGGGCGCTGTAGTAAACATTTGTTTGAGCAAAACCTAAACTACTAGTTCAATCTTGGTGCGGTTTTCAGTAATGGGTTTTCTGTAGTACAATGTACATAATATCTATGCTCTCTAGAAAGTTTGAAATAAAAAGCAAAATTAAAAATTTTGAAAAAACCCACGACGGTTAAAACTTAATTGAAAAAGGAAAAAAGGATAAAATAATATAAAAACCTCCGACTTAATTATCCATCGGGGGCTGCCATCACTTTTATATATTTCAGCATGAATATAAATCAAATTATTTACATTACTATGAAACTGCAAAAGTATAGTTCATTTAATGGCAGCCCCCGACGGATAATTAAGTCGGAGGTTTTTATATTATTTTATCCTTTTTCAATTAAGTTTTAACCGTGTCGTGGGTTTAAAAAAAAAATCACAAGAGAGATGGCCAAAAAACCCAGTTCCGGCGCAAACGTTACTCACACTTGTTGCAAAGAATACTAACTATCTTGTTGCGAGAAAAATAGTGACTCCTCGTTTTCTTGCGCACTCGGTATATTTTGATTATACCGGTATTTTCATGAAAATATCGATAATGGTATTGATAACTTAAAAATGTACTGATATTTATGTGTGTGTCTACAGCTTCCTCATAAGGCATAGAGAAATTCTAAGCATGCCTTATTTTAGTGCATATTAGGAGCAATCAAACGTGTCAGTGATATTTTAGGTGCAACCATAACTTCGTTACTACAAATTTTTTTTGTGTGTTAGCTGGAGAAATGTGTCCCCAGCTGACACATGCCGTTTTGAGGCAAACTAGTGAGTCGAATATTTAAGAACCGGTTCTTTTATAGTTTTTAGTACCGGGTGAACCCGGGACTTTACGGAACCGGGTAGAACCGGGTGCATGCCCTAATCACGACATCTTGATTGCAAATCTCAGATCACTCAACTTCTCGTCGCTATCACTAGAGTGGTTTTCCGACTATTTCGCCAGCAGGCGGATCGAATGGGTTCGGTCGGACACATCCCAATAGAATAACCTTTCTTCCGGCGTACCTCAAATTGGTATTCTTTCTCCTCTCCTTTTCTCTTATTAACTCCCTTCCACCCTCGCTTTGCTGCTCTTATCATTTATATGCCGATGATTTACAAATTGACGTGCAGTCATGAGTTGAAAAAATTGAGTCGGCTACTTCTCTTATTAACAGCTCTCTGTGTTCTATTAACATAATTTTGGGATAGCAGTGAATCCGTCTAAATGCCAGGCGATGATAGTCGGCGGGTCTAAGCAGATCGCCAAGAGTGACCACAACACTGTAATGTACCACCTATTGGTCTGGATTACACAACAATATCTCTCTGCTCCAGCATTTACCTTGGGCTGCATATTGATAGTACGCTCAGTTGGATTCCACAGGTTGCTGAGGTAAGTCGTGCGGTTATCTCCTCTTTATGCTACTTGTACTATTAAGTATTCTGTGATGCTACTTGTACTATTAAGTATTCTGTGATGCTACTTAAATCTTTTTAGAAACTAATTTTCTTCCTATTAAAACCAAGATCACTCTTGTTACATCTCCTATACTTCATCTCATCGATTATGCTGATGTCTGTTATCCTGATCTGAACGAGGATTTTTTTATTTATTTTTTTATTAATAACTGGGTAGGCATTTGACCACCATTATTGTGTCGTTGTGAGGATCTTCTGAACAAGCTGGACCGGCTCCTGAGCTATCTTCTCCCTTCTCAAATTTGATCACATCTCAGCATACTTCACAGCTTCAGTGGTTTCCCATACGCCAGCGCAGACAACTTAGGTTGCTCTGTACGTGAGCTGTTCCAAAAATAGTAAGTGAAATGAAAAATTATAAGAAAATAAAAAAAAGTTTATTTACAGTTTCAAAATATCCCACTCCAATCCCAATGCACTTATGCATTCGGGTGAACCAGCTTTCAAAACATTTTAAAAACCTGTCTTGCGGGTCGAAAAATTATTATAGCGTTATATTGGTGAAAAAGAATGCAACGGACGCCGCTCCTAGGGCGCTCGCTATTTTTCATCAACTATGTAAGTATGTATTCTTTTCTCATTTTATCGTTGGTACGGTATTTTGTTTATTTATGTATTTATAATATATATGTTTATAGTATGAATGTATGAATTTGTATATTTCTGTATGTATTAAAGTGATGTACCCTTAATATCAATGTTATCATATCGCATTTTGTACCGCTTTCGCTTCTCTCTGTTTCCTTAAGTTTGACTGGTAGAGAACACTTTTAGTATTAAGTCCGCTTTTTGTACCTAACTTTATGTTAATTGTACAATAAAGATTTAAATAATAAATAATAATAAATATAGAAAGAAAGGTAAAACTTTTAAGGCAACGTGAAGTCAACTTATAGTTTATTTACAAATAAATGAGATACAATTTTGTCCCTCCAAAAATCCCTCTAAGAATCTCATCCCACCAATTGCCCCCACCAAGAATTAAAACTCCCAAATTTGGGGGCATTCCACCCCATCTGGTATCAGTGCGAGATCGAGAATGTGGCGAGACCACAGAACATTAAAAGAGGTTCTCGTGTGATTTCGCAAAAACCGAACAACGACAAAACTGTTGGGTCTCGCTCAGCAAAACACAAGAATATGGCTCTGGATTTATGAGACACAAATAGATTTTACATTTGTCACACCGGTGTCCGGTTCAGGTTTCATGAATTTTAATGGTAGAGCTTTGTCATGTCATGCCCATTTGACACTGGAAGATAGTTAAATACTTCAATGTAAGAAAGTGTTAAGCTATTTTATTGGGTACCTACCTTAACTTACCTACTCTCTGTTTTCGGCGGGGTAACATTCATAGTAATAGTAATGTATAATAGTAATAGTAATATTTATTTGCATGAAAAACGTTACGATTCAGTTCTTAAATTATACAAGTACGTACATGCGTGTTTTACCGATATATCGATAAGCAAACTTGTAATCTCGTCAATATGTATTTTACATTTCTCATACATTAAATTAAATCAAATTATATATTATATTAAAAAAAACTAGCTACTACAGTTCAATATTTAAATATCAATTACTAAGTACATGATGTCCGAAATCAGAAATTTACATGTCAAAATATTTAAGATGTCAATAATGTACTTATAGAAAAAAAAAGGAAAACCTATCCGCTCAACTTGCTAATCCAAGCTCATAATTAAGTTTTATTTATATTGTGACCTGTCAGGATAGCTTCTTTATTGTGACGACGCGACGTCGCTGTAAGAAACAAATACAATTTCCTCCTTAATTTCCGCCTGCGATCTTATCTGGACATAATGAGGGCCTTGGCATTCATGGGACACTTCTAAAACTTATGAAACGTCTGTAAATTGTTTACTTGAATGGAAGCTTGGATGAAAAAAGAGTTAGGTACATATTAATTAATATCTATTTAAAAAGTAAAAGAGGGTAAGTAGGTAAGTTCATACTCAGATTAAAGTTCCATACTTACCATTTTCGTGATCATTAATATAATATCTCGTCTATCACGAGCCCACCAGCGGCGGCTTGAACTCTCTTTGTAGTTAATTTATTATATACGATTATAACACAGAACGAGGATTATAATAACTTTAATGTTATTTGTATTGCTAAGAAAAAAATAGTAGGTGCTAACGATAGACAACATAACGCAATAGGTAGGTACTTGTTTCGGATCGGAGGCAACAGCAAGAACGAAACGCAAATTCTCTTCATCCAACCACCTTCGCGCTACCTCACGTGGGAACCGAACCGCCACTGCCATTGGTAGCAATACATTATTCCTAACCCTCTCTCCTCGAACGATGTACATTTCAAAATTCAATTCTTTTTAAATAGATATAGACGCCAAATGGTTTTCAACGCAAAAGTATCTTTGATTTCACAATCCTACATAAAATCTGGATTCTAAACAGTACCTATATAGGCCACGACAGTACATCAAAATCCTTAGTACCGAAGGTCGCAAACGGTACATACTACTGTAATATAAAAGTACCTAGGTACAGCACAGAATGCAATTAAAATTCGCAAACAGTGCAATCAAGGACACTTAATTACATAGGCGGTAACAAATATAGGAACACGTATATGAGTGAATTAAATCACCATCATCGTCGTAACCTGTCATTAGTTGCGGTTGCGACAAAGTATTAATGTAAAACTGGATTTTCAGCATGAAATTCTCACGTCAATTCTTACTTAAGATTTTATATTATTTATTTAGTAAATTCGCATGTGGACTCGATCCGTTTTTCATTCTCTATTACACTCTCGTCATTGTAGGGACTTATCCTAAAATGGCTTTATTTTCTAATCGGAAACTTCTTTCACTTTCTTCTATATTAAGCTTCTTAGAGGATCCGAAATACCCATCTATAGGACCACACCTCCGTCTGCTAGGCATGACTGGCCTTTGGCATTCAGAACTTGTGCCGAAAATCGCACGATTCAAACAAGCTCTATTTTACGTAACCATCTTCTTTTTCTTCAGTCAATACATCAGATGCTTGATTAAATTTAATGCAAGTTCCTTGGTTTTGATATTGCAGTACGCACCCTTCCATATGGGTATAGTAAAAGCTTGCTTCTTTCAAAAGGATTATAAGAAATGGGAGAAAATAATTTGCTACATATCACATGTCGAGCGTAAGCAAATAGCAGACGGAGATAGGAAAATTAACAAAATCATTAGCGACTATATCGCCCGTAGTCGACGTGTAACCTATTTCTTTTGGGCATTGGCTTTTTTCTCTAACTGCAGTATTTTTTCTGAACCGTATCAAAAAAATCAAGTCTTTGAGAATGGCACTGGCGTGTATTTGAAAATCTTTGATGGCTACACCCCTTTGAGTGACGCTCCCACGGGATATTACGTGTCGATGTTAATTCAGACAATTCTGGGACTTATAGTAAGCGCCTACGTCGTCGGTTGGGATACGCTTATCTGTACCATAATGATCTTCTTCGTCGGACAATTGAAGATTTCTCGTTTGTTTTGTTCTCGAGTGATAACCCCACAGAATCCGGAAATGAGTTCCAGGAATATTTCTGAGTGTCATCGCTTTCACACTACGGTTGTTAGGTAAGTACTTATGTAAAGTTATTGGTTTTACCATACTTTAAGATGACGCAAAAGTCTTTTAAGTAAACTTAAAGAAAAATCAGTGGATTCCACATTCTTTCCACCAATTCAATTAAAATGTCTGACATATTTATTAACGTGAAATATTACGACCATTGCATGTATATTTTCAAACCGAAAGATCACATCTTTCGCGTAATAGTAAGTAGGTAGTTATCACACTTTGTGTGTTCTTCGTATCCGGTTTTTAACTTTTCTGTCCAGTTGTAGCAAGTTTATAAGGCTTTGCAACAGACGTATTTTCTTAGTTCAAACGCAAACTTCGAAGTGGAAATAAATACATGAACTACATAATTGAACGCGCGTGATCTAAGAAACTTGTTTGTGTCAAATAAGTTTGAAAGCATTTAATTAGAGGAAAATTGTTTTCCTTTTGCCCGTAACGTAATACAACATTGGTCTTGTCAACAAAGGTGAAAGTAAAATGGTGTGGAAAATAGTGGTACTAGGAGCAGGTATCAACGGTTTGGCTACCGCTATAAAAATTAAAGAATTTTACAAAAATAATGAAGTGAGTACCTTAATGTTTTCATTTTATCCATAAAATAATTTCAGAATATAATTTTATCGAAATCTTTTCAGGTCGTGTTGCTTTCTTCCGATTTTTCACCGAACACTACAGGAGATGGATCGGGTGGATTGTGGTATCCGTATCTCTGCGGATCAACATCTGAACATCTATTAAAGTAATTTTTCGAAACGTAATTCTATACGAATTTAGTTTAACTAAGTGCTCTATAGTGTCTTAATCATGCGCAAACAAATTTTAAAATTAAGCAACAACCGAAAGGAATATTAGACCAAGAAGCCAAAAAACGCACTAGACCTTCGTCAGTGCTGTTTCTGATTTTGTGCTAGAAGCAATTGGTGATTATGAAGACCATCGTAACTTTGCCAGTGCCCTTAGTACGAGTTTGGCTAACTATAATCATTTTCGAAAACTATAACTTACATCCATATTCTAAGTCGTTCCTCCAAAACTTACTCGTCCTCGACTTAACGAAACCTCATTGAAAACCTCTTCGAAATACTCCTCGAAATCGGTATTCTAAGTCATAAGTCCGTAAGGACCTGGAGGAGCCAAAGAGTACGTATTCACTCCGTGTTAGGCCTAGCGCACACTACCAGTTTTACACACGACGAGGTTGAGTGGAGTGTAAAAAGTTTTGGAGGAACGACTTAGAATATGGGGGTAAGTATAGGTCCGGTATCAGGTTGCAAAGGCATAAAAAATTTAAAGTATTATAATTAGCCCAGCAACTTTCAGCCGAAGGTTTATAGAATGTGGGATCATAGATACCTACTCGTAACTTACGTACATCGAATTTAACTTTTATATTTTTTCTACTGATCATTATTTTCAGCAAATGGGGATCTGTTACCTATAAATTCCTACACGAGCTGTGGTTACAAGGAGGCTATAATATATGCGCAATACCTATCTATTACTTCTTCCTAGAAACCAAATCGATTCGTAAACCAGAATGGTCCAAGTCAGTATTTGGTTGTCAAATACTTGATAAGCGTCAGTTAGACTATTACAGCCGTTTACACAAACGTAAATATGGGTTAGTATTTTATTCTTTAGATTCTCTTGTTAACTGCGTATCAGCCTTAACTTCATTGTTTTTTTTTTTTCTTTCAGTGGAGGTTTAATGTTGACGACCTTCGTAGTGAACCCAGCCTCTTTTATGAAGTATTTAAAAGAAAGGTTCGAGCAAGCCAATGGGAAAGTGCTCAAAGGACGAGTGACTTCCCTACGCGACCCTTTGTTATGGGACTGCGACGTGATTGTCAACTGCACAGGACTGGCAGCTGGGGGCTTAGTACCTGACGCGACGGTGTACCCTATAAGGGGTCAGGTGTCAAAAGTACCAAGCAACTTAAACTAGAGTTTCAACTAAATTCGAAGTAAGGTAACACATTTCTAAAAGTTTAATTGTTCTTTCCGTAGGTTGTTGCTCCATGGATTAACTATGTAATTATTGAAGAAGTCAAAGATAACTACGTGATACCGAAGTAAGTAAAAATGCAGAGTCACAAAAGTGAAGTATCAATCAGACTTGGGGCCCGTTCTCTTTCTTCGACATCTCAAAATCGACTTTTTTTCTAGCTATATTTTTTTTCTATGTTCTACTTATATCTCTACAATTACATATTCCTTACGTTTTTAAGTAAGTTAAATCTCTAATTCTGGCAAAACGTTTGTCTCAACGAATGTAACAATATCGAAGATTGTTTTCTGTGATTTTTTTAATACAGATTTGTAGCTCTAGCTAGAAATGTTTTCTGTCATGTTTTTGTATAAATACTTAGTACCTACACGGTTACGGTACAAACTCATTACATTACATTGTTACCAGTTACGAGACCTGTGTGTTGGGTGGCACACACCAAATCCACAATTTCAATACAAATGTTAATAAGAATGACAAAGAGTACATTATGGAGGGGTGCAAAAAAATATTCCCAGGTTTGAAGGTAAGTCCCCATGCCGGACTGGTAGCGAAAGAAAATCAAGGTATATATCCCGGTTGTTGATAAAAATACATAGTATGGGCCAGCTACTAGATTTCCTGGTGCTGATGGACAAACGCTATCAACGCATAGGAGGGCCTATTCTGAAACGATTGTAGGCGGGCTGGCTGCTGGCATGCAATACTATACGTTTTAGTAATAGTTAAATAGTATTGTTTGCTATTATTCCCCGAAAACATCTTAGATTAGACCCAAACCACATGTCAATTATGTAGCATGGCATCGTTGAGGTGAGTTCGGACTACTTATGTAATTGTATATTGTTGATGAATTTAAAGAACATGCCGCGTCTTTCTTTACTAACAAACCGAAATATTTAAAAATTCATGAATGCTGGGAAATCAGGTTTAAAGTTGTGAAAATTCCTCAAAAGGCGAAACAGATTATAACGGTGTTAATTTAAGCGAGAATTGACGCAGCGAGTTAGGTCAAGTAGGTATACTATGCGTATCATCAATAAAATAATCTTAAAAAAAAAGATATTCAAGTTAGTGATAGTGACGTATTCATACTTAGAGCATTTATGTTTCAAAATACTTCAGGTTACTAAATATTATAAAACCAAAACAAAATAAGTTTGAAAAGTGCATTTTAAAACCAAATTCGTAGTATTACGTCGTAAACTCTGACCTGAATAATTTAATTATTTATTTATTGAACCATAAAGACTTTACATTTTAGTTCTTACGCCTATAATGTAACAATACATTTAAGTAGAAATGTAGCATCTGTTCCCGAACTAGGTAATGACCTTTATTTCAGCATCCAGTATTATAATAGTTAAGTATATATGAATAAGTATATTAAAACGAACTATTTAGTCATTTTCTGGCGCAATACTGAAAGTGGTCATTTTATTAATATTCTTCGGCTCGTTGCTCGCGGCAGTCAAAAAGAGACAGTAAACTTTTCTTTCGCTTTTTGATACATCTTTGAGAGTGCGTACCTCAACTTTTTGAATACATGTCAAAAAGTAGAATTTTTGGGTTATTTCGGTTTATTATTAAATGCGTGATACATTCTTAGTCAACCCGTGACATAAACTATGCTAATTAATTTAAGTAAATGACCGTACGTCTACGTCAATAAAATAGTTAACGGAGTCATTGGATAAGTCATTGAAATTCCACTTCTATGAATTTACAGAATGCAAACGTCGTAAATGACTGGGCGGGGCTACGGCCAGGAAGGCATGCGATACGCCTGGATTCTGAGGAGACGGATCTTGGCAAACTGATCATACACAACTACGGACATGGTATTTAAATCATTAATACTATTGACATGATAAGATAAGCCGCACGAAACAAAAGTGTTTATCACACGACTTTTTGTCCCAGACGGGGATCGAGCCCAAGACCCCAGTATAGCTAAGATAGTATCAGTTATCATAAAATTATTAACTACTACGTAGTACCTATTCATTCCATGCCAGTAATTGATTGACACAACGATTGATTGACACTTAGGCCCGTATTCCAAAACGTGACTCAAGCAGTGATCTATACTTAAGAACAGTTAGAAAAGGACGCGCTTATTCATCGCATGTAGCGGCGTCACTTTCTAACTGTTCTCATTCTCAACTGCTTGAGTCACGTTCTGGAAAACTGGCCTTAATATATTGACCACAAAATTCGCGATGCCTATAGTGCAGACATATCCATGACATGTCATTGCATTGCAGTCATCACAGAATTAGGACTCTTTTCCATGTTTTGGACTACCAAGTGATCAGCCACGGGGGCCAATGCGCATTTGGCTGTTAACGACTGCAATCCTTAATAGTAGATTGTTAAGCAAGGGGCTAAAATAATCTATTGTAACGAGGTAATAGAAATCGAGTAACAATAGGTTTTTAACGCCGTGTAGTTACCTCTACTGTTCACTACGATTGCGAGAAAATAAAATAATCCAATATAATGTTTAACTATTATTTTATTAAAAGTTTCAGTCAAATTTGTACATTTCTTAAGGATTTGGATATATGTCTGTACCTATAGTTGTTCGTATCATTGCATATGTAGGTACTCTCAAGGGATGAACTTAGATACTTGGACGAATTTCGTCCAAGTTTAGATATGTTAGTACGTAATATATTATGAAAATCCCCTGCATTTTTTAAGTTTTGTATTTTGTGTTGTAATCGTGCCCAAAACATAAAAAATCGGCCAAGTGCGAGTCGAACTCGCACATGAAGGGTTTCGCCTCTCACCCAAGGTTGCCTGGAAGATACTGCTACGTAGCTATAAGGCCGCCTATTGTGTGTTCCTCTTTTTTGACATTTGCTCTGTATGTGTTTGTTTTTGTATCGTGTGCAATATAGTTTCTATTATTATTATTGCCAAAACGCCATTATAATTTTTCGTCTGCAAAAATAAGTTTGTCTTTCATAGTGTTTGTATAAATGACAAAGTTATATTTGTTTCGGAAAATGTGCTATAGCTCTGAAACTACTAAATAAATTTCGTTGAAACCAAATTTCGTTAAAAGTTTTTATAAAGATCTACATCATATATTTTTTTTAATTTTTCACTTTCTTATTTAAAAATTAGAGGAAGAGGAGGAAAGTTAGAGGGGGACACACATTTTACCACTTTGGAAGTGTATAACTTTCAAACGGTTGACTTTGAGAAAAAACTGTTTTAGAAGCCTCAATGTAATTTTTAAAGATCTATCTAATGATATCCCACACGTATAGGTATGATAAAAAAAATTTGTTCAGTAACAGTTCCATGTATGGGGAGCTCCCCTTTAAATTTTTATTTTTTATTTTTGTGTAAAAACCGTAAAGCGGTTTACAGAATACATCTACCGACCAAGTTTCAACTGTGTGATCCTTATAGTTTTGGAATAAAGTGGCTGTGACATCTTACCACTTTGGAAGTGTATATCTTTCAAACGGTTGATTTTGAGAAAAAACTGTAATAGAAACTTCAATGTAATTTTTAAAGACCCATCTATTGATATGCCTCAAGTATAGGTTTGATGAAAAAAAAGTTTTTTTTTTTTCAAATCCCTTTCGGGAAAAATGCTATGTTTCTAAAACTGACAACCATATTTCGTTCAAACCAATTGTCGTTGAAAGTTTTTATTAAGATCATATATATATTTTTTTTATTTTTCACTCTCTTATTTCAAAACTTAGAGGGGGGGGGGGGGGGGCACACTTTTAACCACTTTGGAAGTGTACATCTTTCAAACGGTTGACTTTGAGAAAAAAACCTTTTAGAAACCTCAATGCAATTTTTAAAGACCTATCTATAGATACCCCACTCGTATAGGTTTGATGAAAAAAAAATTTTCAGTGTCAGTTCCATGTATTGGGAGCCCTCCCTTAATTCATGTATTTTTTTATGTTTGTGTAAAAACCGTAAAGCACACCCTTTTTATTCCAAAACTATGAGTTTTGGAATAAAAAGGGTGTGACATACATCGGTTTGGCCGAATCTATAAGGGTTTCGTTTTTTGCCTTTAGGCTACGAAACCCTAAAAAGTGGCTAAAGAATTAATTAATTTATTAATAAACCTATTATGTAATTTATTTTTCACCTCACACGCTTTGAAAAGAAGGTTATGTTTGCCTACCCATAGGAACAGTAGAGCTATTTTAGATACTTAGATACGAAACGGCTTAACTTACTTACTACGTACTTAGTACTGTACTTACCTATACTATTTTATCATGTGCTTTGTTCTGCAGGTGGTAGCGGGCTAACTTTGTTTTGGGGTTGTGCTGAAAGTGTACTAGAGATACTGAAAGAAGCATTGACGAAATGGGAAAATAATTTGACTAATTTTGAATAGGTTCCTATATAAATTGTAACAGGTAAAAAGGAGGAGGTTGTTTATAAGTTTTAAAATTTTTAAGTAAAATTATATAAAATTTATAATATATGATATAAAATTTCTTGCCGGTTTTTCTCGTTACATACAAGGTATCCTGCTGTAGGGTTTGTGAACCGATGGCGTAGCTTCTTTGACATTCACAAGTAAAGTGGTTGTAAGAGCTTATACTGAATAAATAATATTGAATTTTGAATTTGTCTAGGAAAAAATTACAAACAGTTTCGGAATCAAGTTTTTTTGTACCTAATAAAAGTATATTGCATATAAATGATAGTATTGTATGTTATTTGTGATAAAATACCATAGTAATTTTGTATAATTTTTTTCATTAACTTTCAGCATTGTTTCAGAGGCAGTGGTTTTAGAAAGTTGCAGAATATCACTTTGAGTAGGAAACTGAAATATATTTTTTTACCAACCTTTAAATGAAATTAAATAAAAGTATTAGATACAAAGAGTCTATTATTTAAAATTTTCCTTTTAACCTTACTTTCATTTAATATACAGACCGTCCAAATTAAATGTTTCGAAATCCTAACAAATAAACAGGCAATAAAAAAAAAGATATTACGAAAGCTGCCTTACTTACTCTTCTCTTACATGCGCATTATATAAGATGTTGAGTAGCGCTTTGTACGACATTTAGGAATATCTAAAAAAGGGTTGTAGCCCGCAGTGCGTCTGGATGTCCAATGAAAGAAGGGGATGGCGGTATGAGCTCATGCAGCTCCTGAGCAACTCTCCAAAGTATAGTGTGTGTCCGAAAAATGGTTTCTTAGGGAGCATTATTTCAAAAAACTTTTTAAAAAAAAATTAAAACCAACTTCAAAAAACTAAAAAGCCAAAAATAAGCCTTGTGGATTCGGTGTCAGCCAGGGCAAGAAAAATAAAAGAGTATGACCACAAAGTAGAATGTCGTACCTACACTAAATACCTTAATGTCAACTTCTCATCACCGTTTATAACAAACAAAAAAGGATTACTTAAATCGGTCCAGCCGTCTTCGAGTAGGTAATCGAGTAAAATACTTTAAAAGAAAGGTTCCGATTCCGACGAATTGAGAACGTCCTTTTTTTAGAAGTCGGTTAAAAAGTAGTAGATTTACCTGTAGAAATCGTTAAATATCACAAATTATAGAACCTAAAAAATTTAGAATTAGAAAGGTATGTATTTCATTTAATTAATAATTACTTAGGTAGATACCTATTAAATCTTTTACCTTCGACCGGCACCCCGACCGCCTAACGATATAGCTTGTGCTATCGCTATAGCTATCGTTTTTTCAAACCTCCTACAAGGGCTCTCGATAACGCTATCACTTTCATACTAAAAATGCATGAGTGAATCCAATAGATGAATAGAAATATGTAGGAATTAGAAAAAAACCTTGTCGTTGAAGAGTTTTATAAGAGTTTGAAGTTTGATAGCTTTATCGATATCACACGCTAGACCGTTAGGCGGTCGGTGTGCGGGATGTTACTCGATTGTACCTATGTACGAGTATACATATATATATATCGTACCTCCGGAGAAATAAAGGCACAACTGTAAAATTTTCATTTTTCTTAGTAGAAAACGAAAAATATGTCGCGTAATTCCGCAAGAAAAAATGCAGATGCAGTCCAGTGACACACCTTGTACCTTCACCGACTACTCTACACGTGTTTCGCTCACACACGGAGCATCCTCAGGAGTTGTTAGACCGTGCCAATCTCAGCACCGAGTGAGTAAAATGGCCCCAAACAGCCGTATTTAATGCTTCCCACTCCCCCCCTCCCCGCCCCCAGTGTGACGCATCGCGACTATAAGAGTGAGACAGAGTAATAATTAATGGAAATTGATAAAATAAATGTAAATTAAATGTAAAAGTATGATATAAATATGTGATATCGATGGAAGTTTTTTTTTTTTTTTTTTTTTTTATTTTTTATTATTATTATGAATCCCTATCACTGTTTGTTTGTCTACAAATACGCAGAAGTGGGGAGGAAGAAACATTTATCTGATCGTTAAGTATGGCTCCATCAACATTATGTTTGATAATTTCTAATTGTTCCAACACGTTCAGTCGTAAACTTTTATTACAAGTATGTAAAACCTCGTAGGAATGCCCATCAGATAATTGGTGACCGGTATCTAATAAATGTTCCGCGAAATGAGATCGTTCTGGTCGGGCATTCCTATAGGCAGAAATATGTTCTTTATAACGTGTTTCAAAACAGCGGGCCATTTGCAATGGTAAGGAAAAAACAGAGGTTGGCAGGAAGTCAGGTGTATATAGGTTAACATGTGACTAGTGTAATTCCGTATACGTGGGACAAACTGGGCGCTGTTTTGAAACACGTTATAAAGAACATATTTCTGCCTATAGGAATGCCCGACCAGAACGATCTCATTTCGCGGAACATTTATTAGATACCGGTCACCAATTATCTGATGGGCATTCCTACGAGGTTTTACATACTTGTAATAAAAGTTTACGACTGAACGTGTTGGAACAATTAGAAATTATCAAACATAATGTTGATGGAGCCATACTTAACGATCAGATAAATGTTTCTTCCTCCCCACTTCTGCGTATTTGTAGACAAACAAACAGTGATAGGGATTCATAATAATAATAAAAAAAAAAAAAAAAAAAAAAAAAAAAACTTCCATCGATATCACATATTTATATCATACTTTTACATTTAATTTACATTTATTTTATCAATTTCCATTAATTATTACTCTGTCTCACTCTTATAGTCGCGATGCGTCACACTGGGGGCGGGGAGGGGGGGAGTGAGAAGCATTAAATACGGCTGTTTGGGGCCATTTTACTCACTCGGTGCTGAGATTGGCACGGTCTAACAACTCCTGAGGATGCTCCGTGTGTGAGCGAAACACGTGTAGAGTAGTCGGTGAAGGTACAAGGTGTGTCACTGGACTGCATCTGCATTTTTTCTTGCGGAATTACGCGACATATTTTTCGTTTTCTACTAAGATATGGATTTCCGCCAAGTAACGCCTGATTCTATCAAATATTTTCATTTTTCAGAACTTGAGTTTAAAGATTTTTTTCTATAATTTGTGGATTTCCTGATCAGGGAATAATTTATTTATTTATTTTGTTCACGATTTCTGTAACAAGAGGGTGTTTACTAAGAACATCAATATTTTTTTAATTTGAAATACCTAGTTACCAACTGTAAAAAAAAATCTGAAGTAATTAGGTCCCTTAAATGTGCCTTTATGACACTAAGTACATGAATTGCTAAGCACAGTTGTGACAGAATCTGAAAACAAAAGTAAATTTTTACCTCATAACATTGTATTTAATTATGAATATCTAAATAAAAATAGTAACATAATGAAAGGAAATAAAAAAAAGCGATAAAAATAATATTCTAATTGACATAAAATTGAAAATGTGCCTTTGTGACCCTAAATTAAATTCACTACCTGCGGAACGCCCCGCACAACTGACAGTTCGCTCCCCGCGTCACCGACTCCGTACAAAATTTACAACGAAACCTCAAAGACACATCACGCTATCTAGCGGAAATTGATGAAATTACAATTGGATCTTTGTTTCTACGGTTAAATGTGCATTTAAAAAATGGTTTGGCATAATTAACTAAATTTTGCTATTTTTGCAATTGAGCCTTTGTTTCTCCGAGGGTACGATATATATTTTGTGTAGGCAGTTTCTTTATTTGTTACTCTTTTACGCAAAAACTATGGCACCGATATAAATGAAATTTGGCACACAGATAGTAGATATCCCGATATTCCCACGGGAACGGGAACCACGCGGGTGAAGCTGCGGGCGGCCGCTAGTTCTGTATAAGTAATAGATAAGAGTATAAGTGACAATGCAATGAGTAAAGAATCTAGACTTGGATGTAATTTTATACCTCAGGTAGTTAAGTTAGTTAATATAAGTAACACATAAAGTACTTTCCACATTATTGTTTCAGAAACCAAAAATTATTCAACGATCTCATATCGCCAGCCATGTTTATATATTTGATCGTAATATCGGTTAACCTGGGAGTCTGTATTATTCAGATCGCACAGGTAAGTACCTAATTAGCTTACCATCTAACTAATCCTGTATCGTCATCAGCCATTTTTAATATCCCCACTGGGTTGGCCACTGGCCATAGCTTCCTTATGGCACAGAATACTTAATAGTAATGGATGGATAAGGAGAATGGGCCATGACATGACCCACCACGCGGGCTCAATGCGAATTGGTGGGTTTTATTAACGACTGCAAAAGCAGCCGGGACCAACGGCTTAACGTACCTTCCGAAGAATGGAGAAGCTCGAGATAGTTAATTTTTGGTCACATGGCGGTAAAGTTACTAGTAGGTATGTAATAGTTATTTGTTATGCAAGGCTGGAAAGTTAGTTATTTAGCGGCGAGACATTAACATCTCTTCATTTTATTGTCCTCCAAAACACAAAATAACGGAGGAACAGTTCACCGAATACCTGCAGACCTTAGGTGGGCGTTTTGTGTGGGGAGGGAACGCCAAGCATGTTCAATGGGGCTCCAGGCTAAATACCACGAGAGGCAGAGAACTCAACGCTACGCTTTTCTTAAAACCATTGCAACACCAGAGCCAACGCACTGATCAACGGATCCGAACGGATCCGGAACAGATTACCCGACATCGTGGACTTCTTTATACTAAAGGGATTAGGAAGGCTTTTCGTAACAGCCGAGTCCAAGCTCAACAAACCATACCCCGGTCATCGTGAATGTCAGTACAACCATAATCAACAACGAAAAGAGATTAACACTGTGTAATAACACACAGACTGGGATTCATTTCGAGATTATAGTTGACGAAGGCTTTGATTTACGAAAGCCACTTAAATCTTTAAGCGACATAGATTGCACTACCCAAAAACTTACAACTGCCATAAAAATTGGCATGCTGGATAACTACACCACAAATATCGAACTCGGCTCCTAGACAAAACGCTGTATCCTGGGATATAAGACAAAATATTAGAGAAAAGAAGACTGTGTAGGATCTGGCACAATACTCGCCATGTAGACGATAAAACTGCATTCAACAAAGCTATCCGAGATTTAAAAAACACCATCAAAGCAGCAACACTAACTTCAACCAAAGGGACTGACTACTCACTGACAAAGACACCCCCCCGAGTAGAAGGGAGGGAACATCTGGGCAAGAAGTAAGGAAGAAAAGGCAGAACTCTTCGTAATCCAAGGTATTTGTGAGTGATGCAATTGATCCCAGTGCTAACGAATCAGATATAGATGACGTCCTGAAACAAGATTTTCAACTTGATTTACCCCTAAAAACTGTGACGCCCCAGGAAATACTTAAAATCGTCAAAGGCATGAAGAACAAAAAGGCACCCGGTTTCGTCCTAATTGACAAGAAAGTACTTTCAGAACTTCCACGTAAAGGAATAGTCTAGCTGGCCACATATATTGACGCCATCATGAGAGTTGGGTACTTCCCAGTATTCTGGAAAGTATCCCAGATCATCATGATCCACAAGCAACTTCGTACAAACCGATAAGTCTACTACCAGTTTTATCCAAACTTTTTGAAAATATCTTGCTCCAGGGGCTACTTAAGACTATTTCTGAAAAGTCATTATACCTGACCACGAGTTTGGATTTAGGAGTCAACATGCAACTGTAGAGCAAATTCATAGAGTCTGCAAGGTAATAAGAAGTACACTTGAACAAAAGCAATACTGTTCCTCTGGAACTTTGGACATACAACAGGCTTTTGACAGAGTCTGGCATAAAGGTCTCCTGTGCAAAATTAAGTCGCTAATTCCTCACACATTTTATAGCATAATGAGCTCGTATTTATCGGAAAGACTGTTCCAAGTTAAGGAGGATAACTCTCCATTGACATTCCACACTATATCAGCTGGAGTTCCAGAGGGGTCAGTATTGGGGCCTGTACCTCTGAGGCAAACCGGAAGTGAATAACTTCCGGTTTGCCTCAGACTCCAGGATAGTTAGTATTCTTTGCTCCAGGGATGACAGTTGCAACCTTTGCCGACGACACAGCAATTCTCGGGTCAAGCAAGTGCCCAGTAGATGCCTCAATAACCTTGCAACGCAGTTTGAACGAAATTGATACATGACTCAAATATGGAGAATTACAGCAAGCGCAACTAAGTCAGTCCAAGTGACCCTTACGTTTAGGAGGGAGAACTGCCCAACAGTCACCTTAGTTGATAACCAACTTCCCTGCCAAGAGTCGTTCAAATACCTGCATGCCTAGGTATTTGAACGACTCTTGGCAGGGAAGTTGGTTATCGTCTAAGGTGACTGTTGTGCAGTTCTCCCTGGATCGCAATCTAACCTGTAAACAACACATATCAACAAAAAAAACGAGATTAACCTATACTGGCTGCTCGGACGAAATTCCAAGTTATCGCTGAAAAACAATCAAAGAGTTGCATAAATGCCTTCAAATTAAAACGATAAAGGAGGAAATCAGCTCATATAGCAGAAAGTACAAAACCAGGCTAATAAACCACCACAACCAGCTAGCAACCCAATCAACGATAAAAAATTTATGTTTAGTTCTGTTTGTTTGTTTTTTCTGTTTCTTTTTGTTTTTTTGTGTTTACTTTTTTCAGTTTTTTTATATTTTTTATTATTTGTTACTGAACCACGTGATAGAAATGGAACACTATTCGATCCGATTTTTTTTTTTTTATCTTTATTTTTAGAGCTTTTCCTCTAGACATTGAAGAATTCAAGAACAATAAATCAAGACAACTTTACTTCAAATTGTTAAATGTGCGTTTCATCGTAATTTCCTTTGCCGTTATGTTGGTACCTAGCCCTGTTTTCCATAAACGCGAGAAGCGTTAGAAGCATCATTTTAAAACCTTTTTTCTTTCACCATTTCATAATATTTAACACAGAATCCAAAACATAAAACATAGAAAACTATTTCTAATATTATTATACGATGAAACGCTCTCTAATCTTGGCTCGTCTTTTTTTTAGATTTTTTAGTTGTAAGTATCTTGAAATTTAGATAAATTCTCGATAATTCTAGAGATTTGTTTTGTCTTATATCTCATCAATCAAACAAAAACAGCTGAAAAGTGAAAAAAAAAACCTTAAAGTGCCCAAAGAGCTCCTGCTCTATATGTCGTAGGATAATTAAATAAATCTAATTTTCGCAAAAATCTTAGGGATATTGCGAAAACAAGGATAATAAGTCAAAGGTGAGGACATTTCTCAATCTTACTGTTAAAGGATAGGGATTTTGCGAAAACACTTGTTGCGTTGCGATAGTGAAATTGGATATTCTTAACGCTGATTGGCTTAATTTTTGTTTTCTTGCTAATTCGTGTTCTAAATGGTTCCTCGTTTTTTATCATAGACTTATAAATCAATTAGATCAAGAGTTGGCCAGCATGCAGAAATCAAGCCAGTCATAGCGAAGTATATTCAATGTTACTGACGCAGTTCGTATTTTCGCAAAAACCCTATCTTTTTTCAGTAAGATTAAGAAATGTCTTCACCTTTGTCTAATTACCCTACGACATACCTATACACTTTACAACCTTATTGCATTGACGCCTGCGAACATAATGTTCGCAGATTGACGCACACACAGAAACAAAGCTCTCTCTGTCCACAAATGTCATTCAATATTGTAACAAGTAACAAATATTGTGACAAGGTTGCTGAGTGTTTACATGTTATTGCACGTGACTGTAGGTACTTTTTTTTTCCTTATGGCTTTCTTCCGTTTTCCACGTGACTGTACTTAGATATATAATGTAATTCATTACATTACATGTAATAATTCATGTAATGACAAACGAAGCCCAGACATGGACACTCACGTCGCTCAGCGAGCTATGGAGACGCTATGCTCGAAGTTTCTCTAAAAGATAAAGTCAGAAATTAAGTTATCCAACATAAAACCAAGGTGACCAACATAAGTAGGCTAAGTGGCAATGAGCTGGTCACATCGCATGAAGACCGACAGCCGTTGGGGCAAACGAGTTTTAGAGTGGAGTTCGCGTTTAGGCAAGTGCAGCGTAGGGCGCCCTGCAACCAGGTGAAGTGACGACCTGCGAATGGTGGCAGGCAGGAACTGGATGCATAGAGCTGAGGACAAGGTTCAATGGCTAGAGCTAGGAGAGGCCTATGACCAGCAGTGGATGTCTACGAGATTAAGTAAGTCTCAACTTAACGCCGCGTCCGCCGCCCCCTTGGTCCTTGCCTTGCGCCCTAGGCTCTCCTTATTAGCCTGTAGGCTGTAGGTAAATAAGGCCCAGGTGAATATCAGTCGCCAATAACTTTCATTTGATTTCAGACAAAAGGAGATATAATGTCATTGATATCTAGTTGTTTATTCGTGCTAGCTTGTCTCATACAACTGCTGCTATTTTACTGGCACAGCAATGAAGTCACTGAGCAGGTAAAAAAAAAACGCCATTTTCCAGACTATATCGGGGTTAGTCTATATCGAAAGTGTCAAGAAATACAATTTCTATATACCTTGAGAGAACAGCAGAACATCTCATCATAAATGTCGTGTTTGACAAAATCAGACGTTGTTTGCTAGCTTAATTCCGCAAAGAAAACCTGCAAAAATGCAAATATTTGCGGGTTCGGTAGCCGCAAATAAATGCAAATGCAAAACAGTAACACACCTTTCACCTTCAACGACTACTCTACACATGTTTTCCCCCCACACAGAGCAACCTCATTAGTTGTAGACCGTGCAAATACCAAGCATCAGTTTTTCTTGCGGAAATAAGCTAGATATTTTATTTATTTATTTATTTAATCCTATATGTAGATTGTACAGAGGCGGACTTAATGCCTTAGGCCAGCTATATTCAACCTTCGGCCCGCCGGGCATTTTAGTTTGGCTCACCTGGAAGTTGCAACTTAGTTGTAAACCACTTTAAATTGTGCACCCATCGAAGAACGGGTAATTAATCTGAAAATACGGGAATGTGAGCGCTATCCAAGATCTCAGAAAAATAAAAAACCGTACTGAAAGAAAATCCACGGCATTTAGAAACAACAAAAAGTTTTAAATTGTAAAAATTACTTGGAGTTGATTGATGAATTCATCGATTTTAAAAATTACACCAACCTAGAAGAAATGTTCAAAGAAAGAAGGGAAAACAGGGTTAATGCGGAATTATGGAGCATAGTTTCAGAAAAATAAAAAACCTTCAAAGATGTGCCCAAATCTTATTATCATTCTTTGTGTTCACTATTCGTTCAAACTTTTCTAAATTCAAACATTCCCGCCACCTGAATCGGTGGTTCGTATGGCTAGCCAATCGCAAGGCTCGATTAGAGCATACTCGGCTCATCTGATCGCTGATTGGCTCCCGCCATTGAGGGAACAAATGGCCTCGTTCCGTGCAACATCGATACCTTAAAAATTATCAGGACTAATGAAAATCGAGTGATTGTGCTTTCACCTCATTGTTATTCAATTTCTATTGTGTGTGCGCAACTGTAGTACTGTTTTCTTACGAATCCGTGCGTGAATGTGCCAGCTGGACTTCAGCTGCTTTCCAACGACGCCTTGGTACTACCATCTTCAGCCACGAAGAAATACAACAGTATCAAATATTGCATTAAAACATTATAAACATCAGTGTTAAAACTTATTTTTCATTATTAAAGTAAATACTTACTTCGATAACTTGGAATTAACTACGTTATAATATTATTTATTACTTGCGGCCCGGGATCCCGTGACTGAAACGTCTTTGTGGCCCCTATAAAATAAAGGTTGAGAATGCCTGCTTTAGGCAATAAGTTCGCCTTTGTACAATCTTTTTCGGTTTCATAATGACATTCAATGATATAAAAAAAAAACAAAATAAACAAGAAATATGGCTGATAGATTACACCCTTTTGCACCAAACAGTGTAACATGCTTACATCATTGAATTAAATAATTATAGTATATTTATATCAATGGCTTACATAAACAGGGTGTTATTATATGTGCCAAAGTTAAGAGGGATGTTATGTGTTTAGTGAAGCCGGACTCACAGATTACTAAATAGTTACTACGTAACCGGAATGCCGTCTATGGATTAGATCAAATCCGGCGAAAATTTCATTTTTTTATACTCTTTTATTCATCGTAGCGCCGGCCGCCCGCTGCCCCGCGCCGCGATCACCTGGGGGTTATTCTCTAAGCAAACATCGACGCTGTTGTCATGACTAAATGCCACATTAGCTGTCAAATAGTATTGAAAATGGGGCGATCTCCGCTGTTTCAGCCGTCAATATCAACGATGTTTGCGAGAATAACCTATCTGATGTCGCCGATCCGAGCTTGGTGCTACGCTCAATAGTTTTTTGTACTATTATTGATATTCTTTTAAGTTTGTTTTCTTTGTTTTTCATTGCTTAGGTAGGTTTAATATCATATAAAAATAATAATTAAAAATACATTAAAAAAAAGTAATTTTGTTCTAAAGACACAACCTCGGCTTAACTTTGGGCACAAAGAAAAATACACGGTATAATAATAGCATCCTTCTAAATTCCGTCTTGTGTTCTATGGACAAAACTTTTCTCTTGAAATACTTCGCGGGCTACCTATTCACATAATTTTTATTAAGTAAAGCTCCTTTCAAATAACCACGCTTTGAGCAACTTTTGTGAATTTTCAGAGCGTTCTAGTCAGCTACGGGAACTTCGAAAGCGACTGGCCTGAAATAGACAAGAAATATCAAAAAGAAGTGGCACTACTCGCTATCACAACTAGGAAAAGATTGGTGTTTAGAGCTGGACCTTTCAACGAAATGACTCTAAAAACATTTATCGCTGTAAGTAAGTGGATACTGAGTCAGTTTAACAAGCTAGAGTTTTTGGAGAGCGTATTGGAATGAATTAATTCAGAAGTCAAACATATACTACATCCCAAAAAACAGCTGTTCGATAGTAAACTAAAATTTAAAAAAATCTTGCAGTACATTCACCTATTATATTGTTTATTTTTTTCAGATTCTCCGTGCAAGTTACAGTTTTTATACATTACTTAACGAGACTAACTAATCTTTCACAATATAACATGTCATTATTAGGAAATAATGACATATTATATTGTGAATTTCATTTCACGTTTTTGTAGGAGTAGTAGTACGTCATTGATATCCCTCCCCTTTATAAAATACCTCTAAATAACCACATAGGTAATACACAAGAAACTTTTAACTTTGCTGAATAGGTATCAAAAAAGCACTTTTATTGTCAACCTTGCCCAGAGAGTCTTTAATTCCACCTTGAGCATTAACAAAAAATAGAAGGATTCAGCGGTACAGCCAAATTTAAAATTCTTATTAGTGCCCAGGAGAGCTCCTGGCAAACGGATTTTGGGAGGTGTCAAAAATGTTTAGTAGGGTAGCGATTTATTAAATACTTCAGTAGTTTACATTCTTCTTCGTTTGTTTCTCTTGTCTATTTTAAAATAGATATTCCACCATTTTTTCAACCAAAACACAAATTAACATTAGCTTTGAAATCCTGTTTATATACTAGCTTCTCAGCTAACTTCATAAAACGAAATAAATAATCCAAAACCTGCAATATTAAATCTAGTTCATAAAAAAACTGCTTAAAAAACTTGAGCTCCTATTATGCTTTTATTTTTCTTGCCTTGGCTGGCACCGACTCCAAAAGGCTTATTTTTTGCTTTTTGAAGTCGGTTTTTTTAACCAGTTTTTTTACTTTTGAGTGTCTGTAATAGGTTGTTTTGTAAAGTACAGCAGGATTTCCTACATTAGATAGGTAAAATTTCATGAAAATTATAAACAAAATTATCGTAAACATTACATTGTCCAAGTTAACAATGAAATGAAATATATAAAAATGCTCATAACATAAAAAGTACTGGGTCAAACTAAACCAAATTTTTATGGGACCAATTGGCAACTATTTTGCATCGAACAAAAAAAGAATCACGGAAATCGTTTCAGAAATCTCGGAGTAATCGTACATACATAAAACAAATACTTATATATTAACCGAATTGAGAACGTCATCCTTTTTTGAAGTCGGTTAAAAAACGAACTTGAAACACCATTTTTAGGGTTCCGTAGTAAAACCAACAAGGAACCCTTATAGTTTCGCCATGGCCGTCTGTCCGATTTTTCGATTAAGGGGTCTGTATTCGAAATATAGGAGAGTAGTATATTTAATGAAATTCAAACGAAAACTATCACTTCTAGAGAGACTTTACAGGTTAACGAGTAATAGCCGAATGACTAAAAAAAATTTTTTTTTGAAAAAGTTGTCATAGGTACATACAAATTCCATTGAATAGATATACAGGGTAGAAATTTAAAACGGGGCACGAAGGGCAGGTACATTAACCGTTGTAGCTACATGAAAACGTTCTTAGGAAACCATCCATAATTTTTTGAGAAAAATTTAAATGCATTCACGGCTTTTGAAAAAAAAATTATATATAAAAAATTTAATGTACTGTTAGTAGTCTTAAAAAGAGAGTTATTAATATAAGTATAACCATTAAAAACTATTATTAATTAAGGCTAACTACGGAACCCTATACTACGCTTGGCCCGACACGCTCGTAGCCAATTTTTATTATACGTACCACCAAGCTGTGTTTGATCGATTTGGAATTTTGCAAGCGTCATTGACTCATGGCATCAACCCACATCAAACTACCATCTACCTTTAAAAGTTAATACGGTTCGTCCCGGGTTGTGAAGTTTCTTTTCTAATAAAAGAAACCCGGCCAAGTGCGAGCCAGGCTTGGTAATAGGGTCCAGTTTTCACCCTTCAAGTAACAAAACAACCAACCAACCAACTTCTTATAACCTGAGAAAACTGGAAAAATCCTGTTAAAATAGCGACTTTTCTTTGTTAAATAGTAATCATATTTGTGCTAGTTGGAACGGCAAAAATCGACATTAAACATTAGTTTTGACGCGACACTCCAACTCGAACACTAAAAAGCTAACATTTAACCACGTCCATATTTCCTAGAATGGACTCGATAACATAATTCGATTATTTTTCCATATACTTCTATCGGAACAAAAATATTGTTTCGTCACTGTATTTCCAAAACAAATAAGACGCAGTAGCAGGACAAACAAAGTAATGCCAAGTTCTAAGTGATTGTGCCACTCCCACCTAACGCTCAGTAATTCGACTGTACCAGCCAGTCCATACCTACGGGATTAACATATAAATTGTTTTGAATCCGGAGACTACATCGCGTTAAATTATTTCACGAACTTCGCAAATTTACATGGTAATTGCTAAAACTCAAGATTTGTTGTTGAATTTCTGATTGTGCGGTTAGTCGGATCTGAGTGGGTTTAACGAGTTAAGAACGAGGCGCTGGATCTGGTAGTCAGATGAGCGAGGCATGTTTGCGGGCCGTGGAGGCCAACAATCATAAGTTCAACAACTCAAGAAGAAAGTCTTTAGCTTTGAAGTTCAAAAGACTGGGCTTGATAGGTTACTGAGACAACGAAAACTGCCACAAAATATCTTAAGAACTGCTTGCTACAAACTCATACATGTGTATAGTGTGATTCGGAGCATCCTAGGCTAGGTTTCTCAGGATCATTACAGAACTTTGTTTTCAAAACAAATCCTACGCTATCTCCCTAGTTTTACGTCCGTCTCGCGAACTCAAATTAAACCATGAGGGGAGCTATCACTAGTTGTAAAGTTTCAAATCGTATTAGTGCAGCCCAGCTTAATCAATTTCACTCGAAGCGAGATGGGTTTGGAAACCTAAGTAAGCTAACTGCAAATGATGAACTTGCACTCGGATTTCCAATGTGGCTTGGTCGGACATATATGCAGAGATGATGCCTATATCTAATCTAATCTATCTAATGCATTATATAGTAAGTGAATGATGAGTTGATGACGAAGAGGTGATATGATGGAGCTACTATTTTTTTGGGTTTACTCACAGTGACTCTTTCTCTACATCTATATACTATAATTCCTACGAAAATTTGTCCGTGATAAAAACTATCCTACATTTTAATCGAGATTATAAACTATCTTTGACCAAATCCGTACAGTTGTTTTTGCATGTTCGAGTAAGTAGTGATTGGCGTAACACATAAAATACATCAAATGTTTATGTGATAAATATTAAACAAGAAAATATACTAGAAAAAAGCAACTAGTCTCATGTCGCCCTGACGGGATTCGAACCCGCATCCTTGGGAGTCCGGCCCAATGCACTAACCAATTATGCTACAGAGACCTACGAGGACACGTCGAATTCTTCTAGTATATTCACCGTTCTACGGTGTTGGCCACCGTCGCTTCATCAATGAGAGAAATATTCTCGCATTCGAAAGAAACATCTTTACAGATGTTTGACTATCGATTAAGATGAAACAGCCATCTAATTATAACTTTTTAATTTTGCATTTTACAATGCTATTTTTATGTGATAAATATTAAACAAGAAAATATACTAGAAAAAAGCAACTAGTCTCATGTCGCCCTGACGGGATTCGAACCCGCATCCTTGGGAGTCCGGCCCAATGCACTAACCAATTATGCTACAGAGACCTACGAGGACACGTCGAATTCTTCTAGTATATTCACCGTTCTACGGTGTTGGCCACCGTCGCTTCATCAATGAGAGAAATATTCTCGCATTCGAAAGAAACATCTTTACAGATGTTTGACTATCGATTAAGATGAAACAGCCATCTAATTATAACTTTTTAATTTTGCATTTTACAATGCTATTTTTATGTGATAAATATTAAACAAGAAAATATACTAGAAAAAAGCAACTAGTCTCATGTCGCCCTGACGGGATTCGAACCCGCATCCTTGGGAGTCCGGCCCAATGCACTAACCAATTATGCTACAGAGACCTACGAGGACACGTCGAATTCTTCTAGTATATTCACCGTTCTACGGTGTTGGCCACCGTCGCTTCATCAATGAGAGAAATATTCTCGCATTCGAAAGAAACATCTTTACAGATGTTTGACTATCGATTAAGATGAAACAGCCATCTAATTATAACTTTTTAATTTTGCATTTTACAATGCTATTTTTATGTGATAAATATTAAACAAGAAAATATACTAGAAAAAAGCAACTAGTCTCATGTCGCCCTGACGGGATTCGAACCCGCATCCTTGGGAGTCCGGCCCAATGCACTAACCAATTATGCTACAGAGACCTACGAGGACACGTCGAATTCTTCTAGTATATTCACCGTTCTACGGTGTTGGCCACCGTCGCTTCATCAATGAGAGAAATATTCTCGCATTCGAAAGAAACATCTTTACAGATGTTTGACTATCGATTAAGATGAAACAGCCATCTAATTATAACTTTTTAATTTTGCATTTTACAATGCTATTTTTATGTGATAAATATTAAACAAGAAAATATACTAGAAAAAAGCAACTAGTCTCATGTCGCCCTGACGGGATTCGAACCCGCATCCTTGGGAGTCCGGCCCAATGCACTAACCAATTATGCTACAGAGACCTACGAGGACACGTCGAATTCTTCTAGTATATTCACCGTTCTACGGTGTTGGCCACCGTCGCTTCATCAATGAGAGAAATATTCTCGCATTCGAAAGAAACATCTTTACAGATGTTTGACTATCGATTAAGATGAAACAGCCATCTAATTATAACTTTTTAATTTTGCATTTTACAATGCTATTTTTATGTGATAAATATTAAACAAGAAAATATACTAGAAAAAAGCAACTAGTCTCATGTCGCCCTGACGGGATTCGAACCCGCATCCTTGGGAGTCCGGCCCAATGCACTAACCAATTATGCTACAGAGACCTACGAGGACACGTCGAATTCTTCTAGTATATTCACCGTTCTACGGTGTTGGCCACCGTCGCTTCATCAATGAGAGAAATATTCTCGCATTCGAAAGAAACATCTTTACAGATGTTTGACTATCGATTAAGATGAAACAGCCATCTAATTATAACTTTTTAATTTTGCATTTTACAATGCTATTTTTATGTGATAAATATTAAACAAGAAAATATACTAGAAAAAAGCAACTAGTCTCATGTCGCCCTGACGGGATTCGAACCCGCATCCTTGGGAGTCCGGCCCAATGCACTAACCAATTATGCTACAGAGACCTACGAGGACACGTCGAATTCTTCTAGTATATTCACCGTTCTACGGTGTTGGCCACCGTCGCTTCATCAATGAGAGAAATATTCTCGCATTCGCAAGTTATAATTAGATGGCTGTTTCATCTTAATCGATAGTCAAACATCTGTAAAGATGTTTCTTTCGAATGCGAGAATATTTCTCTCATTGATGAAGCGACGGTGGCCAACACCGTAGAACGGTGAATATACTAGAAGAATTCGACGTGTCCTCGTAGGTCTCTGTAGCATAATTGGTTAGTGCATTGGGCCGGACTCCCAAGGATGCGGGTTCGAATCCCGTCAGGGCGACATGAGACTAGTTGCTTTTTTCTAGTATATTTTCTTGTTTAATATTTATCACATAAAAATAGCATTGTAAAATGCAAAATTAAAAAGTTATAATTAGATGGCTGTTTCATCTTAATCGATAGTCAAACATCTGTAAAGATGTTTCTTTCGAATGCGAGAATATTTCTCTCATTGATGAAGCGACGGTGGCCAACACCGTAGAACGGTGAATATACTAGAAGAATTCGACGTGTCCTCGTAGGTCTCTGTAGCATAATTGGTTAGTGCATTGGGCCGGACTCCCAAGGATGCGGGTTCGAATCCCGTCAGGGCGACATGAGACTAGTTGCTTTTTTCTAGTATATTTTCTTGTTTAATATTTATCACATAAAAATAGCATTGTAAAATGCAAAATTAAAAAGTTATAAATACATCAAATGTTCTTTTGAATGAAAAACATGGTGATCTGCTAACCACTTTCACCCAGCACATCCATCCATTATCGACTTGAAAAGAAAAGTTCTGTAACATTTGTTCAGCTACTTATTAAATTAGATAGGTACTTTTTTGCCTCGTAGTCTGTAAATTAAATTTCCAACGCCAGTCCACTACCTGACACTGACGAAGGTCCGAGCTTCCAAGGTTCGTGGAAAAAAACTAAGAAGCCAGTCTTTTTAACTAGAATCTACTATGCCTCCTAATTGTGTTAGGAACTCCGACATAACATCTATCGCAATCACTTTCAGTTACATTGACGACAGCAGCACAACCAAAACCACACTAATTTATCAACTTAATGTCCGTGCGTGGTGTGCTTCCGAATATACACATATCAAAAAAAGTTTGTGATCACTTCAAGATTTTCGTACAACATACCCGTTTTCGTAGAGGAATTATTATGGTATGATTTCTATTGGGAATGCTTGCATGGAGAGGTCAGCAAAATTGAGTAAAGCAATGCATTGGTATTGGTATGGGCGTGTTATACACGTTAACCAAAGCCCAAAACGCCCGGTAGGCACTTCGAACTCTAGTGGGTGAGGGAAGGGCGGCCAAAGTACAGAATTTCCGGTGCTCGGAAAAAAATATCTGGCGGATTTCTTTGGAACTTTGAGTCAAGTTTGGTGTCATTTTTGGGTAAATAGATAATGCCCAGTTCATTCCCCATTCCAGCTTTTTTGCAGCAAAATATGACGCAATATACATAAAATAATAAAAAGTTTATCACTTTAGTAGAAACAAAATGCAAGCAAATCCTTATTTTTAACCGACTTCAAAAAAAAGAAGGAGGTTCTCAAATCGACGGAATCTTTATTTTTATTTTATATGTATGTTACTCGATTACTCGAAGACAGCTGGACCGATTTGAGTAATACTTTTTTTGTTCGAAAGGGTATACTTCCCATATGGTCCCATTGTCATCATATCAGGATCTGATGATGGGATCCTGGAGAAATCCAGGAAAATCTTCAAATATTATAGGCACTCCTATAGCGATTTCAGTGTTTTCTATAGTAACTTATGCATATGCTTCCAGAAAGCACCATTTGGTGAAGTGGAACTGATGATGAAGACCACAAATGGTCATCGGAACTATTAAATACTTAGCATTTCACAGAAGCGATACGATTACTTTAAAGTGGTTCATAAGAATTTATGCTGGGCTCAATGCATGTAATGAGGTGGAGCTGGTGATGAAGTATCGGGAGAACTCCTCAATAAGTAACGTCCCTGCGCCGGGAAAAGCAGCATTTTGTAAAAGGTGATGAGGAGTAGACATAAGGTTATTAGCGTAGGCTTGGGACCTCTTCTACTTTAAAAAATTGTAAAATAAAAAACTTTTTATAAAAAAATTAAAACCGAACCGATGAAAAAACCGACTTCAAAAAACTAAAAAACAAAACATGGTTTATAAAAAATACACCCTGAAAGCCCATTTAATGCAGATTAGAAAAACGTTAACAATATATAAGTAAGCATTTCACTATTTTCATTGTAAAAAAAATATCGAAATACTGCGACGTTCGTCAGCGCAGCGCACGGAAAGGCAGCTGTTTTCAGCTCTTTTATGTTTTTACATGTACTACTAACAAAAATAAGATTGAATTAATGAATAATGTCCTATGTATTCTTTTATTTATTAAGTAAACCGAACTGCTTATTATTTTTTTTCTCTTTACACCTATGTCTTTTATTAAAGTTATATTTTTAATTGTCTTCAATTTAAGCGACGTTTTAGTAGGCAACATTGTTAAAAATAAAGATAACAGTAATAGTACGTTTCTGAACTTTATTTACCACCACCTCCACAATTACATTACTCAGTAAATTTGAGCTGGCGTGCTTGAGCCGCCATAGGACTTTGGGTCTTCTATGGCACCCAAGCTTCTTCTACTTTCCGCCAACCCCATTCAGATGGGCAAGGAATATTTTGCTTCTTGATAAGGCACTGTCTCCAAACATAAACTGCCCGTAAAATTGCCCTTAAGGTACTAAGGTAAGGTAAGGTTTGTTGTTTGAGGGCAGCTTCTGCAGAAGGCAAATATTCAGTTAACCGGAACTTTTTTGTAAACAAATGCTTGCGACACTCAGTTATTATTGTCATAGAGAGACATGATCTAAAAAACGATTACAATAATCGGTTCACGAAAACCACCATAGAGTCCCGGGAATGCAGACGCAGGCAGGGAGTTCCACACCCTGGTTGTGCGCATTATAAAAGATGAGGAGAAGCGCTTTGTACGCAAACGAGGAATATCAACCAGGTAGTGGTGATAGCCCGCAGTACGTTTGGACTCACGGTGGTAAAACGGAGCCGGCAGGATGAGCTCATGTCGCTTAATAGCACACTTTCCGAAGCACAATCTGTAGAACACTAACAGTGAGGCTACTCTTCGACGATGAGGGAGACTATGGAGCTTGGTATTCACTAGATTATCGCACCAACGAGTTTTCTGGCTCTGCGTTCCACCGATTCGAGTGCGGCTAGCTGGTATTTTGCGGAACCATCCCACCACGGACGAATTTGAGCTTTATATAGGATTAGAAGCTGTTCCAGCGTGAAATATCGTCGCCTCTGCCACATGACACCCACTGCTGGGTATAGGCCTCCCCCAAGGATCTCCACAACGATCGGTCCTACGCAAACTGCATCCAGCGGCACTCCTCGACCTTCACCAGATCTTCGGTCCATCTTGTCCATTCCAAAACCTTCCCCCCCCCCCCCCCCCAACGGGCATCGTGAAGTACCGCTTAACCTTATTTAAGATGCCCAGCTTTTTGTTCAATCTGTTCATAGGTAGGTACTAAAACATAAAACTTGCTTGTGTAATTAATGACATTACAACTTGTATTACGAAAAACGGCATCTAATTTCTCAAGCACAAAGTATAAAGCCTGACCTGCTGTTGAGTACATAAAAATACCACTTGTATTCGCGACACAGCGATATACGCCTCCTTTTTTTGAAGTCGCTTCAAAATTCATAAAAGAACAATTTTTTTTGAAATAACGACAACATATACATACAAGCCATCTTTCATGCACGCGATACTGCTAAAGTAATAAAAAGCAGCAAAAAGGATGTAGTTAGTTACGTCAAAATATATTTTTCATGAATTAAAATCAACAACTGTTGCTAAGCAACCAAATCCTGAACGACGCGTAAACTCCAACTCTGCCTTCTGCATAGGCGCGTCACAATATTTTCTCTGTCCGTCTCCTCTCTTTAAAATATAATTACTTTTGATAGAGTTGACCGATTTTGATGAAATAAGCCTATACGGTAAGTTGAGATACGGACTTTAAACATATATATAATGATTCTGTGGACTCAGATCAGTGGTTTTGGTGTGATGCTCATTTAAACACACAGACATACAGACAGACGGAGAGACATAAATTCTAAAAAAGTTAGAAATGGATTCTGCTGCTTTTTTGAGTACCCTAGCAATTTCTAACCAATGTACAGACACGCTGAACTTTGATTCTTATTTTAAGTATAGATAGATGAGAGAAAAAATTTCGCATTAGAATATTTTCCTTTTATACAATTACAATAGTGATGTTTAATGTATCACATCCATGCATTTTGGTTTTTTAAATAATCACCTACCTTGTAAAAACCTTTGCGTAAGAGTGTATTTTTAACCGACTTCAAAAAAAGAAGGTTATCAATTCGTCGCGTATATTTTTTTTATGTATGTTCACCGATAACTCGAGAACGAACGCCTGAACCGATCGAAATGATTCAAACGTTATAACATCGGATTTGTTCCCATGTTGGTCCGATATTTTGAAATTTTGAAATCGGTTCCGTAGCTTTGAAGAAATCTTAAAATAACTCGTTTTCCGGTCAAGGGGTTTGAGCCAAACGGTTTGACTCAAACTAGTAGTTGCCTACACTACTAGTTTGAGTCAACCCGAAGTGCGGGACTTATTATAACTTGTGAAATAAAAAACTTTTTACAAAAAAAAAGACTTCTTAAATCGAAATGTAAACAAAAATCTTTTGGAGTCGGTGCCAGCCAAGGAATTCTACATTGCACTTCTATTACTTTTTTTTTTTTTTTGGATGGCACCGACTCCAAAAAAAAAATTTTTGTACTTATTTTTTTTTACATATATTTTAAATGTATGCAAAGGCAACTCAGCTCAGCAATCACTAATTGTTGTGGAACTTTATTTAAAAAAACAAGCCTTTCCCCAAAAACAAGCGTCTACATTTTTCAAGTCGACATTTTGATACGGCAAGCTTATTCTTATTTCTAGTATTAAATAAGTGTTCTGTGTTAGGTTAGGTTCGGAACAGAACTTGGGCCCATAGTTGGGCTAAAAATGCTGACCTGGCGTTGGGAAACATAAAATTGTTACTTATTGGAATCAGTTTCAATAGGCTTTGGTTAACGATAGATAAACAACGTTCAAAGAACATAAGCTAAAGTTTGTACCGTCTGACATAAAAAAAAACCTTTGAAGTAGGTACAACAAAATGAAAGGACTCCATTGTGTTCAATCTGACTGCGACTTTCCATGTGTATCCTTGCCGACAACCGAAAATCTGCAACTTTTGACATTCCCACGGTACGTAAGCGCTTTGCTGACACATTTATTATGCGAACCGCTAAAGAATGGAATGCACTACCTGCTGTGCATGTGTTCCCCGATTCCTACAACCTTGGTCTCTTCAAGGCGAAGAGATATTTCCTGGGCAAGCATGCAACACCTTAGATCATATCAGTCTGTGGTCGAATGCCTGCCCAGTTATTATTTAAAAAAACTGCCAACTTTAAAGTTTTTCGGTCCATATACTTTTTAAGCTAATACAACAAGAATTTATAACATAAATGAATGTGTTGAATACAGCATAGATTTTAGAAGACCCATAATTATCTGTACCCGTCACCAACAGGAGATTAGAGTTGTTCCAGCCCATTCTGCAGTAACGTGATCCGGAATTGACCCAGGAGTCTTTATTGGACGCCGACGCCCGATTGCTATTTGAAACGTGCTATTGAAAATGCAAATTGAACTAGGCTTTTGGAAAGGCCTAATTAGGAATCAATTGACAAACGATGGTAATTTTAAAAAGTATTGATATCGGTAAAAGCAAACATATACTAAAAAGTACTTGATACCTAAAGTGAAGGTGGCAAAGTGCACTTAGCGGGCAAGAGCGCCTATCACAAATATCTCTAAAAAAATTATTTGCTTGACTACAATTTTGCGATTTTTTTAAATAAATCCTTCAAAATGATATTTGCTTGATTAAAGTCACTAAAACTGTTTATTACACTACATTGTTAATTTTCACTATTTACTGTTCACAATAACTTTAAATGATATGTCTTTGATAATTCACTGTAAAATATGCTATTACACTTAGCCACAGGTTTAAGTTTACAGAACTGTCCACGAACGAAATGGAAAACAGTCGGGCTAGCACGAAAATCTATCGAAATAGTATCGAGCACGTAATGTCAAAAAATGTAAGTATAGGAAAATGTAGTTCCGTTTAAGTCCAGTAGGAAGTAGGAACGCTGCTCAATATCTCATACTTTTTCTTACTTTACTTCTTCGATACTTATTCGAATGTTATTCGTGCTAGGGCTACGGAACTCGCGAATTTCCACGAAATTAGATACAAAATGACACGAGGTCCCGATTTAAGCGCGCTATGTCAAATTTTCGAAGTACCAAAATGTGGGGTTCTGTTCTACATTTATTGATATTGATAGAAATTATATACTTAGATATAAAATATGATAATTGATATAAATGATATTGAATGATAATTGAAACGACCGTTTGATATGGATTCGTGAAATGCACTGATTCATTGCTAATTAATGCTAAGTCTTGTAGAAATCCTAAGTAAACAACTATAAAACATATTTCCATTGCGAAACTAATGTACGTCACCCTATAATTCTGTGTTAGAAGTTTATGTAAGGATTTCAGGAAAAATAACACGAAGTTTATAAATAGCATATACTTTTTCAGAAATCTTAAAAAAAGTTATTTTATACTTATTTGCTTTGGGTTTGGTATGTCGATGTATGGGGACAATATTATGATGGTACGGAACCCTAGGTGCGCGAGCCCGACTCGCTCTTGACCGGTTTTTTTTTTACTTATATTTTATTGCGGCAAGTAAGCAGAAATCTAAGTTTAAACATCGAAAACATGTGAAGAAAATGAGTTTTGACAAATTCCTTAACTGAGTTTGTAAATATTAGCACCATGAAACAACCCGTAAAATTTGTTAGATATATTACCTTGTATTTTCACTGACTCATCGAAGTGAACATTCAAAGCAACACCAACCTTTCCACAAGCAGGAAATTCTCTTTTAATAACTGCAGAAACTTCACGTGATAACAATTACTTGACGTCAAGTCTGGTTTTATTTACGAAAGCAACAGTTCCTGCAGTCCATTGTGGGGGAACTTTATAACGAGGCAACTTGCGTGAATGGCGCCCAAAGTGTCGCGCTCACATTTATTGCGGTGGAATAGTTTAGCGGAGTCTACTCGCTTCACCAAAAATATAGGTGGGTATTGAATGGGCAATTGCTGACGGACGATGTGTTACGAAGTTCTAGAACAATAAAAAGTTGGACGAAACGAAACTAAAGAGATTTTTTGGGAAGGAGATTGAATTCAAGGTTGAATCGCTAATTTTAAAGGAAAATAAATATTATTTCAAAGTACACGAATTCTATCCGTATGAGTTTGATAACATTCTCGTATAGTTATCAGTACTCTGTTCTAAAGTCCTCCCCATTTCATATGAAAAATACTTCCTAAAACTTCCAACAACTAAGCGGCAGAATCAATTTTCACCAGATTTTTTACGAATCCTCAGTATAGTCCAATTCGCTTTTCGCAAACCGTCGTCACGAATCTAGCAATGGATCTTGGAACGTAATCAAATAGGAAATAAGTCCAATTTTACGTACGAGCGCTTCCCGATCTACGAACACCGCTCGCGCAGGCCGATATCGGCCAAATTAACCCGCGGAGGGTGCGCTACAATGGTTCAAGTCAAGAAATATGTCTCTATTGTATTCAATTTTATACGCCTTTGGGCAGCTCCTACTTACGAGTTATAGCCGAGTTCACATAAAAAAAATGCCACGGTGCGTGAAGAACACGATTTAAAGGGTTAAAGAAAAGGAATAATAGGAATTGGATACCTATACCTACCTTTAAACTTTTTTGAAGTGAAAACTTCTTTAGAGGCGTTGCACATCAGAGTTTTAAAAATTTGGGATGGGTACAAAAATGTTAAAGTCGTGTCAGGACCCTGATCGAAAATTCGTAAGACCATTTACCTTTGACCTATTTCAAATTACATAGTCTCACACTTGAAAAATCTACGCATATTAATAACAACATTATATAAAGATCTCTCATTACTACCAACTTTCATATTGATGCCAGGTCAGTTTTATTGGATTTACCTGCCAAATCAAGTTGGTCTCCGTTTTCATCAACTTTTTATGAAGTTGTGGTCAAGATATAGTGGATTTTGATCGTTATTTTCGTTTATGCGGTTTTCACTTCTGCCGGCACTCCCAAAGTGCAACCCGTTGTTTTTTTGTTGATTTTCTATAGTAATGATGGCAATCAAAAGCAATTCACTAGATAGAAATGAGTCTTTACCACTTATAATGAGCACCAAACCTACCAACAATTTGAAAAGCTAATGACTGATTAAATTACTTAGGTGATGGTAGAAATCTGAATATTCTTAAAATTGGTTAATTGACACCTTGAAACCACTGTGGAATATTTTTCAATACTCACATGCGGTAAACGGATAGTGATGTCTAGTTAGAACGAATCAAATCTAGATGCAGCCGATCGAGCGCAGCCGGGAGCTTATTATAATTGAACAGAGATTCCTCCAATGGGACTGCTAGTCCACTGAATGACTCTCAAACGAATAAACGACTAGTCTCAAACAACTAGCCCACGAATGTCTGAATCTCAAATTCAGCATTGACAATTGAAGTTCTAGTCCTAGCTACTTTCTTTTGGTAGAATACGAAAAATATGTCGCGTAATTCCGCAAGAAAAAATGCAGATGCAGCCCAGTGACACACCTTGCACCTTCACCGACTACTCTACACGTGTTTCGCCCACACACGGAGCATCCTCAGGAGTTGTTAGACCGTGCCAATCTCAGCACCGAGTACTAAGATATGGATTTCCGCCAAGTAACGCCTGATTCTATCAAATACTTTCTTTTGTTTAACTAAGTAGTAATAAATTAAGAATTTTCTTTTTTTTACTTTTACTTTTTTATTTTTTAATTATATTAAATGGGCTTACTCTTGATCTCAATCTGGCCGAAGGGCGTAGATGAGGTCTTAGATGGAGCGATTTCGAGAAAGAAAGAACGCAGTTTGGTTTGGTAGGTGCTCGTGAAAACAGACGCTGGCAGGGCATTCCACTCCTTGGCTGTTCGCATGATATAAGGACTTAAAGCGCTCTGTGCGTAAGTTTGGAATGACAACCAAGTATGGATGGTAGCCTGCAGTACGTCTGGTATCCAGATGAACGTTAGGCAGCTCAGATGCACAACTCTCCAAAGTAAAGTCAGAAAACCGACAGACAAAGCGACCTTAAGGCGGCGGTGGGTGAAACTAAGTATGTTTTTAACCAGCTCGTGGTCGCTTCATTGACACAGTTAATAATAACGATACTGATATCTAAAATAAACGTAAGTTTTTATTTAAATAAAAAAATATATATTTTCTTAACACACATCCAATACTAGGGTAGGGGTAGGGTAAATCACGGATAGATGCCATACTTTTTGAAATTGCCTCACTGCCTACAAATCAAATGCAAAATCAACAAACTGTTTATGCATACATCAAGTGTGATCCTTCATCTTAAAGCTCATGTAACACATATTTGATATTGTAGTTGGTGTATGAGCTACAGTGATTTTCGCAGACCTCTAATATTTGCCGCACCCCCGATTGACGCATCACCAGCAAATGCCATGTGTAATAAATAAAAAATAATAATACAAATAAATAAAAACTTGTTTAAAACTATTATTAGATACCATACGTCGCGATCAAAAAGTAACAAAAACTATCTTACGATAAAAAAAGTGTGGGGCCCCTAAAGTAGCGACAAAAATTACCAAAAAGTATAATATTGGTATTTTTTTTCGGGCGCCAAAATTTATAATTGCTAATTAAGACTCATACTTTACATTGCCTCTTGCGGCCGACATTTGGCGTAGGCGGAGTAGGCTACCTAGTAAAGGGCAATTCGGACTTGAGTTCAATAAGAGTTTTTGAAATCGCGGCATGTATCCGACTGCGGCACATATCCGTGAGTTACCCTACAATACAGCAGATAGCTGCTGTACAAACAATTTGTTCTAAAAGAATATGATAAAAGCTTTTGACAAAGTTGACATTCTTCTGTAATCATTAATTCTCTAAATTACGGTAAGTACTAACCAATGTTCTAATACAATAAATCAATTTTTAAAACATCTTTAATTATAAATCTATGATTTTTATCGTCTGAACATATTTATTTTCATCGTATGTAATTATTACTACTACAGGAAGATCTCATATAGAAAGAAAAAGAAAAAATCTCTTGACTTTTCAGAGTCCAGACTGTGGTCATCTTTCAATTATCAATTTACTAGTTTTTATTATTTTTGAAAAACATTTGTTTCCGTACTAAGGTACGGAAACATTATGTAGTTGTTTGTTTAAAGTACATTATCGAGCTAAAATTAAAGCCATATATTCAAAACAACAGTCTCTTGAAGCTGTGAAAAAGTCAAACTTGTAAATTAACGTAAAAAAGGTAGGGCCGTTTACGCCGCTAAAACGTATATTTTGACTATGACCCGTTGACCTAGAACTATGCAAAGGACAATGCTCAAAAAATAACTAGCCTGGGCGCAAAAAGAAGTTACTTAAATTGTTGGTAAAAATAAGTAATTAAATACTGCATAGGAGGTATCATCGAAATCAATGGTTTTATGTGTGAAATTGTTATTTGAATATTATATTGAACTGAGATATTGGACCAATTCTTCAAACACATCATCTTCAAACATTTCTGAGTCGTTTTCGCTAACAAACACACTGAGTAACGTAAAGCTTTCTATTTCTTTCTTACCAATGCAAATGATCCAAAAATCTAATTTTCTTTTAAAAGCAGTTATTTTATTATAGGCCTGAAACACTGTTGTCTGTTTACCTTGCAACGATAAATTCAATTCGTTAAGTTTTTGAAAGATATCCGCCATAAAAGACAATCGGAACAACCAAGTTTTATCATACGGTCCTTCAAATTAAAAGAAGTATCTACACTGTAATTTTAATTACTAGAAAAACTAAAGGGAATGGTTGTACTGTTGTATATAAACTGCATATAACTGGCCGGGCACGAGCGATCTGCTCGTGGCCAGTTGGTTATGCAGACGATACAACAATAACCGTCAGATATCTGTCCAGTGCCAGGGCTAGTGGAGGCGAGATCCAGTTTTGTCGAGAATCCATGGTAGAGAGAATCACTGAAGCACTTTAAGGAGCTTCAGATTGGGGGTGAAGCCAATCTCATCCAATTTGATACCTCCAAAACACAAGCTTGCATATATTCGACTATAATAGGAGTTCATTTCAACTTGCTCCAATGTATTAGCGTGTCTTTATTGACTGATCACCTTTCAACTTTTAGGCCTGGATATAACGTCCCAAAAATGATATCAAAGCCATAGAGAAAGATGCTGCAAAAAAGAAACTCTATAAGCGCAAGTCTATCCGTGTATGAAGTAGGTACTGCCTGCCATATCTGGGACGGATCTGCAGAGTATTAGCTGGCTGCCTTGGATTCGGTAAAGAACCGTGCTTGAAAACTTATTGGAAACTCTATCACAGCACTCCAGGACCTTAGTCACCGTCGTCGTAGAGCGTCCATTCGGCGGCTAAGGACTGGAATACTTTACCTACTAATATAATTTCAGAAAGTTACACAATTCGTTTAGAGGGGTAGTTTTTTATATAAATATATTTGATGATGATAATACACTTAATCATTAAAAATTTAGTCAAGTTTTGGAAACCGAATTTCGGGAAAACTTCCGAAAATACTGCGAGACTCAATTCCTGAACTACTTATAATATTATGTTACAAATTTATGCGGAACCCTCGGTGGGCGAGTCCGACTCGCACTTCGCAAATAGTTTTGAGGTTTTGGGTAAACATAAAATAACGTTGTATATATAATATAAACATCATTTTTCTTTAAACCAAGTTTTGACAAGTGTTTTAGCCCGAACGAATGGCGTAGTTAATTTCTACGTATACCTTTATAGAATGCCAATTTCCAATCCTTCTCGTCGCGAGCTCGCGAGATTTAAGAATCCCGATGCCAACCATACCTGTGCAAGAGCCAAACTCGTTAAGTTCTAGTACACCACTAACGACGCTCGGATCTACTCGTGACACCTGTCCAATTTGCGTCATCTCATCCAGCGCATTCGGTCGCATTTAATTCTGGAATTTCTGGATAATGAGACGCCGAAACGGAATTAAGCTATCGCGGATTTGATGCCTCACTGACTATTGAGAGCACTCATTTTACGCCCGTTTGAATCGTATTCCAATAACCATAGAGGCAAGTTTAATTGGAGATATCTCACATCTTATTCCAGTACCGAGAGTCGTGTTTGTGATAAAAATCCTTATCTATACTTATAATAAAAATTAAAATTCATCGTGTCTGTACATTGCTTGGATTTGCAAAAAAAAAAATAGATCGGGACTCAGAATAAGCAGGAGAACCAATTTCTATCATTTCTAGAATTAATGTCTGTCCGTCTGTCGGTATGTCTGTGTGTTTGAATGAGCATCACTGACCTAAGTCCACAGAATTGTTTATATGTTTAAAGTGTCTCAACTTACCGTATAGGCTATATTTAATTTTCATCAAAATCGGTTAACTCTATCAAAAGTAATTACATTGTAAAGAGAGGACGGACGGAGAAAATATTGTGACGCGCCTATGCAGAAGACAGAGTTGGAGTTTACGCGTGTCGCGTCGTTCAGGTGTTGGTTGCTTAGCAACAGTTGTTGATTCTTGAAAAATATATTTTGACGATCTAAATTTGTGCATCCTTTTTGCTACTTTTTATTACTTTAGCGATATGGCATGCATGAAAGATGGCGTTGTATGTATATTTTGTCTTTATTTCTAAAAGGTTTAGTTATTTTATATTTTTTTAAGCGACTTCGATAAAAGGAGGAGTTTATCAATATGTCGCTAATACAAGTGGTATTTTTATGTAGTCAACAGCAGGTCAGGCTTATACTTTGTGCTTGAGATTGAGAGAGATGTGCAAAATACTTTCTAGAATGTATTTGAATAGAAAATACAAATACATTTAGATTTTTCTATTTCAAATACAAAATACAAAATAGTTTCTCATTTTGTATTTGAAACACTAAATGCAAAATACGTATTTTCAAAATACGTTCTTTTTTAAATTCTTTTTTGAATAAAATACTTTTCTCAAACATGTATGGAAATGTTGTCATTATTTTCGAAAAAAGAACACGCAAAGTATCGAATTTACGGATAAAGAAAATCAAATCCATTGCATTAGCGTTTTTTGTATTTGGAACATTATGGCTGGTATATACTTTGATTAGTGATTAGTGCGAGTGGCATGTTAGTGTTAAGTGTTTAGCAAAAAACACGTTCGGACAGTTTCTGTTTAGTGTTAAGTGTATAGTGCTTAGCGAAGTACAGTATTTACAGCGCGTTCTATTTTTTCTGCGAGTAGCACCTCCCGCGCGTCCCGCCTTCACCCCTCACTTGCTCTAAACACGAACTAAACACGTCTGGACGTGACTGTTAAGTGTTTAGTTTAAATCAACAAAGTCTCGTGTTCGTTTCTCCTGTTGTTGTGATTGATAAAAATATTTAAAAAAATGTCTACTAGGTGGTTCGAATCCGTAACCCACAAATTTGTGAAGTTGTATGTTCAACATGCGTGTTTATGTAATGTAAAATGTCCTGAATATAAAAACAAACATTTATTACTAATCAAAGTATACAGGCAAAATGTCGTCTAATTTTTTTTTTTAATGAACTAAACACCGCCTACTAAACAGTATAGGACATCATTAATTACTTAACTCTAATCACTCTACACACTTAACACTAAACACTTGGCACTTGACTAATCAAAGTGTATACCAGCCAGAGTATTTAACAACTCCAGCACGCCGTTTCATACAACATTGCTGGAGCGCTGTAATGTTTCAAATTAAAAAAGACGCTCCTGCAATGAATTTTATTATCTATAATATAATCTTTTATTAAATGTATAATATAAACAGTATGTTTTATTTCCCTGCATTCTTTTGAGAAAAGCACTATATATATATATATGCCTCGGCGGAAATGGCAATTGTCTGTCTCGTATTAGTGAAGTCCTCGCCTACGGCTCGGCCTTCAAACTCATACTCGACCTGCAATTGCCTATTTCACGGCCTTTGCAATAATGTACTATTATTACCGACTCTCATATCGTAAAGTTCGAATTAATTAAACGAGTTTGTTTATAATGGCATGCATTTAGAAACTTGTCATTAGGCATTTTTAATGTCCCCACTGGCCCACTGGGGCACTTGCCATTCTTATGGATGGATATAGAGAATGGGTCATGTCATGACCCACCACGCTGGCCCAATGCGGATTGGTGGGTTTTTAACGACTGCAAATGCAGCCGGGACCAATTTGTTAAAGTGCCTTCCGAAGCAATAATGTACTATTATTACCGACTCTCATATCGTAAAGTTCGTAAAGTAGGACCTCGAGATAGTTTTTTACTATTAACTGCTTTTTACTAGTAATTTCTTTTTTACTAGTTCGTGTCACCCATCGCGTTACCGACCATTGCGAAAGTTGCTTAACCTCAACAATCGCAGGCCGTGCGCGCGAACTACTGCGCCACGGGCTCCTTATGAACTCAATACCGAAATATTGAAATACGTACCGAGATTTTTAACCACCTCTGTGATCAAGTGGTAACACCACCGGTATCATACCCAGAGGTCATATTGTGTTCGGTTTTGTTGGTGGGAGGACTTGTTGTAAGTCCGCCTGGCTAGCTACCACCATCTTATCTAAGTCTGACACCATAATAACATGATAGCAGCATTAGGCAATTCCTCAGTGGTTCAGATTCCGGGCTTCCGCCTTCAGCCTTATCACTACTTCAACACGTATGATGAAATAAGTGTCTTCCCGGTGTTCATAAATTTGTTCAAATTCACTGTCGGTCATGTTCCTTCAAGGGCCCAAAGGCTCAGTACCCACGAATTTAGTTAGAGCACAAATCTTGGACGATCCAAGGCACAAACAGAAACGACGCAATATCGACTTAGTTTCATATTATTTTTTGTTTTTAACAAAACTTGTCGATAAGTATTTTGCATTTTGCAAATCAAAATATGTCCTAAAAAGTATATTAAATAAAATACAAAATGCTTTTCTAAAAAAAAAACAATTAAATACAAAATGGAAATAGGTATTTTGTATTTACTATTTTGCATTTTAAACAGTAGTATTTTCAAAATGTCACTCTGGCCTCCTCATACTGTACCTAAAGTAGTTTACAGAAAAAAATTATACCAACCGAATTGAGAACCTCCTCCTTTTTTGAAGTCGGTTAAAAATTTTGAAAAGGCTGTCGATTTCGTTGCCTTTAAAATTATATGAACTTAATAATTATTGACCTTAACTTTAGGTTTAGTTTAGTTTACGTTAGTAGCACACTGGCACCAACTCTGGCGTATTTTTTGTCAATGGATTTTTGACATGGCCGTCATGACCTTTTTATTCTTACTAAGACAGGACAGGCTTCAGCACTTTAAATGGCTAAAAACGAATCGAAACGTGGGTATTACATTGAAGGATGGTTTCACTAACTACTCATAAGTTATGGTTAGTTAGTAATTTTTTCATATAACAAACTGTCGAAAGTTGTTTTGTTCTGTGGATAGAGCAAATGGTACAGGAGGTAAGAATGGGTTCACGCAGATGTCCAATCATGATTGTTATGATGGTATGACTTCCCCACAGAACATTAAAACATCTTTTCCTTGTTCTGTGGACTTCCCAGTCGACCAGTAGACTTTTAAAGAACTAAGAATTTACTTTTTTGTAGAAGGGAAATTATGCAGATTATAGTCAAGTGGTTAAGTCACTTTCGCTGAGGTTGGCCGCGGGGTGGGTGACCGAAAATAACAATCATGAGCAACTTTGTTAATTTCGAAGGCGTGCTACAAAGCCACATTGAAACATGCGTGATGAATATTATCATCACAACAAAAAAAAACAACTACAAAAATGCAACTTTGCATTTTAATAGGTACTTTTAGTTCTTTTATAAAATATAGGTAAGTACGTAGGTACTGGCGAATTGATAAACTTCTCTATTGAAGACGATACGATGATAAGAATGTAATTAAATGGTAGGTATCATGTGTTAAGTATTCTCTTCAAAAAGTAAAGAATATAGGCGACTCAATAGCCTCTTCCTTTTATGAAGACCGCGTTACCAGAAATTTTGTCGGGACTCGGGAAGGATTGCAAACGATGTTCCGGTTCTCAAGCGAACGAAGTTGCGTTGCGGCACACATTACTAAATAGTTACTAGATAAATAAATATCATACAACATCTCAGAATTTAATCGGATTCCGAAATAAGAAGCTTAAGTTATTTCGTCCACGTTTTTATTTTTAAATGGCCTTACAAACACTTTATCCACTACTAACTTCCGCCCGCGACTTCGACCGCGTGGTCTTTATTATTTAGTCCAGAAAGATTTAGTAAAAGAAAGAAAGAAATATCTTTCTTTACCCTAACCTAATTCCATAATTCATCTTTAAAAAATAATACTTACGCTGTAGGTAGTATAATTTCCCGTATTGCGATGTAGTGTATTTTCCCGTAGAAAATTTGTATTTTTAAGCGACAAAAAGTAAGCTATGTTCCTCTCAAGGCTTCACGGTAAGATAAGGTTCGCCCATTTTTGCGTGATTGAGTTGTTACTCAAAGTTACTCAGAAGTGTAGATGTATAGATGTTTGGATGTTAACAAACATCTATACCACTACACTTTTGCATTTATAATATTAGTAGGATAGAAGGATTTCTAAAATTATGTGGCGCTGACATTGATTTTTTATGTTATCCCTTATGGCCTGCGCAGACGACGTACATTGAAGGACTTTTTGTCCGCGACACGACCTTATTACTAAGATCATAAAGTTGAATAAATAACGAGGAATATCGCGTACTTTTCATGGATATACGCGATCTAAGTTGAATCTTATTTGGTTAACAATAAAGACGTGTCGCGGACAAAAAGTCCTCCGTTATCCGTCGCCTGCGCTAGCTCTTAGTGAGATATTTTAACGCGACAAAAAGTATCATTATGTTCTTCTTCAGGCTATAAAGTGTCAGTGTCCCGAATTTCATTCAAATTCTGCGAGATTAAGTAACATCTCGGAGACTACAGGGATAAAAATCGGCCAAGTAAGAGTCGTATTCGCACATGTAGGGTTCCGACTCTCACCCAAGGTTGCCTGAAAGAGATTTCTAAGTAGCAATAAGGCCGCCTAATGTGTGCTCCTCTTTATGTCATTTTGTCTGTATGTGTTTGTTTTTGTATATAAAGTTTCTATTATTATTATTGTTAAGTATATTAATACACCTACCCAAAATGCCACTATAATTTTTCGTCTGCAAAAAAACTTTGTTTTTCATAGTGGTTTGAATGACAAAGTTATATTTAGGTTTTGGAAAATGTGCTGTAGCTCTGAAACTGCTGAAATATTTCGTTCAAACCAATTTTCGTTTAAAAGTTTTTATAAAGATCTACAGCATATTTTTTTTTAGATTTTTCACTTTCTTATTTTACAAATTAGGGGGGGGACACACATTTTACCAATTTGAAAATATCTTTGACTTTGAGAAAAAACTGTTTTAGGAACCTCAATGTAATTTTTAAAGACCTATCTAAAGATACCCCACAAGTATAGGTTTGATTAAAAAAAAATCAAATTCAGTTCCATGTATGGGGAGCCCCCCTTAATATATATTTTTTATTTTTTATAAAAACCGTAAAGCGGTTTACGGAATACATCTACCTACCAAGTTTCAACTATGTAACCCTCATAGTTTTTGGAATATAGTGACTGTGACATTTTACCACTTTGGAAGTGAAAATCTTTCAAACGGTTAACTTTGAGAAAAAAACTGTTTTAGGAGCCTCAATGTATTTTTAAAGACCCTTACGTATAGGTTTGATGAAAAAAGTTTTTTGTTTCAGTTCCCTTAGGGAAATGTGCTATATTTCTAAAACTGCCAACTATATTTCGTTCAAACCAATTTCCGTTGAAAGTTTTTATTAAGATCTAAAGCAAATTGTTTTTTTTAATTTTCACTCTCTTATTTCAAAAGTAAGACAGGGGGACACATATTTTACCACTTTGGAAGTGTACATCTTTCAAACGGTTGACTTTGAGAACAAATATTTTTAGAAACCTCAATGTAATTTTTAAAGACCTATCTATAGATACCACACACGTACAGGTTTAATGAAAAAAAAAACAGTTTCAGTTCCATGTATGGGGAGCTCCCTCCTTAATACCTATATATAATATTTTTTTATTTTTGTGTGAAAACCGTAAAGCGGTTTGCAGAATACATCTACCTACCTAGTTTAAACTGTGTAATCCTTATAGTTTTGGAATAAAGTGGCTGTGACATACATCGGACAGACAGACAAGACGAATCTATAAGGGTTCCGTTTTTTGCCATTAGGCTACGGAACCCTAAAAAGTAGCCTATGTTATTTAATCGAATTCGATTCAGTAGCTTTTGCGTTAAAGATACTTCATCACCAGCTCCACTTCATCACATGCATTGAGTCGAGCACAAATTGCATATGAACCGCATTAAAGTAATCGTATCGCTTCCCATGAAATGCTAAGTATTTAATAGTTCCGATGTCCATTTGTGTTGAGTTATTATATAAAACACCGAAATCACTATAGGAGTGCCTATAATATTTGAAGAGTTTTCTGGATTTCTTCAGGATCCCATCATCAGATCCTGACATGATGACAATGGGACCACATGGGAAGTATAGCCTTTCGAACAAAAAAAATATTACTCAAATCGGTCCAGCCGTCTTCATCAAATCAGCATTTGTACAGAAACATATAAATTCAAATTATTCTGGTATACTTACAATTCAAAGTACCTAACTAAATAGAAAGTCTGCCAGCAAGGGCAGCAGTTTGAAAACTCACAACACGCCTTTCAAAAGTCCAACCGTGACGAACTAGGACCGACGTCAGTTAGTGCACTTAAATAAATAAAACCCTTTTAAGTACTTTCTGAGCTCTATTGAATCAAACATTGCCTCTAGAAAACCCATTAGTTTTGGACATTATTTCAACAAATAATAAAATTAAGTACCTATTAAAAGCAATGCGCATGCACTAATGCCTTTGATTTTACTTTGAACTAATCTGCTTATTGTTAGTTAAAGCTTGTTATAAGCTTGGAAAAGCCCTTGCATAGAGCATATTGAAAGGATTTAAGATCATTCGGTAATGCTTTGCAATGTCAAACATCATAAATAAACCTATATGATAAGCCAGCATGTTGGTGTTGGTACAGAAGCCGGCGATAAAGAATGCACATCCGCCACGTCCGCTAAAGAGGAGATTATATGAAGAGTTTATTTATTTATTTATTTATTCAGTATTGCACATACATGTATAAATTCTTATCTAGTTGTCCCGATGGATACTATACATATTATTAGGATTAATATCAGTTAGTTAGACAATGTGACTCTATATCGACGGTGGAAAACAGAAAGGTCGTATCTCGAAAAAGGTCGTAACTCAACTAAGCATAAGGTAATAATCAGCTTTTTTTTCTGCGTCGATTGGTCTGGGTCTCATTGCTCTAGGACGACATAAAATCTGAAAATTGGGGAGTGTTTTAAAAAAACTGCAATTCTTTTGGCGTAACTGCCCATAAAACAGCAAATTTGAACTATTTAGAGATACGCAAAGTATAAGTTTGTGTTTAAAAAATAAAGACATTTACGCGGTCACAGTTTCTATCCACGATATCAGATACGACCTTTTTGCGGGATGCGTTTTTAAAACTTCTCTATTTACGATAAGATACGACCTTCTTAAAGTTAGTATTCTTAAAAGGACAACGAATAATCTCTAAGATACTACAATTTCGTGGGTGGCTTATATCAATCCAAACGCTGTTATGACAATATTACTGGAATCAATATTAAGTAAATTAGGTAGTTACAACGAATCGTCGGGCACGTCAATTCGGGAATATTCCGGTTTGTCTCGGTCACGCCCCAATAAGCTACCTTAGTTGCTGCGCGGGCGCTGTGGTGAAAGGTTGTCTGTGTTGTTCCAGTAAAATCGTCTTGTGAAAACGTTACTGTTTTATTCTAATAATCTAAACTAAGGTATGTAAAATTTTAATAATCAACTCATTATTTCATAATTCAGTAATTTCATCAGCAAAATAAAAGCTTGTTCTAATTTATTCTAAGTAATTCAAAATAACACGCAATAAGCAAACATGATTGTATTTTGTTGATGAAATATTTCAAATTACCTATTATTCTTTATTGTTTTTCGTTTTTATTTAAGTAATTTTATTTAATTTTCAATTAAATAAGCTTGTTGTAAAAATAGTTTTAAGGATTATTTATTAGATTGTTAAATCTACAAACGTACCTAGATAGTTAAAATATCTAATGTTAAGTACTTAAATATAGGAGGTAGGTTGATTTATTCTAGTACTCATTTAATTACCTATAATAACGTAGGTACCTACAAAGAATAATAGGTAAATTGAAATAGTTCATCAACAAAATACAATCATGTTAGCTTATTGCGTGTAATTTTGAATTACTTAGAATAAATTAGAACAAGCTTTTATTTTGCTGATGAAATTACTGTATTATGAAATAATAAGTTGATTATTAAAATTTTACATACCTAAGTTTAGATTATTAGAATAAAACAGTAACGTTTTCACATGACGATTTTACTGGAACAACACAGACAACCTTTCACCACAAAAGTTGGCAACTTTAAAAAAATGAACAGAACAAAATGTTTATAAAACGCTCTATGTCATCCGAGGCTAAATATACAGAGGTGACTTTACTTGCACTGGAAAAATGTATGTCGCCAAAATATCACCTGTACCCAAATAAATTTCCAATATCATTCAAAAATATACCGATCTAAAAATACTTACAAAATCTGTCATACCGGCAGCATACGCCGATAAATATTTAAGTCTAAAATTAAACAGTAAGGTTGTCGATAACCTCCCTGATACTGATGAAGAAGATGTTGTGTGATGATGTGCTTAATTTTCTATAAATTTAATTTTGATAAAATTTCTGATCTCATTTAATTTTAATACTTATTATAATTTTAACACTAAATTTTAATTAGTATAATAATTTTAGGGTATGAATGTGTCCCTTTCTGATCTTTTTTCTCTTTGAAATGTCTTTCTTTATCTTTTTGAAACTTCTGATCTCATTTATTTTTAATACTTCTTATAATTATAACACTTAATTTTAATTGGTACAATGATTGGGTATGAATGTGACCCTTAATACGAAATTTAATGTGATTATACGAAAGTTAATCTGATTATAACTTTTAATTTAATGATTATGTGCAATAATTATAATAGTACAAATTAAATGTACAAAAAAGAAAAAAAGAGTTTTCGTTTGTGTGTGTTTTGAATATGTTTTGTGTTTTTTTACCAATAAATATACGTTTGAAAAAGCTTGTTACTTTTTATTAAGATCATTAAATTTAAAGAGGTTTATATTACGCCCTATTTTCTAGCCATTGTATGTAATTTTTGCGTACTTACACCCCGTCATTTACAAGTCATTAAAAACAAAAAGCAGTTACGTCCTTTCTGAGGTCAGTGAATTTATTATAATTTACTGGTTTAGTACAAATATGATGGCAAGATACGACGTTTTTGAGGTATGACATTTCTATAGACGAAGGTCGTAACTAAAAAAAACCGACTTCCGGCAATAGGAAATTGTTGGTTTGTAGACAATTTAATTCAGGTTAGAATTATATAGTTATGGTTAGAAAATTACGTTCATACGACGTACCGTTAAAAAGATATCACCGAATTCCCATTTTTTTTCGGTTTTTTGGCTCTGGTGTAAAGTTGTGTTTTTCGAGATACGACCTTTCTGTTTTCTGCCGTCGATATCATTATTTAGGGTTTCGCAGATAAAAATCTACAAAATTCTAAGATATATTTTTAATTAGATTTTATAAAATGTATGCAGAATTACCAGGGTTAACTGGATTAGACACAGCTGCCTTGTCAAAGCTATTGTACTTGGGTAGTGAAACTTTCATTCATAAGTACGGTCAATCGTATCAGGTACAGAACAGAAAGTGGTATCAGGACAGACTAAAGGTAAAAAGGAATAAGCAGACTTAAAATCTGCATCGAATTTGAAAAAGAACCATTGAAAATATCAAAAAAATCCTGCGAGCAAACGTAGCATAAGGTAATGCACATAAATAACAGGTCTTCGGCTTAAAATTACTTTCGGGCGATTTGTCTGGAAAAAAGTGTTTTATCCTAAAACAAATGGGACAACCTTTTTGTAGACTACCGGATATTTCTAATCTTTTATTAGCAGAGATTAGGAAGGCGCCCGATCACATTAATTAATTGGACCAAGCAACGCAGAAGAGGTTATTTATTTGGTGTTAAAAGTTAATGAAAAAAGCTAGTAACGGAACGTTTATATTATTATATGCCACATTTTTAGAGGACTATACTTTAGTATTAGCTAATTAATTTAGCTTTAGCTTGATATTTTATAGCTTTCATTAAAGAACCGACGCGATACCGTATTTTATTAACAACCAATTTTATCTTGATACATACCTTTTTTGTCACGCAGGGGATGTTTATTACGCATACCTTCCACTCCGGATTTTGGAATTAAACGTGGGGAATGTACCCTACCCGAAAAATAGGTTTCCAGAGATATACTTAAACCAGTGATATGCATTGTGCCGATGAGTAAAAAAAAAATTGCTGTAGCTTTCTACCATTCTGCATTCCTCAGGGTAGTCCCTTAGGAAGACACTTTTACCAAGAACAGGCTAAGGGCGTATTTCAGTATCGACTTATCTTGAATTGATCCAGGATTGAAGACAATATGTTTGACTTATTGTGTATTTCAATATAGAATTAAAGTTAAGTAACACTTAAAAAGTCCATCCTAACTAGCCAAAATCTTAAGTGGAGAAATTCAGTGACTAAGTGCCGACCTGGGATTAGTTGATATGGTAACCATGGGGCATCGGATAAACCACTTGGGGAATTCGATTGTAGGTATATATTTTTACAGTTTTTAATTGGATTAAACATATTTAGATTTTAGTCAATTGTAGACTTAAACACCTCAACTGAAAAGGATTTCGGAAATCCATTTCAACATTTATTTAAAACATAATTTTTGTCTACTGGCCTAAAAAGACTGTTAGGAGAATACGGCCGAATATTTTTATGGGGTTGGTATGTGAAAGCTCGATATTTCAATTGTTCAGTGGGCCGACGGAGTTTATAGGCGGGCGTCGAGTGACGTTGTTATAGGGACACAAACATTACCCTTTTAAATTGAATTTCGCGCAATTTATCAGGCGTAGCCCTGATAAAATACGGTGCCCCCTTCGAACAATTTAATCCGGTGGGGTGTTCAGTTATTTATTATATGACGTTTTGAACGCCCACCAATGTTTAACAAATAGATTTGAAAAGATTTAATTGGGTTAATGTTTAATGGACGCGTAAAGTATACCCTACATTCTTATTTTCGCTCGACTGACGAACTAACCTAGTAGAATATAAGTATACGTAATTTTAGCAGTTTGTTGACAGTAAGCATAACAAAAATCAGTTTTGTTTGTAAGTACGTAGGTAGTTTTATTTTTTGGCGAGTTGATTGAATCAGAAAAAGAAAACAGGACCTAATACAGGCCATGCTTAGCCTAGTGTAAGTTTTTTTTTATCAGGACACAAAGGGAAATGTAGTTGGATTATATATTATAACAAACAAGTAAGTACTATAGGTACACATAAAATAAATAATTGATGTAACGCTTTACCAGAAGAGCGAATTAATAATGTAGGGGGAGATTTGCGGTCTTTGCTGAGTCGCCTGTAACTTTGCCATAATTGCAGCAAGAGAGCAACATAAATAATAAGATTACTAAGAAAGTCACCTTGTCCGTGGCAACATCGTTACTTTTGCTCTGTTTGTCTTGTACTGCGCTTTACGAGACGAGGAGGGCCATCATGATTCAACCAAAAATCTTTAACTTCGCACTATTCCACCATTATGGATCGACGAAGCACACTGTACTTTCATACTTCAGAAGTTCAGACGGCTGAATAAAGGTTAATAAACGTGCAACTGCAAAAGAAATGTTACTGCTGACAAAGATTAGTAAAAAGGGGTATGGGTAATGGTCCCAACTAACTCAAATAAGCTGCTTTAAGGCTTTGGAGCCAATTCGATTATTTCCTAAAGTGCTAAGTGTTAACGTCAGAGCGCTCTCTACAGACCTAATGCAGCAGCTGTAGTGCCAAGAGGGCACCTTTTTATTGCAGCTTACAGTGCCAGTACAGTTGCGTAGCGGTCTCACAAAAGTGACACAAGAGCAGCAACAGATGAATAACGCTTTACTGGAGCTCTTGTACCTCTTCATTTTGAGTGAGTTTGAATGACCAGATGAATGATTTCAATCAATCAAACTGTGAATATTAAAATATTTTATAGTTTTATACTAGTTAATCAACAATGGCAACAAAATGAATTATGATCAGCCGTATTGAAATAATATTTCAACAAAAGGACCCCTATTTATGATCAGCTAAAACGCAGCTAGGTTTACTGTGAATATAAATGATGTTTTTTGAGTAATTTTTAATGCTCCTTCCCAAAAATATCTAAATCGCTATAAAAGATATATTATAACGGTAGGTATAAATGTGGATTCATACTAAATAACTTATTTTTTGTTTTTCGCGGTTACCGATGTATTCGATCCGGATGTGACAATGATTTTGAAACATGAAATACGTTTATTAGAAGCAATTTTTTCTTTAAAAAAATCAAATAAGTAACCTTAAAATTCTAATAAAGTATTGCAATTTTTTGTAAACAATCATGGCGTCTGTGAAAAACAGCTTTAATTACAATTGAAAAAGGATAAAATAATTTAAAAACCCCGATTCAATATCCGTCGGAGGCTGCCATAACTATTATTCAGCATGAATATAAATAAATCCAATTATTCACGTTACTCTATATCTGCAAAACTATAGTTCATTTAATTGCAGCCCCCGGCGGATATGTTAAATCGGAGGTTTTTAAATTATTTTATCCTTTTTCAATTATGTTTTGAAAAAGGATAAATATTGATTGATAATATTGATTCGGCATTCCCCGTCCGTCGTGGGATTTTTTCCGAAAAAAAATTTTATGTACTGTCCACATTGTGGCAAATTGTCGTAGGTTACGAACCTTTTTCTTTTTCATTGGATTATAAGTGTAATGTGAAATTTCAAACGTTATTGAGCTTCATTCACTATTGTTTGTTCTGATTTTCCGACATGTTCTTCCTTTTTAACCAACTTCAAAAAAGGAGGAGGTTCTCAAGTCGACGGATTTTTTTTTATGTATGTTTTACGATAACTTCGCCAGTTGTTAACAGATTTTTATAAATCTTTTTTTATCTGATAGATAATGGCTTATGTATGGTCCCATATTATTTTTACGAAGATCTGGCTAGTAAAATATCAATCACGTTTTGGCAAGTAGTCGTTTACCTAGATGACATCATTGTTGTGTATGGGCTGATTTTTAGTGTAAGTAACGACACATGATGTAACTAAAAAATCTGAAATAAAAACATTTTATTAAAAAAATTCAAACCGACTTTCAATGCTATCGTTTGGTCAAGTCGACTTTTATCTAGTATTTTTCTATAAAAAAATAGTAGGTAGCAAAAACAGTATTAAATACTTATACTAAATTGTAGTCAACAAATTTGACTACAATTTAGTATGAGTTGACTACAAAAAAGAAAAGATTTGAAATTGGAATAAGTGTCTTGGTCACAGATTTCAACACAAATTACTATGAGCGTACATACATACGAACATATCTACGTAACGTAAAATATCATTGATTGTAGTACAATTTTTCAATGTAACTATATAAAATCCTATCCTATCCTATCCTACTTCCCACTTACAATATATAATATATGAAAGATTGTGATGATGTTTGTTTGTTACTCTTTCACGCGAAAACTACAGTGTGCTTGGTGCGAGTTTTTTTCTACTCACGGTCGATCGTGAGCGTGTGACATTTTTGTATTTCGTTGGTGTAGTCCGTGGCATAAGATGGCGGGCCGCTAATTTCATACGAAATACTACGCGTTTCGCACAAAATGCGAAAGTTTGGATGGAGGTTTGTTACTCTTTCACGCAAAAACTACTAACGGATTTAGATGCAATTTTATAGTAATGTAACTTTTACATAAGCATATCACTTGCTAAAATTTATCCCGATATTTCCACGGGCATGGGCATCACGCGTTCTATTAATTCCGGTTTTTCGATTCCCTTAGCCCCCTAATTTACTGTGATTTTTCCTATCTTGGCCTACTAAGTATTACCAGAACTTAAGAGACCGCAAGGTTCCTTTGTTCGTTTAAAAAAAAATATTTTACAAAAAGTTGGTAAACCCTGTAATCAACTTTTGACACTGATGGTTCTTTGTTTACATTTTTTCTGTCTAATATCTCCCCGACTATAGTCTATACAAAGTTACCCAAACCCACATGTTCTGTGCCCAAACCCCTTTTAGAATAATGTTAACGATAATACAATATAATGCTCTTGACACAAACCAATCGATGTAGTAGTAAACTAGACGGTTATGGTGCCGGTGTGCTCTCGAAGTAAATCCCCAACTAGCGCAAAGTTGCGGCGAAACACGATTAAAAGTCGCGCTGTCGTCGTGTCGGTCGCCGCGATAGATGTTACTTTAACGTTGTTTGTCGCGCCCGATTGGACCTCCGATGGAGCCGAGCAACGACCGCTCTCTAGTTTACTTTTAAAGCATATCTATACTTATAATAAGAATCACAGTTCATCGTGTCTGTCTGTACATTACTTAGATTTGCAAAAAAAAATTAAAGAGGACTCAGAACAAGCAGGAGAACCAATTTCTATCATTTTTAGAATTAATGTTTGTCCGTCTGTCTGTATCTCTCTGTGTTTGAATGAGCATCACACCGAAATTACTGATGTAAGTCCACAGAACTGTATATGTTTAAAGTCCGTATCACAACTTACCGTATAGGCTATATACCGTATAGACGGACGGAGAAATTTATATTGTAACGCGCGTATGCAAAGGCAGTGTTACAGTTTAAGCGTCGTTCAGGATTTGATTGTTAAGCAACAGTTGTTGATTCTAATTCTTGAAAAATATATTTTGACGTAACTAACTATATCCTTTATGCTGCTTTTTATTCTTCTATCTTAATTAATGGCTTGCTCGCGATAAAATTTATTATTCTTCGCGAATTTTGCCAATGTCAAGTAAATATATTTTGTAGTATGAAGAAATTGTACGGCAGATTGAGTTAAAAATGGAAAAGAACTTGGGAGAAACTCCCTGCTTTTTATTACTTTAGCGGTAGCGTTGTTTGTATATTATGTCGTTATTTCAAATAAATTTAGTTCTTTTATGAGTATTTAAGCGTTTCAAAAAAAGGAGGAGTTTATCAATGTGTCGCGAATACAAGTGGTATTTTTATGTAGTCAACAGCAGGTCAGGCTTTATACTTTGTTCTTGAGATTGCCCTTTACCTATGTCGTTCATTTTAGATGCGGTTTTCGTAATACAAGTTCTAACATTATTACACAAGTTTTATGTTTCAGTTCCTATAAACAGATTGAACAGTCGTCATTTACCATTTCTTATGTCACCACTGCCGGGGCCTTCCTTATGGAAGGATAAGCATAAGATAAAGAGAATGGGCCATGATCCGCCACGCGGGCCCAATGCGGATTGGTGGGTGGACTTTGCTAAGTCTGCGATGATGAGTTGAGAGTGGGGCCAACGGAATGACAAAGGCCAGATGCTGGCCGACTTTATGGAGAAGGTGAACTTCTTCATGATGAACTCCTTCTTCAAAAAGCCGGAAAACCGAAAGTGGACCTGGACCAGTCCAGACAGTCAAAAATTAGATAGATTTTATCATGTCGACGAAGCTAATACTCAAGTCACTATGATCAACACCGTCAAAACGGGGAGGGATTACCGAATGGTACGTGGCACGTTGAATATCAACGTGAAGCTGTAAAAACCCCGAGAGCTTTCAACTTCAAAACCGCTTCGAAGCCCTTGAGAACAGCATCGATGAGGACGATCTACACAACACGGTGGTGGATGCTGTCCGTACGGTAGGGTCCAAGTACTTTAAGACCCGCCGTCTCAAATTAAAGAAACTCTCCGACCACACACTTTTACTCATGGATCAGAGACGTGAAATGAGGCTTCACCTTCAGAACTCAGTGGATTTTGTTCTTCAAAAAGGGAGTTAACACCCTTTTGAAGAACCAGACCCATCTTACTTTTAAGCCATGTCTATAAGTTGTTTTCAAGAGTCATTACGAATCGTCTCGCTCGCAGATTCGACGACATCCAGCCTCCTGAATAAGCCGGGTTCCGAAAAGGCTTTAGCACCATAGACCACATCCATACGCTGCGGCAGGCTATACAGAAGACCGAGGAGTATAAATAATCTGCCACTTTGCTTGGCGTTTGTGGACTATGAGAAAGCCTATGATCATTTTTTTAATAGATAAATGAGACAACTGATATTGGAAAAAATCAACTCGGCCACAAGTGAACTTACATGTGGGACATGTAAGTTCACTTGTGGCCGAGTTGATTTTTTCCAATATTTTTCTATTTAAAACATGTGTCATTAGTAAGTATAAAAATAGCATGGAAAATGCAAAAAATATTAGTAGATTATGCACTAAGGGGATAAAGCAGTGTCTTATGTCACGGGCAGCATATTGAATCCTGAGTGAAATTAAGGATTCTGTAGTCATTTCCCGAACGTAGTGAGTGAATTGAGACGTTAATTCCTTAGCGAAGCGAGGGAATTATGGTAAGAATCCTGAATGAAGCGAAGGATTCAAGTCTGCCCAAGGCTAAGACACTTTTATCCCCGAGGAGCATACTCTACTTTCTAGGTACACCTACTGTGCCTAATATGACGTTAAATAAAAAATAAATAATAACGACAACAATTCGCGGAAAAAAATATCGAACGGATTGAAAATCACCAATTTTTTCTATAGATATTTAGTTCCGTAGGCAATGCAATGATATTTTCATTATATTTGTGGGTGACCAAGAGTCTAGACTACACACATTCACAATTTGATGATTTGCCATGTTTTACTGATAAGTAAGACAAAACACAAGAAATAGCACGGAAATGAAAGTGATAGCTATTACATTATATTTGAATGTGTGCACAATATCTTGGAATTCCAATTTCAAATGTTTTCTTGGTGCTAGGGACCCCAATACATACAGCCATATTTATATTTTTCATAGGAGTAAAATCTCTTTGAAGTGTCAATTTTATAGTTAACTAGCTTTCTCCCGCGACTTCGTCCGCGTGATCTTTAGAATTAGGTCCAGAAAGATTTAGTAAAAGAAAGAAAGAAATATCTTTCTTTTTCCTAACATAATTCCATAATTCATCTTTAAAAAATACTACTTACGCCACCTATTGCGATGTAGTCTATTTTCCCGTAGAAAATAGGGATTTATACGCGACAAAAAGTAAGCGTGTTCCTCTCAAGGCTATAAAGTAACTGTGTTCCGAACTTCATCCAAATCCGTCAGCCATTTTTGAGTGACTGAGTAACAAACATCCAAACATCTAAACTTTCATATTTTTATGATATAAGTAGGAAGTAGGAAAATATTTTTTCTAAGATTATGTGGCGCCATATATTGATTCAAGTCACTAGGAATGCGCATTGATTTTTGTACTTACTTTCCCGTAGGAATGAGGGATTTTAATGCGACAAATAGTGTATAATGTCCTTCTCTAGGCTATTAAGTGTGTGTCTCGAATTCCGACTTGCGTGATTGAGTTACAAACATCCAAACACCTAAACATCCAAACTTTCACATCAATAATATTAGTAGGAAGTAGGTTATTATGAGGATTTCAAACATTATGTGGCGCCATCTATTTAAGCCCCTATCGAATTTTGTATTTTAGCGTAGGAGTTTGGGATTTTTACGCGACAAAAAGTATCCAATGTTCCTCTCCAGGCTATTAAGTACCTGTGTCCAGAATTTCATCCAAACCCGTTCAGCCATTTTTGCGTGACTGAGTAACAAACTTCGAAACATCTATACATCTACACTTTTACATTTATATTTAGTAGGATAGCAGGATTTCTAAAATTATTTAGCGCTGCCTATTTTACCCTACATTGATTTTTTATGTTTTCCCTTAGGAATAACATATCTTAATGCGACAAAAAATATCCCGAATTGTCCCGTCCCGTTGTCCCGAATTTCATTAAAATCCGTTTAGCCGTTTTGCAAGATTAAGTAACACTCCCGTGAGACTACCGGGATAAAAAGTAGCCCATGTTTTAATTCAGGCAATCTTCTATCTGTGTGCCAAATTTCATCGAAATCGATTCAGTAGTTTTTGCGTGAAAGAGTAACAAACATCCATCCATCTAAACATACTTACAAACTTCCGCATTTATAATATTAGTAGGATATGATAGAATTAATTATTTATTGTTCAAATGCACCGAATGGCGGACTTTAATGCTGTTACATCCGCGAGAAATTAGGTTATCGCGCGGACTTAGAATGTGGCGTGGTGGTGCCATTTATTATAATAAAAAGTATTCTATGTTCATCTCCACGGCTTAAGTTATGTTCATACCAAATTTCACTAAAATCTATTCAGCGATTTACTCGAGAAAGGGAACAGCCATACAGACAACAATCGCTTTCACATTTTTATTATATTCATAGAGATACAACAGAACTACAAGTCAATGATTATATTAGCATGGCCACAGAATACTTAATAGTACCATGGCTAAGTGTGAATGGAGAAATATTTGATGTCACGAAGTATTGTAAAAAAATCCAAAGCATCATAAGTCGCTATGTCTTTTTTTCATATTTTTTCTAAACAAAATTTGAAGTCCTTTTTCAAACCTTTAAGGCGTGAATTATGTCCACCGCGTCGGACTTCAAAATTGATGCCATTTTCGTTATCAACATCCCATAAAACCTCAGTAACGACACCCATATCGATATTATTATGTTTTTACTTCCTTTTACCCCCTTAGGGGTTGCTATAAATCACAAAATTAAGGTTTGTTTATTTATATTTAATTTCCAACCATAAGCCTTATAAAACATGAGTGACTTTTCCTTTGAAAACAAAGGACTTTGCTTACTCAACTTCATCCCCCTTTCCACCCCTTTGGGGGTGGAATTTTCAAAAACGTCGAGACAGTTAAATATTGGTTTTCAATTATCAACCTAAAAACAAAATTTGAAGATTCTAACACTTTTACTTTGAAAATAAATTACTTGTCTTACACAACTTCATCCCCCTTTTCACCCCTTTGGGAGTGAAATTTTCAAAAATGCCGAGACAGGTAAATGTTAATTTTTAATTATCAACCTAAATACAAAATTTGAAGATCCTTACACTCTTACTCGAGTTATAATTAAAAATTATTTTATTTTGTTTAATTAATTAGTATGTTATAGTTTATTTTTTCATTTGAGCTTAATGTTATTGTTTGGCTGTGCCTCTATCTACTTTCTGGCTCCGCCTGAAAACCAGCGGTACATTAATATGTGACAGAAGCTGAGGTCGGACACCATTTCGGCAACTATGATATTATAATGATACTATTGTTTCTATGTGCAAAACTGTTTGTATAAAAGCCGAATTTTTTTTTTTCTTTCTTCTTTCTTTCTAACTTCATCCCCCTTTACACAGTTTTGGGAGTAAAATTTTCAAAAACGCCGAGATACGTAAATTTTTATTTTCAATCGTCAACCTAAATACAAAATTTGAAGATCATAACTTCAAAACTGACGGACTTTCATACAAACTTTCATCCCCTATTTCACCCCCTTAGAGGTAGAATTTCGAAAAATCCTTTCTTAGTGCACCTTACTAGGAACCTATGTGCTAAATTTAGAGTCTCTAGACCTAGCGGTTTAGGCTGTACGTTGATATGTCAGTCAGTCAGTCAGTCAGCCAGTCAGTTCCTCCTTTTATATATTCAGAAGAAGAAGATAACTCCTTGGACCAGGAAGTTATGCCTTGAACAGACTTGTTTTGTTTTTCGAAACTATTTTTGATAGAAGTTTTTGTTGACATTTTGGCCTTCCAAATTAAAATGTTATATATATAAGTCAATGGTTATCATAATTACCCAAGGGATGTTCCATACAACATTAGCTCCCTCCGGGCATTAATAGCTTACTTTCAAGTTGAGAATATTTGATATTTAATACGTGCTACAGATGCAGGTGGTGTATAAAAAAACTTGTTGCATGTTAATCGATCGTTAAACATCTGAAAATATGTTTCTTTCGAATGCAAGGATATTCCCAGCATTGATGTGACAACGCTGGCCTCAGCGTATTAAAATTATAAAAATAATGGAGAATTTCGACGGCGGTCCGCAAGTCTCGGTAGCTCAGTGGTTAGAGCATTGGACCGGATTTTCAAAGGTGGGTTCGTGTCCCATCTGAGAATTCATTTGTGACTAAGTTGACATTTTTCCATTGTTTTTCTATTGAAAAATGCAAAAATTAAAAAATCTTAGGATAAAGCCTTCGTTTCGATAGCGACCTGGGTGGTGCTGCAGTCTGGGCAGACTTCGCGGTCTACAGACGGTCCACTTGGAACCTCTGGACAGAGTTGCCAAGTGGACTATAGGTATATCGAGGTGTTAAGGTACTTATACGAACAGAAAATACTACCATGCCGGCCCAGTTACAAAACCAAAGAACAAACCTCATCCATCATCCATCGCATTCGAAACTTTTCACAGCTGCGTTGGAGAAAATCTTTAAGCTCTTGGACTGGAAAGTCCGAGTACTTTCCAGTCAACATTAATGGCCAGTATCTGACACACCTTCGTTTTGCCGATGATAAAGTCCTTATGGCTGAAACCTTGGAGGACCTGAACACAATGCTCGAAGATCTCCGTAGTGCTTTCCTAAGAGTGGGTCATAAGATGAACATGGATAAGACGAAAATCATGTCAAATTCTCATGTTCACGTTGGGAACACTAACACTCGAAGTTGTTGAACACTACCTTTACCTTGGACAGACAATCCAGTTAGGTAAGTCCAACTTGATCATCGACTCGGATGGGCAGTATTCGGGAAGCTTCGTAAAATCTGCGCATCTAACTTACCGCAGTGTCTCAAGACGAAAGTCTATGACCAGTATGTGTTGCCACTGCCAGTGATGACTTACGGTGGTGAAACGTGATCGCTAACTATGGGTCTGATAAGAAAGCTCAAGGTCATTCAGCGTGTAATGGAGACGGCTATGCTCAGCGTTTCCCTACGTGATCGAATCAGAAATGATGAGATCCATAGGAGAACTAAAGTAACTGGCATCGCTCGATGGATTGCTCAGCTGGAGTGGCAGTGGGCGGGACAAATTACGAGAAGAACCGATGGCCGTAGAGGCGGAAAGGTTTTGGAATAGCGACAGCGCACAGGACGACGCTCCGTGGTTAGGCCCTTGACAAGGTGGCCCGACGATCTGATGAAGGTCGCGGAAAGCCGCTGGATGCGGACAGCGCAGGACCGATCGTTGTGGAAATCCTTGGGGGAGGCCTATACCCACCAATGGGTGTTATGTGGCTGAAACGACGACGAACGAAGGTAGGGAACTTTCAGGTAAGGTTTTAGCAATAATTTTGCCAGTTTTAGAATCTTGACACTATTGGCATCAATAACATTTTGATATAAGAAATAGAGCGCGGCCTGTACATGCCTTGTTATTTCTGGAAGGTCGCTAATAGCCTAATCGCCTCGCCAGTAGTAAGTACATTTCGCATCTTTGGATTTAACCGGTTTATTTAGGTTTTTGAAGCGCTCTCATGCCGATCCGCCCCCCTATCGCGTAAAAAATATGGATGGGCTTCATTTGACAGTTGAAGCTCATAAAATTACCTTATATGGTCATTTAACTGTCAAAGGAAGCCCATGTCCATATCCATATTTTTTACGCGGTAGGGCCCCCGTATACGTTAGAAGCGCTCATTGAACCGCTCTTTTTCAAACCGGTTTCAAGCTCTGCCTGCCTTCCGTGTGTAGACATAAGCTCGCTAGTCGATTTACCACTCACGTGCTCGCGTTGGGAGAGAGCGGTATTTCAGGCAAAAAGCAAGCTTATGTGTACGTTTTTAAGGTTTCTATTCACTTTGCTACTCGCGCGCTCGCGTTCTCCCGTTGTGTTTAGGTATTTTTAAAGAGCAGAAAAATCCTCTATAAACGGCTTAAATTGATTCAAAATCAAAACCCTTTTCTCGTTCATGAAATCGTTTTATTTTTTAAGGTTTGGTTAGAGCCAAACGTTAATTCAGTACTTCAGTGGTGAGATAGTGGGGATACCCAAAGGTCGCGGGTACGTATCCCACCTTAGTAAAAATTGTAGTCGAGTAAATTTTTTAAAATATTTTTCTATTAAAAAAGAGTTATACACAAAAATAAACACATTATTTTTAATAATGTGTTTATATATGTTGCAGCAAATAATATTGCAAGAAAATACCGCGTCGTGTCTTGTCGCCGCATCCAGTCTCAGTGCGAATATTAGTGCGAATGTTTTATCTGTGCTCATCTCATGTTCAACTCAAAAGCAGAAACGAAACGAAACAAACGAAATCTACTTTACTTTGTTGGCATGTGAGGTAGGTAGGTAATAGGTACCTAAGTACGTCATTCTAGCGATGCGCGACTGCGAATGATTTTCGTTTCTGAATAATACGGCCATTCGAATGGCTAATTAGTAATATACTAATGTCTATATTCGAATAACGACTACTAATTAGTAACTAAACTACTAATGTCAAAATGTACTCGGTACGAAACGAACGAATGAACGATAGGTTAGTCATTCATACATCTTTCACAATAGTTCGTTACAAGGTCAAGGTTGTTTGCTACCGAATTTAGATAAATTTTAATATTTTCCGTTGATTTTCTTACAAAGTAATAATTTTTGAAGTGAAAACTTCTTTAGCGGCGTTGAGCACTTTTTCTGTAATGGGTATAAAATCTTAAACTCGCGTCAGGACACGTGACCTGATCGAAAAAGCGTAGGACGGATGGAGAGTAGACACTATTATATTAAGATCTCTCATTACTACCAACTTTCATATTGATGCCAGGTCAGTTTTAATGGATTTACCTGCCAAATCAAGTTGGTCTCCGTTTTTATCAACTTTTTATGAAGTTGTGGTCTAGATATAGTGGATTTTGATCGTTTTTTTCGTTTAAGAGGTTTTCACTTCTGCCGGCACTCCCAGAGTGCAACCCGTTGTTTTTTTTTTGTGTAAACCTATTATAGATATTGAAATTGTTTGAAACCTAGTCTTGCCTCTCTGTCTCACTCATGCCATGTTTGTTCTGTCCATCTCTTTCCCTCATCGCCGCCTTTCATATCTCGATCTCGTTCGCACTGGCGATGGCGCGGTGATGCTACCCGACCAAGCGGGAGTCGAATCGAACCGAACGCGACTGGACTGCCGGATGCGCCGCCGCTCTGCCGCCGTCGACTTTTATTTATTTATTTTTATTTATTTATTTATTTATTGCATGTCACAAAGTTTACAAGGATGTTACAAGTAAGTACAGTTCATGTGACACCCTGTAAGGGTGTAGCAATCGCAATAGAGAGGGCTTATCTATTATTTAGAACATTGTAACAAGTCCATCTGACTTGAAATGAAAAAGATAACAATAATCAAACTCAAATAAAAAATAGTAATCAACATAATAAAATACAAAAATATAAAATTAATTCATGTCTAAGATCATTCCATAGTATAGATTAATAATAACATTTACAAAATTATCTCGTTTCAATAAAATATAAATCAAAGTAGTAGTACTTTAGTCGAATAATCTCGAGCGCAGTCGACTTAGTCGAATGATTCGTGGAGTCGAATGATTATTATTAGTATTATTCGAAGTCGCGCATCGCTACGTCATTCACTGACGTTTGCTTGCCAGGTTGTCAAAAAATGTCAGCCAACAAGGAAAATAACCTTGTTCAGGCTTATATCGAATTAAATAAATTTTGCCAAAGTGGTGACTATGAGAGAGCTTTGAAAGCTACAGGGAAAGGTAAGCCATCCAACTTTTGTTATAAATAACTGCCTTCCTTTTTAAAAATCACATTTAACATTAAAGTAGGCTACCCATATTTCTTACTATTTTGTATCAAATTTTGTGTAAAATGTAATTTTAGGTCAGCTTTATTGTACTACTTACCGATAGTCTGTATCATCCCCTTTTGAGCTTTATATACAAAAATATCAATTTTAAACAAGGTTCTTTTTAAATTTCAACTACCTACTTTGTGTGTAAACTAGAACTTGTTGGTACTTTGAAAACCAGTTATTATTACCCTAAATGACAGCTTAGCCAGCTGTATATGCGGATGATGTGAAGTAAGTAAAAGTTGTGCCAATAAAATAATAATATTACTTTTTCAGTCCTACAATTGGCACCAAATGAGCAGAAAGCATTTCACTGCAAAGTGGTATGCTTCATTCAATTACACAACTTTAAGGAAGCTCTAGCTATCCTGTGTAACCCTAAAAATGCAGCACTTGCTGCTGACTTATACTTTGAAAAAGCATATGTGCAATATCGGCTCAACTGTCCTAAAGATGCATTGCAAACTGTGGATAACGCACCTGAGCTGACACCTGCTTTGAAAGAATTGAGGTTAGTACGGAAACCAATAACTTTATCTCTTTTATTATGTGCTAAACAATATTTTTGATAAAAAAAGAACAATACTGTAACTACTTGTTCAACCCCAACAGGGCTCAAATTTTATACCGTCTTGAACAATACCTGGACTGCTACAATTTGTATCGTGACCTAGTCAAAAACACTACTGATGAATATGAGGATGAGAGGAAAGCAAATATGGCCGCTGTGGTGGCTAATCTGGCCGCTATTAATCCAGTAAGCATGATAATTTTATTCAAATCTCATTTTACACTTAATTAAAACAATAAAATAAATTATCTTTAATCAAATACAATAAAAAAAATTTAGATCATCACAATTTTCCTATCACCCATTTAAAACTTTTTTAACTGCCTGATAAATGGGCACAAAAAACTTGACAGTTTAGAAGTATTGCGAAATAACAGTAAATAATTCAAAAAAATATTACTATAAGCTAACAATCTTCCTTACAGTCCAATGATCTGCCACAATTTGATGAGATCACCTACGAGCTAACATACAATTCTGGCAGCACTTTGGCTATGCGTGGCAAGTATAATGAAGCGTTGCCTGTTCTGAAACGGGCTGAACAAGCTTGCTCGGAAAGTGTACTGGAAGATGGCGGCACTGAAGAGGAGGCTAAGGAAGAGGCTGCCATTATAAGGTTGCTTTGAAGCATTTCTATTCAGTAATTATTAGTTAACCTAATTTTCAGTGGAGTGGACAAGAACATTTCATGCTATACATACCATACCATATTACCATTACCATACATCAGTGTTGCAGTAGTTATCTTAAACTATGATTTCTGTGAAATGAAATGTCAACTCAATATTGACTTAATGGGCTCTTATATTTTATTTCTGTTTCAGAGTGCAACAAGCTTACTGTCTTCAAATGATGAGCAAGGAAAAAGAAGCTGCAACAATATACCAAAATGTTCTAAAAGACAAACCATCAGACCAAGCATTAGTTGCAATTGCAAGTAATAATTTAGTGGTAATAAACAGGTGAACAACATTTTCAATATAATTTTAAAATTATTGTAGGGTCAACAGCCAGCTTTACAAAACTTCGGAAGAGTACGGAATTATTTTAAGAAATTTTTCATTTTGTACTTTTTGTAGTCATAATTGGTGGTGTATGTTACAATAATTGAAACATTTTTTAATTACTTAAAAATTTTTAGGGATGGTAATGTATTTGATTCCCGTAAGCGGATGAAAGCTGCCACTGCGGATGGTCTGGAGCACAAGCTTAACTCACGACAGCGCAGTGCTATTACTTACAATCAAGCCATCTTGTGTATTTATTCTAATCAGGTAATTAATGGGATTTATTTATGTAATTTAACATTTTTGAAACAAGTTTTATAAGAAAATGTAACTCATGTGGAATTACCTCATCTGAGTATTGCATTTGGGAAACATACAAATCACGACACACCTACATTTAACAGTTATATTAGGTTCATACCTAATATAACCTAATATAACTGAGCCCCAATGTTCTCTTTATTGACATTGGGGCTTGTGAGCTCAGCATGCATTGGGGCTCGGCATTGGGAGGCGACCATTCTTAACCGCCTTTGTGGTCTAGTGGTAACAACCACCGGTATCAGACCCAGGAGACCCGGGTTCGATTCCCAGTAGGGGGTCCATATTGTATTAATTTGGTTGGTGGTAGGACTTGTTGTAAGTCCATCTGGCTAGCTACCACCATCTTATCGAAGCCTGACGTCATAACAACATTGTATTCAGCATTGTTGTGTTCCGGCAGTTAGAGATAACATAGACAGTTCCTCAGTGAGGATTCCGGGAGAGGCTCGCTTCCATCTCGGCCTTATCAATACTTAACATCAGTATGATGAAGGATAAGAGTTTCCCCGTAGTTCATAAAAAAAATAATTCTATGAAACACTGATGTGGCTTTAGTGAAAGCCAGCTATCGCACCTCAATAAAGCTTACTCGTAATTTTTTCTCGCGCGAGCGCATTGTCTGTCCCGCTCACACCGCAGCACTGATATTAGCGGGACGGACATCGCGAGAGGGTCGACAGCGCGTCGCGGTGCGCATGCTACGCTGGCTTGCTTACTATTCAATATTATTTTCGTTACAATGGACTACTAAATGACATTTCTTTGTTTAACAAATGATATTTCTCTGACCTAAGTAGGCTTATGTTAACTTATTTATTATCTACCACAGCCAGACTTCTGCAAGCAATGCTGCGTGAAACTCGTCCGCGAGTTCCAAGGACAGGAAGGTCGCGCGGCGCTGGTTGAAGCGTGTTCGCTCGCTAAAGAGGGCAAGAGAGCTCAAGCAGTGTCTCTATTGTTGAAGCAAGGTGGACCTTTGACATTTGCAGCTGTGCAAGTTCTGTTGTCGCAGGTACTGTGCTAAAACTGTTTACCAACAAGCGGCCGCCCGCGGTTTCACCCTCCTAGTTCCCGTTCCCGAGGTAATATCGGGATAAAAAGTAACCTATGTTTTAATTAAGGCTATCTTATATCTGCGTGCCAAATTTAATCCAAATCGGTTCAGTAGTTAGCGTGAAAGAGTAATAAATCAAAACATCCTCACAAACTTTCGCATTTGTTATATTAGTAAGATAAGATACTTGTATTTCTTTTGAAATCATTACTTATTTGTCAATTCATCAATATAAAAACCATTTAAAGATAACACAAACTTTTTTCATTAGACTGACAACAATCTAAATTATGTCTGTGATTTGACTGTAAAAGGACTTTTTCTACAAAAAAATATGTAAAACTCAAGTTTTTTGTACATATTTTTAGGTACTCTGTTGGATTCAGAGGAGGACAGCTGAGTTGTAATATATCTACATCGTAATGAAACGATACTACTTTTTCTTATAGGGTGACCGTAAAGGCGCAGTGAAACTTTTAGAAGAGAGCGAGTTCAAATACCGGCCAGGCGTAATAGGACTGTTGTGTACGTTGCTGTCCGCTGACGGGGAGCTTGAGAAGGCCTCTAAGTTGTTTGACAAGGTTTATGAACATTACAAGAACGACAAAGAGGTGAGCTTTTACTTGTAAATTAATTGATATTATATTAACACATAAAAAGGTGATGAACCTATAAAATCAGTGATTATAATTTCTGAAATATTTCTGATTTGACACTATAATATATTATATTAAGTTCCAGTATTTTCTGTCGAATGTGCTGATTGCGTTACATTAAATTGACTAAATTAAATTGATTGAACGTTACATTTATTATTTTTGGAGAGGGGAACGTTACATTAAATTTGATTGAACGAATAAATTGACGTTCCTCCTTCTATTTCGTATGTGAGCGCTAGTAATGTCTTCAATACCGTCTGTTTTCAATAACTTTGCTAATACTCTTTTTACCACGGTTACGCGCCATCGCCAGTAATGTCCGAAATACAATTTAAAATATAATGAATGTTTGTATAATGGAGAATGTCGATTTAATGACATAGTTTTTTTTTTATTGTCATACATTGTACATAGTACAAGGTGTCTAAGTTAAACATTCTATTTAATAATCTTAAGAACTTGTAATCAATTAGTCAGCAAATAAAAGTTTGAAATTTGCTATGGGGCCGTTCAAGTATTACGTAAGCACTTCAGAGGGGCGGGGGGTCCTTGCTTTGCTTATTTTTGATGACATGGGGGGGTGGGAGGATCTAGACAGTGATTACGTCAGCAGTAAGTACTTTTTTACACATATCGCAACCCACTTGTCTATGCAGAAAACGAAATGCATTTTCGGGGATTACAGTCCTCTATTCCAAACCTATTCCTTATTTCTAGACTCATAAATCAATCAATTGTACCAATGTTTACGTTTGTAAGCTTGTAAGCATGGGGGGGGGGGGTAAGAGCTTTGCTTACTTTTGCTGACGAGGGGGAGGGGTGGGTTAATAATTGCAAAATATCTGCTTAAGTAATACTGAACGGCCCCTATTGTAAATGATTGACGATCTTGATCCTTGATTCTCCCATGTCATATTTAGCAAGTGAGCGCCCTCCGCGAAGTATGGCGAGCCGCCGCCGCGGCCCACAACCGAGCCGGCCACGCCAGCGCCGCCGCCGCAGCTCTAGAAGCACTCGCCCGTGCAGCCCCATCCGATACTCGGTCTCTAGCGCGCCTTGTCAAAGCTCTCGCCGCCATAGAGCCACAACGCGCCCGCCAGCTGGCCGCCACGCTACCCGCGCTACACCACAAAGAGGTTAGTGATCATAAAAAGATATGTCTTCATTGTGAGATGTAGGTTACATTGGTATAAACGTGTCTCACTACATTTTCACTTTTTTTAAGTACCTATACAATGATGCGATAAACAATCAACATTTTCAAAATGCAATTGAACATAAAAATTTAGTTATAAAAATACGATATGAAACGACATGAGGTCGCTCACCGCCTCGTGAGAACACTGGCCGCTACCCGCCGGCTCGCGCTGAAAAACTTTTTTTTCTTTGTAAAGATGTAAGTAAAATTTCTACTACTGTCAAAATTCTTTGTTTCAATTATCTTTGATAATCCGATGTCAAAGATCGCTTTCAGTGAGCTTTTAATACAGATTTTTGACTCCAAAAAATGTCGAAATCGAGATGTCGAAGGCGCGAGAATCGGGCCCCTGGCCACAGATTAATAAAATAGTTACTTCGTAACAAATAAACCACTCTATTTTAAATGTTGCTACTTGCATTTTATAATAGCCTACTCTTTACAGCAGCGCGCCTCGGCTCACGAAAATATACCGTAGTGTAAGCGGGTGTAAGCTTGCTATTGCTTCACAGCTTCGCGCGGTCTCATGACCTTGAAGCAAAAGTAATAACGCTAGGGCTGCCTCTTTCGAAAATAAAAATTATTTTACAATGTTAATTAAGAAAACGTTATACCTTTTATATTTATTTTCTCAAAACTACCATAAGTACAATATTTCATTTTAGTTAATCAAATATAATAAAGTACAAATACAGCATAGTAGAAGGCCTTCTGCGCCCGGACAAGACAAATAATAAAATGGTATGTTTGAACATGTCTTAATCTGGGTGTTTTAGGTATATGTGTATTATGTATGTATTTACAACAAAAAAAGTTTACATGTATGTTTATTTATGCGTTATTTAGTATCTATAACAAACGTTCTTTAAACCAAAACCTAAATAAATGTTACGGTCAAAATCATGGAGGTAGATGTATAATATACTAGCGGCTGCCCGCGATTCACGCGTGGTTCCCGTTCCCGTGGAAATATTGAGAAAAAGAAGCCTATGTGTTAGTCTATTACTTGAAATAGGTACCTGCATACCAATTTGTAAAAATAATCCTGCTTTAAACTATGTTTCGTGATGATTTGCGCATTTCCAGTTCCAGTTCAGTAAGTATTGATTCCATTCGCGCACACAAATTCAATATTATCATTATAACTACATTTTGATTCAGCATTATTTTTACAAAGTGACATTGACAACCTGTCAAGTCATTCTACTGAATAAAAAATCCGACTATAGAGATATTTATACCTACGTGATCTGATCATCACATCCATTGCAAGTTTCTACTTCTAGCCAGCGACAGAGTGACGAAGTGATCTTATTTGGAGTTCTATTATTCCATTTTGTGGTACCAGAATGTCATTAGATACCCAGGATAATTATCGAATTGGCACAACGTAATAGTAGTTTTCTATTTTTCAGACCAAGATCGATATTGATGCACTAGAATCCTCGAAATGGATGATGGGTGCAAAAGTTGTCAAGAAAACTGTCAGCAAACAAGAACAATCACCTGGGTAAGTTTACAGTGACACTTACAATGATCAGGGGTCCTACCGCGTAAAAAATATAGATATGGACATGGGCTTCATTTGACAGTTAAATCATCCATATATGATCATTTAACTGTCAAATGAACATATCTATATTTTTTACGCGGAGCAGGCCCCCTAGCGTGAAAACACCGCTATATCACGCGATATGTTGTGGCGCATGATGCTGTCCTGCTTACCCCGCTAAGATGTGACCAGGGGGGTTACTCTTGACGAGGTCGCGTTGGGATCGAGATTAAATGTCAATAATTATCACTGATGTTGATTCGATTTTGATTAGCTCTAAAATCGATTTCTAGAGTACAAAATTTCTTTATTTAGTAATTTCAAGTATTAATTACTTATTATAAATATTTTCTTGTTTAATAATAATCACATAAAAATAGCATTGTCAAATAAACATTATTATCATTTTCAGAACACCCGCCTCTGAACTTCTGCAGAAGAAAAAGCCGGCACGTAAGCGCAAGACGAAGTTACCTCCCAACGCTGACCTCTCCAAGCCTCCGGATCCAGAAAGGTAAATGACTGTTCTCTTCAAGGACTGTTTTAGGCATTTCCTCTCCTCTAACTGAACCGTTTGCATCGGTTTAGTCGACAAATGTCAGATTCTAGAAATTCCAGATGAGTTTAATTAATACATCAGATTCTATGAATGTCAGATTCTACAATTGCCAGATTTTACAAATGTCAGATTCTAGAAACGCCATCTTCTATAAATGTCAGATTCTACTTTTTGACAACATGCTTGGCGCTGGGGTACTAAACCCGCCTTCTGCGCCAGAGGCTCCGGTTTCGATCCCGGACAGGACAAATATTTGTGTGCATAAACATGTATATTTATATTGGTCTGGGTGTTTAATATGTATATTATGTACGTATTTACAAAAAAAAGTATATAAGTATGTTTATCTGTTATTTAGTATCCATAACACAAGTTCTTCATGAAACTTAACGTTGGCTAGATAATTGGTGTGATTATATGCAATTATTTATTTATTTACTTAAGTTAGATTTTGTATTTGTAGTGTCCAACAAGTTCTTAATAAAACTTGCCTTGGGCCAGATAGTTGGTGTGATTGTACAAAATTAATTAATATAAAAATGCACAATTGCTTGCGCCCCCTCGTAGGCGGTTGCTTTCAACTTCTCGAATATCGAAAAAACATAAAAAGAAGCGTGAACAAAATTATTTGCCCCAAGACTACGAAATAGTCGAATATGCAGACATAAAATAATTTATATTTTTTGCTATTGATACGAAAATCTGACATTTATAAAATCTGATGTTTCTAGAATATGACATTTGTAGAATCTGCCATTTTAAACTCGTCCCACATTTCTAGAATCTGACATTTGTCGACTAAACTCTTTAATCGTGTTTGTCGGAGCAAAATCAAAGTCATGTTCGGCTTGTAAGCATATAAGTACCTTATGCTAATTTACATTGCATTCCGTTTTTACAGATGGCTGCCTAAATACGAGCGCACGGCATACAGGAAACGGCGCGGTGTTCGTCGTGACGTCATCAAAGGAAGCCAGGGCATGTCTACCACTGCCACGGACCAATAGTTAGTATCATGATCACTACAGCATGATTGCACCATCTAACTTTAACGATAACTTTAATGGTGGATAAATGTAAAGGATTTAACAATTTTGACAACTAAAAATCGGTTAATGTTAACTGGTGCAATTCAGCCTTAATATCAGTTTTAACTAATTAGATGCTAGTCACATAATAAGACCCAAACTTACAAACTTAACCTCCTTAACTTGGACGAATTAACCACTGGACACGAAACCCGAGAAGAATGTATGAAAACACGATCAACCAATTCTTGCGGGGGTGAGGGGCGATTACTAATGTCAAATAATGACATTAGTGCTTGAAGTAATCGATATTTTTTTTATCGATAAGTAAGGAGTGAATGAATGAACCTATTGAGTTTAATAAATCATGTGTGTTTTAAAAAAAATAGTAAGTTAATTGTTTATATCGTGGAAAAATAAATAGCACGATAAGTAAGGAGTGAATGAATGAACCTATTGAGTTTAATAAATCATGATAAGATGGTAGTCGCTAGCCAGGCGGACTTACAATTTACTTACTAACACTTTTTAAGTGAGTAAAAAACATTAATATTTGGTTTATATAATAATATAATTCATTATTTACATTAACTTCTTCAATCACTCAAGCTTATATTATATAAAACAAAATATGGGTAATTAGTTCATTACAGAACCATTGTATAGGACATACACAATAGCAACCCCTCCAGAAGTGTTTAATTTTATAATCGATTGCAATCCCTTTCAAAGGTCAAATAGTTGTGGCGCGATGCTATGTGATGCGATGTGAATAATATGTACCTTTTAAATAAAAAAATTAAAGGGATTGTGATAGACTTAAAATTAGACAATAAGCCCCCTGTGTGCTTCTCGAGCTGTGATATCTCGTATTCGACATTTTTTTTGGAGCAAAAATCTAAAACTTATTGAAAATAATCATCGACATTAGAAGATCGTTGAGACTTAAACATTTTAATTTCAACTCTAGTATCCATTTTACATTTAAGAAATATGCATATTTGTAAGAAAAAATATAAACTTGTTTTCACTTTATTAAAGATCTCAAAATTTACGCCACCGTACAAAATTAGCACAACCTAAACCCAAATTAGAAATAGTAGACTAGCGTTTGGATAGCGTATGGTCCAGCATACGCTATGACAGTATTAAACAACAAACTCCCAGAAGTTATCAACAAAACATCGCATATAAATTACCTATATTTAAGAAAAAGCCAAGGCAGTATCTTTCTAGCAACTACTAGCTGAAATACTAATTGCAAGAATATTTCAACCAATAGTTTATTGTAGTTTTAAGATTGTTTTACTTGAATATAATAAAACGATCTTAAAATAAAAATATTATAAGATTAAAAAATAGTATAATATAGCTTACGTACATACATAAATATAATTAATTTTATTCTTGCTGTGACCTAACAAGGTCTATGTTAGAAACAAATAATAAATGTAACCACCATTTATGATAAATTCAAGAAAAATATTGGAACAAAAGAACTCGGCCACAAGTGAATTTTCAGATGTGACTTGAACCCACGACCTTTGGGAATCCGGCCCACTGCTCTAACCAATGAGCTACCGAGTTTTGCGGACCACTTTCGAAATTCTCCGATACTTTTATATTTTTAATACGCTGTAAGAATATCCTTCCTTGCATTCGAAAGAGAAAAAAAACAATTTTTTTACGATCAATATTATGATGCAACAGCTAATAAGTTATGATTTTTTTATTTTTGCGTTGTCAATGCTATTTTTATACTTATAATACATTTTAAATGTTAATGTACAACACACCATGATAATGTACAACATAAGTCTAATACTAAAAAACAATACCGTGACTGACTTACAGGCAAGGCAACGCACAGACCAAACGGCTAAACCAATTAAACTGAAATTTTGCATACAGGTTCTTTTAACGATGTTGGCGAGCACTAAGAAAGGATTTTTGATATTACCACGGGAACGGGAACCATGAGGGTGAAATAAGCAACATTTTTTTTTTAAGTTTGAAGCTATATTTCAAATATAACGAGCTCAAAGTTCGTAGCGTTGCGTCGTTTAATTACAGAGTTCCTATAGCCATCTTCTGGCTCCATCATCAGACCTTAGATGTTACCTAAGACCTGAGTACTCGTCCATGTTATCTCCCTGCGTACCGCTTCCACCCAATTCTTCTTGTTAGGGGTTCAACTGTAAATCTGAAATTAATTTAAATAATTCCTACATTAAAATTGGATTCGTTCGTTCATTTACATACATCGATATGTTTATCGATATGTTCAAGCCCTATACGACATAAAAATGACAATTGAATGAATGAGTGATACATATAACCCGACCAAATTACTTATGCAATATCTTTAAAGAATTTACACGTACAATGATTACTTTTTGAAATGACGTATTACATTTTGTTTACATACCAAATTTTATTTATTTTACGAAAAATTGCTACTCTAATAGATTGAAATTATACTTACGCGTGAAAAGAAAAATGTTTTGATTGTCCGGTATGATTTTTACAAATTAACTCAGCGTATTTACCCATTTTTGAGATAATGTTCCACTTCGAGATCTCGCGTCATACTGACAACGCCATATTGCTTACTGTGTCTAAAAGGCAGGGTAAGTGACAGAGGGGTAAAGGCGAACGCGGTCCTCGTTACGCGTCCAGTGGTTAATTCGTCCAAGCTCCTTAACCTTAGTTTAAAGAGGAAATAAAAGTGTAATTTAAATGTGACAAACGGCAATCGTGTATCTCACTCGAAAATAAAGTAGCGTGTTTCTGACAATACTTAATCCATAAGGGACTAACAATTTATTTTTCTTTTACTAAAATAATGTAACAACATTGTTTAACCAAACTTACACATTTTTTTTTTCTATTTAATTATTCAGTGACATGAGCAAGCAACAGCCTAGCACTGCCACTGCTACCGCTGCGAAGAGCCCGCGCGTCGAGCCCAAACAAACGGAAAGCGCATGGCAACGAAAGCAGCAACAGAAGAAAAAGGGCAAAGGCCGCAAGTGGTAGAAAATAAACCCTTTTGCAATATCATACACTGTTTTATTTAGTGCAACCGCATATTGAGCCACTTAGTCGCGTCCACTAAACGCGACCACTAGTGGCTCGGTTAAGCTACTAGACTCTGCCACGAATAGTGGCTCGAGCGACTCCCGCAGCTTGTGGCCCGAAGGCCACTTGAGCGCCCGGTTTGCGCCGGCGCCGGTCTATGAAAAAGATATGAAAAAAACTCGTGCGCAGTTTGTGGCCGCGTTTAGTGGCCGCGACTAGTGGCTCAATGTGCGCTTGCTCTTATTGATTGATACCAAACTATATACTATGACATTGGAAGCCATCAAATGGTTGCACCACATATACTTACGCAAATTTTAGGAAAGGGGCACGGCCCGTATATAAAATATAGTACGCATCAGCTACATTTGTCGACAGTGATCTCGTTCGCATTGATTGCCTATATTTGTACACAACTGTTAAAAAATCCATTACTAAAAAATTGCCATGTCAACCTGCCGCCAACAGTACAGTCTCTAGCGCATATTATTTTACTCTATGGACTACTGAGTTTAGAAAAAGTCTGACGCAAAAATCGGACGTGTATCGAGTGAATCCAATCAGATTGTCTGATCTGACAATCGGAAGCAAAATTAGACGTCTATTGCCAGCTTAATCTATTACACAACACGGTATAACTACCGATAAAATTTGTGTACCTCAGTTGAACCGCGCTGTTTGTGCCGAACAGACACATAGATCGTAGAAAAATCGGCCAAATGCGAGTCGAACTCGCAGTTGAAGGGTTCTGACTCTCACCCAAGGTTGCCTGAAAGAGATTGCTATGTAGCAATAAGGCCGCCTATTGTGTGTTCCTCTTTTTTGTCATTTTCTTTGTATGTGTTTTTTTGTATCGTGTACAATAACTTGTATTTATAATAAACAAATAAACTTTGTTTTTCATAGTGTTTGTATAAATAACAAAGTTATTTTTGCGGTTTTGGAAAATGTGTTATAGCTCTGAAACTGCTAAATATATTTCGTTCAAACTAATTTTCGTTGAAAGTTTTTATAAAGATCTACAGCATATATATTTTCTGATGTTTCACAAGTTAGTTTCAGTTCCATGTATGGGGAGCCCCCCCTTAATATTATATATTTATAATTTTTGTGTAAAAATCGTAAAGCGGTTTAAAGAACATATCTACCTACCAAGTTTCAAATGTGTAATCCTCATAGTTACGGAATAAAGTGGCTGTGACATACATCGGACATGACGAATCTATAAGGGTTCCGTTTTTTGCCATTAGGCTACGGAACCCTAAAAATGAGTATCGAAGATAAGGTATAACTTGCTCAGAGTTTATAAAATAAAAAGAGATGCTATATAGAACTACTTTGAGGACTATTTAAATAAATGTTTAATAGATAACTAGTTTTAATTTCGGGATATAAAGTGACAAAAAAGATTCAAAGTATTTCACTTAAAAAAGGATGCACCCAATATTGTTTATGTCTGCTTACATTTTCGGTATGAAATCTACAATCAGAATACCTCCTCCACTTCATTCTCCACTAGGAGTAATAGTATTCTGTGCGCGCGTGCATACCTCTAACATGTGAATGCTCCTGCTGCGCGGCACCCCGCGGTCATGTGAACTTAGCCTAAACAAATACACAATCCTATCCTACTAATCATAACTAATAAATGCGTAAGTTTGTAAGGATATTTGGATGGATGGATGTTTATTACTCTTTCACGCAAAAACTACTGAATGGACTCAGATGAAACTTTAATGTGATATAGATAGGCTATACATCAGAAACACAAGTTACTATTAATCCCGATATTCCTATGGGAACGGGAACCACGCGGGTGAAACACCGGGTAGGCAGCTTGTGTTCTAATAATAAAAAAATCTAAAATAGGTCAGATAGTAAATGTGATCAGTTTTGGTGTAGAACTAATAATTCAAAGGATCAGTCGCACAGTCTCAGTTTGTCGCTCATTAATATAAAAGGTTAGGGTCATTGTAAAGACAGAAAAGCAAACTTTCATATAATCAGAATTTTATTAATTAAATCTTAAAAACTGTCATTATCTTTTAGCATTTTTCCTTTTAGATTTCCCTGGTCTCTGATTTTTCTTTTTATTATTAGGTTTGAAATTCTTAGTTTTGAAATTGAATGGCTTCTTTTTAGCAGAGCTATTAAATCCTTCCATCTGATTAGTTGATTCCCTTGTATTTAACTTGGATCCTTTCTTTTTACCTCCAAAACCAAACTTTTTATCTTTGCCGACACGTTTTTTGTTCACTTTGTTGTTTTGGGGTCCTTTGCCTTTCATATTTTTACCTTTATTATCTTCTAAGAAGTCTAGATCTGCTGATTTGCCTTTTCTAACTCTCTTTAACTGTTCTAACATATGCTTCTTTTCTGCTTGTTGTTTCAATTTAGCATCAATCTGAAAATAAGATTAAAAGTGCATAATTATAGAAAAAGAAGGTAAAATATTCATGGTAAATATTTGTTAAACAACAATCTATCACATAACTGTTGATGAAAACAAAATAATAAGGTAAAGCAATAAAGTACTATAAAAATGACCCAGTGAGGGTATTGCAACTTAATGTAACATAAAATTAACAAAATATAAACTTAAAACTAAACATTTAAGGTCTTTCGTTAATTGAATTACTTACTTGAACTCGCTTGGCAATTTTCTTTTGATCTCTAAGCTGTCTAACTTTTTCCGTTCGAGCTTGGGCAGCTTGCTTAGCCATCAAGTTCTTGCGTACTTTCTGCATGTGCTCATCAGTCTTTGCCATCTCAGCAAAATAATCATCTGGCCTATAAATAGCACATATTAAAATAATTAATTTCCATAATATATAGGTTTAGTTTATATTAAATGTGTAGAATAAGAATTAGTTTTCATAGAAGCAGATTGTTGTTTTTCCTGTATTATTTGATATTTAAAATACTATAGCCAATATCCGATAAAGTTATAATGAACCTTACCTCCTTGTAGGAATACCAAGTTCCTTGAGCCTTTTAATGCCTTCTACAACAGCAGCTTGTGCTTGGCGATGGATAAGGTTCTCTCTCTTGAACTCATTGAGTACTGGATCCTCAACGGGATTATATTCTTTATTTCCTTTGGTGTTTCCTTTGATATTTCTGAAAATATAATTAGTGAATAATTGTTAGAAGCACAAAACATTTGAAATTCACTTGTTAATCTTAAATAAACAAAGAAGACATGATTCGATAAACAAAATATATTTAGTTACTTTCTCCTCTGTGCTGTTTCTTGTATTTGCAAAGCTATATCTGGTGCCATAGGCGCAACAGTAGTCACCAAATCTAATGTTTCAACCCATGGTAGTTTTAACTTAAATTCTTTCAATTTAGTTTTCAAATCCGCAACATTGTTGACGTAACGTTTTTCGACTTTCTCCACTTCTTCATTCAGCCCTGGTTTAAGTAAACCTTTAGCAAAAGCCTCTTGCAACTGTAACGAACCATTATTATTTAGTAGGTACTGCGAAGTCTGCAAAAGAAAGGAACCGAATGAAGAAGACCTTTACCTCTTCATCAGAGTCCACTTCAGTGTCACTATCGTTTAAAATAAAGTCCGTCATTAGGATTTTCTTTTATCAGTTTATTTTGAATAGGTATGTAATGTAACCTCACTTTTGAATTATTTTATAACCTAACTTTTGTATGACAGTCAGTCAAAACACAACGTGCGAAACTATTTTTTTTTAATGTCTACCGGCCCAGGCTTCTACGGCCTTCAGTGATGGAACGTCCTTATCCCCGTTTCTACTAGCGAAACATTTACAATAAACAAGTTACAATATTTTTTCTTGTTTTGTAAATGTAGTTTGTGTAAAGCAGTTTATGTTTTTAGATTCAAATTATATTTCTGAATAGGATTTTGACATTTTTGACTATGTATGTTCACTACCGTGTATGTGCCGTGTGGTGACGGCCTAAGAATACAATACGCATTGAACACCTATGAACGCCACAATAGGTGCGAGCTAGGAGAGGTCTATGTCCAGCAGTTAACGTCCGCAGGCTGATGATGTGATGTTCACTACATTTAATTAAATTGTATGGTTTTGTACTAATTCTGGCTTTATATGAAAACTTTTCTTGTCTTGATCACAGTGAGAGAATGAGAAAGAGCACTGCACCTGAGATACAGGGTTTCCTAGTTCGGGTGCAGATATTTACAATTGTCTTCTCTCTAATAACGCAAATGTTTTCTTACAAAACAAAAAAATTCTGGATGAACTCAGCCTAAAAGCAAGTTTAACATCTAAGACCCCAAGTTAGAGATACAATAGATATTATCGTCCAATATCCAAATTATGCATATTCGCAAAAGTTTGGAGCGTCTTGTCTATACACAAATATACAACTCGCTATCCAACACCTTCATCACCGAGCAACATGGTTTTCTAAAGAAACGTTCCACTACTTCTAATTTACTGGCTTTTACTGAATATGTTAAAACCCACCATTCCGCATTTGGTCCGCGTGGTGAGTCATGCTCATGGCCCACTCTCTCTCTCTCAATCAGATGGATAAGGGGGGCCAAGTGCCCTAGCATTAAAATAGCTGTTGACGATGATGACGAATAAAAATCTTAGTAGCAAAAGGTTGCCTTTGAATTTCGGTTAAGATATTTCAACAACCATACAAATAATACGCTTTCAATCCCACACACTACTTACCATTTTATTTTAATACCTTGACTGAGCATTGTGGAAAATTCATTATTATATTTAAAGAAAGATAATACGAAAATACTTGTTTACAATAATCGTATTTTAACTTATTTATTCTGTGATTTTCTTTTTTTTGTTTTTTGTTCTATTAAAGAGTAAAATAGTTATTTGTTAAGCAAGGCTGGAAAGCTGGTTATTTAGCGGCGAGTTACCTCTATTGAAATCTGAGCAAGCGAAGGATTCTTGGATGGAACCACGAGCGTAGCGAGTGGTTCAAAGATTGAATCCTGAGCGAAGCGAGGATTTCAAAGGTACAAGCACAGATTAGGTATTAGTTACTACGTAACAGATGCGACAGTGACCTTTTCCCTAGTTTCCAATTGTACCGTTTTGGCGCTAGCGTGCGCTGCACATATTTGACAGTACAAGGACTAGTGCTTGACACAAGTCGATAATTAAATATCGATACTTTAGTGACGTCCCTGTTCTGTCGATAAGAATACAGGGTAGGGTAGGGTAGGGCCTATGAAAGGATTTCCGATTCTCAAACTTGAAAAATAAACTGTTTTGTTTTTAAATCATTTATTCAATGATTTTTTTCTTAGGCGGTAAACCTTATATTTCTAATATGCGGTTTTCTGGTTGTCTCCCACTTTGTTGGCGTATTTCTCCTATAAATCACTTTTTAAAATTGTATTTAAAATATTGCACCAATTGTGGACATTGTGGACACTTACGATATATTTTAAAAATATATTTTTCATCATAATATTTCTATGTGTCATTACATCCCAACCAGGAAAACTTTAACATATTTTCTAATGTTGTTATTAAACTTCGCCCAATATTCTTTTTGTTACCATTTTTATTTTAATAATTGTAGATAAAATTACTCGCATCTCTATATAGTATTATGAGTTTTGGACTAGGGTACACTAAATTGTTATTTTTAACATTTTGTATTCTCGTTGCCTAATATATGAATAAATCTGTGTTCAAGCAGCTCTTACATTAATATTTTTTTTAATTTTCCTGCATATAAAACCTGCCGTATATACCGAACATTGGACTTTAACTTTTTCTAAAATAACATCATCTTTTGTTATTGACCCACTGATGTTACTTACGCATTTGCTTTCCTGGGAAGTGGATGGTATTGAGTGAGCACTTACATTTTCATTAACATTATCTTCAAATAGAAAATTGGCATCTATAAGTGTATCTCCATTATCCACTCCACAGTTAGCATATTTTGAGTGAGGGCTCAACAAATTAGACAATATAAATGATTTAAACGCATAAATAAAAGTATTCGCATCGGGATTTACGTAGCGATAATTTAGAGCCCTCACACGTCCAAAAAATTCTGCAGTGGGTCTTGGTTAATATAAGAGAATAATAATTTTACAGCATATTTGTCAAATAACCATTTAGTTATCCTAATAAAACTCTCTAATGTTATTATCCAACTATCAAGAAATGGTACCCGCACAAGTTGACATTTTCCTGATTGTAATGCAACTTTACTGTTTGTGTCTTGTGTTGGCTTCTGTCCAAAATTTAATGTGCGGTTTGTTTATTTTCACGGCTTTTCTTAGTTTCCCTTTAGTCGCACCGCCGTACCGGGATAACAATTGACGCTGTCAAAAAGTTGGTCAAAGAATTCGACAACTTCTGCCGTTGTCTCCATAGTGGTTGAAGTGCCACCACCAGTGTGAAGGTTATCTGAAAATAAAATATAAACTGATGACTTGGAAGTAAAAGATGTGCATTTCAGACTACACAAAATGTATTTTTTTTACAAATTGATTTTAACACTCGAGAGTCTTATAATTTAAATTCGACTGGAGAATTTCGTCAATTTTGTGTATTAATTGCGGCCGATATATTTTTTTATAGTATAAGGCAGCTACAAGAAAATGTTTCTGTGATTGGCAAAAATGGAAAAGAAACTATTGCAGTCATTCGGGGTCCGATTTGTATATGGAAACTACATTTGATTTTTTTTGCTATTACCCATCCATCCATTATCCATAACAGGTACTTAAATGTATTATTGATGATTTGATGACCTCTTTTACATTTAATGATTCAAAATCTCCTAATGAGCGTATAAATATGCAATGACATAGCGCTGAAAGGTTAAGACAGCACCATACTTAACCTTTCAGTGCCCGTATTATGAGACACAATAGATTTTTAATTGTTCTCTGGACACCAGTGTCCGAAAATTAGATTTTAAAAAATATACATAACTAACCTGTATGTTCATAAAGAGTAGGGATTTCTACTTTGTTGCTAATGAAGCATAAAGGTTGCTCTGCCACTTCTGTAAATGGAAAACACAACATACTCTTTAGATGAAATAATAACACATACAATCAAATTCTAAGCAATTTAAGCATTTGCCCAATGTAGATGTAACATTCAGTTAAAAATACATTATTCATTTTAAAAAAATGCTTGTTCACTAGTTATGGTTAAATATATAGTAATTAATTACAAAATAATTATTGCGAGTTGTTTAGAATATTTTATCTAACCTATAGGTAGGTACTGGAAATATTCTTCCACTATTGTGGTGATTGTTCTAACTACTAAGTTTTGCATTGGTTTCTTTAGGTTTATATATTTCTGGATCTTTTATAAATAACACATACCTTTATGTATTTCCATAGCTATTGGTATAGCTTGATGGGATGCTCATGAAAATCTTCACCTGAAAAAATATTATATTGCTTTTGTAAGTCATTTGTAAAAAAAATAAAAAAGAATCATAGTTTTGCACTGGTTTCTTTATGTGTATTTCTGGATCTTTTATAAGTATCACATACCTTTATGTCTTTCGATAGCTATTGGTATAGCTTGATTTGAACATGAGGGGTGCTCATGAAAATTATCACCTGAAAAATAAATTATATTGTTTATTACAGTTATTTGTAAGTTTTAGCACAATTTTTTTTTAAAATGACATTCCTTTTTAGTCTGTTTTGAAGTAAAAAGTGACAGAGCGATGTTTTAAATATATTTAGCGCTAACCATATTTAATTTCAGTGAGTTATTGAGAAATATGTACATCATAGAATGTTGAGTAACTTATGGAAAGATATAGGAAGGTTGTTTTGCTTTTGTCATATATTTCACTAATATATTTTTCATTAATGAGACATATTTCTGATTTAATAAAGAAACATTATTAGTTTGTGAATAGCTCAAATATTGTGAAATACAATGGAAAATGGTTTATAAAGTACATACCTGCCCTTCCAATGACCAATAAATCATCTGTAACATCATCATCCTCATCAGCTTCCTGTTTGTGATAATTGTGATCACTCAGAGAATTTTGGACTGAAACAATCAATTATATGTTTATATAAGCTATATTATATTAGACTTATTATCCCGATAAGGTAATGTAATAGAAATCACAAGGCATGATTCACAATAGAATCATGCAATAAACATATCTTTCATTAAACATATTGGGCAAAGATATTGGACAAGTGAAATACCACCTTTATATAGCACAAGATTTTATTTTAAAGCATAGCCTTGTTTGATTTATCTTTCTACACTCTTTTACATCAGGGCTCATAGTATGTGGTTAAGCAGAAGAGCGCTTTCTATTTGCTGAGCTGAGCTCACCTAAGTGAGTACGTCAAAATGTTTTGAACAAAATTATTGTATATGGCGTGCATTCAAAATAACCATGTGCAACTTAATAGTGAAGCGAAAAGTGAAAACGCAAAAGGAAATTGCTAAAGATATTTTTTATGTAATGTTGTTAGGACTCACCGGATTCACCAGAAGATAGCGGCACGCCGTGCGCTATTTCGTCATCCGTAAATAGGCATGGATACGAATAGCGAATTATCTTGCCTTCTTCGTCAAACTGGTGTTTGTCAAAGTGTTTTTCACAAACACGTTTTCGAAGTAGTTGCTCTTTAGAGAGTCCGATGAGGAGAGAGTTAGTTGGCACCAGGGAAGACATCCACAAGTTCCTTAGAGAATCGTTCTTGGGGAACATATAAAGCCGATGCGTCTCACAAGTTGCGTTGCAAGTCGGGATTCTTCAACCTCTAAGGTTGGTTCGGGTTCGAGCTTCTGCTCCTTCCCCGGGCTTCTACTCATGGGGCCACTGCCCCACGGTGGTTTGGTGCCGCTTAGCAGCCGTCAATGACGATTGGAGTGCCGCCGCCGGAGTTTGCTGCGAGGCCCTCTGCGCGGTCTGCCGCACCGGGTGAGACCCCCATAATGGGGGAGGCCCAGCGAGCGCCTGCGAACGGGCCCCGGCTTACGCAAACGGGGTGTGGGCTATAATTGCGTTGCAACCACCGACACAACACTTAAATAGTCCCATTACGATAGTTTTACGACCTTTTAAAGTAGCACACTGTAAAAGACTGATAGTATTGTATCAAATAACTGAGGAGAAGTTGGATATTTTGGATCCTAGCTCAAGCAAAATGCGAGGAAATCTTCTTCTTCTTTTTGTGCAGTGGCGGTGCCCTTTTGGATTTCGCCAATGTCCAGTTTTTGGCTCAGTAGATTGTTTCTACAGACTCATTGCTCCCATCAAGGAGTGTCTTGTGCGAGTACTTACTGTTTAAGTGGTAGCATGTAAAATTTTTAGCCTGTAGAACCGTTGTTGAGAAACCTGTAGTATGGACAAAGACAATACTTATATAAAACATTTGTTAGTAGTTGACAGACAAAGTAGTTATAATCTTATATTGTTAGTAGATATATATTCACATAGAACATTAATACAAGGGGATTTCACGTAGCTGAGGACAGTTTTAAAATTTGTGGGTTTGGGGATACATGGGGGGAGGAGATCATAAAGGGAAATTGGATATTTGGGACAGTTAAAAAATATGTGGTCAGTTGTTCCTTCCTCCAAGCCGCATTCACAAAGTGATGAGTCCCTGACCCTAATCTTAGTAAGAAAGACGGGGGTGCACGCGTGGCCTAATCGAAGACGACACACCGTTGAGGTACAAGCTTTCGACGCTTTTTTATAGGCGAAAAACCAAGGTTTGACCGGCAAAGAGTGTTGAATGTCAGCGTAATGTTTGCCGACAGATCTGCTCTTTTCTCGCCACTGGGTTTCCCATGTAGATCTCATGGTTTGAGTAGCCAGTGGGTACAGGTCATGAGAAAAGGCTTGTTTATGTTCGGTACTTCCGTTGACAGTCGCCTCCTTAGCAATAAGGTCTACCGTTTCATTACCTACTATCCCTGTATGACTCGGTATCCAAGCTAATGAAACACGGATTCCGAGCGTAAAGCACCTGAACAGGACGTTTCTAATTCTAAGGATGTGTGGGAAATTGGATTTACTTCGGAAGGGGTTGGACAGGATTGCCTGGAGACAGCTTTTGGAGTCTGTGAGGATAACTGTTTTGTCTAAGTTATGTGACTCCGTATAAAGTACAGCCTCAAGTATAGCTGTAGCCTCTCCAGTAAAGACAGATGAAACAGGAGGGAGTTTGGAATTCAGGATTATCCTATATTTGGGAATCCAGACCGCTGCACCAACACATTCTGAATCAGATAATTTGGAAGCATCCGTATACATGACCAGCCAGTCTTCCCAGTTCCTCCCGATGGTTTCTTGTAGCTGGGCTTCTGCATCTGGAGAATCTTTGCTTATTCCGAGATCAAGGTGGATGTCTGGTTTGAATGTCAGTGAGAGATATGGATTCCCAAAAAGAGGTTTAAGGTTACATTGATAAACAGGACAAGGGAGGCGGATATATTTTACAAAACTACGGAATAAGCAGGGGGAGTTTTTATGTTTCCAGAATTTATCAAACGAAATAAACTCCGATAGTTGATGCAATTTAGCTAGGAGTGGGTGGGACGAATTTTGGACAATCTTGAAAAAATATTTGTCAGCCAGGTATTGCCTTCTAATGGCCAGTGGGGGGTCCATGCACTCAACCTGTAAGCCATTTATCGGAGAAGATTTCATAGCCCCCGCAACAATTCGAAGGCATTTGGACTGTATTTTGTCTAATGAGTTTAACGCCGCTTTAAGGCATGGTTCTAGGAGAAAGGAACCATAGTCCAAGTGTGATCGGATCAATGCGTTGAAAAGGAGCTTCTGACAGAACGGGTGGGAACCCCACCAGGTACCAGAGACAGAGCGAAGGATATGGATGTTTTTTTCGCATTTTTTTGATACATGAGATGCATGTTGGGATCCATTCATTTTAGAGTCTAAGACAATTCCGAGGAATTTTGCCTGATTTTTTAAGGGGACGGGTAGGTTATCATATTCTACTGGCATGATAGGGGTGTTCCGTGAGCGAGTGAAGACAACCATGTTACTTTTATCCACCGAAAGCAAAAGGCCATGTTCCGATAACCAGTCACGAAGGTACTCTAATGCCGTGTTAAGTAGGGAGGTGGCCTGCTCAGGATCACTGTGGGAGATATACAAGGCCAGGTCGTCAGCATACTGCAGGACATTGCAAAATGGGTTCAAGGACAATTCGAGGTCATATGTGTAGAGACTGTACAATAGCGGACTCAAGACCGATCCCTGGGGGAGGCCCCTCCAGACGGTTCTTGCAGGGTAAAGTGTATTATTGAGGCATATTTGTATAGATCGTGACGAGAAAAGGTTAAATATTATGTTTACTAGCCTCACAGGAATACTCAGATTGAGCATTTTCTGCCTGAGTACTGGAAGCAGCACGTTGTCATATGCAGATGACACATCCAAAAACACTCCCGTCACGTTTTCACGTTTGGAAAGGCCTATACAGATATCGGTCAAGAATACACTAAGGCTGTCCATTGTGCTCATTCCCTTGCGAAACCCAAACTGGCTTTTGGCAAGAAGACCCTTACTCTCCACCATCCACTCTAGTCGGTTTTTTATGAGGTGTTCCAGGATTTTGTTCATGGTACAGGAAAGGGCAATCGGTCTGTACCCATTAGGGTCGTTGCTGAGTTTTCCTGGCTTTAGGATGGGGATAATAATTTGTGTCTTCCATTCCTCTGGAGGAATTCCCGTCAAAAAGATCTGGTTAAGTAAACTAAGAAAGAAGTTCTTAGAAGACAGGCTGCTGTTGACCAAAAATGAATACGGAATCTCATCGATACCCGGGGAGGAATCTTTGAGACCGTCCAGAGCTAAATTAAGTTCCTCCAGAGAAAATGGGGCATCAAATTCGGAATGAGGGGATGGAATTGACGGCGCGCATAGTGTCGCTTCAACTTCGGTTGGGACGGAAGGGGGGGCGATTTTATTTTGGAAGGACTCCAGCCATACTGATGGGTCGTTTGCCGTTATGTTACTATTACAGGAAACAGAGCAACGAAATTTTCTAATATTTCTCCACACCAGAGAGGGCTGGGATCTTGGGGATAGGGATTCACAAAACTTCCGCCAGCCTAATCGCTTTTTTTCGGTGAGAACTCTCACAGCCTTAGCCGCTGCCGATTGGTATGCGATAAACTTGGCCTCAGTCATAGACATAGAATATTCTTGTTCCGCTGCCTTTCGCTCCTTGCACAGTGTCGTGCACTCAGCGTCCCACCAAGGTGGAGAAAGAGTTTTACCTTTAAAGATATTTTTTATTTGTAGGCATTTCTCAGCTGTAGATAGTAAACAATTTCTGAAGTCAACATAAACCGAGAGGTAGTTGGTAGAAGTGACTTCAGGGAGAAGTTGTACATCTTGATCTAGGACCAGCCGATAGTCACCCAGCAAACATTTTAAGTATTTTTGTCCAAGACTAAAGAATATATTACCAATTCACGTAAAAATAACGTCCCAATCACCATTTTTTTTTTCACTTCAAACACTTTAACTGTTACGTCGAAATATATAGCAATTAAAACGTTATTTTTACTTAATCTGGTAGAGAACTTTAAAGTTGAAATTTAGTCGAAATAAGTGGTAGAATTGACGGTTGAAACCTTGACCAATAAGTCATGAATACTTGTACGTGCTTGCTTGGTATTTACTAGGTAATTATTTCTTATTCAGCGACTATTAGGTCATCGATTTTAAGTCGAATTTGATACTAATTTTGAAGTAAATTTTACCAATAGTAAATTACAAAAATGCGACAATCGAGTGAAAAATACTTGTAAATTATTTGCAATACCGTTAGGTTATATCGTGATAACTTATAAGTCAGAATTACTTAGTAATTTAACTAATAAGTCTTAGGTGACGGAGGCAACCTGACGTTTATCGTGTTTTAGTTACAAATAAGTCAGTTTACGGTGAACTACGACATATTACATGAGACCTATCTTTTTTCATTAAAATTAAACTTCTAATCTGCAATGGGCAAAGATAAAAAATTGTACAGACATTCAACTTCCTACTATAGAAAATGCAAACGAAAAACAGAAGCTCAGAAAGCTGAAATTTACGTAGTAACTAATACCTAATCTGTGGCTGAAATGCGTAAGAGAACATTAAAAGAAGGACCATGTCAATTGCCTGTAAATTTATTAGCATCCGATGCGCATCCCTCGGCCTCCACGCCATCTTTTCATGAAAATGCATCTTCAAGTCAGCTTATAAAATCAAACGTAGAGATAAGTAATGACAATCTACAGACAAATAATAATGAAGAATCAGAAAACGAAGACTTTGATATTGAAGACTCTGGAAATGATGATCTTGAAAGTGATGACTCTATGTCAACATCATTAAAACTTACTGAAGATTTGAAAAAATGGACAGTACAGCATAAACCCACCATCTCGTCTCTTAACGATTTGTTGGGAATAATAAATAAATACGGATTTATACTTCCTAAAGATGGAAGATCACTGCTGAAAACTGATGATGTCGATATAAAGGCAATGGGACAAGGACAGTTTTGGTATCAAGGCGTGAGAAATAATTTAGAAAAAAATATCTCAGCCATTGACTTGAGTTCTGTATCAAATAGAATGTCAGAACAGATGGAATGTCTCTTTTTAACAGTACTGCTTCCGAAGTATGGCCTATAGCATTTGCAATATATGGTATGCCAAACGTCAAGCCAATGTTTGCAGCAATCTATTATGGAAATGGAAAACCACCTTTGGAACTTTTTTTACGTGAGTTTATTAACGAGATGAATTATCTTATACAAGAAGGTATAATTATAAAAGAAAAAAAGCTGCGTGTTAAAATAAAATGTTTTGTTTGTGACACTCCTGCTAGAGCGTATCTGAAAGGTAAGATAAAATTAAACTAAATTATAATAATAATAGTAATTTGTGAGAATATATGCAATTATTTTTGTGGTTTACATTAATCTGTTTTGAAAATAAATATATGTATAGGGACAAATCACACAAATTGTGCTAGCCTCATGGTAAGTTCGAAACTTGCATTATGGGATACTAACTCAACGATACTATATTTAACAAACAAACAAACTCACTTTCACATTTATAATATTAGTTAGGATAATAAATACAAATACAGAAAAACATCTAAGACCCAATTCAATCTGAAAAACATAATTTTCCATCTTGACCTGGCCGGGGATCGAACCCGGTCACTCCGCGTCGCAGGCGGCCTGTTGACCACTATTTCTATTTAAGCTACATAAGTAAATCTATATAACTATATAAATAAATTGTAAAGTTAAAAAATTCTAATTCTAACTCCTAACTAATATTATAAATGCGAAAGTGAGTTTGTTTGTTTGTTTGTTACGCATTCACGCCGTAACTACTGAACCGATCATCATGAAATTTTACATACACGTTATCTGGGGTACGGAGAAGGACATAGGGTACATTTTATCCCGGGAAAAAGTACTGTTCCCGAGGGATCGACATTGACGCGGGTGGAGCCGCGGGCGAAAGCTAGTATAAAATAATATAATATGTAATTAAAAAAAAAGTATAATTGTTAAAATTGTTCGCCCACACCTACTACCTATTTTGACCGTATTTTTTTAGGTACGCCAAGCTTCAACGCTACAAGAAGTAGCTGCATAAAATGTACAGTAGAAGGAATTTGGGACAGAAAAGGAAGACACATGAGCTATCCGATGTTTCAATGTCCACTCAGAACGAATGCCAGTTTTCGCTCCAAATTGGATGAAGATCACCATGTACACGAAACGCCATTAGTTGAATTACCAATTAACATGGTTGAAGATTTTATTGTTGCCGATTCATTACACCTATTTGATCTCGGTATGTAAACAATAAATAATAATAAATAAATATTCCTGGACTCACTATACAATTTTGTGTCCGTTGAATTCATTTTAACAGATAATAGTTTTACTCAACACTAAATTATGAGAATATGTCATATAACTGTAATAATGATAACATAATATAATTTTCAATATCTTCAGGTATAATGAGGAAGTGCTTATTGTCTTGGTGTAATGGAAGTTTCAATTTTCAAACGAAACTGAGAGGATCTGACATAGAGTTACTAAATAATATGTTGGAATCTTGTCAAAAAAATAGGCCCAAAGAAATTCAACGAAATATTAGAGGGGTCAAATATTTGAAATACTGGAAAGGAACCGAGTATCGTGTAATGCTATTATATTTGGGAATTGTTGTCCTAAAAGATGTTCTTACAAAGGATGTATATGAACATTTTCTGCTGCTGAGCTGCGCAGTTACAATTTTGAGCTGTAACACTTACTACGTTTACGTTGATATTGCAAAAGCTTTACTAGAAGAGTATCTGGAAGGTTGTATAAACATATACGGAGTAGATTCTATAAGCAGCAATTTTCACAACTTGTGTCATGTAATAGATGATGTAAAGAATTTTGGTGCGCTCCCTGGAATTAGTGCTTATCAGTTCGAGAATTCACTTGGTCAATTAAAGTCACTTGTACGATCAGGTAAACAACCGCTGAAGCAAATTGCTCTCTGGGTAACAAGACAATCTCATACAGGAAATAAATCAGAAGATGCTCAAGAAATTAATTTGAAAGGAGAAATAAAAGATGGAATTTACAGCAAGCTTTATTTGAAAGACTTTATGTTAGGCAGAGATAACAAAAATTCTTGGTTTATGACAAAAAATAATGACATAGTTAAGTTACAGAATGTTTCACTACAAGAAGGAAATATTTTAATAACGGGGAATCAATTAGAAAACAAGCAAGATTTCTTTACTTTACCATTCAAATCATCCAAATTAAACATATTTAGTGCTGATTATAATAGAAATCAATCAATGGAATCTGAGGAACCGCAACATAAATTTATTCTTCAAAAGCAATACAATTTGACAGAAATTAAATGTAAATTGTTTCGTTTAACATACAGGAACAATTCTGTGTTTCTACCTTTGTTACATACCTTAGATTGTATAAAAAAATCTTAACTAGAGCAAGCTCCTTGATGTTCTATTTATTATTAATAATATAATCGTAAACATATGGTGACAAAAGAAAAAAAAAGAACTATACAGTTTTTTAATTTGAAATAAAACATTAACGAATACTTACCTACTATTTTCACTCAGTTTTACTTTACCTTTCATTAAAAATAAGTAGTATAATAGGCAAGTTTCTTAAAAAAATATGATTGGTCCATCAGTTAGATAATAAAAAAACATTGAAAACGTATATTTTATTTTGTTAATTGGACTATAAATGATAAAGATACAGCCCGTCAAAATTTCATGTGACGTCACAGTTAGCTACATTTTTTAACTTGCTGTTACGTCACGAGCCCCCCCTCATGAACTTTATCTTTTTCATTAATTGTTTAATCGACAAAAGAAAAACTACGTGTCCAATGTTTTTTGAGTATCTATCTGACGGCATAATTATAATATTATTATTTTGACCCATGAAACTAGCCTATTGCAAAGAATAAAAAAACAGTCTTAATCTACCGTATAAAAAAAACAACGAAGATTATCGGACCTATTCTTCACCATCATCGTTTTCATTCGAGTCGACCGTCCTATTATCTGCACCATCCTCATCCAATAAGAGTACTGGTGGTGGATCCTGTGGTGGTATTTCATTTTCCGAAGCTTCCATTTCCGCTGGATAAGGGGAATCAGATGCATTTGCCTGGCTTTGCTTTTTCTCCTCTTTTCCACTTTTTCCTTTTCTGCTATTGCTCTCTTCTTAGCATGTTTCAATAATGCACCGCTAAAGAGTTTTTCATTTTTCTCATAAGACCATCATGATTCTGCTTGCAGTTTTGAAAAAAAAAGCAATTTTTTTTTTGAAAACCAGCTGTTCTTGAAACACCGATCGAAGCCATTTTTGTCATCAGTAGGCTTATTACGAGTGTGGCAAACTCGACGTTACAGTAAACGTTAATGTAAAATGTAGCTCTGTCTCTTTCATATTTAGGGACTGTTTTACCGACATGAGCAGTGTATCCGATAGTCTACGCTCACGAGTCCTGTAAATGTCATGTTAAGCAAACTCGTAATAGGGGTACAGTTCCCTCGTCATAATTTGTTCCGCCATCTTTTTTCCGAGAACTTCTCCTCTTCCTTGACCATCAGTCCCTACAAAGCTACTAAAATGTTTGACCTGAAAAAAAAGTCAAACATATGTAAAATGTTACTTACAGAAAAAAAAACTCTTACGGGAGTTATGTAGGGTTATGTACGTGTTTGACAAAGTCAGTGATTTCATGATTTGTATTTATTAAATAGGTAATTATTTAGTTGCATTCGAAATTCCGAATAGAAATTCTGGCATTATACCTACATATCGTGGCGGTTTGTGTGATTTTCAAGTTTAGCAACGCACTTTGTCATTAAACTGACTTTTGTTTTAAACATTTATTTTAAACGTAATTTGTTTGTTTTTCGTATGTATAAGTGGCCAACACTAGTGTAATTATGAGTCTAGTTACATAGTTAATACAATCATATCAGGGTGAAAACCATTTAAAATGACCATAGTGACAAAAATGAAACAAAAATGAAACCATAACAAAAATGAAACTCGTAACAAAAAAAGTAACAAAAAGGAAAACTTAGGGTCTTTTCACAATTCACATAATAACGAATAATTCTTTATTGATCGAATTAATATTGTTGATCGAACACATAAAAGCACAATAAAACACAAATTTTTATGATTCCTTTAATTAACAAAAAAAGAGATTCTCACTTTGGTACTGATTCAGTCTCAGAAGATTAGAAAATAATTAACAATTCACATATTTTTTTATTATACTTTTTACCTAATTAACTCTTACATCCTCAAAATATAACGTACATTGTTAAACACATAAAATGTCAAGGGCACATACATAAGACATCTCTCGACGACATCTTTTAACAATCATATTATCCAGTATTAAAAAAAACAAAATTAAATTTTACGAACTTAATTTACCCGTACTTATTTTTTATATTATTTTCAAGACCGCGATTATGATTCGTTTGTTCCCAGCTCTTGGTATATCATACAATAATATACAATCAACACATATAAAAATATAGTAACGTACATATTATTTTAAAAATATTTAGGAACTTATATATTTTAATAACTACATATGTACCTGATACCTATTATAATATATTATAACAGGCATCAAGTACATATATATATATATATATATATATATATATATATATATATATATATATTAATATATATATATATATATTACACGTTTTTGTTGTTTATTATTGTATGATTTACCAAAAGCGTTAATAAACGAAGCATAATTGCGATCTTGAAAGAAAAATAAATAATAATGTATGTTACCCAAAAATATAAATAAATAAAACATGTGTAATACCTATTAACAATTAACAATGGAATATTCCTATTCACTTTCACTAGAACTATCAAAAAAATTTTTTACCTTTTTAGGTGCAGTTGCTGATTGTTCGAACATTTCAGGAAAGTCTTTTTTGAGATCATATGAAGGTACGTTATGCCTCTTTATACTAATCATTTGCTTTAAATAATCGAGTGAATAATTAACGCGAACGTCTGACAAAATAGTCACAGGCACCTCTTTTTTTAGTTTCTTGATGCCGACTATATTAAGGTCAACATTTTCTTTATTAATCACAGGCGCCTCAATATCAGGCAGTGTAGTTTTATTAACAACGCGTGATATATTGAATATTTCTAAACCATCTGAATCAGAGTCACCAATATCAACACCAGATACAGTTGGAATGATTTTTGACTTATTGTTAAAGGTACCAGTTATGTTGTACTTAGATTTCTGAATGACAGTAGATGTATTAATCAGTTTTTGTTCGGCTGTAAAAGGGGTGAGATTATCTTTTCGTTTTTTTAATACTAAAGGCTGGCAACCTTCTGAATCGGAAGAGGAACTTAGCCTTATCCGCTTTCTGGGACGTGACTTTATCAGAAGGTGTTTTCTAGTGTCGAAACAGTCACAAAACCCTCTCAAGCTTGAGCTATTACAAAAACAGCTCAAAACTCGATACTTTACTTCATTTGAGCAGTTTTCTGACTCGGCTTGTATCTGGTGAATCTTCATGGTATTAGGAATTGGCACTAAATTATCGAGTGCTGTTTGATTTTTGCTTTTTATCTCGCTGATATCCGATTCATTAACGCAAAAAAGATTCACATTTGTGTCTTCTTTGAGAACAGAGTAGGCTACTGAGGTGTTCAAAACATCAATTCCGTGTGACACTTTAGCATCTAAAAGACGTTTGATTACTCCTCCGATTCCATCAGCTGCCCCCTTTCCGTGATATGCCTCTGAAAAGTTCCAAGTTCCCTTTTTGAAGTCCAAATCTTCAAGATATAATTTAAACAAAAAGAAGTTCTTCTTTTGCCTGTATTGGGTGGCAGGCCCATCTGAAAATACGTGAACATTATCAATTTCCGGATGTTTTGTTTTGATATCTATCAGGATTGGTTTTAGGTGGGCCCATATTGCTGCTGGTGAATGATCCGTTGAATCAGATAGGGTGCAGTATGATTGAGGTTTCGAACCTTGAATATACATCACACTTGTGTGCAATGAAATTTGGTTTTGTGAACCGAAGTGGACAGCCTGTATTTGCCGATGAAATTTGCAACTGTAATTTTCTGAGAAATCACAATGAACCATGACCTCATTATATTGCAGACTGTTTTTAAGATTTCTGTATATATTATATTGATACCAAATATTAAAATAATGTTCTTTAAACTTTTCAAGTTCTTTTTCAAAATGGCTTAATAGAATCTCTAGTTTTTCAGTCTTTGATTCAGTAATTACTTTTTTAGTCTTTTTGGTCTCATTATTCTTTTGATATTCCACATCTTTTGTAGTCCACTCAAACCAGGTAACGTTGTCATTTCTTTTCGTCTCAGTAAAATTGTAAGTTACAGTCGCCGTTTTACAAATGTTGCACTCAGAATACATACATTCCTTGGATTTTTTATCACATACTATCTCTTCTAATATATCCATTAATTTGACACCTGGATCTAAAACTCTCTTTTTTTGTAGTGCCTGGAATTTTAACTCAATATTTGCGTGAATTTTGCAAACACATGTTTCACGGTCTGAGAGTCGTGGTTTGACCACGTAAAAAGGCCTATGCCTGCGGAATGAGTTGACAGAGGCTTTGATACCAGTTTCTTCCTTAAACTTTTTATGTAAATTTGACATGGTATCGAGGAGGTACCGTTTTTGATGTTTCTGCTTTTTATAAGTCCTGGTTTCTTTTTTTCCCGCTGAAGCTCGACTGACATCATCGCGCAGGTAAAAGCGCCTAATTTTTTTTGCCAACTTGCTGTTTCGTTTAGGAACAACACATTTTGAAAGATTGCGGATTCTGCTTTTTATACCAATGACTCGTCTCAAATTTGATTGCATTTTATACTTTCGTACAATCTGAGATGTAAAGATGTTTCTCAAAACCTTTTTTATGTTTTTATTTTTCATGTATTCTTGCTTGATTGCTTCTGTTATAACAGAATTTTCTATTATCACTTTTTTAACTTTCTTTTTGTCTTGTTCTGAAAGAGCAGTCATGGTTTGGATAATTTCGTTTGATTTAGAATTTGGTGTCAGTGGTTGTTCTTGAATACCAGACTGCGACTGTTCTGAGGCATTTGTCGATATTTGGCAATCAAGGAGAATTTTTTGTCGATAGATTTTCTTTTTAAGTGCTTGTATTATTTTTCTTTCCTCATTAATTTTTTTTTTTGTTTTTCATTTTCTTTTTTCAGCCGTTTATAGTAACGTTGATATTCTTTTCTCCTTTTGGTTTTCTCTTGAGTGTCTCGTTTTTTCTTTTGATTTTTCTTAAGCTTTCTCCAGTTCTTCCTTCTAATCAATTTTTGATTCTCTGTTAGTTTAGACACTTTCACATATTTCTTCTTGATTCTATTTAAATTATTTAATCTTAATTCTTCAAGTTTTTGCGGATTATGATCTTTTAATCTTTGTCTATATAGTCGCTGACGTTCAGCTGCTGTCATCGGCATTCTAAAAAGAAAAATACTGAGAAGTTTTTATTTATTTTCCGTAATTTATGTTACAAAAAAATAACGGTGTATACAACGTTTTTTTATGTTTTTAAACAATCTGCTGTTTCATAGAAAATTTTATTTGAACTGCTAAAATGTATAAAACAGCAGATATTTTTTCGCGATTTCAGGGTTGCTTCCATACAAAAAGTTATTCGTATTGATAGTTCTACAAATGGTTTTGAGGTTTTGGGTAAACATAAAATAACGTTGTATATAACTGCTTATTTATCATCGTGATTGGGCACATAAATTGGCATTTTCTCCCAATAACAATAAAATACTCACTCAAGGAGCGTTAAAGACAAGACATACAATTAATTCACCGTAAATACTGCGGTTACAGTAATTGAATTAGGTATTTGAGATTTTAAGACGTGTATATACAAACCAAAAAAAACTTTAAGGTTAGGTTAATATACTCCCATAATAAAAACAAAAATCAGACTTGTGAATGCGTCTTTAGTTCATTTTTGTTATATCATTTTTGTGACGTGACAAAAAAACGTGACGAAATCATAACAAAAATTAACAAACTCTCTACTTGGAACATAACCTCAAATGTCCTAAATCAAACAAGAATATCAGTAAGTTAAAGCACCTTGATTTTCAATAATCATTTAAATACTCCCGTGTTTATGAATAAATTAAATATGTAAGTATTCTCTTACCTTTACAGTTTAGTAGACAACAAAAATGATTAATTAACGTTGTAATTTCTGTCGCCGACACAAAAGCACACATTCACTCACTTTGACATACGATAACAAAATGGCCGATACAGTATCGCTTCCTGCATCTGATTGGCTCCTTGGAGAGTGAGTGTTGCCATTTGATAAACATCAAATATTACTAAATTAGATCGTGCGAAAAAGGAATAACAAAAATGAACAAAGTAATGGACATTTATTTGGAAACAAGTATTTATTTACAAAATAAGTAAATTAAGATAGCTTTACCCGATAAGTATAAATAATCATATTATCTTTACAAAAAATAATCATATATTTCAATATAATTAATAGTATTTGTTTTTAAATGTACTTTGTAACGCTAGTCATGAAGAGGACAAATTATTTTGTATGGATAAAATCCGGTTTCGTTCTCAAAATTGAAATGCGTTTACTAAATACTTGTAATAATGTACATAGAATTATATATTATTTTAGGTAATGTACCATTTTACTATAGTAAGCTCTCATTGCTTGAGAAAAGATAATATTTTGTTAAATATTGCGTATGGACAAGTTATGATGTCAAAATGGTCATTTTAAATGGTTTTCACCCATCATTAATGAAAGAAGAAAAATAAACATGAGCACAATCATACGTAATCTTAATTTTAGCAAAGAATAACTCGAAAATATCGAATGACTTACCGATAGTTGTAGGTACTTTTCTGTTCCTTGTTGTATTGTTTCGATGCACTACACAAACCACAAAAGTCCGCTCGCAGCCGCTGCCAAACAAATAATGACACGTCGCAACCTGGTCGCGTCGACTTATCCGTAATTATTACCAATTGGTCGCGACTATAACTTCATGGTAGTTAGGATTATTGACTTAAATAGGTAACCTGATACCATTTAGTCGCAGATAGTATGTCAAATTAACGTAAAATAACTACTAGATACCTATAGGTCGATATATAGGTTAAAAAAACATTTTAGTCGAACCGCCATTTTTTTTTAATAATCCGAAGAAATGATATTTCAAATCGCAGATTTTTTGTTGTTATTTCTCGGATAATATCGTTAAACGGCACCTCTACAGTCTAATATTCAGATAGTTAGTTGGGTTTATGTATCTAAATACTTCAAAGGCAAGATGATGACAATTATTGATAAAATAAAAAAAATCATCTTGACTTGAAAAAATTGTATTTTTTAATATATTTGAAGCCCATCAGCAGATTTCAACGTTAAATCAACATAATGCGCGAAAAAATTTTCATCGCAGAAGATTTCGTCATAATATCGCGTTGTAATGAGCGCCAAAACTTGGAAACTTGTAAAGCCGCCATTATTATTCTATCGATACAGCGTTTAGCTTTTTAGTTAGACATTTTGTTTTGGAGTAAAAATACAATATTTTTGTCTCTTTTACTCTTCATCGCAAACGGTATTTGATCACCTAAATATGTAATTAAATTGTAAAAAACACGTGCGATCTACGTTTAAAAGAGGTAAATGATTACCAAATTAGTAATTGCAACTACAAGGCACGTCGTGGTGACGTCGAGTTTACGTGGAAAATATGACCTATCTGTTGACCTGCTGGTTGCAATCACTAAAATTACGTGGAATAAACGTCACTGGCACGTGCTTTTTTTCCCCACTTAGGGTGATTTCACGTCGACTCTACGTCGATTCTAGGTATCTTATTTTGGTCACCGTAAAAAATGCAACCTAAAATTGGTATTTTTATTGTAATTTTGACCTAAAATGTTTGCTGGGCAGTCCAATCAGTCTTGGATGTATTAAATTTAAGGCGTGGGCGAGGAGCGTTAGGGCTGGGGTTCGAGCGAGCAAGGCGATTGTTAGATGTTAATATGACGATAGGATAATGGTCGCTACCAAGGGTCGTGGGGAGGACAGTCCAGGTGAGGTCTGGGGCGAGGGCAGATGAGCATAAGCTAAGGTCCACAGCACTCTTGCGGTTTTGCGACGGGTAAACTCTGCGTGTAGGAGAGCCGTCGTTGAGGATGCAAAGATTAAAGTTGTCACAGATGTCTAGGAAGGGAGAGGATAAGTGGTCGGAATGATAGGAGCCCCAAGATGTGTGGTGAATGTTAAAATCACCCAATACCAAGAGCGGGGGGGAAAGAGAGGAAAGCAAATCGGAAAACTCAGCTAGGCATGCGTGATTAGGATAAGGAATGTAAACAGATAGATAGGTTGTGTCGTGAATTCTCACAGCTACAGCATTTACATGCTCACTGTGAGGGGGGAGGTTGACTTGAGAGAAAATTGCTGTCCTGGAGATAAGGAGGGCAGAGCCTCCATACCCGTCGCTTCTATCGTCCCTTAGGCACGAATAACCTGGGAACCGGACTCGGTCGCCAGGCTTGCGACGCATCTCCTGAACAGCAAGAATGGTGGGTGTGTATTTATTTAAAAGATATTGTATTTCGTGATGTTTATTCCTGCTGCTGCGACAGTTCCATTGGAGGATTGGAGCCATTGGGACTGGTAATATTAATGAGCTGAGTAAGTAGGTTTTGGACATTGTTCGGTAATTCGACGTCTCCAAACCTGGCAAGGAGATTAATGAGAGTCGAGAGTAGTGCTGATATAAGATTGTCATTGGAAATAGGGGGGCTAGGAGGTCTGGTAAGTATAGCACAACCATTTGGGAGTTGAGAGTGAGGGGTTTCAATAATGGCTCTGTGGTCCTGATGGTTGTATCCAGGACTTGCAGCAGGAAGACGTTGATGCCTGGGATAGGAGACTGTTTTTCGATAGGACATGGGACTATTTGAACTGGGGATAGGGTGAGGAATTGGGTAAAGGGAGGGTAATGGAGGTGAATTGACATATTCGGCTCTGGCTGTATCAGCGAATGATTTTCGCACCTGAGGAAATCTGGCTGATGCCTCCGAGTAGGTTAAATTTTCTTGAGACATAACCATTTTAATTTGTTTTTGCCTTGAATGTTCAGGGCACGAGGGGTCAATTGCCTTATGGGCTGCAGAGCAGAAGAGACAGGTAGGGGAGTCCTTATTACAGGTGTGGCCTTCATGAGGTTGAGCACAAATGAAGCATCGGGCTTGGGATCTGCACTGAGACTGTATGTGGCCGAACCTACAACACTTGTTGCATTGGATGGTTGGAAGCATGTATATCTCTACTGGTAGTGATGTATAAAAGCAATAAACATAAGGTGGTAGCTTTTGTCCAGAAAAGGTCAAAACAACAGTCTGGGTTGGGACCCAAACGGGAGTATTATCAGTAAATGTTTTCCTATTTTGTCTACGAGCTTTGACGATTGGTCCATATCCAGAAGGGATCTCCACTGACTCCACCAATTCTGTCAGTGTCCACTCTACAGGAACTTGGCGGACAATACCCATTCGGGTAACTCTGTAGCTTGGAATTATCGCTTCATAGTTACCATTCTTTAAAGCCGGATGTTCAAGAAAGGCATTAGCATCAGAAAAAGTCTTAAATTCTACCGAAATTCTATTTCTACCAACGCGCTTAACACCATCGTTCACCACATTTTTTATTTTGTTGTGATATAAAAAGTGTCCAAACTTGATAGGGCGTAAAACTGTTCCCGAGGAGGGTTCAGACACCGGTTTGCTAATGTGAACAAGGAAAGGTGAAGAGTCTTGGGCTGTGTATTTAATCTTATTTCCTGAATATTCCGGGCTTAAATACGTCGACTGGGTATTGAGGGTAGACACAGGAATATTTGTCTTTTTCGGAGGTTGGGGTGAAGCCTCGTCAGTCAGGGCGCGCTTTCGAGAGATCTGGGTGTGATCTATGTCCATTTGGGTTTGGGTAGTCAAGGGAGGTGAAAACTGAGCACCTTGCTCGTCTTCACCCCCACCGGGATCAGGTGGGTCAGACATTTAGACAAAACAACACAAATAAATACGTGTTACTTACCAATATACGTATTATATAGTACCACCACCTTAAGAACACGTAACAGAAATTCAACAGGGTCAAAATAACACTAGAAAACAACAAAAACCACTTATGCAAACAGAACGATGTATCTCGCACTCAACAAAAAAGCAGAGTCATGCGAGGAAATCAGGAAATAACAAAACACCAGTGGCAATGTCAACCAAAAAGTAACGTCTAAATTAGGTCACGTCACGTCAAAACGAACAACATGGCGTCTCAAAATGGCGTCAGAAACCTAGCGATTGCAGCGCCGAAACGGTACATTTGAGAACTAAGGTGTCATAGGCCTGGGTACAAGACGCTAAAAACTTTTCTGCCGAGCGCAACACACAATTTTTCACCTCACAACAGCGATGAACATTTGAGCAATTCTTTTTTTTGTGTGCAGGCTCTATGCCAGTGTCCCTTAACTTTTAAAGAAATTTGTGTTGTTTGCATAAATTGTAACTTCGCAAATATTGAAGGGCTGAATATCAGTTTAAACAATTTGCTTTCTTTCCTGCAACACTTTCCCGACAGTGATATATAAACTTTAAAAAATAATAAAATGCTTTAGTACCTACATACCACTGTATGGAAAATGACGTGTCCCACTTCTAGACTGTCAAATGTTCACTGGCTTATTGGAAAAAATAAGGAAATATCAGCTTTAAATTTTAATTACAATAAATACACCTTCTATGTATATATTTATGTACACAAAAGATATCTAATTATGTGTGTGGTTTTAAAATTAATAATTAATTAATTTTGTCCCGAAGAAAGTTCCTTTTTTGTTTATCCTATTTTGTTACCAGGTGTTATGGTATTATTTTAGAGATTTCATGGTTATTTAAATTTGTATACCTTTGGCAACATTTTAAAAGTAAGGAAAGCTACCATTTGTCAGTTAGCCAGTCACGACAGCTTTCAGTTCGCTTGGAGTTCGGGCCGTGTCTGCTGGACCCTAAATTCAAGTCTGTTTTTGTTACTGTGAAAATACAACTAAGTTTGATTTATGTATTGTTTTACTTAGTTAAATCTCTAAACGTTTAATAATGATGTCGTACTAATGTTAAATGCACAACGCACCATTTAATTTAAGTGTAAAAATACATATAAATTGCTTAACTAAGACTATTCGTTACCTCCTATTTGGTTACTAACGGTGTGGTTATGTATCAGCGGAAACCACAGTAACAAAATAAGAATTTGTTAAGCTGATTGCTCACAGGGTTGTAGTTGAAATAATTTGCAGACATTACCATTCAAAATTAATATGTAACTAATATAAATCCTTTTAAAAATATTTTTATGACAAAGAATCTAAAGTAAGTAAGTAAGTAAAAGTATCAGGACTCGTGAAATTTTTATTTATATATTTTAGTTCGTAGTCTTTATTGCAATGTATTCGTATGTTATTGCAAAAAAACACACAGCAAATGGCGGACTTAATGCCTTAAGGCATTCTCTCCCACTCGCCCAGTAAAAGAGTGTGTGTTACGGTGGCGGCAATAAAACAAATGGGATTTTCAAAGAAATAAAATGTGAAATACTTATATGAACTTAATTTAATGCATGCAATAATAGATAGTAATCAACTTACTTAAATACGCAGAAATAAAAATAATATACTTATATCCATACATACATATATACATATATTTATATATAATATAATAATATATTTATATACCTACAATATCTTTAAGGTTAGAAAGATTGTGTATTTATAAGATTTATTGTGTTGTAATTTGTGATTAATGATTTTAAATAGTGTTTTTATTTTAAAAATTGTATTGTAACAAATTGTACAAAAAGAGATACAAGCTCGAGTTATTGCAAAGTGAAATGGGGATATTTTTGGACATCGCTATCGATAAATTATACCAAACAATATCATATATCATATTCACTATAGATGTCAAAGAAATGCTTAAGAAGACATCCAATTGGTATCCAATAGTGTGGTTTTTGTATTTATGGACACTAATCCCTTAGATGAATGTGAGGTTTGCAATGAAAGATACAATTTATTATATTATGATTACGACTGATTTAATTTGTAAGTATGTTTCGTTTGATAATTTGTAGTAATGTTTATTTAAATAGTTTATTTTGCCCTGCAGTGCAATCTCAGCTTTACAATTCCTTTATTGTTACCAACGTTCCTATTAGTGTTACCGTCCCATGAAAGTTTAGAGCTATTTTTCGTAATAAATTAAGTTTATTTAAGTTATATTAAAGTGTAAGGTAGTAAGTCTTTAGAATGCCAAATAAATAATTGATTAATTATTAAAATGAAAAATCATTTGTCTTATCAACAGAGTATTGGAAACTTTTAGATTGATATTTTTCAGAAATGTAACGTAATGGAACAAAATTTTGGATTTTCTTTGTTTTTTTCCTTTGATTATGATTTTGTTGTTATTGTTTTGGAAGACTTTATGTTTTTAACTAATTCTATAAAGAAAAAAGTGGATTTTGTTTATCAGTGTGTTTTATTTCGACTTTCTAAAAGTAACGAAATAAGAAGTTTATCAAGCCCATCATCATATTAAATTAATTTTTCTAATGATAAGATTCATAAAATCGACGAACCGTATCAATCATAAGGAACTTTAGAATTACGACAATTATTTTACGTATTAAATGTTACTATACATCATAATTTGTAATTTGAACTGAAAATCGAAATGAGTAACAAAAATTTTGAGAATTGCTCATTTATGGTTGTTTCCGCGGTCAACTTCCGGTAAAAAAATCTTTAAACATAAAGTTTAATCTAAATATATCTTTTTCTCGTTGTTTTAATGATATAAAAAACTAAAATAATAAAAAAGGGAGTATTATAGGTAATTCAAAGTTATTTAAAGTAGGAATATATTGTTACTAATTAATAAGAATAAAAACGATACCGTAAATGTCATTGACTTGTAAATATCTCTATGGTAAATGTTTTTTTTTTTTTTTAATGGCTCTACCCGATTTGGGTATTAGCCAGAACAAAAAGGTAGGGAAACAATTTTTTATAATAAATAAATATTTACAGAACGCAATTTAGTATTTGGATAGTGGATAGGATATGGGTAAGTATATAGATGTTACAAGTTCATATTCTGATATTATTGGATGTCATAAATATAGAGATACATTTGTACACATTAATACTATTACTATTTAAAAGAAGTAAAATAGAGGTCGGAAGTGGGATTCTGAGGGAGATTAAGGAGTCATAAAAGGAAGCGTGATCGTAAAGAGGACAGGAAAAAAATATATCATTGACATCTCCCAAACCGGTGCCACATTCACACATTGAGTCAGGAACAATTCGAAGCCGTGCAAGATGGGCAGGAGTACAAGTATGGCCAAGTCTCATTCGTATAATTATAGTAGTAGGCACTTTACCAATCTTCATTTTGCTAAACCAAGGCTTACAGGGTATATCTGGTTGGATGAGTTTGTAATAAGAGCCTTTGTATTGGCTACTAATGTTCCACTGGGTTTCCCATGATCTATTGAGAAAAACTTTTGCCTGAGCACATAGATCATAGCAATAATTTCTGTAAGGAAATATATCTCCAGAAACTATAGCTTCTTTTGCTAGTTGGTCAGCTTTTTCATTGCCTGAAATATCACTATGACTAGGCACCCAAACAAAATTTATCTCATAACCATCTAATAAACACTGATGGAGTAAAATTCGACATTCTATTATAATGTGGTAACATAAATTGCTTTTAAAGGGAAATTTTTGTAGAGCTTCTAGTGCACTTTTGGAGTCGGAGAAGATAATGACTTTCTTTAATTTAAAAATTTTAACATATTCTAATGATTTTAGAATGCCGAAACATTCGCCAGTAAACACTGAAGTCTCAGGCGGGAGTTTAACCTTTTGAACAATATGGTACTGACTGTGAAATATTTCAACACCTACATTACTATTGAAAGCCAATTTTGAAGCATCGCAATAAATTTGATGGTAATCATGCCACTCTTCACCCAATAGAAAATTAAAGTTATATTTAGTATTTACGTCATTTTTATGAAAATCTATGTTGAAATGAATATTTGGTGACAGGATCAAACAATCATAGTTTTGTGAAAAAATTGGGAGATATGATGACCTGTGAGTTGGAGCTTGAAAGGAGCAAAATTTACTAAAGCTTACAATAAGGCATGGCACTTGTTTGTGTGACCAATATGAAGAGGATTCCACAAGTTCTAGTAGTTTAGAAAGTTTACTATAGAGTGGATGGTTAAGACATTGCAAAGCTCGAAAAAGATATCTGTCAGAGAGGAACTGCCGTCTAAGTTTCAAAGGTGGATCAGAACACTCCACTTGTAGAGCATTTGTGGGGCTAGATTTCATGGCGCCAGTAACAATGCGGAGGGCTTTTGATTGTATAATATCAAGTTTGTTCATTCCTAGTACACTACATGGTTCGAGTAAATAAGTCCCATAATCTAAAATACTTCTTACAATAGAGTTATACAACTGTTTTAGGGAGGAGGGATGAGAACCAGACTCCGGATAAACATCATAGTATATTAAGCATTCTCTCACATTCGGCAATAATATAATAACAGTGCACAAGACCGATAATTTATTGTCTAAAATAATTCTTAAAAATTTTACTTCATCACAAATTGGTAACATAGAATTATCATAATAAACCGATATAGATGGAGGAGATCGCATTCTAGAAAAAAGAACTACATTGCTTTTGTTTATTGACAGATTAAGGCCGTTGCTTTCAAGCCAGTTTTTGAAGCAATTTAAAGAATATGAAAGAGAGGAGCACAAGTTTTCTACCAATTTCCCTGAACAGTATATCAACAGGTCATCAGCATATTGCAATATACTGATATTATCTGGAAGAGAGTGTTCTAAATCGTGGGTATAAATATTGTATAAGAGTGGACTTAAAACAGAACCTTGAGGAAGTCCTTTCCATACTAAACGTGAATTTGTGTTCTCAGAACCTTGGCCAATTTTAACCGTTCTCTCAGATAAAATGTTAATAATGAAATTAGTTAATGTTGTTGGAACTTGTAATTTAATCAGTTTATCTTTTAATATGCTTAAAATTACATGATCATACGCCGACGTAATATCTAAGATTGCAGCCAGAAGCGATTGATTTAAAGTGAATGCTATTCTAATGTCAGTTGTTATGATTGCAATGCTGTCCATTGTACTTTTATTTTTTCTAAAGCCAAACTGGCTGTCACTTAACAAACCTCTACTTTCAACAAACCATTCCAATCTAATTTTAACCAAATGCTCAGCAATTTTAATAAGGACTGGAGATAGAGCGATGGGACGATATGAGGAAACATCATCAGTGGGCTTGTTTAGTTTTAAAATTGGTATAATCTCTTGAATCTTCCATGAAGAAGGAATATCACCGTAAAGCAGCATAGAGTTGATAAGATTCAAAAGGTATAATAAACTACTATCCCCTAAGTGACTAATAAAAAAATATGGAATGCTGTCACAGCCTGGTGCAGAGTCCTTAACATAGGACAGTACACCCTTGAGTTCAGCTAATGTAAAAGGAGCGCCGAGCCCTGCCAGTTCAGTTATGGAAGGGGTTTGCAGAAGTGCACTATCACATGGTACATATGGAGGGGCTAATCTATCCAAAAATTGTTCAGTTAATTGTTCAGGAATATGTTTAGGAGTGGATTCTTTGAATGATGATCGAAATCGGCGAATATTGGACCAAACCAGTGAAGCTGGAGTATTAGGTGAAATTGAACTACAGAAATTCTTCCAACTTTCCCATTTCTTTTGTTTAAATAATTTCCGTGTACTGTTAATGTTATTAGACAAGATATTAAAGTTCTCAGATGTAGATTCTAAGTTTAGATTTTTACTGTTAGTTTTCTTTATTCTGTATAGCCTCTAAAAATGCCACGAAACTCTGTAATTTGCTTAAGAGTCTAATAATTATAAGTTACATTAATTGATTTTGTAAAAAAAGCTGTTGAGTTTCTAAATAAATAAATAAATAAAGTTATTGTTTATTTCAGCCTCCTTCCTTTTGTTCACAGCTATAGTACACTCCCGATCCCACCAGGGAGGAGATGGAATGTAACTAAGATGACCAGTTTTAGTGGGAAAAACTTTATCAGCAGTGTTTATTAACAGAGATGTTAAAGAAGTGGTACAAGTTAAAAGGTTATTTTTATCGATAAGAGGAAGTGCTTCTATGTCTTTTTCAATTTGTAACTTAAAAATATTCCATTTATCCTCATCTAACTTATGTTTCAGTCGTGGAGGATTTTTCTTTGGTTGCTTTAGTGACATATTCTGGAAGGTAATTACAATTACATAATGGTCACTACCAAAGGTGGAATCTAAAGTATCCCATGTTAAGGAACTAGTAAGGCTAGGAGAAACAATGGATAAGTCAGGCACACTTCTGCCTTCATCTGGTTTAGTTCTACGAGTAATTTTTCCTGTATTTAGTAGGCATAAATTATTAATATGTAAAATTAATATCCAAAATCCTACTGCCATAGTGACTAGATGAGGAGCTACCCCAGGAACAGTGTTGAGCATTGAAATCTCCCATTACCAACAGCGGTTTTGGAAGAGATTTTATTATGTTTTCAATTTCATCATATATCTGTGAATTAGGGTGGGGAATATAAATAGACACAAAACAGATGTTATTTATAATAGCAGCAATGATAGAGAAATCATCACTATGATTAATAGGAAAATGTCTAAAAGATAAAGAATGTTTTATTAGCAAAGCTACACCGCAACCAACAGTTGGGTCTAGCCCGAGCCGGTCTTCACGAATACACGAGAAGCCAGGGAGTTTAAAATTTAAGCCTGGTTGAAGCCAGGTTTCTTGGAGGGAAACAACAAAGGGGTTATACTTATTGATTATGTGAATTAAATCAGTTTTTTTACTGTTTACACTTCTGCAATTCCACTGAATTACAGAGTTCATTCAATTTATTTAAGTTTACATAGTTATCAGATTGAGCATCGTTGGACGGTGAGGAAATAAAGTTACTATTGGATAAGGTTTGAATGAGGGTGATTATTAACTCTTTAATTGATTGATTTGAGAGGGAGGACGACTCAATATTGTTATTCCTAAGAGCACTCCCATTGGGAGAGGTAGGGATTCGGAATTCATTTAAAATTCCTTCATGAGTACCTCTATCATAACCCTTGTTAATGACATGTGGAGATTTTGGTTTAATAAAAACAGTTTTTTCATGTGAAGAGTGTATTAAATTACTGTTTGAAGGAAATACAAAATTTGAGGGAGGAGGTGAGGAAGAAGAGGAAACGAGAACATCTGCATAAGACTTATAAGAGGCAGGATGGAGTTTTAATGCCTCAGCATAAGACAGGCAATTTTTTGCCATGCTTTCTTTAATCGATTTTTGTCTATAAAATTCTGGGCATTTCTTACTAATTGCTGTATGTAAGCCTGAACAAAGGCAGCATCTTACTTCTTCTTCATCAACTGAGCAACTATCACCGGAGTGTCCTGATCCACATTTGAAACATCTTGACACGGACCTACATTGTGCTTTGATGTGTCCATATCGGCAGCATTTATAGCACTGAATTGTGGGGAATATATACAAATCTACGGCAAGAGAATTCTAACAAAGATATACCCTTTTGGGTAAGACTTGTCCATCAAAAGTTAGTACAACTGTTTCAATTGGTATAAAATCTGTTTTCTCATTAATAGTGACTTTTCTCTTTAGTCTTCTGATTTTAAGAATATTACCACATCCTATGGGAACCGAAATATTACTCATAATGTCCTCCTCAGACCAGTCTGCGGGGACACCTCTCACTACGCCCATCTGTGTTATATTGTGGGTAGGAACAAAGGCCTTGTATTTATTAAGCTTCAGAAAACTACTATTAATAAAATTATTTGCGTCTTGATAGTGCGAAAAGGAGATAGTAGCTTTGTTTCTACCAATTTTCTTTAGACTTCCATTTATAATACTATTAAAAGAATGTTTTTTCAAAAACCGTCCTAAAGCTACAGGATGTAGCACAGTATTTTCGTCAGGAGACGTTTGTTCACGTTGTAAGTAAACAATGTAAGGAGCTGCGTCTGAAGATTGATAAAGTAGCCTAGCTACAGGTGTATGAGGAGAAATATCAGAGCTCTGAGTTGTGGGAGTCTGTAAAGGCTGGGAGGATTCAGTCATAGATTTCTTGAGGACCTGCTGTTCACTTAATATCGAAATACCACAGTGGCAGTCACTTTCTGTAAGAACATTTAGTTCACTAAGTTTATGTTGGGTTTTTCGTTTCTTTTTAGTTTACGTTTCCTTTTAGGATTTTTACTTGACTCGGAACAATCTGTATCAAATACAGACATTTCCGTATCCATTTCAGAAGCATTTGTGATGGTTACAAAATGAGACGCCTGGGGGATGGACCCCCCAGGGTCTTCAGGCTCGTTCATAAAATAAATTAAAAGACTTACCTACTTAATCTCCAACTATATATACAAACTAATATTAAATATACAAAAATACACTAATCTAAACAATATTTATACCACTATCCAAATTATTTTTATAAAATATCCAAAAGCCAAAAAAAACACAACCGCCTTTCTCGAAGTTTCCCGCGCTTTTCATGGTAAATGTTGACACTGACTAAGGTACAAGACAAAGACAATTTAAAAATAAAGATTTATGTCCAATTATAAGTTTGGAAATCTCACCCAGCCAAATATAAAATTCTTATAACAAATAGTTTAATCTTATTGTCATTGTGTTTATGATTCAATGAACTAAAATAACGTACATCTTATGTTTTGGCGCGCACTGTTCATTGAAATAAAACAAATTTTACGGATATCAAACGCGCTATATTTCCACGAACTAAGTTGTAATTGTCCGTATTTTTAGGTTTTTTAGGGGTTTTTTGAGTTTCCCGACGTTTACAGCTGCCGTGGTCACGGGATGACTGGCTACTTATAAGTCTACCCTCGAAAAGTTAATTTATTTTCGTTCGGATACGGTTAGACATTTACTATGGCACAAATTATTATTGATTTGATATTTTGATTTAATTGTTATTTTAATTCTTTATTATTAAGAAAAGAGAAAACTAAAGACTCTACTGGCAGTTCACAAATTGGGAGGACCTTCGAAGAAAGAAGCTGCCAAGAAAACTTCGAAAGCGGGCCGACCTCCATCTTTATAAAAAATTAGGATATGTTGTCTCCACCTTTACTATTTTATATTTATTTATCTACAAAAAATATAACCGTGTCTTTGGGTCTTGCAGTGCGTGATTTGGGTTGAGACTTTAATTTATGGATGAAAAAAGGCGGGAAACGTTCAACTGTTCGGACGCGAATTTTGGTTTGAATTTTTATTTAATTAATTAACGTGATACTGGTGATCAGAATTGCTTAATTTACTGCATCTGTATAATAATTATTGTATATTTCGTGTAAATTTTATAGTTAGTTGTATATTTTATGTGTTGTGTATAGTAGCTGAAAATTGGTAAGTCTAAACCTTTACTATGAAAGATCCTCCGGACCCGGGGGACGAAGTTCCCCCGGCTGGATTATTTGTTACGGTCTTGTCCAATGAGTCAGGAATGGAAACTGACAACTCCATCTCAAACAGGTCGCGTAAACGTAGTCGTTTACACGTTTGCAAACATTGTAACAAAAAACGGCGCCATCTTCATGGTTCCGATGTTAAAGTAGATCATAATGATTGTCATTGTAATATATCTCCAAGGATTGACAATGTTAAGGAAAAATCTGTTACGGAACCCAATACATCAGTTTCCACTCCTGCCTCTTCATCTTTATCTTTTCCCCCCAAGCCGCCCGCACCCTCACCTATAGGTCGTTTGCTCTACAATGAAACAGATATTGCTCCCTTTGTAATCCATGTTCAGAGAATTGAATCTGCCCCAAATGATGGCTCCTTTCTACACCCTGTGACATTTGGCAGGTTCCTAAAAAACACCAGAGTTGAAAATATTGTGAATGGTAGTATAAAACGTATTGGCCGCAATAAAATTACTATTTCTTTTTCTACATACACATCTGCAAATTCTTTTATTCAAAATAAAAATCTGGAAAGTCAAAAGATGAAAGCATTTTTACCAACTTTTAATGTGACTAGAATGGGGCTTATTCGAGGAATCCCTTCCGAGTGGTCCCCAGAAGATATTCTGGACAATATTTCTGTTCCAATTGGATGTGGCAAAATCATTAAAGTAAGACGTATCAATTACAAAGTTTTTCAAGATGGATCAGTACTATGGAAGCCTTCGCAAGCAGTAGTGGTTACATTTGATGGACAGGTATTACCAAAAAGGATTTTTGTATGCTTTAATGCATTACCAGTGGACTTGTACATTTATCCTACCATACAGTGTTACAATTGTTGCCGCTTTGGTCACACAAAGACTCAATGTAGATCTAAGCCGCGTTGTTTTAAATGTGGAGAAAATCATACTGGTGAATCCTGCAATAAAGAAGAGAATGTAAATGCAATTTGTTGCTCTTGCGAAGGCTCTCATTTTGCAACTAATAAATCATGTCCAGAATACAAAAGACAGCAGGAGATAAAAAATTATATGGCTCATAATTGCACCTCATATGCTGTGGCATCTAAATGCTTCCCGAGTGTGTCAAAATTATATTCTTATGTTGCTGCTAATAGTTCCTCATCAAATAAGCCCACATTTTCTAAACAATCTGCTCAGAATTTACCAGAATCAATGTCATACAAAAAAACTGTTTTCCTCAAGCCTCGTTCGCCACCAAGGTTAGGTCCTGGATATGATGTAGAATCTCACAATGACTTAATTAAGGACTACAATATGCCATCCCCAGCTAATGGGTGTGGTTTTAGTAAAACTGACAAAGAACCCGAGTCACAAGTTATTTCAGTGTCTGAACTTATCAAATTGATTCTAAACTTGTTCAATTGCTTTAATACTAATAGTACTAATATTAATACACCGACCAACGTAGCTTCTATTATCACAACCATAATTCAATCCCTACAAAGTCAAAATGGACAGTCGAGCTAAAATATTACAGTGGAATTGTCAAAGCATTCTTAGTAAAAAAAGTGAAATTATTCATCTTCTCAATAAATTTGAACCTTTATTTTTTGTTCTATCTGAAACATGGCTTAAACCACATCAAAGGTTTAAAGTCAAGGGATACACAACACTCCGCCAGGATAGACAGGATGGCTGGGGTGGTGTAGCCATACTTATTAAGGATTCAATAACATATTCTCTTTTCCCCATAACAGTACATCATGATGAAATTTCTATTATGGTCATGAACCTACCTACCTATAGTATGTGTATTGTATCAATATATATTTCTCATCCATCCTTTCCAATACTTAATGAAGTTAAACAAATACTTGCTAACTTGCCTAAGCCCTTTTTGGTGTTAGGTGATTTTAATTGTCATCATCAATGTTGGGGTAGCTCTAAAACAAATAATTATGGAGAAGAAATAATAGATATAATGGATTATCATAATTTGTGTATTTTGAACACAGGTAAAGTTACACGATTAACAAAATCAAATGAAATTGATAGTGCAGTAGATCTGTCCATATGCACTCCATCACTTGCAAGTTCTTTATCATGGGATACTCTTTCATCCACACATGGTAGTGATCATTATCCCATTTTGATTACCTTTCCATTTGATAAACCTATAAACATCAGAAGGACCTCTCATTTAAAACACAAGCTTCCTGACAAGGATAACAAAGAATGGGTAAAATATAAATCTCTTGTTCAATCTAAACTTTCTTTACTCCCGGTTGTTCAACATGGGTCCGAAATAGAAAGTGCTGAGGCTTTTAGTAAAGTTCTTATTGAGGCTGCCAACGAATTATTTCCCCAAAAAAGTAGTTGTAATAAGATTCCTTCTCCCCCTTGGTGGGACAGTGAATGCACCAGTGCAATAGAACACAGAAAACAAGCTGAGCTTAGGTATAGGGATAACATGTCGGATGACAATTACGAATTATTGTCTAAAGCTCTTGCTGAAACAAAAAAGATCTTCAAAAAAAAGAAGTTTGAAGGCTGGCGCTCTTTCTGTTCCTCGATTTCCCCCAATACTCCTCCAAGTTTAGTATGGCAACAAATTAATAGATTCAAATCTGCCACTAATAATAAATCTTCTGCAACCATTCCGCCTGGTTTAGCCGACGCTTTTCTTGATAAATTGGCCCCTCCCTGGGTTCTTGATAACAGTATGCCCACTTCTTCAATAACACAATATACCCAAACAGGTCTCAGCGCCCCTTTCACTCTGCACGAGTTAAAAGGTATCATCCATTACTCGAAAAACTCTGCTCCAGGTAATGATGGCATACCATACACATTTCTTCATAATATTTGTGATGATACACTGAATTATTACTTAATGTTAATAAATATTGTGATGCAAACAGGGAATATTCCTCCATCTTGGAAAGAACAAACAGTGTTGCCATTCTTAAAGCCTAACAAACAACCAACCGATGTGGCTGCATTGCGACCTATAGCACTATCGTCAGTATTATTAAAGTTAGCTGAGCATCTTATTAAAAATCGATTAGAGTGGTATTTGGAAAGTAAAGGTCTCTTAGCAAATACCCAATATGGGTTCAGAAAGGGCAAGAGTACAATTGATAGCGTAGCTATTCTCACCACTGATATTCGTATTGCTTTTTCTATTAACCATTCACTTTTAGCCGTATTTGTTGATCTATGCTCTGCCTACGATAGTGTACTTCTTAACTTACTTAGAAATAAATTAGAATCATTAGAAATTCCCCCAATTTTTATAAATTTCATTATGAATATGCTCTCGGAAAGAAAAATAAATTTATATATAAATGATGTCACTTTCACTAGAACTGTTTCCAAAGGCCTTCCACAGGGATCAGTACTTAGTCCCCTCTTGTATAATATATACACTTATGATCTACAGTCTCATATTTGTGTTAATGAGAACATAAAAATGTTACAATATGCAGATGATCTTTTAATATATAGTGTTAATTCATCAATAAATACTTTAACCTGCACCTTGTCAGCTGCATTAGCGAATTTAAAGAGTTGGTTGGACGTAAATGGTCTTTTACTATCTCCATCTAAAAGTGCTGTTGTTCTTTTTTCACGCATGAATAAACCTCCAGACATAAAATTGAATTATGATAATACAGTCATACCGGTATTGGCTCATATAAAGTTCTTAGGAATAATCTTAGATTCTAAACTTACGGGTGTACAACACTGTGAATATATTATTAATAAATGTGAGCGTTTATTAAATATGTTAAGATGTTTAACGGGCGTTTGGTGGGGAGCTCATCCTGACTCGATGAAATTAGTTTATAACGCCCTTATACGTAGCGTGTTAGACTACGGTACATTTTTATTGGAACCAGGAAATATTGCAGCGTTTAGGAAATTAGATCTTATACAATATAAAGCCTTACGAATAATAACTGGAGCCATGAAGTCTAGTCCTACCAATGCATTGCAAGTCGAATGCTGCGATCCCCCGTTACATCTCAGACGACAATTTTTGTGCGACAATTTCTTTTTTCGTACTTTACAGTTTTCTAATCATCCACTTTTTCCTAAATTACAGTACTTATTTGAATTATATCAAACTTCAAGTTACTGGACGCACAAATCACCTCCATGCCTTTTGGTTAGTTACCAAAAATATATATCTATAAACTCACCTACATATCGATCTGACTTGCTTCCATTGTTCACTGTAAGTTATGAGTCGCTTATTTATCCGTTCATTATTCATTTTAATTTAATTGATAAAAATAAAAACGCTAAAATTGAATTCGAACAGCTTATTCAATCAAAGTTCAAAGATTTCCATTTTATATTTAGTGACGCTTCTAAGCAATCTACCTCATCAGAGTGTGTTGGTATAGGAGTATACCATTCACAATATAATATTGTGCAAAAAGTGAAGATACCCCCAGAGTCATCTGTCTATTCGGGTGAATGTCTTGGAATTTTAAAAGCTATTGAATATGTCAAAACCATGAAACTGAATAAAACTGTAATTTTTTGTGACTCAAAAAGTTCTCTTCAGGCACTGGAAAAGAATCCATTTACATTAAAACTTTATTCTCCCCTAATCTTCAATATTAGACAAATTGCTAAAGAATGTGTTGATCAGGGATTACACATAGAGTTTGTTTGGATCCCTGGACATACAGACATAGATGGCAATGTTATTGCTGATAAACTTGCTCATGACGCAGTCACATGCGGAGATATCTTCCCTTATAAAAATTATTGCCAGGACTTATTAGCCCTTCCCAAGTTAACTTTACAAGACAATTGGAAAAGTGTATGGGATTACAGTCAACAAAGTAAAGGCAGATTTTATTCTCAAGTTCAAAATAATATTCCTACTAAACCATGGTTTTCTGTTTTAAAGTTTAGCAAGATGGAAACCTCTATCATTATACGCATGAGATTAGGTCACACATGTACTCCATCCCATCTTGCCAAGCTCCGTATTGTGGACGACCCCCGGTGTGAGTGCGGGTTGGACGAGGGAAATTTGAACCATATTATTTTTGCATGTCCGAAATTCAAAAGAGATGATTTTTTTAATGAATTAAAATCGCTCCGAGTTCCATTGCCAACCAATATTGTAACTCTGTTATCTGTTATAGATAGCAGCATATATAAATGTATTTTATCCTTCCTTATGTCTAATAATATAAAACTGTAAATCATTTCCTATATATATATATATATATTTACCTATTATAAAAAGCCTTCCTGATCCCATCCAAATTCCGTTATGTTCCTACTTTCTAAAAATTAATTCCGTTTCCCAATTTTTTTACTTGACGTTGGCAAGTGTACAAACCGTACAAGCCATAAAAAAAAAAAAAAAAAAAAAAAAAAATTTATGGATAATAGGGTCCCAAGCTAGTGGAATCTTCCACCCATCATCTCTATTGAAGTTTGGGTATTTGGTGATTTCAATAGCCTCACGCAGCATTCTGGGGGCAATTTTTTATTTTTATTTTTTTTTATGTTTTGTTTTGTAAAAAAAGTAGGTATATAGTAATGTTCATCCGTTATCTAGTATCCATAACACAAGTTCTTCACGAAACTTAATGTGGGCTAGATAATTAGTGTGATTGTATTTAATAATTTATTATTAAATGCTACCACGCTGGCCAGACGGGTTGGTAGAGGGTTTTTTCAAGTTTTCCTTCTCTCGCACTGGTGTTCAGTACGTCGATCCTCTAAGTCGCCTCTTATTTCTCTTATTATATAATCAGTCAGTCATTAATAATATAACCATTTTTGGTATTGATAAGTTCCATACTTCGGATTTTTTCTGAGGAGCCATCCCTTCCTATCACACAGTCGGTGTTGTATTTAGATAATAATAAATTATACAAACAGACAGTTCGATAGATTAAAATGATAACTTTCAACAAGAAACAAATAATTACTTAAATCTCTAACATCTCATTAAACTGACCGTCCGGCATTTTCGTAATCAACATTCCATAAAACCTCAATAACGACACCCATATCGATTTTAACATTATTTACCCCTTGTTACCCCCTTAGGGGTTGATTTTCATAAATAACAAAATTTAAGTTTGTTTATTTGTATTTATTTCCAACCATAATCCTTACAAAAAAATAATGACTTTTACTTTTAAAATAAATAAAACAGTGAAAACATTTGTACACTTTTCTTTCTAAACTTCATCCCCCTTTTCACCCCTTTGAGGTGGAATTTTCAAAAACGCCAAGACTGGTAAATGTTTATTTTTAATTATCAACCTAAATACCAAATTTGAAGATTCTAACACTTTCACTTTGAAAATAAAGGACTTTTCTTACACAACTTCATCCCCCTTGTTCCCCTTTGGGGGTGGAATTCTCAAAAACGCCGAGATAGGTGAATGTTTATTTTTAATTATCAACCTAAATACAAAATTCCTAATGCACTAAACCTAAGAATCGCCGAAGGCTATTCTTATACATGTTGTGATTGAACTGTGATATCTTCATGACATTATTATTGTTACCAAAATAACTTTTTTAAGTTTATTTTTTAGTTGTACCTGGGTAATTATATGATTAACCTGTGAAGTGTAATATTTTAGAATACTTAGTACTAGTCTGTTTTTCAACAAATCGTTATTTTTAATAACATCACTGTCAAATATCACGTCGTCTTGTATCTAATACTATAATAATACTAAATTGACAGTCCAGGGGCCTCTCTGACCGACCCTTTGGGGCCTACCGAGTAAAAAATATGGATATCTCCCACCAAATTGCCAAGACATTGCTTGTTATCTTAAGTTCTAAATCTAATAGGTAGTTCTAAACTTCTTATACAAGTTTATTTTCATATTAAAATAGAATGTTTCCACCACAATACAGAATTTTATGTCAAAGTATACTGTGGTGTGGTCGATATAATGCCGATCCTTTAAAAGCAAATTGAGACCTATTTGTCTGCGCAAATCTGAATACCTTGGCCATTTTACAGTATTACGAAGGCACCTCAGTTAATTTGAACTTAATTTAACCTAATTTTCTATGTAAGTTTTTGTTTACAAAGCTAGTTATTAATAATGCATGTAGTTGTCACCTGTAAATTAAGGTTTCAATTTGTTATAAATGGTAATATGTCTATTTTTGTTGATATTTTAGTGTTAATCGCGTTGTTGACAAAATTCCAAATAAATAAAATTAATAAATACGATGTCCGCATAAAAATACTACTTGGTCACCCTTACTCATTCTTCATACAAATTTCAATCTCGAATTGTATCGTAAGTACTGCACTGATTGGTTCCAGGTAAAGCTTGATACTTAGTGACGGAAATTCTCTTTACTGTGAATTGCTTTTCAACTTGGACTTTCATTCGCTAGTTTTTGTTATTTCCAGCATCCATAATCTTAAGCGTCATTCCGTGAGACCCTCTTTAAATGCCAATAATTCTTAAACGCTTGCGTTACGAATGTTTTGAATACCGAAATAAGACATTATTTATCCGGCACTAAAGGTTTTTATAGCACCCAAGGCGACAGGTGTAAGGTACACACGGGGTGACTGTAATATAAATATGGATGACATTACTAGTATCTAGTATCCATAAAAAATCTATATAATGCTGTTAAATTATAAACGTACATGTCACTGTCGCGGTGCATAATTCAATTTCCTGCTTTAAGTAACTGCAATACGGTCCAATTTTCAATGAAGACAGAAAACTGCACGATACATACGCACTTATTGACTTAGGTACGTTTCGCCGGCTTGGTTTAAACCGGTTTATTTAGGTTTTTGAAGCGCCTTCATTCCGAATACGCTGGAAGCGGTTTTTGTAAAACCTTAATCAATAACCTCAAAAAACCTCAGTTAACTAGCTTTTTTTCATACCGGTTTCAAGCCCTGATGCTACATAACTCGATATATTTAATTCCAAACCGAACAAATTCAAGCAGCAGCTAACTAGCAGCAGAAACCGCTCCTTACCCTATCTCTGTTGTATCGCCTTAGGTATTAATGATTCCATTTTGATTAGGTATTGTTTGGTCACTTTTTTTTACCTTTTTTTGTTCTTTCCGAAACCAAAGTGTCGTAAATTAAAATCTCAAAAAAATATTATCATTTACTTACCTAGTAGAAATAAGCAAATTGTTGTTTATATGCGAAAACAAGTAACTGTGTATATTGTGCTATGTTTGTTATGCTTCTTAGTCATTTAATTACCGTATCTTTTTCGAATAAAAAAAATTAAAAAGTGTTCTCTGGAGACCGGTGTGCATCTAGCAAATAGTAATAGTAAATAATAAATATTTTATTTACACTCACACCATTAAACCTAGTCCCAAAGAAGGCACTCTAAATCTTGTGTTAAAGTATACTAGGGTAACAGATATAAAAACATAATTATACATATATAAGTATTTATGTGTAGAAATATATATAAACGTCCATGACTCCTACCGCCCCTACCGGGATTCGAACCTAGGACCTCAGAGTAGGTGACACTTAAAACCGGTGTACGTACCACTCTACAAAAGACGTCATCAAATGACGAAAATTCAGGGCTTGTAACCGGTTTGAAAAAAGCGGTTAGTTGAGGTTTTTGATTAAGGTTTTTACAATAACCGCTTTCGATGTATTCGGAATGAGAACGCTTCCAAAAATAAATAAACCGGTTTAATGAAAAGCTCTACGAAATGTACCCACTACTGGCGAGGCGATCATGCTAATACCGACCTTCCTTGTGTAGAAACAAGCTTGCTAGTCGACTTATCACTCGCGCGCTTGCGTTGGCAGAGCGATATTTCAGGCAATTAGCGGGCGTATATCTACGTGATGAAGGTTGCTTTTCACTTTGCCACTTGCACGCTCGCGTTGTCCTGTTGTGTTAAGGTACTTATAAAGAGCAGAAAAAACCTCTATAAACCGCTTAATTGATTCGAAACCCTTTTGATTTTGCTCTTTCATTTTCTGTTTTTTTTAAGGTTTCGGTAGAGTCAAACCTTAACGAAACGGTTTCTATGTACTCGCTGCTGTACCAGTTTGAAAATTATAAACAAGCCCTGCCGTTTGGAGCCAAACGAAGCATTCTACCAGTGTGACGTGTGACAGTATATAACACTAGAAACCCGTTCAAATCACAACGCATCAATTTGAAAAAGCCAAAACAATGTTTCGAACCGTTACGCTGTGTGGCCCGGCCCTTATTTAAAATCTTCAATGTAATTTCCGTCATTGATGTACTTGCTGCTGTACCGGTTTAAAAATTAACCGGATAAACAAGCCTTGGCTTATATTTTTGATCCAGATTTCTTTGAATACGCATTCACTATATTTACCGCCGCTAACGTCTGAACCGTATGAGGATGACATTTTTTTCTCTTTCTCTGCTTCTTGAATCTTACCCGAATCGTTTGATAGTTACATAAGGCTATGCTCAAAGGAGTATTTAAAATTTTTAACGAGACCGAAAGTTTGACTTCCTTCCAGGTCCCCTGAGACTCAAAAGCCGGCGTAGCTTTTTAAAAGAAGCGACGCCGATTGATTGCAATGCTTTCCAAGCTCGCACTAGGCTCTGGCATCACTCTACGATACCGGGGATCACTCTTAACATTCCCCAAACTCGCAGAAAGCCTACCACCTGGCCATTACCGCCCTTGGCCGACTTAGAGATCATGAAATAGAACCCAAGTCGGCCGCTGCAGGGAAAACCTGTGCCGATGGGGTATTATCTCCAACAACACCTGCGAATAAACAAATAAATTAATATTTAAGCACTGTAAGGCTTGTGGTTTGGGATAGGATACTCAATTAATCAATGGCCTTTGCGTCTCTTGCAGACGATTTATAGCCGTGCCACGGAGGTAACTTTTTACGTGGCTTAACAAACCGATGCAAGAGCGGCATACTCTCCCACAAGCTTGGCAGGGGAAGGATACTAGGGTAACGGATATAAATACATACAAATATACATATAAGTATAAGTATTTATCTGTAGAAATATATATAAACGTCCATGACTCAGTACAAATGCTCGTATTCATTCATCATACAAATATTTGCCCCTACCGGGATTCGAACCCGAGACTTCAGAGTAAGCGACACCTTGAAACCGGTGTACTTACCACTCTACCACGGAGGTCGAATGCGGTACTTCCCCACAAACAATGGCACACCTTTTGTCTTTCCCGGCGTGCCCATCAACCTTAGGCTGGCAATAGACGTCAGATTTTGCTTCCGATTGTCTGATCACACAAATCAGCCCCAGATGCAGTTCACACAAATCCATATCCATATTTTATTCCCTACCGCGTAAAAAATATGGATATGGGCTTCATTTGACAGTTGAAGCTCATAAAATTACCTTATATGAGGGGCTATCGCGTAAAAAATATGGACATGGACATGGGTTTCATTTGACAGTTAAATGACCATATATGGTAATTTTATGAGCTTCAACTGTCAAATGAAGGTAAATCGGTGGGGCTATCGCGTAAAAAATCTAGGTTTGTATAAAATATACCCATATGTCAGAATAAGAGTGAATGATGAAAATAATCTCCTATACATTTTGACAGTGAAAGACCAGAATCGGTATCGCGTAAAAACTAAAAAAAAAGACTCCATACCCATATCCAGATTGAAATGTCAACTAAGCAGGTGACTATTTTCTTATCGGAAGACTTAACGAAAAACTATATTTCTCTTATTTGTATGAATTAAGTTGCTACTTTTGAGTATTCGACTACGTTACCAGTCTAGATACCCCTGCCACTTCTTATACAAATAATTTTAGCAGAAAATACAAAATAGTTTTAAAGAAAAGCGAACGAAAGGGAAAGAAAACTGTCTCTCTCTCCCACGGAGTCTGTCAAAAACTACTCTTTGTTTGTTTATACCTACTTATTGTTGTTTGTGTCGATATGTCAAAGAGTTGGCGGCTGTGTAATTAAATTACTTGTTGTGACGGCGGTGCAGTCACACGCGGCTATGAGATGAGGAATAAGTGGAAAGTATGAGGATTGGTGACTTACGTGATATGATGAAACGGAGAACTCGTCAATGTGCTGGTAGTCACACGGTTCTTTGATCGTGGAATGAGATGAGTATGAGCTGGTTGAGATTCGGAATTGATGAGCTGTCGGAAACGCGCACTGATCTGAAGAATGTCACTCACGCACTGATGGGGATTTCACCCACGCTAAATACACTTAGTCACCGGCCGGGATAGTTGAGAGAGAGATATCTTGAGAAAGGTAGTAGAATGTAATTGAGTATACGTCGCGTGCGCGGTTCAAAGCAATACAATACACTCTTGTACAATGGCGACCGGCGTCCGCGCCATCGTTCCGTCGCGGTTCGAACGCGTGAATGAGAGAATGATTCAGTACGTCACGCCCCTGGCGGGACCACTTGTACATTACTATATAATTTGTGATTAAAATACAGTCCTAAGTAACTTTATTTTGTGTAGGTAAGTAAATAAGCCATGCCCTTCTCCCGTGTTATCGCTGCCGACTGCCGAAGAGAACCGGCTCAAACGAAGGGAGGCGATACAGCGGAAACAGCAGCGTGAGTCTAGTAGACCCATGCTGCTGCCTGATACTTCGTTTTTCGCAGCATTGTGCCATGACGTCATTCTGTTAATGGCGAGAAGTCGACGTACATCAGCCGTGCGACCGGAGACAAAGTACCGAAGAATAAAAAAATACCAGAGAACTGCTGTTAAGATTAGTTTGGTGTTGAATGGATGATATTATATGTTGTAGGTTGTTGTTGCTCGTCATGGCGGTGCCAGTGAAGATGGTGGTGCCAGGGGAGATGGTGGTGCCAGTGGAGATGGTGGTGCACATGGAGATGGTGGGATTTCCAAATACTCCACTTCTTCTTTATATATTATAATAATAATATATAATATAATAAATCTTATTTTTTTTTACAATTAAAATTAAAATTATATATTATACAAATTAAATAACACACTTTCTTACCTTTATTGCAAACTCATGTCATTACCACACCCACGGAAGCTAAAACATAGTTTCCTTTTAAACATAATTTAGTAAAAAAAAATTATCACATATACAATTTTTTTTCACCTCACACGCTCTGAAAAGGAGGTTTTGTCAATCAGTTTAGGTGCTTTTTGCGGCCTAGCGCGGCAAAGTACTTTTTTAATTTAATACCTAAAAATATATCATAATACGTTCCGAATCGCACTATTGACTTTTTTGTTATATTTGATTCTTATTTTAAATAGCTTTAAATTAATTATAATACTCCGTTTTGGTTTTATTATATTATTTTAGTTCATTGAATCATAAAAACAATAAGATTAAACTATTTGTTATAAGAATTTTATATTAGGCTGGGTGAGATTTCACAACCTATGATTGGATTTCGGACTGTGACATAAATTTTTATTTTTCTTGTCTTGTACCTCATATCAGTGTCAACATTTACGGAATCGTTTTTATTTTTATTAATAAGAAACAATATATTCCTACTTTAATTAACTTTGAATTAACTATAACATTCCCTTTTTTATTATTTTAGTTTTTTATATCATAAAAACAACGAGAATAAGGTATATTTAGATTAAACTTTATGCTTAGAGAATTTTTTACCGGAAGTTGACCGCGGAAACAACCACAAAATGTTCCTCGCTATTGTGAGGTGAAAAATTGTGTGTTGCGCTCGGCAAAAAAGTTTTTAGCGTCTTGTACCTTGAAATCCTCGCTTCGCTCAGGATTCAATCTTTGATCCTAGAATCCTTCACTTGCTCAGATTTCAATAGAGGTTTCAACTTTCCAGCCTTGCATAACAAATAACTATTACCTCGATGATACTAATTATAGTAATATAGGTACACATTTCAATATTTGTTGAGTTGATTTTAATACAAAAAATTTACATTACATGAAATTTTATTTTTCCATACAAGCAGTAGGTATTTTGGTAAATATTCATTGGATATTTTTTTAATTAAAAAAAGTACTTGATCCCGTGACACTTTTGATGTGAATATGCTATGCTATAAATAAATGAAGTAAAAGAAACTAACTTCAAAGGGAATCCTAACTTCTTGGATTCCTTCCACTGCCACTGAATAATTTTTGGTGGGCCACCACCAGTTTCCCGTGCATGCAACGATCTCTCCTGTCCCTTCTTCCGCACTCCATACTTTTTTCACACCAATACTGTTTTAAAAACATGCAAAATGTTATTGTAGCTCGTAAACTTTGGATGCGGTTACAAGATTGTTATAAATTAAGTAAAACTCATATTTGAAAGCATTAAGTGTATTGTATATACACTTAATGCTTTGTAGGTACCCAACTTTGTTCAGTTTAGTTAGTTATGATATTCGCAACAATAAGTCACACACTTTTGGTTGCGCCGTGCCCGAAGGCTTTAAGTTGGGCCGCCAACTCTTCCCATTTTTGGCACACTGACTGCCTGCTTTCCTAGTGGCCCATTGTTTAATTTGCTTGCCAAGGCGCGATCTGACTGTAAAATATGCTCCATTTGAGCAGCCGAAACGACTTTGCCGGCTGGCATCATATAAAAGTGAATAAAATACAAATAAATTATACTGTCAAGATATATCACAATATTTTGTGTGGTAGACGTTTTTCTAGTCACTTCTAACTAAAATGTTGAACGTTTGCAGAAAAGTGTTAAAAGAAAAGCAAAGAGAAGGAGTGAAAGAGAAATTTAAAAGTACCTACCTTCTTTCTATGTGAGAAAACTGTTGTCTGTCTGTTTGGAAAAGAAAATTCACTGCTTGTACCACTGAGCAAGTAATCACTTTGTTTTTAGCTTGTAAAAACTAAGTATAGTTTAAAATACTTTAATTCCTTTGCCGCTAAGTTGGCAAAGGATGGATTTAAGCTATGTTGACATCTCACACCATGCTACCAACATAGCGCACTAATTTCAAGCTACTATCTAATCTGAGAACATGTTGTTTTTCATACTAATCTGAGAACGTTGTATCATTTACTCACGATGTCCATATCCAGAAAAAAGTTACGCTATTCATTCATATCCATGGATCTGGGGGGGCTATCGCGTAAAAAATCTGGGTATGGATATGGGCTTCATTTGACAGTTGAAGCTCATAAAATTACCATATATGCAGGGCTATCGCGTAAAAAATCTGGGTATGGATATGGGCTTCATTTGACAGTTGAAGCTCATAAAATAACCATATATGGTCATTTAACTGTCAAATGAAGCCCATGTCCATATCCATATTTTTTACGCGATAGCCCCCCTGGTCATTTAACTGTCAAATGAAACCCATGTCCATATCCATATTTTTTACGCGATAGCCCCACTGGGTATGGGTTTCAAATCTGACGTATGGATATGAACTTCATATTTTCGGATTCACTTCGGATTCACTCAATACACATCCGATGTTTACGTCCGACTTAGTTCTCGACCTATTATCCAGAGTGCACGCACACGGGATAATGATTGTTACTCAATATGCTAAAACGGCTGAACGAAATTGGATGAAATTTGGCAAACATATAGTTTATAGACTGGATAACATAGGATAAATGTTAACCAGATATTTCCACGGGAACGAGAACCATATAATACTGGATGCCATGCCATGCCATGTTTGATTAAAACAGGATACCTTTGCGGAATATTTAGTGCGATTGATTTACCCGAAAAATATAGTTGGTACTATCATTTTTCGGTTTATTTGAGGTATTTTTTTTGTTTGGTTTCCCAGCCTTATAGCGCCACCGATAATGCCGCGCAATACTCGTCTAGTAAGATTTAATGCCGTGATGGACACGATAATGATATTATTATTCAAAATTAAAAAATAGGTGGTGTGACAGAACTTAAGACGTATTCTTTGTCCAAGGTGTAAGGCATACACGGCGTGACTGTACTGTAATATTTTATTGCTATGGTGTGGTGTGTATGGTCTTATATTATTTTAATGATTTTTGTATTCCTTTGATAGCCCTTTCAGAAAAATGTTTTAAAAAATTTTGTGATTGTCTATAGGTTGTCTATGATTACATTTCCTGGATAAAATGAAGCCAGAGACAAACATCACTACATCAACTTTATGCTTTTATTTATTTAAATTCAAGTCTTACTTTTTAAATAAAAATATATGAATTAGAATTTAAAGTATAAATAATAGCTAACAATTTTTTTTTGATAAATTGGAAAAATTTTAATCCCTACAAATAGTAGTTAACACTTTTTTCTTCATTAGAAAGATGTGTTTTGACCGGATGTCAGTAGTACTTAGACATGTTTCCAGAGGCCCCGTTGTTTTGTATCAAGAAAATGCAATGGCCGCCATCTTCGACTCTTGTGAATGTTTTGGTCGTAGTTACGAACTTTGAGGCCTTCTTCGTCTGTGCTATGCAATTATTTGATGGAAATCATTTCGCTAAGTCGTGAGTGTTATTAGGTATTTTGCGCGCAGGTTAGTAATGTATTCTTTTAGTATTTTCTCTAAAAGTGTTTACATCTGGATTTCTTACTTCGAAGCTTTTGTGATGTTGTCATATTTGATGTATATTCGCCGTGTTTGTTCGTATCAAACTTAATTAAGCTGAACATTTACATATTTATGTCAATAATCAATTTCACGAGCTCGCAGAAATATATACAAACCTCATTTTTTGTATGTACCTGAAATTCCTATTTCTTTGTTACTAAGCGTACTTGAGCACTCTACCAAATCTTTATTCGGTTTCATTACCAAAATAAACGTTTTATCAATAGTTTCAGAAAATATAAACTAATGTTTACTTTTTGATGTTTAGTTGAGAGACATTTCAGTTTCCGTGCGACACTAATGGCGGCAGTGGATTAACCTATTCATATATTTTGTACATTTATTTCGCTATGTTTGCTTCTTTCGCTCTACTATTTGCGTTATTTACGATATATTATCATATGGAAAATTATGGATTGACTTTCTGTTTGTTTCTGGAACGATGACCTCGAGGGTCGTGTCTATCGTTATAATGGACTAAAAATATTTTACCAAGAAAATATGATCTGGTTCACCCCTATACGTGATGATTTTGAAGATAGATGGATAAAAAATACATTTTCGATTGCAGTCACATGAAATAAATTTGGAGGCCGAGGTGCTCTCCAAGGCGTCATCTCGGGTTTGACCCAAGATGATAGTATTTACAGCATGTCAGCTTCATCAGAATATGAACCAGCGGCCCGGCAAGTGAGTACTTGTGTCGTTTTCGTCATCCATTCACCATAATCTCTTAGCTATCGCCATTCTTTTCTGGATTGAAATATAGATTGTTACCCAGACATGCTACTGTAAAATGTATAGTGTAAATACGCATTTTATTCATTTGTCACCCTTGGTTATTAACAACATAACTTTTTATTTATATTATAGACATATCTTTAGCATTTCAATACTAACGTTTCATCTCTTTCATTGATTTCCTTAATTGTGAATAAATAAAGATTACAAACAGAAAGTGTATTTATTATTAAAAACCTTTAGAATTAATTCTTAGCATTATTTTGAGTATTTGGTGAGTAGTTTTAATTATTTTAATAACTGCATTTTTAGTTACTATCATGGCATTCTGAATGAGGGCATTTGATATGATTGTGTTGCTTCATTATTCAATTGTACAGTAGTGTTAAAATATATGTTGATTATATGATAATAAATTCATTGGATGAGGGACAAAAACAACAACCTAAGATTTTGTATTGTTGCAAAGTTAACAGAAAATTTATTTTTCTATATTAATATCTAAAACGCTGAATTGAGCTATGTGATATAGTTATATGTAAATATGTTGTCTATATTTAAGTAATATTTTATTTCTTTTTTGTTATAGGATTACGGGCCGACCACCTCCAATGAAAATGTATATGAACATGTATTGGAACACAAACTAACAGATACAATGAATGTTCCAAATGTTAGACCTCCTGTGTTAAGGGCTTTGCCTATTTCTCCTACTGATGGTGACCCTGAGCCTGACTCCACAAACCCTGAAAGTATTATACAATCAGTACACAACAAAGTAGAGAAAGAAGTTGAATATCACATTGCTGAGAAGGCTTGTGATACGGAGATGTCTGTGGACTCCCTTTCTGGAATAGTAAGGATTGAGGAGGCTACAATAGATAATGTGGGTCATATTGCATACCCTATTATACAAGAAGCAGATGATTCAAATGATGGTAATTATGTTGAAAACTCAGCAACACTTATTCAAGCTCCTTTGAATACTGCGATTGTTCACAATGTCTCTAAGTTGCCTCAAAACTTTACAATTAATGTTGATCCAAGCGTTGGCAACTTAACTGCTATTCATAATGTATCTCAAGATGTATCTGGAAGCCAGACCCTCTGGTTGCCTACAATTCTAGCAACAAGTGCTGCTGCTACAGATAATAAAAGTGATGATGATAGGCAACAGTCTAGTGTTTCACAGATTATTATCAGTGACAGTTATGTCAATGACCCAAATCAAGCTGGAAGAAGGGCTAATATTGTTACAGAAACCAGCTACATAACAAGACCGAAGACTTCTAAAGTTCAAATTCTAAGCAATATATCTTTGCCGAAGAATGCCAATTACTCGCAGCAATATATCACACAAGGAAAAGAACTCGCAACACCAGTTTATGGCACACAAAATCATATTTATAAACTGGGTCCAGGTGTAGTGTCTCAAAAGCATTTAAATAATTCAGTGCTTTGCACCAAACCTCCTAAAAGCCAATCTTTAATAGGCTGCTCAACACTTGCCCCTAATATTATTAATAGCAGTCCAGTCAAGAATGTTTCTTACAGTCACACATTTACTAAGGGCACAAACCTTAATAAAACTCTAAATAAAGTAAACAATGGTGCTAATGTCAATGCTTTGGTTGCTGCTTCTTCAGGAAACACACAATGCCATATCTTATCTCGTGTGGTTTCTGGTCCCAATAAAATGTCTGTTCACTCGGGGAGGAAATCTGTTAACACATTCAAAGGTCCCAAAAGCCAGGTGTCTGGCCAGAAGAATCAGTCAAGAGCAATTAAAATAATACAGCAGACTGGGACTGTCAACAAGTCTGAAACAAAAACCTGGCCAGTTGCCAGTGTCACATATAAAAGTCAACAGCCATCTTTTGGTATTGTGGACTCTAATGCTTCAAAGATAATACAGAAAGTTGGTAGTCCAACACACAAAAGTCAACAACAAATGTCAATACAAAAGTTTCCAGCTAAAGGAGAACGGTTGGTTCTACAGTCGCCTTGTGGTCCTGTTTTGATTTCTACTGCTCCTATAAGCACAAGCTTGGCTAAGGGCCCCCATTATGTACAGTCTGGTTCCACTCCTAACTTACGCTATGTACAGACCTATGGATCAGCAGAGAATCAGCTTTCTACTGTGTCTCAAGTCTCAGCAAATCAGCAACTGACTGCACAAATATTACAATCACTTTCGCAGCCCAAACTTTTGTTACAAACCAGCCCAACCCCAGTACTCAATCACTCACCACCACCTCCCCCGCCAAATACTGCTTTGATTGAAGAACCACCTGAATTAAAATCAAGCAATCAAATCAGGATAGTTTTGTAAGTATTAACTTTTGTGCCTTTTTATGTTGACTTTTTAATAATTTAAGTACATATTAGAAAGATTATGTATATTTCATATTAAATGTTTTATTTTTCAGTGGTGATAAATCTACATTACTCACAGCAGATGACATTATTGGAATGGAAGAGAGACCTAATTTGTCTGAAGAATTACGGCGGTATTCGTTTCAGGCTTTAGCATTCATCATGTTAGATCACACTTATTCTTTGCCTGCTCAGAAACAGCCTACAGTTTCTAGTCCTACCACCACCGTTACGACAGTGGTGACCGCTCCTCCGGTAATTATCTCACCAACTCAAAAGGTTGCTCCAATCAGTCCATTGAAGAGGACATCTCCAGTAATTATGTCTACCGCATCATTCGATCTGCCGATAACGGTTCCTACGAGTGTCGTCGGAACAACACCCGTACCTGTGACTAGGGAACTGGGAACTGCTCCCTTGGGAACATTGACCTATAAACCACAGCCTCCACCGGTTCAGGACGAAGACACTGCATCTGTCATATCATCTATTGAGGGCGAGAGAAGACCACCCGACCTAGGCGGCAGTGATACTGAAACTGCTCCAGAAGGTGAGGATGAAGGCAAAACTAGATGCATTTGTGATTTTACCCATGACGATGGTTACATGATATGCTGTGATCGATGCGGCGAATGGCAACATGTAGATTGTATGGGCATAGATAGACAAAACATACCTGATGCCTATATGTGCGAACTGTGTTTGCCGCGCCCGATAGATCGCCGACATGCTCGTGCTATTCAACTTAGAAAAAGAGAAGAGTTAAGCGCGTTAGGAGCTTCTGATACCGACTCTTCCGAGAGCAACCGCCTACCCGGTCAAAGAAGAAAACGCCTTCTTACAGTTACCACTTACACTAACACAAGTGGATCATGTGTTACCACTTACAATTCGGGCATTCCAGTGCTCCCGGCTTTACCACAACCAAGCTTACCGTTACCAAAACGCGGTCCAAAACGACCAAAGAAGGCCGAAATTATAAGAAAAGGAGCTAAGCGGAAACTCGTCGAAAAACGTGTTAAACGTAAAAAAGAAATGATGCTAAATCGAAACAAATATAATTCTAATATGTCCAATCAATCACATTGGCAAGATTCATATGAACTTGCCATGACTAATCATTATAGCCCTGAACTTAGAGCAAAAATAATGAAGTACAGTAGTAGGATTGGAAATACACCTAATGTGGCTTCAGCTATAACTGCTCATTTTTGCACAACAGTTCCTCATGCTGGTGGGAAAATTCTCATTGCTACTAAGGACCTAAAAGAAAATACTCCAATAATAGAGTTGAGAGGAAAGTATATGCTGTCTAACCAGCACAGACCGCAGTTACAAAATTCCGCCCGTGCTGGCAGTCAAAAGCCTGGGCCTTTCGTATTCTTCTACAGATTACCTAAAGACAACACACAGATTTGTATTGATACCAGAACTTATGGTAATGAAGCGAGATTTGTCAGGAGGTCCTGTAAACCAAATGCAGAATTGCAACATTGTATTGTCAAAGGTGCTTTACATGTGTACTTAGTTACTATTGGTGTTATTCAGTCTGATACAGAAATAACAGTGGGTCACGATTCAGACGGCAGTAAACAGCCGTGTGCATGTGGAAATCCTAAGCACTGTAAAATCAATGGTCTGAACCCACCACTAAGAAAGAGTGTGGATTATCCACCGCGCGAGAAGAGAAGTAGAAACAGGTGCCTTAGTTCTTCAACTCCACTTTCGCCTCCATTAGAGCCAGCTGCAACACCAGTAAAAGAGTTTTTCCCATTGCCAATAAAAATTGAAAAGAAATCCCCAATCAAACATGAGATAAAACACGAGTTTCCACCAATGTCTCCCGTTCAAACTGCTGTCACTGCTCTTAGTTTTGATGAGCCTTTTAAAGAGGAACCATTCGAAGACCTGAAACCTGCAATAGATTTAATAGCTAATGAGGAATTAAAACCGGACATTGATGAACCAGATTTTGTCAAACCTGAAATAGATGAGGTAAAAATTGAACCAGAAAAAGTTGAAGAAATTGAAAAACCCAGTCCTCAAGTCCTCATGCCTATAATACCTCAAGAAGAAATACTTCCAGTAGAAATAATCTCTGAACCAATAGCAGAAGAACCTAAACCACCACCAGTAGAAGAAATAAAGGAAGTAAAACCTGAAATAAAACTTGAAAATGAAAACATATTTTCTGATGAAGAAAAACCTGAAAAGATTATTGAAGAAAAGAAACCAAAAGAAATTGAGATAGAAATTAAACAGGAAGACGATAGGCCTGTAACACGTGAAATGACAGCAAAATCAGCTTGCCATGATAGGTCGTCTAGATCTAGCCGAACTTGCGTCAATCAGGACTCTTTAGATGATAAAACTGACGATTCGCAAGATAAAATTACTACTGTTACTAAAGAGAAGGATAAAAAGAAAATGGTAAGACTTCTGACTCCTAACTTTAACAAAATATGTGCTTTGAATAATTTTCTAAAATATTTTCATATTTTCAGACTCGCGAGGAACGTAAAATGGAAGCAATAATGAAAGCGTTTGAAAGGATGGAAAAGGCGGAGCAGCGTAAACAAGAAGTGAAAGAACGTCAGAAACGGCGAGAATCGGACCCGCATCCTAGCGGTAATGACAAAGATGATGATGAAGAAGCCCACAATATTACTAAGAAAAGAAGAAGGTAGGTGGAAAAAAAAAATGTGTAGTAACTAAAGTTTATGATCAGTTTTTATTGTTTTGTTGCTTTTATCTCCAATTGTAATAGAAATAACTTACACATACTTACCTAAATTAAATTATTATTTCCTCTAAACTACAAAGTCAAACCCATTTGAATACTTATTTAAATGCGTATAAGTTTTTGCCAATTGCGAGATAAAAATACTTTTTAATAGGTGGCCTTTTCCTTATGTTTTCTGCTTCTATTTTGTATTTGTCACAGTCACAGGCACTTTTTTCCAGTTACAAGATTTGTATAAATAAAAAATAGTAATATGAAGCATCATATTTATTTGTTGTTACGCCGACAGATGGCGCTGCATTGTTGCTTGTATGAAAACGTACATCGCGGTGTTAAGGTTTTTTAGGGTTCCGTACCTCAAAAGGAAAAAACGGAACACTTATAGGATCACTTTGTTGTCCGTCCGTCCGTCCGTCTGTCAAGACCGTTTTTCTCAGGAACGCGTGTAGGTATCAAACTGAAATTTATATCTAATACTCAGGTCTACTGTCTCTTGGAGCTGTGAAAAAATCAAACTTCTAAGCCAAATCAATCAAAAGATAAGTTTATGCCGCAAATTTTCGAAACTCGCACGGGAATCAAAACCTACAGGGTACTTCCCGTGAATTTAGAATCTTGAAATTTGGTACGAAATAACGTCTTATAGTACAGATAAAGGAAAAATTGTGAAAACCGTAAATTTTTTGTTACATCATAATAATAAATATTTAATATTTTTGAAAATTTACTTATATACCTACAGGTTTGTACGGAACCCTCGGTGCGCGAGTCCGACTCGCATTTGTCCGGGTTTTTTTGTTATTTACCTGGGTCGGGTCAATTACTTAAATATAGGCTTTTTGCAACACTATTGTGCGTTTCATTGAGTTATTAAACATTAGTACCCTTGGAGCGTTACAATTGTTTTTGGGTTTACTGAGCGTTGAACAAGATTAAAACCTTTTTTTAATAAACATTTCATCTTTTTCTTTTTGTCTGTCTTGTTCTTGTGAACATTTCAACATTGATTTATTTTGCATCTGTGACAGGCGTAAAGGACGCGCTCGCACCACATCCCAATCAAACAGGCGTCGCTTGAACTCTGCTGACAGTGACATGGTGACGTCAGGCGACGAAGCAGCGGGACGTACTCCCCCGAGAGCGCCGCTACGAAGAGACAGTGCCGCGCACGCTCCGCCTTCGCCCGCGCACCATGAGCGCCCCGCTGAAACGCCCGCTGAGGTAAGACTCTTGCCTTCTCTTCCAGTTGAACAGGTGTCACCGTCAGAACTCTGCTGACTACTACATGGTGACCTCAGATGAGAAAGCAGCCGGACCGACGCCCTCGCGGACCCAGCTACGGCACCACTAGCCTCTCTAGAACTGAGAAGACTCGTTGAATTTTTTATATTTTTTATAAAAAAATTATCATAAGTATAAAAATAGCATTGAAAATGCAAAAACATAAAAATCATAAATGAGAAGATACATTTCTTTTTGTTGACTACTTGAGAGAGAGTATCTTAATATTGACGATTATCACTTAGTTGAGTCCCTATAGTCTCGCGCCTGATGTAGCGCCCCATGTCACCACTGCGAACAGACTGCAATAAAACTGCAAATTACAAATAAAGTTTTGAAAAGTTCTATATACGGGTTTTAGTCCCTTGTTTATTTGTTACTATTCATAAATGTATCCCAAATTAAGGCGCGCTCAAGGTTAACAGGTTTCAACATAAGATGTATCCAGTGTTGATCTCCCGAAAAAGAAAGTATTTAATCAACATTTTTGCTTACAGGATCTGAGTTTAAGTTCCGCTTGCCTACTCGTCGAAGCCGCCGTCGGATCCGTCGAGTCCGCTTTCAAACTGCCTAAAACTAAGAAGACGATGGCGACGGAATGGGTTGGGCGGTCGCCGGAACGCACGCCCTCGCCTTACCGTTCGCCTTACAGACCGACTTTGGTCTCCGCGCCGTCCTTAGAAAGCCTCGTACAAGTCGCATCGACTATGATCGGTGACCTCAGTGCTAGACACGGATTGGAACACGAGGAAGATAACGCCCAGATGTCACCGCCGCGAACCCCCGGCAGAGACAGAAATAGACCTCCCAAGAAATCGAAGAGAATCACTAGAAGTACACCTCCAACTGAAAGAGATATTGCAGTGGTTGAGGTGACCCCAACTATTGTTCCACTTCCACAACACAGTGCCAAGAAAAGATGGCTAAGACAAGCCATCAGTGAGGAGAGTGACTCTCCTTCAGCAGGTTTGTGTCATCATATTCTAGTCTTATTTATATACCGCTTATGAAAAAAATATGAACACTTATTATAATTAAAATGTAGATGTGTTTGTTTCAGAATCGCCACCAAACGAAATGGTGACGCCGCTCAAAAAGAGAAGATTGGCGAGGGAATCGCTATCTTGTGAACCTAATAATATAATTGTGCCTGTAAGTTAATGTCTATTGGATTTTGAAATAAATATAAAAATAGGAGACTATTATAATAAACACTTTTCTCTTGTAGTGTCATGAAGAAACTTCGCCGATGTTGACGTCAGAAGATTCTCCTGTTAAGGACGATCCTAACTCTATCAATAGGCAGTATAAAATGAGAAATATAATGGAAGGTATCTATGGAAGGGACAGGACTCGATCAGATAGTGGTCAAGGTTCTGATGATCAGTGCAATATAGACAATGATGTGCTAAAAGGTCCTCATGACAGTGAACACATCAGGCGAATAATAGGGGTACCTACTCCAGAGGAAGAAGTACCACCAGAGATCACGAAACCGGAAGATATCAAAACCAATAATAACAATATAGAAATAGAAGACACAAACTACAACAAAGCCGTCCCTATGGATATCGACACAACAATACCACAGCCAAAAATCCAAGAATCAAATGAAAATAGCAATAGTGAAGTAAAAGGTATTGAAAGCCCAACTGACAAACCCAACAGTTGTCATTCTGCTGACACCAGTGGCAACTCTTCGCCACAGCGCGATGAAATGGATGACATTCAGAAAAAAATCCACTCATTTCACACAGAAAACATACTCATATTAAAAAGTAGAAATAAGAAACCAAAGGAGAAGCGGAAGAAAGTTAATTTAAATTTTGATCTCAATATGGTGGACGACCAAATAAGCATCCAGTTGCGCACAGAGCAGGACACGAATTCAAAATCGCCGGAAATAAATGGGGATATTCATGACGATATGAGTAATTGCATACACGACGACAAGTTACACGTGTCGCCAGAGAACATACCGTTACCTCCAGTGGAGTCAATACCTCTGCCTGCACCAGAAAATATACCTTTGCCTGAAGGACCCAGTCCAATGCCTATCGTACCGCCTCCAGAGACGATACCACTGCCTGAAGAACCCATGAAGCCCGTTTTACACGTGTCGCCAGAGAACATACCGTTACCTCCAGTGGAGTCAATACCTCTGCCTGCACCAGAAAATATACCTTTGCCTGAAGGACCCAGTCCAATGCCTATCATACCGCCTCCAGAGACGATACCACTGCCTGAAGAACCCATAAAGCCCGTTAAAATCATCAGGCCCGCGTCGCCGATAGTAGAAAAACATGAAGAGAAACACTTTAGCAGTATCGAGAGACCATCTGTCCTCGAAACATCCCTCCCCTTCTCTTCACGGTTTAGCTCCACCGGTCTTTTCTCAGGCATCTTCAGCAACATGTCCCAATCGTTCAACATTGACCCGAATCCCATTAACGAAAACGTACCTAATATGTCTATAATAAAGAGTGCAATAGATAGGACTACAAGTTTAGATAGTAGTTTATTTGACAAGGACAGTATTACGCCTGTGGATGAACTGAAAAGCGTTCATGAAATATTGACGCGAGTGAATAATATGGACTCTAATAATAGTGTTATACTCTCGGGGGTGTTGAAGAGTTCGAATAAGTCGAGCCTGCTCTCCGTACCGGCGCCCAAGCCAGCGAGCAAGCCCTACTGTCCGCGCATCAACGACCCCAGACTGAATCCTCCGCCTGTTGAAAAACCTAAACCAGTAAGAAGGAAGGTAAGTGGATCTAGTCCTAAATTTTAATATATTATAGAGCTACTTTATCAAGGTTTTAGATAAGATTGTGTTTGGAGGTCAATTTGTGTAATCTGCTACTTTTATATAATGTTATTTGTAACATGCAAATACAAATCATACTTATTTATTAATATTTCTGGCTGGTTAAAGCCAGATCGTTATTAAAAGTTTTTAGAACTGCACCGACCCTAATGACCTTGTTGTATGAGATGACAGCCTCAAAACGTTTCACATGTCAAATACGGCACATCGCGTCCATAATAAAGGAGACAGTGAAAAATTCTCCGACAAGCAGCTGGCTTAATGAGAGTTGTAATCAGTGAAGCTTATTATTAAAATTCTAAAGCTAACCAATTTTTTTAAATTAATTTTTGAAATATTAATATTAAACTGGCTGTCATTGTTAAAGGAAATAAAACATTATGGCCACAGAGTATTTGTTTATTTGATAATTATCCAAAACAATATTCTGTGACCAAAAAGTAACGAAACTATGAAACTCAGTGGCTCCCACCGATTTCTAGGTGGCGCCAATTTCTATAAAAATATTTTCAAAGCGACAGAGAGTAACTCTTATTCAACAAGAAAATATATTAGAAAAAAGGAACTTGTCTCCCTGACGGGATACGAGACAAGATGCTTTTTTCTAGTATATTTCCTTTTTTAATATTTATCACATAAAAATAGCATTGTAAAATGCAAAAATAAAAATAGCTATAACTTTTATTCAGTTGCTTTTGGGCGAAATAGTTCCGATTATGGTGACTGATCGCCCGGCCGGCTTTGCTGGCGTCCCTCCTTCGAAATAATAATATTCAGTCGCTTCCACCATTGTACAGATGGCGCTAGTTTCTATTGAAATATTTTCATAGCCAAAGCCAATAGAGTAAAACTTAAAGTATGTTTATGTAGCATAACTTTTCTTTTTTCTTTTTCTTTTTTAGGGTTCCGTACCTCAAAAGGAAAAAACGGAACCCTTATAGGATCACTACGTTGTCCGTCAGTCCGTCCGTCCGTCTGTCAAGACCGTTTTTCTCAGGAACGCGTGGAGGTATCAAACTGAAATTTATATCTAATACTCAGGTCTAATGTCCCTTGGAGCTGTGAAAAAATCAAACTTCTAAGCCAAAGCAATCAAAAGATACAGCCGTTTATGCCGCAAATTTTCAAAGAATCAAAACCTACAGGGTACTTCCCGTGAACTTAGAATCTTGAAATTTGGTACGAAGTAACGTCTTATAGTACAGATAAAGGAAAAATTGCGAAAAAGTACTTTTGTAAAAACAATAATGTTTGTTGCCAAAATAATGAATAAATGAATAATGCTACGAAACAATATTTATTTTTCAGAAATATATAGTGAAAAATTGGTTAGACAGATGAATTTTTACAACTTTTATTTTTTACATTCTTTCGATTTTTACTCACTTTGTACCGGCTGCATCTTAGTGAAGTCTTTCTATGGAAAGCGGGAACTTCTCCTTTGTATGGAGAATTTGGAGCACATGTTAATAAAATTATATTAAATCTTTTAGACCTTAAATTGAAAATGTTAGATGCAAAACCTGTAGATCATTTAATAGACATTAAGTAAATTTAGTCAACCTGGACCAGAGAGGCTATGGACAGGGTATCGTGGCGTCAAATGGAGGAGGCCTTTGTCGGCAGACATATGGACTATCAATAACATAATACTCAAATTTAAGCAATTAATGTAAAAATACAAAAAGTCTGAATAAAGGTTTATTATATTATTATTATAAATTTAGTTATATAATAATTATAAGAGAAATACTAAATCTTGTAATGGCCAACACGTTTTTTAAGATTTTGTTCAACTTTAGGTGAGTTCAATGAAAAAAACAGTGCCCTATTAAAAAACTTGACCTTGCAAACTTTGTAGATACATTATCCGTGGTAATTCCTATGTAAATAGTGTAAATAAACTATTTTCATAAATATCATGTTAACCGTAACAGTCCTTTTTCGCTAAAAAGGACGGCGCAGTCTGAATACAGTCATTAATAGATTATTTGATTTCATAGACAAGATGTAAGATAGCATGTAGAGTTTTCATGTTAGTGTTTTATGTCATACAGTTTTAATGGTTGGCACTATAGTCATAATTACTTTTAAAGCGATTTTCCAAATATTTTTTTATATAAATGATTTAATGTGGAAATCATTGATGATAAGAGCTACACGACCTGTAGGCATAGCAATGATGTTCAATACAATCAGGATGATGTTTAGCAATGTTGATACAGACAAGACAGTAGCAAAGATGATGATGAGAGGTCGTCTAACACACCTCCGTTTTCAGCTCTCTATAACGGAGTACCGCAAGCGTCAATGCGGGCTGCATACAATTAGGATGCTTTTTAAAGAATAAATAATTTTTATTTTTTAGACGTCCTGTTTGGCGCAGGGGTACTAACCCCACCTTCTGCGCCAGAGGTCCCGGGTTCGATCCCCGGACAAGACAAATATTTGTGTGCATGAACATGTCTATTTGTCTTGGTCTGGGTGTTTAATATGTATATTATGTATGTATTTACAAAAAAAAGTATATAAGTATGTTTATCCGTTATCTAGTATCCATAACACAAGTTCTTCATGATACTTAACGTGGGCTAGATAATTGGTGTGATTGTATGGAATTATTTATTTATTTATTTTATTTGCTTAAAACAGATATTACCGGTGGTGGTTTATGGCGATGTAGAATAACATGTTTCACCAAAATATGGCATACAAAATTTTAAAACATAAAACATGGAATAGTTATTTAAATAAAAAAAAAAATCATGAAATTCATTCAATAACAATAAAAATCATTTATAATAACATTTCAACTAAACTTAACCGTTTAATCTTTAGCAATATTGATACCCAGAACAGCAGAAAAGATGACGATAAGAGGTCGTCTAACATTCCTCCGTTTTCAGCTCTCTATAACGGAGTACCGCAAGCGTCAATGCGGGCTGCCCCAAGGCGACGACGCTTCAGCTCCAGGCCAAGGGGGCGAGGCCGCCGCCGCCGGCGACTGGTCGTCGGGCTCGTCGGCCGCCGAGCTCTCCCCGCAGAGGCTGGACGCCGCCGCTGCAGCCGCAGTTGATGACTTGGAGCAACGGCTGCACAGGGAGCTGCAAGGTTTGCCTAAAGGTGGGTTTAACTAGACTTCTAACTTTGGCTTGAAAAGGATGCCAGTATTTGGCGCTGATGATAAGAAAGAGAAACAATTTTATTGTTATGAGAGATTTGTGGCCGCAAGCGGTTGCGTGGTTCCCGTTCCCGTGGGAATATCGGGATAAAATGTATCCTAGTTTTAATCCAGGTATAAACTATCTGTTTGCCAAATTTCATCCAAATCTGTTCAGCTGTTTTTGCGAGATTTAGTAACAAACATCCAAACTTTCACATTTATAATATAGCAGGATATTTACCCTTGATCGCAGGCAGCGACACTATGGAAGCCAAGATGCTTGCAAGAAGCCAAGATTGCTAACCATTGTACATTCAACAGCACCTCAGTACATCAGTACAGTCGTAAATTGTTACTGCGAATATCGCCTCCAATATACTATACATCGCACAATGGCAGGTATTTGTATGTATGTTAATATATAATACCAAAAATAAATCACTGAAACAGCATTGGTGATAGAATTTGACTACCTAGATACATGGCAAGCATCATAGAGTCGCTGCCTGCGATCAAGGGTTCGATCCCAGACTAGTAGAAACTCGAATCCAGGTTTTGATCGCAACATAGGAGGTCAATATGAATACAATATGCTCCATTGAGCATAGATTTTCTGAACGCACCTACATTGCCGCAAAACTTTTACCTAATGTTCGTGTCGTCCATAGTAATTGTCATGTTGCAGTCGTAGTAGGTAATTAACATAGCGTGGCGTGTCATTATATAAAACTACTCTCTGTTTCGCTTCATTAGATTAAGTAATTCAATGCTTACACACACTTTTTGTTTATGTTATAAAGCTATAAAAACCGCTCTTAGAGCTTGTTATGTGATTTGCTTGAACCATTTATTTTATTCGTTTTGCAAATTGTCTGCCCTGGTACATATGTAATAATGAATAGAGTACAAAACAAGTGGGCTTTAAGATGATCATAGTAAAAAGTTCTACATCGAATATCTATCTTTACTGTTTATGGAAAATTACAAGAACATTATTTCCTATCTATACCATTCTATGCCATAATAGGTTGATCATTGGTTGTAAGAACTTTTGTTTCCCATCAGCTCAAGGTTTTATTGAAAGTAAAACCTTCAATATTTTACTAGTACGACATAAGATATGTAATCGAATAAACATAAATAATTGCTTTTAAATTATAGTTATAAGAACGGACTGACCTTGACTGACGAGTAAACAAGTTAGCGGTCGGCGTGCGAGTATAAGCTTTATTTTTCATGTCGTATGTGTCCATTTACTTTAACTTCGGTATCGCACATGCCGAATAGATGAGATAATCTCGCGGAACAATAGTAGGAAATGTCGTTCTTATTGCAACGCGATAGAGTGGTCAACCGTTTGGCACGACGCTAATTATGCACGTTTTGTTTTATTTTTAAACCTCTTCATGTACAAGTAGTTAAACATGCACCTCGCTGAAGCTATTTTGTATTTGTTACCATTTTTCATGTTCTGATACATAACAGATTAACTTTATGAACACTATTTTATTTTTATACTAAATGTTTCATTTTTTTTTTGTGTTTTGGTCAGCACTATAGAATAAGTACTTGTTTTATAGATAAATGCCCTTCACCCATATCCTATAGTTCTTGCTTCATTCAGCAAAAGAGAAAAACTGTCCGTGAAAAGGAACTCTAATATTTTTTTCTTAAATCGGTGTTTTCTTCAATTATTCATTAAATATTATTCAAATATTTCATACCGATAGGATTTCATACCACTTTAAATAGCGCATAATAAGTATAATTAATAAATGGGTGTTCCAATTTAAATTAATCTGAAGTGGTTGATGTAGGTGTGTTCGATGCCCAACCCACTGCGTCGGAGCGCCAACGCGAAAATCTGAGCTCGCGGCTTCGGCGGGAGTTCGGTCTCGCTCTCCCCGAAGACGAAGAAGCGAGATCGCCTACAGAAAACACTGGTACGAATATGTGGGGCCACATTGGCCGCAGTGCACAGCACTGTTAACACATTTACAAAATTATTAATTATTGGACAGTTCTTCATTGAAACTCATGACAGACAATTTTGTTTATTTTACAACTGTATATGAATTTGTCTCACAACCCATATTACATGAAGCATTAGATATAACTATAATAAGAGAGCTAGTATTAGTAGGGCTATATTATCAGACGTTTACCCATATTATAGTATAAGTATGTATTATTAATTGCACATATATTTTATATAAGTAATGTGTTTTATTCTTTTGATTAGTGTAAGCCTCATTTACATGATGCAAGTTTCTTGCCTATTGCATACAATTAAATTGAAGCAATAAATGACTTGCATGGTCTAAACAACACGTAACATTCTTGATCAATTGAACAAGTTGATATTCAAAACTTGTCTTGGTGTAAACTACGCATACAATAATTTCATAAGCAATTCTAGCATTCAAGAATTGTCTTCATTTGCAAACATGACTGTAGTGAGGGGAGGCGTGTTAATCGTTGCTGCTCTTCTGAGGCAAGAAATATTGAAAAAAATATCGGCGTCGTAAGCAAAGGTGTTGGGTCAAAGGGTCTTGTGCAAATGCTACTAGAGCAGCGTTACGCGCATCACGATTTTTGTAGTTTACATTTCCAGTGTCCCATAAACACTCATGATTTCGGTAAAACTCAAAATTTTATTAAATCGGCAGAACCTGAAGTGTGTTGTTTTAAAAAATATGAGTAAAGTTTTGAAATTCGGTTCTGCCGATTTAATAAAATTTATTATTAATTAACTACAAAAATCGTGATGCGCGTCTGCTCTAGTAGCATTTGCACAAGAATTTGGTGTTGATGGATTTGTATCTAAGAAAATAACAAAATAAAAAAAATTAAGAACACAGTATCATGGGGAAAGGAAGAAGATAAAAGATTCAAAAGATTCATGTTTGCGAATGAAGACAATCCTTAAATGTTAGAATTGTTTATGAAATTATTGTATGCGTAGTTTACACCAAGACAAGTTTTGAATATCAACTTGTTCAATTGATCAAGAATGTTACGTGTTGTTTAGACCATGCAAGTCATTTATTGCTTCAATTTAATTGTATGCAATAGGCAAGAAACTTCCATCATGTAAATGAGGCTTAAGAGTTGATGTTGGCTAACGTGCAGTTTGTCGGCAGATGGCGCGGCGGACGCGAGGCGGTGCGACAGATAGAGGCGCCGCCGCAGTATAAATAAGACATATTTTTGTAAATCTCACGTCGGCGCCGGACCGTCGCTTGTATTATAAAATATATTTAATATAACTTTTTTATGGAGTCGTGTTAGGGCGCTATCGCGCAATTTGTATATTTCCGTTTCACTTCTGTTTTTATTTTCACGGTTTTCTGCAAGTACAAATTGTTTTTATTTCCCTTTGTACATAATGTATATAGGAGAGTTAAGATGGAAGGTGAGATGCCTAGCTTGGAACGTATGTATGTATAATGGTAAAGATTTTTTATATATGTACAATGTTTATGTATCTTATTGATATATTTATTTATTATCGATCTATCGATAGTGCGTCTAGGGAGCGAAGGCTAGAATTTTTGTACGCATAATGTTTAAGTAAATTATAGTTGTTTTTATTATTTGTTTTACTTTTTCTAGCATATTATAGGGGGTCTACAGACTCGTCCTAGAATCTAGGTCTCTCGTTAGTGTTAGACGTTTCACACGTATTTTAGTGACGTTTCGATTCGGATCGCATTAGCCATTTTAGAGGTTAAATCTGTGTTATAATTTAAGTGAATTCATAGGCTCGGCTGGAGTCAAGTTTGCACCGTATTACATGGTGGCAGAAATCAAATTTGACTGCAGTCGGGTCGCATGCGGATGCAGTAGGATCAACCATCACAAGGCCGCTGTTGGCAGCTGGTAGGGACGTGGTGTGTGGGTGGCGGCCGTGGCTGCGCACTGCGCGGTGGCCGTCAGTTGGTTTATAATCATTTGCATAATGTGTACAGTTCTCGATTGCCAGGGAGGTCAGCCTTAAGCCCGATTAGTGCTAGTGCTTAGTAAAATGTACCTAAATACCTATGTCAGCTAATCGAGATGTTATAAAGTTTATTAAAAATAATTTTAAAGACAATCGGTACTGTGTATAGGTTGTAATATTTAAAAAAATCCTAACTTAAGTAAACAAATGCCAGACTATATAATTGATGATAACGTCATGGTAACGCATTTAGTTATTGTGGAAAAAAAAAATCGGCATCTATAGACTTCACATGTTTGAAGTTCGCAATACCTGTTAAGATAAAATTTTGTAACATCTTGTCTAGACATAGTATGAAGAAACATCGAATATATGTTGTGAAGAACCTCGGGCTAATGTTAGGGAAACGACATCTCCCATACCAGTGAATACTGTACCTACACTCGCGTTTGCAAAATATTCTGTTCGTTATATTTAGATAGGACTTTTAGAAGGTTATAGCATATTTTATTAGTCTAAAATAGCCAGATTCTTATGGGAATTACAACAATCTGAATAAGAATATCACAATACATTTTAATGTTTATTAAATGTTACAAACTAAATAGGCTTCTGTAAGACAATTTTATGGAATAACAGTTTACAGAATTACCGTTTATGCTCACTTAATAACAGATTTTTTCTATTCTAGTTTTTAGTTATTATTGAACGTACACAAATTATCCATGATATCGGGGGAATTTTCACACCCAAGTTTAACAAAGTGTTGGCGTTTAGCCAACAAGAATGCCCTTGCATTTTATACATTTACAATATTTTGTAGTAAAACTACAGTATTGATGAAATCCAGTGTCTATATTGTATGTAATTGAATTATGATTGCTCAAAATGATTGTAAAAATAATGAATCTTGAATACAGTGTTGCTACATTTTATTATTATTTTGTAAATTTATTCTCATCAGGGCGTACGATTGTAGTAATCGTATTGTTTTGACAGATATTGTATGTGATTGGTTGCAAGTTGTATAGAATTTAAAAATACCTTAAGGACTGTCAAATGAATATGATTACTTTACACAATCGCTCATAGGATCCTAATTCTGAAACTAAATAATTACCACTGTCGCTTTCAATTTGACAAACTTTGGTCAACAGCATCAGGTTTTACAACAGGTTGTTCAATCAACTTTGAACTTTGGGACGTAAGCCTAAAAGCCTTGAGTTCGAAATTGTCTGAAGAAAGAACATCGAACCTTATTAGCATACCTATAGTGAAGTGACTTGATTCTTTCCAGCAATTTGTAGATATGACACAGTTATGTGGGGTCTGAACCTTTGGGCCTCGTCACGTCCGTCATTTTGAAAATTTTTCATTTTTTTTTTTACCTTTATTAGGGAGCTTTATTTAACACTCATTTCCAAGATATTATAAAAATTAAAAATCTATTATGTCTGACTCCGCGCGGTGTTCTCGGCATTGAATGGATTAAGAAAGTAGTAGATATATAGAAAATAATTATATCACAATAGAATATTAGCAGATATTTCATTTTCTTTAGCACTTTCCGAGAAAACGGTTCTCAAAAAAACTACTGGTCAACCGGGAAGTTTCCCGATTGTACATCCATTATAGGACATGAGTCCAAGTAATTGCTGCAGCAGTGAATGTAAATCGAGCCAAACTGAAAGCGATGTGGTGAATTATTGTATAGCCCAATTAGGCAGAAATTTTAATAATGTTATGTTCAATATTGTCTGTCCTCGACTACTATGACGTTGGAATGAAATTTTCGGTATTATTTACCTATTTTAGTACAATTCTCAGCCATAACTACCTATTTTTTTTTTGTTAATATGGAGTTCCATATGCGCGTAACTGATTGTCGTGAAGATTTAAAGCGAAGGTTCCTATTGATTAGGTATATTTTGACTGTGAAGGCATTTTTACAGTTAGTATTTAAGTCACGCATATTCAATGATTATATAGCAGTATCCTTCGCATTTGAGATGCATTTAATTAAGAAAATTAATTAAATATTAACAATAAATAACACGACAAAGTACGATTTGTAATCTTTAAAAATATGAAATCGGTTGCGCGCAGCCTCGGAACTTACTTGAGCTTACTACTTAAAAAATCATTGATGCATAATTTTAATGAAAATTTAGGTTTTAGTCACATGTTGCAATAATATTTGCCTAAAGGCAAGAAACAAATAGTAGTAATAGATAATTTTAAAACGCAGAAAATGATATTTTAGCCACTTTTATTTAATTCACTATTTTATTATATTTTGTATTTTAAAAGAGAATTTAGCGTTTTTATAATTTTTCTTTTGAATCAATTTTAGATTAATGATATCAAATGAGAACCCCAGCCAGTATCGTGTGTTAAAATGGGAGTCTGTATAGTATTTGGCCATGTAAATATTTCGATCTGGTTGTTTACTAGAATGTAAATTAAATGCTTCGTGTCTTGTTGTTAAATAAGCACACTGCTGTTAACTGGGAAGCGCGTGACATCTAAAGTCTATTAAGTGAATTGTAGATTGAGATAGACAGACATTTAGTTAGGTCTAAGTAGAATGTTCGTTAATTAGAAAGGTTGGGTAATGTTAACAGCATAGTGCTTTTTAACGCTACATGTTTCTGTAGAAATTAGTAAAAATCTTTGTGATAAAACCTTCTTAATAATATCATCCAGTAGAAACGATGTCTGTGTATATATTATAATATTTAATGGGTAAGTGAAGCTCTATTTTGTTATGGTGAACCTAAAGCGCACTTTCTGTATTGTTTGCCATATTATAAACTTAGTTTTCATACTTTTGAGTTTCCCTCGTGATTGCACCCACCTCTATCCTTTCTCTATGATATTGTGTAGGTATTTGATGTAACAATGGAATATTTTGCAATATGTTAATATAATTTTACGCTAAGTGGATCATAAAATAGTAGAGCTGTATATTATTCAGATGTTGAATATTATTATTTCTTTCTTAATGTTTGAACTAAGCATGTAAAATTTAAAATAATAATATAGAATAAAAGATGTTATGATAATTAATTACATAAAATCTTCGTTTGAATGAAATGCCTTTTCCTTTTTCCTTTCTAAATTGTCCGTTTCGACTGCTCGGCCACAGTGTCCCAGAAAAAAACGACTACGTCAACATTGCGAAGGAATTCGTAGAAAACTAATAAAGAAAACCGCAAATTTGCAGAACCGATATTCAGAAAGTTGTAAGGGCTTAATCGTGACTGCGCAGTCGAAACGCGGAGAACCGCGCGGCCACGGAGATCTCAGATACGGGAGCTACATAGAGATCTCATTCTTTTAGCTAATCACATATGATTTCGCAGAAATTGTAGAAAGTCTTAATAGAGCCTTAATAAGTACTTTACGACCTATAGTTCTTTAAAGTCGTGGCCGCGCAGTTGAAACGGTGACAGCCGAGCGAACATAGGGATCTCAGAAACGGAGCTTCTCCGAGGTCCCATTCTTTTTGCTAATCAGAGATAGTACGATTTCGCAGAGTTTATAGAAAGTTACAGTAAAGCCCTAAAGTTTGTAGTTCACGACCTGTAGATCTTAAAAGCCATGGCCGCGCAGTTGAAGCGGTTAGAACCGCGCGCCCACGCAGATCTCGGAAACGGAGCGTTCGCGTCGTAGAGGTTTCATTCTTTTTGCTAATCACTGATACAAATGTTGATAGTATATAAATGGCTGGCATAAGGACCTGCATTATATTTAAATAAACCCCTGCGTGTTTCATGAAAACGCCTATAATTTTAGAATAGTTATTTCATGATTCAGAGATTGCTAATGACAATGAGTACTTACTTTTGCAACTAGTATACGTGCCTCGTACCTAAGATCTTTAATTATAGATAAGGTACTGTACTGAGTACTTACTTTTGCAACTACGAGTACATACGTACTCGTATCTAAGATCTTTAAATGTCTATTAAAGTAGTAATCGCTTCCGACGGTTCTAGCAACAACTATTCGCTAAATGAGGGTACATGCTGATTAGCCTCAAAAGTGACTAAATCATAATATCTACCCTACATAAAAAAAAAATTCTCCTATAAAAAAATGTAATTAAATTTTCTCTTAAAATAGGATATTACAAGGCGCTAAAAACTTTTCTGCCGAGCGCAACACACAATTTTTCACCTCACAACAGCGAGGAACATTTTATGGATGTTTCCACGGTCAACTACTTCCGGTAAAAAAAATCTTGAAAAATAAAGTTTAATCTAAATATACCTTATACTCGTTGTTTTAATGATATAAAAATTAAATAATGAAAAAGGGAGTATTATAGTTAATTCAAAGTTATTTAAAGTAGGAATAAATTGTTACTTAATAATAAGAATAAAAAAAAAAAGTAAAGTTAAATTAAAAAAGTACTTTACTGCGCTAGGTCGCAAAAAGCGATTTTGAAAATTTAAAGACATAAAATGACAAATCCTCCTTTTCCGAGCGTGAGAGGTGAAAATAAAATGGTGTGGGTAAAAATATGCAACATTTTTATTTACAAAATATACATAAGGTAAGGTAGACATAGGTACTGACAATATTCCTTGAAGGAAGCAAGGAATTTCTTGCAATAATCAACAATACGGCCACAATAACAAAACAGCTAATAAGCTGCAAAATTAAATTAGGTACTTATATGGAATAGAAGGACTCAAAATATAGGTAATTTGAATCGGAACCAGCTATTGTTGGTCCGCATCTAGCAGCGTAGGTAGGTATTATGCTGGTATTTAAGTCGATTTGTAAAGGTATAAACTAAGTGGAGCAAACGCTCCCAATACCTACTTGAAGCCAAGAAAATGACGTAGCGCTATCTGTCGAAGTATTCAAATTGATTGCCGTAATTTTTGTTTTCCTATTTTAACAATGTAAGTGAAAGGATAAGTAGCAACCTGGGTGCCCACTTACTTCTGCAACCCCTTAGAACAGTTTTTATTGATTCCACAAAACAAATTTCTTAAAAACACGTAAGAACTTACAAAATCGTGAGTCGATTCAACATGGCCGACATTTTCTATAATATTAGCTGGCAAGTACAACACATTTACACAGGGTAAGTGACAGAGGGGTAAAGGCGAACGCGGTCCTCGTTACGCGTCCAGTGGTTAATTCGTCCAAGCTGTGAATTTAAAGCAGTCAGTTATTGTTTTGCTTTGTTACTATAGATTGAATTTTTTGTTTATGTCCATAATTTTTTTGAATTTGCATTAGTGGGAGTTCTTATCGTCACTTATTTTTATCAGGGACTAACGGTAAACAACTAAACATGTTTAAAATGTCATTGAATTTCACAAAACGATGTTTTAACCATGATACGGCTAATCGTGATTACGTGATTAGTGACAGTGCAAATCACCCTGGGTAGGTAGGTACCTATAACAAAATATTAGGTAATGTAGAATTGTAGATGTTTGGATGGTGGACAATCAAAATAATTAACATTATTCATCTCGTAATATGCGTCACTTACCATAGGTCTACACTCACTACGCCGCTTGTTCCGGTGCCAAATTCTTTCCATTCGTACAAGTACCTACACCTAGATTACTGTGACAGCTATACATATTCATGATCTTTACAACACAATAAATATACTATTTATATGTCAGGTATCGGCCTGATACAAGTAAAGTTTAAGTGATGGCTTTAGAATGCTAGTGTGACACCTTACTTTTTACAAGCCACACCAAAAGCGAAGAATAGGTAGGTATTTTATTTCACATTTATAGTTTGGATGTTAATGCTATGCTACGATGTAGCGTATGTTCGTAACAGAACTAAGTATTCTCGTTTCGTTTCGCTATGTGTGGCCTGCGTTTTGAGTCCGCGCCACGAAAGAAGTCCTTTTAGAGTGGCACTGCTGCAGTCTACGGCCTGACCTGTTCAACATTCGAAAATAAGCCCTATTACTATATAGATAAGTTAAGTTCCTTAATATTCCGCGGGACTTCTTTTGTGGCGCGGACTACTCAGGTCGGGGCCACTTATCACCAACTGTCACAAAACTCATTTAACGCTAAAGGGGTTTGAACATTTTGACCTAGTCACCGGTCTACCATTAAAAAAAAAAGAAAATCGCGCCGCACGTATAAAAAATAACCTCGAAATACCTCTATAAATGGATAGGGGAACGCAAAGATGAACAGAACATAATGCCCTAAAGTGTCAGGTTCGTGAGATAATTGCAGTTAAAGATGCAAAGTGATACTTTGGGTACGTTAGTTATTGATAGTATTCTTTGCTTTGGGTTGACATTATTAATTTTAACACTAATTATCTGGCTAACGTGACACTCTAGGGCATTATATCATAACATTTTTTCCTCTGTGTCTGTTCATTTTTAAATGCATAATCATGCGACGTCATTTTGAAAAAAATACAAAATGGCGTCTCATACTACGGTTTTGGACGAGGCCAGCCTCCATACGAAAAAGTTCAACCCCTTTTAATAATGACATAGTATTTCAGTCATTTGTTTGAAGTCAAAAGTGACAGAGCGAGGTTTTAAATATGTATACTTAGCGCTCAACGTATTCAATTTCAGTTGGTGAAAGTCCGCCTCAGACCAGTATTCAGTCAACATACACAATACGTATACAATTATTATTTTTATTATATAATTTGACATATTGATAAACAAATATCATTCTCTGTGACTAAATCATATCAGCACCAACTTTACCATACTGACTATAACTTTATTGAATATCTGAATTTATCTCTTACAAAAAATTATTCCATACCAAATCCTTCGCAAGATGCAGACACATACAGTATAAAGTAAATAAAAACTCAGTCTTTAAATTACAAAACTCCACCAACTGCGACTCGACTTGTATTTAAGTCGGGGCTACACAGAGCTATAATGAGAAATAAGCAAAGAGTCTGCGAAACTATCAATGATGTTTTTTCCATGTTGGCCTTGCTTGATCGCAAGAGAGTTTAAAGTGAACTCTGGGAGATAAAGAAGCGGAACCGTTTTTCATCCGTTACTTAAATCCTGAAAGACCCTGCTCATTTTGCGGCTGACCCCCGGCAAGTTCACATAACTATCCATATAGGTGCTAAATACAAAAAAATAACAATATAATTAGAACTATGAATATTTGAAACAAATTTTTGAAACCTAAAATGATAAGTAATTACTTATAGAAAATCTTATAAAATACAATTGGTATGGCTGATATACAATTGTCTTAACATATTACCATGTTGATCCAACAAATATGAAAATAAAACTAAATAGTTGACAACAGTTTGAAAATAGTGTTTAGCGATGGCTTGTTTAGTGCTATTAATGATATTAATATAGTTACTCGTGACTACGTTCCCTACTATCACAGCCGTAGTTCGAACACTGAACTGTTCTCATAAACTCTCTTACAGTCTCTAGAGTCTACTCTGACTAACATATTTCGGCAGCGAGAAAAAAGCCTACCCGCATTCTTTGCCCGTTAGACTTTCCTTATTTTTACTTTGTACATCCTTCACTTTGGTTTCGTTACTTGTCAAGAACTATAATTTTGCAATATCTATTGGAATCAATGTTTTTATTTATAATAATATTAATTGTAAAAATAATTCTGATAATAGACCTTTATTGTACCCTGCCTGTATGTAGAGTTGCCAGCCAAGTAAGTAAATAGAGTACCTACTGACTCTTTGAAAATTACTGACATTACTTTTTAATTTGCTTATTCATTCTTTAAATTTTCATTACATATTAATTTAAGTATAATATTATTTTTACTCTTATAATAGTTCCGTATTAAACTTGGAATTACAATTAAATGCTGGCACTCTTTCAAAATCTACTTTTAATTCGAGAATAAAACTTGGATAGGTACAATGCGTACTCACTCGTAATGAAAATAAGCAAAACTTGGTTTTGTAACCACTGTGGATTTATTATGACTTTAAGATTGTTTTTCAATTAAAATTTGGGGTTTTACTCTGCTTTGATGCCACTTTCACATTGCCGCTGCGAAGAGCGAATTTCAAAACATTTGTCTCGCTCTAACACTAACAGTTAGTTAGAACATAGCGATCCTTATTTTCGCGCAAATTCCGCGGTTCGCCGCGGGTGTGTGAAAACGGTGTAACTTAATAATATCTAATGGTCAACTTTGAAAGTTTCTAATAAGTTGCCACAGTTAATATCAACTTAATAATATCTTATCATCCACATAAAAATAATGCGATGGAATATACTCGTACGTAACTGTTTTAAAAACACATTTTCTGGCTAACTAAACACAAAATTTTTGTTTCATGTACACAGATGAATGATTCATTAACTTTCATCTTGCAGCATTATGTGTTGTATTCTTGTATAGCGTGAAATTCACTAAAATAACACTTAACTTTTGTCCTTAGCTGCACTAACACTTATGTCTTCAAAATCACCGCCAAAACAAATGTCAATGTCATATAAGTTTTTTAAACTCCATTTCCGGAGCTGAGTTCACTTAATTTGGCTTTAAGGTGGGCTCACACTGCGAGCGAATCTCTCGGTCGGTTGGCTCCCGTTTCACGTGGTAGTTGAGGTACGGCTGAAAGTTCACGTTAATGGTAACGGGGTGCAGCGGCGACGCCAGCTGGACGGCGCGAGCGTCCAACACGTCGTATGGACCTATATGCCTTGCTAGGCATGCGTATTCCACACTTAACGGCACGTAGTATTTTCCTGTAAGTATGTAACCAAATTAAACAGTTTTAAATCAGTATGATTTTTTAGTTTTTGCACTTTCAATTCCATTTTTTAATTTATGATTTTTTTTAGGATCGAGTCCTGTCTGAGAATAACTTGAATAAATAAACTTCTTTCCGATATTTTTCTTTTTTTTTTATCGGTGGTTAATAAATTGGCAGCTACCTACGTAACGTATGTACATTGAATTATTAAGTATTGAATAGTCAAGTTCAACAGCGCAGTAAGAATAAGAAGTGTAAAGAGAGATAGATAATAGGCTATAGTGGCTAAGCTAGCTCACCTCTCACCTCATCACTGTCTGAAGTCTCATACGCATACCTTTATCAGATAAGTTATTGGTAACTAAGTATACTAACCAAGTGCATTCAGCGCAAACACTGGTACGTATTGTGTTGGGGGTAGGGGTTTCTCGTACGAATGGTAATGATGAGGTGACTCGCTTGATGTATCCTGGAAAAACATTTCATTCCAGTTTTTGTTATTTATTTATAGAAACCAGTGCTACATATTTATAATCAACAGTTGCAACAAATCACAACAATAGCAGATAATTCATAATGCATCATAACTTAACCTTCTTGACAGATAAAGCAGGGGTACCCACATAGCGTCAAAGGAATTATTCTTTGAAACGCATTGTAATGTGACGTTGCTTGTTATTTGTAACCCAGATGCCCAGAAAAATAATATATTGTTGTATATTTATTTGTTTACCTGTGGGCTGGTGTCACGCGTATCTTCTGTGGAGCCAGAAGCCGAGGTGGAAGTGGATGGCGCAGGAGCCAGCTTGACCGCGCGCCGCCGCTTGTTGTACGCTTTTGGGGGAGCGCGCGCAACCTCCGCCGCCTGCCGCATAAAACTATCGCTTACGACCACGATACGACACTACTTTTAGAACATTACTAAACACCAAATAAAAATATATACTTAGAAAATATAATACTTATATTAGTAAGGTTGGATTGCACCATTTGGTTTTAGCCGTAACTACAATACCTGATAGTGTACCTATACCTAATAACTATAGAGACAGGGAAGGCCGATCGACCTTGTACTTGTACATTACTATAATTTGTGGGCCTTGCGTAGTACAAATAAAAAGGCTTAACACACACACACTGTTTTTTTCTAATAAATTGTTTTTTGTGGATTTGGGTTTTTATTGTTTGCCACACTGGCACCCAACGTGGGGAAATTGTTATTGCTTGGTTATTGTTAACGTCAAAGTTAATTTTAGCAGTAACACTAGCAGTGACCGTAGTATTCGACGTTGTGTGTTGCTCCGTTACATTTTTCGTCATTGTTAAAGTTAACAGGGTTGCAATTTTACAGAGACGTATTTTCCCAAAAAAAAAGCTTGGGTAAAATATTTTTATATGACAATACTTAAAGCCAGCTGTATGTTCTCTCTGTCAGTGATTTATTTGACTGACGTTACGTCATTTTGGCAGTTTCGATTGAATCAATTTTATAAATATTTTGGTCTGTTTCATAAATGTGACGGAACCACTAGCAGACCAGTCACCTAAAATACTGTCCAAAACGGGGTTTTATTGCAATATTAAAAAAGCAAAGCAGGCCAAGTTGGTAATTTTTGGTTTTCTAATAGTGGCAACACTATATCTGTCGAGCCTCAAATGAATTCGCTTCCTATTGGTGAAAAAATGTGACGTTCTCTTGTTGCACAAATGGCGCCACATCTGATTCTTGTCTGAGCTGAGTCATGATTTTTACTAAGACTTAAAATTTCGTATTACTTTGGAAATCGTGATCCATCTTGAATTATGTTTAAGTTTATGAATTCATTACGCATCAAAGTTAATAAGTAGCTATGCTTTTAGACATTTTTACTAATATTATTGCCATTTCATACACAATGTGATTTTTATAGCACTGGTTATGTTTTGGAGCACTAACATTTAAATTTTCCTTAAGCTGACCAGACTGGTCAAGCAAGTTAAGGGAAACCATGATTTATAATAATGTTCAACTTTCTCATTGATTTTGAATAGATACTAAGCCATATTGTGATTTCTTTTAAATCTTTTAATTATAAGTGATGGGTATCCAAAGGTATATTTTGTATTTATTTTTAGTATTCAGACTTTGCGGTAAAACATTTGTGTAGGTGGTAGTTGTTTCCAAAACCTGATCACACTTGATTAACTTGTGTGGTCATTTTTTTTTACTTTGGACAGCCTAACAAAAATGTATGGTAATATCTGAATAAATGTTTGCCTCATTTGTAAGTATGTATCTAAGAATCAGTGTGCCAAAGGCAGCATCGCTCAAATTAAATTTGTGAACACAGTGACCGCTGTAAAGTCAAAATCCGCTTAAGTGGTCCTCTGTTGATTCCGTCACCCTATTTTATTAATTAACCTATTTTTTTTTATGAACGACGTTGAGACTCTTAGCCTTCATCATACCTGCTGTTAAGTATTGATAAGGCTGAGATGAGCTGAGAAGCGAGCCTCTCCAGGAATCCTAATCACTGAGAAACTGGCTATCTTATCTTTAACTACCGGAACACAACAATGCTGAAAACGTTGTTGTCATGGCGTCAGACTAAAATAAATAATATTTAATGCATGACCAACTGCTGGTATTCGTATTACCGTTTAAAGTAAGTTAAACTTTTCATCACATTATGTAAAAATCGCCCCAAGTGGCTTTAGATTGAATGTTGTCAAATAATAAATGAAATACACGGACTTTAAAACCACGACTTATATTATTATTTTCTAGGGAAAGGAGTGCCATTTTTACGAAAGAAGAGAGTCATCGATTATAGTAACTTGTGGGGAAACACAAGCATGTGTTACATAACCCATCAAAACATTTTGTCATTTGTTTTTTTCTTAGAATAAATAAAATGGACCCTGTATTTTATTTTGTCAGATTGACAACCATACCTAGGTATAATATCTGTGAGTTATTTGGTGCAATACAGCCTTTAAAGTCTTAAGGGACGCTCTCAAGCACCGGTCACTTTCCAAATGATTTACTTGACTGCTGATATCGGCTCGACTCTGTTGAAATTAAACAAGTGACTAACCGGAATATGTGAAACTGGCCCTTAATTTCAAAAGCAACATTTAATTCGATGTACCAACAGAACATCTTAATAATAAAATATATAAAAAAAACTTTTAACGACAAAAATAGCAACACTACTCAGCCAAACTGAAAATACCTCCTATTAATCTTTAAGTAATGGGGTTTCTAGACGGGCCATATTATTGTTCAATTGTGTGGCCCGCAACTATATACCTAAGCATCTTGATCTACCGTATGAAGTCAGCGTAAGACAATTAATTAAAATACGGCATGTCTAGAAACCTCATAAACAACAGAAGAGCGAAAAAAGCTCTAAAGCAACGCACCTCATTATCTTGCGAACGGGAAAATCGCCTTTCTATAGAATTCTTGAACTTGTACGAGTGTAGGAAGTCATCGGAGTGGTCGGGCTTGCGCACGGTGCGCAGTGTGGGCTCGCGCTTGCGCCGTCCGTCCAGCGGCATTGGCTCCGGCTCAGGTAGGGCTTCGCCGTCGCCCGCCATCGCCACTGGACCTACTGATACTATAAGTTTGTAAGTCATGACCCAATGCCATAAGTACGGACGTGTGTCTTTGGTCTTTGGAAATCTGGGAGTGATTAGGCAAAAATCGTTTCATTTTTAGGGAGGGGAATGAACACAGAGCTATAAGATGTATCTAAAGATGGTCAACTGCGCATTGCCAGGTGCATCTACAATAGCTTAGCTTATATGTGTCGTACTGTTGTGCCGTGGTGGGCCAATCAATAAACTGGGCCGATCGACATCTACTTGGGCACATTACAATGTGATTTTGCCTATTATTTCATGCTGTGCCCAAAGCAATTATCGGCTTATACTTTGGTCACCCTACAGAATTGATTTGCCATAGCATGCGCGGGCAAATCGGCAAGCGTTGTTTTGCTTGTACGTTATGGCTGCTATTAGACAGGCAAATTAGGAAATGCAGGCAGTGATTCGTGATTATCTTGAATCGTGATGTGCCTAGGCAGATCTCGATCGGCCCAGTAAAACGTTTGGCTTACGACATATACACTACGGTCACACCACGCGTGACGCGAAGATAGTTTTCTTGTGAACACATAGCGGAGTTCTGTTCTGTAGTCATACGCATTGCGTCACCACCTATAAGCAATGGCAGACTATTTTTTTATGAAAATAACGTTAATAGTTACCTCGATCACATTCCATTTGGTAGATATGCTCTGGGGGTCGCTCTGGCTCTAACTCGGTGGGGTAGGGCGGCGCGGGAGGCGGCACGGACGTGATCACGCCAGGCTTCACTGCGAACCAGTGCGAGCTGCTTGAGGACGAAGTTGTCTCGGAGGACGACCCGGGGTGTGACCGAGACTTGTCACGGACCAAACTCTCGCCTGTAAATGGAATGGAATCCTTTAGCAAATGTGTAGAAACCTTTCTTGTTAATCAAACATATCACATCGCTTTAAATATGACAAAAATGGCACATCCATCCTATAAATTGAAGAGCTAAGTTTGTGCAAAAGATTGCGTTGGAGGTGATGGTCGATGGTGGACATGGGAAGCATTTGTTTTGACATTTTATAGCGATATTAGACATTGTTTGTTACAAATAATGTAGAAGAAACCAATCTTTATTCAACATCCTTCAATCAATAAATAATTAACATTTCCTTAATCAGAGTAGCCAATTGTTATAAAAAGCATCACCTTTAGTAACCAAATCGCAGTGCCTCTGAAGGTGCGTCGACAGTTGCGCGCAGAGTCCATCTGCCGGCCCGTAGCCTTGCACTTCGACGAAGAACCGGACGGCTTCCGCAGCCGCCTCCTGGTAGCCAGCCCTGAAGTGCTCCGCTGCCTGCCTCTCAGCCGCTACAACAGAACCCACAGCGAAGATGCAAAATCCTCTTGCTGTGACGGTGACTCCCGACAACATTAGATTCCTTCAGTACACGCCACCAACGAGCATTGACGCCTGCTTGTTCACTGGATAGGTTCCGACCAAAATGAGATTTATGCTGCCACAAAGTGCTACTCAACCTAAGTCCAAATCTAATCTTCTTCTTCTGTACTACTATACCCTACACACTAATTTACTTCCAACTACTATGCAGTCAACACTTCAACAGTATCGGATAAGCAGCTCCAGAAGACGTAAGTAATAAACAACCAAATAATTTATAAACGCTTTAGTATGAATGATTACATTTTGGAGAAGAATCAGCACCTCGTCCATATACATTTTAAAATAGATAATGGATCATGTTTTTACACGTTTTTAAATAAATCGCTAACCGCGACTATTGGGGTGGAAATCTTTTAATTCTAGCTCTAATACAGTGTTCGAAGTTATTTGGATTGTAGCAGCAGATGAACGTTCAATGTCTAGTAAATTAGGTATATGCTGGAGTTTACAGTTAGGAATTTAGAAGATAGATAATAGAAACCTTAATAGTGCCAATAGCAATAATGGAAGTTTATTTATTCGTGAAATCGGTCTTAATATTGCACATTAGCAGTGAGGCACCCAACCAACGTCATAAGTCAGGATACCTATACTTAAGGGCTTGGATGTTCAGGTATCCAGATGACTCAGAACAAAACCTGCTAAAGGCAAACAAGCTAACGATCACGTTTATCACGCGATAAAACTGTAGGATAATGCTCATCGTTGATTTGGTGGGTGGGATGGTTGTTGGTATACTTTGAACTATTCTGAGATTATGTACAGAAAACTCTTTTTAATAAATGAGTTCGTGAAACCAGTTAGGGTATTTCTGTCATGAATCTTAAAACATTTGAAAGTCTGAAGAAAACTAAGTGACGAGTAGATCACATCACACACAGACATAGGGGATTATACATTTAGGGAAAGATTGACTATTACTCTTTCTAAGAACCATTGTAATGATTCAAGTCAAAGACGAAGACTCCTGAAGACTTGGTCGTTCGTGTTACACTAACGAAATGGCTTTACGTAACATTAAAAAAAGATAGATAGCTAGGTTGGTATTCTGCCAGTTTATAGAGATAAATATATTCTGTCATGAGTTTAACTTTTACCTCTAAGGACATAAAATATATTCAAACATAACACCTGAATATACGGCGATGACTGGCCGCTCGGTCTGGTATATTTTGTTGAGTATGATACAATACGTTATGTTATTATCTTCGCAAATTGCAAGTAATATTGATATAATGTACATTATGGTTTTGCAATAAACTATTGAGTATTGAGTAAGGTAAAACCACCAATCGTGGACGGTATAAGGCCAGTTTTCCTACTTTTATCCAAATAAGAGATAACTCATAATACCTACAGATGTAAGAGTACTAGCAAGTGTAAAAAAATGCTACAGGTGATTACTTTATTTATAAAAAGTTTCAAAAATAATCTTACAAAAATATATATTAACTAAAAACTAAAAGCATTTTCATGACCTGATCGTGGGCCGGCGAGATCCAGTCATAGACTGGAGTAATGGACAATAGTACTGAAAAAAAGTTATCGTTTAACTTATGATAGTTCAGGACATTTTTATAATTATATATGAAGATATTTGTACCTACTAATGTGCCGATATTCGCTATAAGACTACTACGCTACTATGCTACGCACAAGAGCGAGCTACTTATTGCGTAATTGGATTAATTTTGCTATGTTTACCTATATTTATTTATTTAAATTAAATTTTATTTAGCATAATTAATCGGATAACATTTTGCAGCCCAAATTGAAAAAAGCATGAGATGTCTCACATTTACCAATTGCCATACTTCAATAAAATAAAATAATAATTTTGCTTCAACGCTATTCATGATAAAATATTCACGATTGGGTTAGTTAGCGCACACTGAACCAATCATGAACATCGTCTGTGTCAGCTTCCGTTACAAAATTAGAAGAAAAGTAAGGGTATAATTAGCATCCTTAACTATTGTATAAAAAATATATAATAAGTTAAAAAACATAAACTTCATGGGGTTTTTGGAAAAATATTATTTTTACGACTCAGGCGCACCCTATTTTAAGAAGAAAATATATTTTTTTTAACGAACCTCACCGGAAAATTTTAAAATGTTTCGTTTTATAAACACAACATGGCCATCTTCTGGCAATTGTTGATAGTATGTCAAAAGAGGTGTGGCTTGTTCAAATAAGTGTTACCAGTTGCATTAGATAACTCAAAGTTTGGTTTTTTTTTATGGAATTTCTTTCAAATGTACAACATTGGAGCGTGGTCCACGATTAGGGATTTTACGCTACCATTTCATTCCATTGTCATTCTCAACAGAATTTCATCATTACAGGCTTATGGTGGTCCATACACCTCAAATGATAAACGGATACCACTAGACTTCAGTGTCCAGCCTGCTCTGGCACACCTTCCTAGTTACATACCATTTGATAAATCGTTTCCGTTGTACACACCATTAGCTCTATCCTGGAGGAACTTGAGATGCCTGATTGCCATCTCTATGATCTCCGTCTTCTCAACCCTGCCTCGTCCTTTCTTTAAATATTCTGGAGGGATGAGCCTGGACAGGTCTGCTAGGCAGTTGTTCATCCGGTCCCGCCGCCGCTTCTCTATTATCCGATGCGACATTGGGTCTTGCTGTAGAAAGAAAAGTCGAATATAAAAATAAAGGTCACCTTTAAACGGCGCCCAGTGATTGGTTTTGGATCCAAATAATAGCTGCATATTAGGATATTTTATTTATTATAGTCTAGTCACACAATAAAAAAAACCAGACAAGTGCGAGTCTGAATCGCCAGCCGAGGCACAAAGGACAATGCCACAAATGGAGGGTTGGCGCCTTTTCGAAATATATAATAGCTCTTTACCTATATAAATATTGCCGATTTTTAATCAACTTCAAAAAAGAAGGAGGTTATCTATTCGTCGCGTATATATATTTTTTTATGTATTTACATCGATTACTCGAAGACGGCTGGACCGAATATGATGATTCAAACGTTATTAGATTAGGGGGCCTACCATCAACTGTAATGCGAATCATTTTAGGTTTCTTTCAGGTAGTAAGAGCGGGACGCCGCTAGACGCTATGGCAGCATCCCACTCTCACAACCTACAATGAATTGCATTACAGTTGATGGTAAGGCCCCAGTTCTGTTCCCAAGTGGGTCCCATTTTCTAAGATTTCGAAATCAGTATTTTTTAGGAAATCTCAAAAATACCGTTGCAAAAACCGCAAGACGGCAATAAAATTCACTAGATGGCGCTGCTTATCAGTCAAGCGGAAAGGCGGTTAAAAATTTTGAAATAAATAGTAGATTATTAACCAAGGGGATAAAGCAGTGTCTTCTGTCGCGGGTGACGATTTAAAACGCGAGTGTAACGAAGGACTCGAGGTTTACTCCTGAGCGTAGCGAAGGTATTCCTTTTTCAAAAAGATGTGTAATGCTTTATATACAAACTCAATGGTGTAAACACAGATGTAGTTCAGTATAAATTTCGGTAAGTATTCCAAATTTAAATCACATTCTCCCCCTAGAGGATGAATGAAATTCAGGACAATTTTCTTTCCCTGTTTTTAACAGATTAAAAATGACTATTGTTATGTTCGCTTTTTGTGGCATAGAATGTCACTTTTTTGAGCAAGTGGTACGAAAAATCTTTTTATAGAAAAAATTTAACATAAGAGTAAGAAAACCGACTTAAAAAATCAAAAAGTAAGAAATAAACCTTTTGTTGGAGTCGGTGCCAGCCGACGAATTCTACAATGAATTTTATTTTTCTTACCTACTAGTAGCACCACGGGCAAGTGGTATTACCCGTAGTTCAACTGGTAGTACCACGGGCATTTTTCTTGCCCGTAGTACTACCAGTAGGACTAGGAAAAAGCAGAGTTGCAAGGTAGTTCCACTAAATGCGGTGCCACGGGAACTTGAATTCGGACCCGTCCGTGGCACCCTGGGTACAAGTTGTCCTTCAAACAAACGAAAAAACCAAAAGCAATTTTTTTACGAATTATAAATTTAATAGCTGACCAAGGAGAGGTGAATGACCTTCTTTGCACACTTATCTGGCACGGATTATATAAGGCGACTTTGATTTAAATGATTAGGAGGTGGTCAGGTCAAGTGTTTACAATCTATGAAAAATAATTAAATACCAATTATAAAAAAAAACTTTCAATAATTAAGTGAGTTTGTAATCTACTATTTAATATTTTTCAGTGTATCTAATTAATTACCAATCTTAAACCTTGAATAATGAAAAAAAGAAGAACAATTAAATAAACTATTTAAAAACAGCTGATATTACGCTCGTTTGCCCGCACTGCGCGATTGACTGGTCGCGGCCGGCCGGCCGCAACCAGTCAGCTGAGAGCAATATGTACCTTACCTACTATGCAGCAACGCTACCGTCTACCGTTGTACGAATTCGTCTAAGGTGCAGTAAAGGCTAACGTTTAATGGCTAGATCTAGTTACTGGCTACATTGTAGGTAACTATGTACTCGTAGGTAATGAATGTACATAGTACAACACTCATAATAAAAAGTGTAGGTATCCTATGATTCTACCTATAACTTTTTAATTTTGCGAGGATATTTCTCTCATTGATGAAATGACGGTGGCCAACACCTTAGAAAGGCGAATATAATAGAAAGATTAGACGTGGCCTCATAGGTATCTGTAGACATATTGAAATATTGAGATACATACATTGTAAAAATTATAGGCCATTCTTATAAGCCAGATAAAATTGCAAAATTTTAACATTAATCTTGAAAATAATAGTGATGAATTGGTAATATTATTATGATACGGTTTAGAAACGTGCTGTCTCAGTAACTATTGTTCGTATTTAAATACTCTACCCATTTAATAAAGTCTGAATGGTGTGCAGGCATTTTATAAAATCTAGGTACTTAATATTATAAATAATTCAGGAATTGAGTCTTGCAGTTTTTTTCCAAGGTTTTCCCGAAATGCAGTTTCTAAAACTTAAGGATATTTTTTTCTAGTTTTCAGATTTTTTCCTGTAGGTACTTGTAGTAAAAGAAGATATTACTTGCCAAATTTCATAATTCTAGGTCAACGGGAAGTACCCTATGAATTTTTAATTCCCTTAAGAGTGTCGAAATCTACGTTTTTTGCAACATAAACGGTCCTATCTTTTTTTTACGTAAATTTACAAGTTTGATTTTTTACCCCTTCAACAGATTGTTGACCTGAATAAATGGTTTTAATTTTTTGTCTCTAAATGGTCCTATAGTATCAATTATTACAAATTTAACGTATTATCACTTATTTCGTAATCATAAATATAACCAAAATTAAAATTATAAAAAAATCGATTATTAAACTTCACGTCACTATTTAATTCAGTGTCAGTTTCTGAATTAGAATCAATATAAATATTGAAAATTGAAACGGGTATTAAACGCGTAGAAACGTGATAGATATTTCACCTACCTAATTTTCCCGACGACGTTTCGGCCAAGTTACATCGGCCGTGGTCACGGGCTGACTGGAGATGCGATGCTACGTTTAAAAGTGTATATAGCAAACCGCTACGGGTCGGAGGTTGCAAAACAAGTGCGTCATCTAGAGTTTTTGCGAAAAAGGAGTGCAAAAATAGAAACGTCGTTGATATTTTTTAAAAAGTGTCGCGACCGGGACGTTTTACCTTTGTGTGTTCGAATAAAAACGCGTAAAGACATTGCTTTTTCGCAAAGAATTTTGACAAACGCGAGTGTACGTCTCCTAAAACAGTTAATACAAAACAAACACAGTGAATTGGACAGTGTAAAAAAGGAGTTATACGGATTACATTTAAAGTGTAGTTATGTTTTATCGCGGGGGATTTTGATTTTTGTGACCGAATAACATTTCTACAAGCTAGCCGTACTTTCGAATTATGCAGTTTAAGCCACGAACAAAAGTTATCGAAATTGCTAAAATGTCGTAGTTCAAATAAAGGTCCGGTTACACCAGATCATCTTAAAAATACGGTTGTGAATCTTTCCCATGTAAGTTTAGACGAAACTACCGTTAACATCTTGGCCAAAGGTTTGAATTTCGTTCCAACACCCAAACGAATACCATTTGAAAACGTGATTGGTAGTGTCGAAGAAACGATAGTACGTAATAAAATACCACCGAGTGAGGCAGATACGCTGAGACAGGATGTCACAGTCATTTTACGGAAATCGAAGCTTCCAACTTCCAACATTACGATGGAAGAGCGTCATGCGTTAAAAAACATCCGTGATAATAAGGATATTTTAGTGCTTAAGGCCGACAAGGGCAACGCCACCGTTGTGATGAACACTTCTGATTACGAACAGAAAATGGGTTAGTTGTTACTGGATAAAAATGTATACAAGCCAGTTTCGTACAACCCCAAGGCCAGAGTAACCCGCCGAATAAGAACTCTAATTCAAGAGAACCAGGACCTTTTCACAGAAGACGAGTACGAAAATCTACACAGACCAAAGGCACACCAACCACCGAAACTATTTTTATATTGGTATTGGTGATGGGCTCTTTTCTCCGCATTTAGACTCCCATTTGGTCCGTTATGCGTGAACATAGCATCGGTATGGCTAGTCAAGCCATCCCAGCTCCTTCCAGAAGCGCAGAAGCCTCCTGGGGCGTTCACAGGCTTCTAGGAGGGACCTCACGTCTTTGAGGATTTCTGCCCGTTGTGCGGCCAAACCCACGCACTCCAGGATCACGTGGGCGGCTGTTTCCTCTGCGTCCAGGCATCCCCTACATAGGGGGCTGTCTGTCGCATTCATGATGAATAGTTGTCGGTTTAAAGTTAGGTGACCTGTAAGTGTGCCTACAACTATTCGGAGGTCTGGACGATTAAGGCTGAGCAGTCTACAGGTCATCCGCGGCGAGACTGCAGTCATCGCCAACTTGGACTGTCTACAGCTTGTTTGATCTACCCAACGCTTATTATGTGCAGCACGAGTACGCTGTCTTACCCATGAGCGCAGTTGGCTGAACGGGAGTGGCAGAATGGGTATGGGTCCAGCCACTGTTGTGGAGGATCCCCTTCTTGCCAGCTCATCGGCGGCATCGTTCCCGTGTGATCCACTATGCCCTTTAATCCATTGTAGGATTACTCTGTTGTTGGATGCTAAACGATCCAATACTCGGTGGCATTCGTAGACAATACTGGAGTTGATCGTGTTGGCCTCCAGTGCTGTTAGGACGGCCATACTGTCGGTCAGTAGTCAGTATGCGGATGTTCAGTTCTTTCATACCTCTAGACAGGGCCGTGGTAGCTGCGTTTACTATTGCAACACATTCGCATTGAAATATCGAACTGTGTTGGCCTTGTGCTAGTGATGTTTTGATATTTAGGTCTTGTGAGAATACTCCGGCTCCAGTGCCAATATCCATCTTGGAACCGTCCGTATAGATTCGGACTTCATGTATGCCAGAGTAGTCTTGGTCACTTTCAAATAACTGTATTTGGTAATTCTTTTCGAAAATGTATTGTTTAGGGATCCTGTCGCATGGGGCAGCGATTAGTGACTCATGTTTTGCTAGATTATTCCACAATGTGGAGTGAGGACCCTCTTGGTTGTACCACAGACCCATGTGTTTAAGCCTTATAGCAGCCATGGAGGCTTCCTGTTGTATAAACAGGTCCAGGGGTGTTAGATCCAGGGCTACTTCAAGGGCGACTGTGGGGGTAGTTCGCATGCAGCCGGTTATCGCAGAGCATGCCAATCTTTGGAATTTCTGCAGCTTGTTGATTACGGTGCGTTGCTCTGTTTTAGACCACCAGGCAACGGCTCCGTATGTGATTATGGGCCGTATAACAGTTTTATACAGCCACATCGTTATTTTCGGTGATAGCCCCCAGCTTTTGCCAAGCAGTCTTTTACGCAAAAGATGATGGTGGCTTTGTTTAGTTTTCCTTCGAGATGTCTATTCCAGAGGAGTTTGTTGTCTAGTATCACCCCTAGATACTTGACTTCCTTGCTAAGGGACAGACTGGTATTGAAAAGTTTAGGAAGTCTAAGGTTGCCTAGACTCCGTTCCGTCTTTGTTGGGTTCACTGTTAGATTGTGTTTGATGCACCACTGTTCGACGACCTTCATTGCGGACCTCATTCGGTCACATATTACACTCTCAACTCGTCCGCTGATGAGTATGGTCAGGTCGTCTGCATAGCCTACTGTGAGGAAGTTGCGGTCGTTGAGCCAGCTAATCAGCTCGTTGACCACAATATTCCATAAAAGAGGTGAGAGGACACCCCCTTGGGGACATCCTTTTGCTACTACCCCTCTAGTGGTACCATTCACAGTAATTTGTATAGCTCTGTCTCTTAACATGCTGTCAATCCACCCGGCAATAGTGGGATCGACACCATGTTTGGAGAGGGCCTGGCTTATGCTGGTAAAGTTGGTTTTGTCAAAAGCTCCTTCGATGTCGATGAAGGTGCCTAGTGTTGATATTTTGTGTTTGAGATTGCCTTCTATATAAGAAACCACCTTATGTAGGGCAGACTCTGTTGATTTGCCTGCAGAATAGGCATGTTGGTTTGGATTTAAGGGGTTCCTGACTAATGCAGTGCTCCTTATTTCCCTGTCTATTAGTCTCTCCAGCGCCTTTAAAAGGAATGATGTGAGGCTAATTGGTCTGAATGATTTAGGTTGAGTGTAGTCTCCTTTGTCGGGTTTAGGGATAAAGACTACTTTGACTTCCCTCCATTTCATAGGAATGTAGCGGTGTGCTAGGCAGCTTCTGTAGATGGCCACGAGGTGGTCAATAAGACCTCCGTCGCTCCACCTCATCAGCCCTGGAAAAATTCCATCTAGGCCCGCTGATTTGAATGGGAGGAAGCTGTTGATTGCCCATCTTACTTTTTCAGGGTTGACAACCTTGTGGGTGGTGGTCCAATCGGTTCCAGCAGGTAGATTCTCATCTTTTTCTTCCCATGCGTTACTTTCCGTTATGCGGCATCCTGGGAAGTGAGTGGTCATTAACAGTTCTGAAGTGTCTTGATCTGTTTTGGTGTAAGTTCTGTCTGGATTTTTCAGGAAACCAAGGTTGTGTGTTGGTTCGCTGCACAGGATGTTTTTCACTCTGTTAGCCTCACTGTTGATTTCAATATTGGTGCAGTAGCGTCTCCAGCATTCTCTTTTCCTGAGGCGGATACGCTTCCTGTAGTTGTATTGGGTTTGTTTGTAGGCGTCCCAATCGTGCGCTTCTCGTGAGTTCTTTGCTTTGTTGAACAACTTTCTTACCTTGCGGCGTAGTTTCTCCAGATCAGGTCCCCACCAATGAGACTTGTTGTTTGGCTGGGAGCTGGGAGTGGAAAGTGGGCATGTTTCTTCAAAGCTGATGATTAATGTTGTTGTTATGCGATCAACGTGGTTATCAATATCCGATTTTACCGCGTGAGTTGTAGGTGTGTCTAGACACCTTAGCTTCTCTGCGGTCAGAAGCTCATACTTACGTCGGTCCATCTTACGTGGATTACGTCGGGGCTTCGGCGGTGTGAGGGTCATATTTAGGTTGTACTTGACCCAGCAATGGTCGGAACACGACGCCTCGTCAGATACATGCCAATCGGAGATGTGGTGAGTCGCGTGTTCGCTCGCTAAAGTAAGGTCAATGATTGTCTGGGCTCGTGATGTTACGAAAGTCGGTTCTGAGCCCCTGTTGATTATGTTCATATTAGTCGCGAGTAAAAAAGAAACGAATTCCTCACCTCGCGTGTTGTTTTCCTTGCTGCCCCATAGCACATAATGTGCGTTGGAGTCAACTGATATGATCAGCTCCAGTCCCTCGCGCTCGCAGTGTTGAACCAGCTCGACCAATTCGGGGGCAAACCGAACCAACCGAAACTATATGGCCTACCGAAAGTACACAAGTCCGATGTGCCGTTGAGACCAATCGAAAGTCAAGTTGCGTCTCCTATACGACTTAGCCAAGCATCAAACCTCACTGTTGATTTCAATATTGGTGCAGTAGCGTCTCCAGCATTCTCTTTTCCTGAGGCGGATACGCTTCCTGTAGTTGTATTGGGTTTGTTTGTAGGCGTCCCAATCGTGCGCTTCTCGTGAGTTCTTTGCTTTGTTGAACAACTTTCTTACCTTGCGGCGTAGTTTCTCCAGATCAGGTCCCCACCAATGAGACTTGTTGTTTGGCTGGGAGCTGGGAGTGGAAAGTGGGCATGTTTCTTCAAAGCTGATGATTAATGTTATTGTTATGCGATCAACGTGGTTATCAATATCCGATTTTACCGCGTGAGTTGTAGGTGTGTCTAGACACCTTAGCTTCTCTGCGGTCAGAAGCTCATACTTACGTCGGTCCATCTTACGTGGATTACGTCGGGGCTTGGGCGGTGTGAGGGTCATATTTAGGTTGTACTTGACCCAGCAATGGTCGGAACACGACGCCTCGTCAGATACATGCCAATCGGAGATGTGGTGAGTCGCGTGTTCGCTCGCTAAAGTAAGGTCAATGATTGTTTGGGCTCGTGATGTTACGAAAGTCGGTTCTGAGCCCCTGTTGATTATGTTCATATTAGTCGCGAGTAAAAAAGAAACGAATTCCTCACCTCGCGTGTTGTTTTCCTTGCTGCCCCATAGCACATGGTGTGCGTTGGAGTCAACTGATATGATCAGCTTCAGTCCCTCGCGCTCGCAGTGTTGAACCAGCTCGACCAATTCGGGGGCAAACCGAACCAACCGAAACTATATGGCCTACCGAAAGTACACAAGTCCGATGTGCCGTTGAGACCAATCGAAAGTCAAGTTGCGTCTCCTATACGACTTAGCCAAGCATGTCGCGTCAGTACTGCAGCCACTAGTGGGAAAAACATCGTCCTTTGTAAAAAACGCACGTCATTTTGTGGAGATCATAAAGGGCCTCACGTTGGAACCAGGAGAAATAATGGTGAGTTTTGATGTCGAATCATTGTTTACCAATGTTCCAATTAAGGAGTGCCTGGAGGTGGTGGAGGAAATTCTGATAGACAAAGAGATGCTCATTTATGTCGATCTGCTGAAAAATTGCTTGGAAGGGAACTACTTCCTTTTCCAAGGCCAGTACTACCTCCAAATAGATGGCGTCGCCATGGGGAGTCCAGTAGCCCCGGTACTTGCCAATATATGGATGGAACACTTCGAGAGAAAGGTGCTAATTGAACCCTCTATCATACGGCTTTGGAAGAGATATGTGGACGACATTTTTTGCATCCTAAAAGGTAGTGAGCTAGAAGTAGATTGTCTCCTGCAGCATCTGAATTCCATTCACCCAAAGATGAAATTCACCTCTGAGTTGGAGGTTGAGAGAATATAGCCATTTTTGGATGTCGAGATCAGAGTGAAGTCTGATGAGTCCGTATCACATTGTGTTTACCGCAAACCAACGCACACAGATAGATACCTACACGCAACGTCGCATCACCATCCTCGTCATTTGCAATCCGTGATCACTTCTTTAAAAAACCGAGCCTACGAACTCTGTGACCCTGAACACGTAGAAAAGGAGTTGGCCCATGTTCAGGAGGTACTGAAGAGAAACGGATATCAAGTGCACGGACGACACAAACAGCCAAAAAGGAAGCATAAGCATCCTGAAGTGAAGAGACAACCTGCCTATATGCCTTATATTAAAGGAGTAACTGACAAGATCGGACATGTATTACGTCATTACTCTATACCGACGATATACACTCCTGGCTTAAAGGTCAATAGCATAGTGGGCACGCCGAAGGATGTCTTACCATTACAAACACCTGGTGTGTACAAGATAGACTGCAGTTTTGATAGCTGTTATATTGGTCAGACTAAACGTGCTATCACTGAGAGGGTCCGTGAACACATCACAGCTGTTAAAAACCGCCAAACTACTAAATCAGCGATTGCAGAACATTTACTAGAGAGTGGCACAAATCACTGGATAGAATTTCACCGCACTCAGGTTCTTTCCACGGATCGTCATTTTTATTCACGGGTGGTTCGTGAAGCAATTGAAATTAAAAAACATCCTAACAATTTCAATCGTGAGGACGGTTTTAAATTGTCTACAACCTGGAATCCTGTGATAAAAAACGCTTTTGATGCGCGGTTATCTAAGAATCAGAATACGGCTGCGGTACAGAATAGGGACACTATTAGTGTTGTGTGTGACGGTACGTGGAGAAAAAACTGGACGGTGGATGAAGACTCCACCTCGGACGACGGCGAGACGTAGCATCGCATCTCCAGTCAGCCCGTAACCACGGCCGATGTAACTTGGCCGAAACGTCGGGAAAATTAGGTAGGTGAAATATCTATCACGTTTCTACGCGTTTAATACCCGTTTCAATTTTCAATATTTATAATGCAACGAGAAAGTTCAAAAGTGTATAGAATCAATATAATTTGGCGTTTCGGCGGGTAATAATAAGTTTAAGGTTTCTTTATGGAACGGTTTGGATGTCTTTTTTGGTGGTTTCCTCATACCAGTTATGAGAGGGTTTGATGTCAGAAGCAGTCTACCTACGTACTAAAAAAATATGAAAAATACATCCGCGGTATTCCACGGCAACTTTTACATTGAGCGTATTTACTTGAGGTACTGGATTTGTCTTCTTCAATTATATGTATATTATTATGTCATTGCATTAAAAAGCTTAGAAGATAACTAAACCTCTCAAAGATTATATTCAAAACGCCTAAATTCACATATTTTCTATGACCTTTTGTTCTTTACAATAAATACTAAGAGCGGGAGTCGAGTCAAATACAATTGATGTCATATGATGCGCGATACAATTAGCCATTTAAGCGACCAAATTGTTTTTCAATATCAACGATTTTGCGAAAATGGTTTTTGGCCAGATTTTAGGCTCGAATACCCGTACGCCGGACGGAGTCGGCGCTCGGCGCACAGCGCAGCGCATGTTACAATGGACAATATTTCATTTTCTATAAAGCACTAAAATAAAAAAAACCATTTCGAGGTTTTAGTGTCATAAGCTTACAGTTTTTATTTTAGAATTTTCTGATCGGTAATTTGTGAGATATTAAATAAAAACTAAAATGTAGTCCAAATCGAGAAAGTCAGGCATTTGATCCCGTCATTCCTTTGCATTTCTGTCTAATCTTAGAATTATTCTAAGTGTCTGATATAAAAAAAAGTGGTTCTCTCTGGCTGAGTTGACAATGACAGTCAATTCAAGTAGTGAAAGAGCGTCAAAATCTAAGATATCGATATTCGATATTTTCTAATTCACATAATGCCAATAAAAACCACATGAAAAAACAGTTTGTGATTGTTTTGAGTTTTTTGTATATACATTGTTTTTATGATTATTGCTAAATAGATTTACTTTTTATGTTTGCTAGGTAAACCACCACGCGACGCCAGGCATGTGGACCACGGGTCAGAAATTTGTGTGTGTTTAACGAAGTGGTTCTTTTTTGTTCCACTAATGAAATACCAGACCTTAAATTTGAATATGGTTTGATAAACATTTCAATTCTAAATACCCAAAATGTTTATATTGTTTACGAACGCAAATTTGTGCGTATAAATTTAAATTTATATTTTTTTTCGTTGTGTTTTTTTTTTCTTAACCAAATCTTTAAAACATGTTTTGGTTTAATAACGAAAATTACAACTTTTACGTAGTTATCGATATTTAAGTTCTGCCGCTGTCACATCACTACTAGAAACCATTGTCAGTTTTTTTTTAATCCGAAATAAGCAACAGCCTTACCAATTTAACTTCCTGAGAACGCACTTACGCTCTTTTAGAATGAGCCAGTTTTGAAATACTGATTTAAAACACAAATATAATGCTCAAAATAAAAAATAAAAATACGTGTCTCACATCTAGTTTTGTTATGCATATGAAAATTTGCATTATATATTTTTGAAATGTTGTCCATTGCAGGAGGAAATTAAAACATCTGTAAAGAAGTTAAGGTCTATATTATTTGCATGCAATTTACGTAGCCGACCCGGGTGCGTGGATGCCGCGGCTCCTCGCGCACGCCCATGCAAATATAGGACTTAAGTTTTTTACGGATATTTAAATTTCCTTCAGCAATACATAAGGGTTCCTTTTTTTCTTTAGAGGTTCGGAACCTTAAAAACAGGCAATGTCAGCAGACTTGCCCTCGATATTGAGATCTACCCTTCTTAAAGTAGGCTCCGGCCTGGTACTCTGCCTTTGCCTTGTCCTTCGACTATAGCGCAGCGTAGGACGATCTTATTATGTTGTAACTAGTAGTCTAGCGTAAAATAAAAAATATTATGGGGCAATTTCAGTAAAATTGCTCTCGAGAACTCCCGCTTTGAGGCAGGCTGGTTGGTACTCTGCCTCGTCCTCCGACGACGGGTCCGCACCGCAAAATATAATTTATTCTGTTTAAACTCGCGATTGCTGTTCTATACACGCAATAAAAATAAAAACGGGCAATTTCAGTAGACTTGCCCTCGAGACCTTCCCCTTCTTGAGGTAGGCGCCGGGTGGGTACTCTGCCTCGTCCTCTGATGGCGCCGCCGCGAAGTTGAGTTGCTCCGCCAATCGCCCGAAGCCATCGTTTGAGTTGTAACTGTGGACAAGGATAAGACTTTCTTGAGTAAAGCTAAATTATTGGGGAGGAAAACAGAACAAATGGCGCGATCACTGCTGGTACTCAAAATCTGTTGATTAGTCTATTTCTTGTGAAAATTATCAGTAAGTATGCCACAGTGGCGACTCCTCTAAGTCGGCGAGGTTGGCCAAACCAAACATGAACAAAATAAATATATAACTTTATCTATATCAAATAATATAAACACGCTACAAAAAAAATATATATATATATAAATGCACTACTCTTTTGAATTTATCACGCGCCACTTGGTCGCGCTCTGTCAGTCAGTGTTGCCGGTGCGGATCTTTTGGTCCGAATTCGGATCCTGGAAGCCCTTGGCGGAACTTTGTCGGATCTTTTGTGAATTTTGTATTAGTAATAAAAAAATATTGCAGTGAAAGAGCAGTTCCCAAGAAAAGTTTTAGCCTTCTTTTAGTTTTGTCATTTTCAAATGCATGTCTCAAAAGAGAATTTAGGAAAGTAACGATGTTCTGTTTATATTGTTTTCCTACCTATAATATGAATTAAATACCTGCACTATTTGCGCACTGGTGATAATGAACGCGACAAAAGGAACAAAAGAAGGAGTAGGTACTTACTGAATTTTGATACCATAGATTTGTCATTGGTCTCCGCCTTATCGGACATACAAACATCGGATCAAAAAATGTGATCACGAGTTTTGACGTTTTTCTACAAACAACTGACTTAGTGGCTAGGGATGATTGTTGATGCCGTATGCCGTTGTCACAGTATACTGTGCGGCAGAGTACAACGGTAAAGAGCTAAATGTATGAGGGTGGTATCTAGTTGTAGTAACGGGGAGACCAATAATAACTCTTTGTTTGATACTTATAGTCGGATTTTTTATTCAGTAGAGTGATTGGACTGGTTGTCAATGCCACTTTGTAAAAATTATGTTGAATTAAAATGTAGCTATAGTGATAATATTGAATTTGTGTGCGTGAATGGAACTTACTGAACTGGAACTGCAGTTAAAAGCAGGATTATTTTTACAAAGCGACACCTGTCAAATAAAGGTACTGAATAAAAAGTTTATATTAAGATACACATTATAATATATTGTTGTAATTGACGTGGGCGCGCGCGGAGGTGCTGCACAATACACAACTGTCGTTTCTTGTTTGTTTTTTTGGCAATCCATTTGTTGGAAGCGGGGTTAATTGTCTATTTTTAAAATCTATCGCAATCCCTTTCAATTCGTCATTTGAAAGATATGCACATACTTCAGGCCGTCACTATTTGACATTTGATAGGGATTGTGATCTGGACGCGTTTTGAAAGGTATTGAATGAACGAAATTGAACTGTCTAAGCAAAGTGACAGACGAAAGATACTTTCAAATGTATGGAGAATTGTCAAATGAAGTGTCAAACAACATTGGTTCCGAAAGGGATTGTCATGCCGATATAGTCATGTTACACAATTCCATAAATAACTATCACAATCACAATTCCTTTGAAAGGGATTTTGAAATTGGACAATTATGAGGCGGATCCTAACGAAAGAAATCGGATCTTTTCATTTGAAAAATCGGGATAAATCACAACATGCTGCCGGCAACACTGCTGTCAGTCCGCCGTCAACGCTCGTGGCGGCAGGTAGTGTCGCAGACGCACATGAGATAAAAATTCAAAGATGGGTCGTGCGTTATCTCGTGATGTAAAAACCGTCATTTTTAAAGTAGCTGAATATTTTAAGAAAAGAAAAGCAGACAGAGAAAGCTTTGAATTCAAAAGTGATGCGAATATTGCTAAAATTGTTGACGAAATGGAAGATGAAGTTGAAACAGAATCTATCTCGGAATAACTACTTATACTAATATCTATTTGTTTGTAATTATAATAAATTTTCAATAAAACATATCCTGATTTAATTTTACTTTCTTTTTTTTTATGATTTTGTATTTTTTGCATTTTTCAATGCTATTTTTATACCTAAGGTAAATTTTAAATAGAAAAATATTGGAAAAAATTAACTCGGCCACAAGTGAATTCTCAGACGGGAATCGAACCCGCGACCTTTGGAAATCCGGTCCAATGCTCTAACCGCTGAGCTACCGAGACTTGCGAATGACTTGAGATTCCCGTCTGAGAATTCACTTGTGGCCGAGTTAATTTTTTCCAATATTTTTCTATTTAAAATTTACCATTAGTTCTTATTCATCAACGGCCTAGATATTTTAATACAATATCGAGTATAATGTAGATTACATTTTTATCAACTAATAAGATAATACAACTATAATACATTATAATTCATTTTCATTCACTAAAGAGCCTCCGACCACCGTTTCGCCACAAGTCTTGCCTAAGAAATGTAAACTGATATCGTAAGATTTGTCCGACGTGTATTGATCTCATGTGAACTCATGCTCTTTTTTCCCCGGCTCCCACCTCGCCGCGCATTATCTCAGGGAGTGCGCAGCGCGGGGTCATACTATAGTCACTCGCGAACCCCGACTGAGTGTGTGTTCTATCTAAAGCGCTGCTTCCAAAATATTGAAAAATGCCGTCTTGCGCTATTATTACTTGCAGAGCGAGAAGTCAAAAGTGTAATGTAGCCAATGGAGGGATTTCATCGGTAATAGTAGAACTTCTCATAATAACGATATTTCATTCAATCTTCGTAAAACATGATCAAAACGAAAAACAACATAACATCTTTCTGAAAAATATACATGGCCGGCCAAGAACACTCGCGATTTTTACTACAACGTTTGTAGCGCGTAATGTACACTGCAAACGATATAGCGACGAAGCCTATTCATGGTATATCTCCAAGCACTCATCGCATGACCCTAGTGCTGTGGTATGCATTATATGGAGAGAATGGTCAAGTGTTTATAGGCAAATCAGTAACGTAAATTTTTATTGCTTAAAAAAATATTAATTTGTTTTCAAGAGAGACAAGTTAAGTGTAAGCACATATTAAGTTTCTTCGCGCACTCATAATTGAAATTAAACAACTTTTGCGGAATAATTAGTGCGATTTATTTACCCGAAATATATACTTGGTACCATAATTTTTCGGTTTATTTGAGGTTTTTTTGGTTTCCCGACTAGCTACTTACAAGTCTACCTTCACAAAGTTGATTTATTATTGCGTTCGGAAACGGTTAAGATAATTACTAAAAGTTAATAATTTTTACTATGGCAACAATATTGAGTTTAATATTTTGATTTGTTTGTATTTAAATTATTTATTAACAAAAGAAAAACCTAATGATTCTACTGGCAGTTCACAAATTAGGAGGACTTTCGAAGAAAGATACTATTAAGAAAACTTCGAAAGCAGGCCGACCTCCATCTTTAAGTTCGTTATTTATCTACAAAAAGAGCTTACCGAATCGAAACGTCGGGAAATAAAAAAAAAGAAAAATTATAGTACCAAACATATATTTCGGGTAAATAAATCGCATTAAATATTCCGCAAAAGTTGTTTTATTTCAAATTAAGTGTGTTTAATGACTCGTTTAATATTGATTACATATTATTATTATATAATATATATAATAAAATATAATATAATAGCAACCGAGCAGAATGGCTTTCAAAAAAACAAATTCTCACTCATAAAGTCAATCCTTAAGAGAGTATAAATAAAAATCTGACTACAACAACACTGTTCTTTGATCTAAGCAAGGCATTTGATTTTGTTGATCATGAAAGTCTTTTATATAAGCTTGAATCGATAGGGATAAGAGGTATTCCTTTGAGTTGGATCCGTTCTTACCTCAAAGATCGGCAACAGTGTGTAATGATCTCTAAGTTAAATAGCAAAAACGAATTGGTCTTATTTCTTTCAGAATATTTAACTAATGAATGCGGTGTACCACAGGGGAGTATTTTAGGACGTCACGAGCACGCAAGCTGTAGGAAAGTGGTTAGAAAATAATAATTTACAATTGAATTTGACTAAGACTAATTACATTAATTTTAATATTAATACAAATATGACATTTCATATTAATTATAAAGATTCAAATATTAACGAAATCAATAAATCAAAAATTCTCAGCCTCACAATTGACAAAGATTTAAACTGGACCGCATACATTGAACATGTTTGTTTATTGTTTCGCCGAAAAAGAGTCTACTTATGCTACGTCACGAGTTCTTCACCTATCAAAAATATATGAGACTGGAAGAATATTTCCAAAAAGTTATTAACCTATGCAAACAATGTGAATTCGAAGATTTAACGGAAAGTTTGACAGTAACAAAGTTAATTGCAGGGCTTGATCAAAAGTACAACAACTTCAAAACAAAACTTATTACTGAGGAAGATGACAAACTAACCCTTACTTATGTGATGAAATACTTAATATGTGCGGAAGCATCCAGACAGTTTGTAGAAACTCAGAAGAGTGATATTGGAGAGGAAGCAACTGTTTACTATGGTGGTAACACGGACTAAAGGGGACCAGTCATGGCAAAACTTGCCATAAATGCAGTAAATTAAATCACTTCAGTAAAATGTGTCGGAGTGCCACAGCAAGTAAGAAACAAATTCATATACTACGGGAGGAGGAGACTCCTGAAGAGGGTCTGCAAGGTGATGATTTCTTCATAGGAAGTATATCAACAGGTAATGAAATATTGCAAGACTTTACAGTAAACAATGTGGGAATTGTGATGAAAATTGATACTGGAGCGGCATGCAATGTAATAGGTAGTGAATTATTTAAATAAATTAGTGTTAAAGACTCTGAGATTCAATACTGTAATAAAAAAAATAGTACAACTGGATGGTAAGAGAGTGCCAGTGCGAGGTACATGCTGTTTAGAAGTTATTCATCCAAATAAAAACAAATATAAAATAAAGTTTTTTGTCATAGAGGGTAAAATTCCAACTTTACTAGGATGTCAAACATGTTTACAATTTGAGTTTGTTTCAGCCAATACAGATTTAGTAAAAGTACTTAACCTAAGTTGTAAAAATGATAATACCTCCATGTTTATTAAAAAAAAAATGATTTCTGTTGCTTGTTCGATGGGGGTCTTGGATGTGTCCCAGGAACCAACAAAATACAATTAACTGATGAGGCAGTACCAGCAATACAGGCTGCAAGACGAGTTCCATTTTCACTATTGTCTGAGCTACGGGAAGAACTAACCAGAATGGAGACAATGGGTATTATAGAGAAAGTAGAAAAACCAACAAAATGGGTAAATAATATTGTTTTAGTAAGGAAACCAAATGGTAAGTTGCGTATATGTATAGATCCGAGAGAATTAAATAAATATGTTATTGAACCAAAATTTTTATTGCTAACAATTGATGAAATTAAAAGTAAAATGCAAAATGTTAAAGTGTTTGCACTGTTAGATTATTTGTATAATATTATAAATGCGAAAGTATGTTTGTTTCTCCTTCCTTCACGTCCTAAATAAGCAGCCAAACATAGGATACTTTTTATCACGGGAACGGGGACGGAACCAAGCGGGTGAAACCGCGGGCGGAAACTAGTTAATAATGTTGAAATAGGAACCTATTTAATTACCTACACTTTATAAATAATATTAATTGATTTATATGTCCTATCATCAAAGAAACTAAAATTATAATTAAAAATAAATAAAGTAAGTTTGTTTTTTTTATTTTGATTGAGAATATGTACCTACTCAACATAATAAATAATAATGATTTATTATGTTAATGAAATAATATCTATACAATTAAAGGCATACCTAGTGTAATTTTAGTTTTTTTTTTTTTTTCCGAAAAGTACACTATTTCAGTACAATAAAAGTAACACTTTAGTTATTGTGACGATGTCGATCGTAAACCAATTTCAACACAATACAATCCCAAGTTTAGCTGTCAAAATAATGTCCAGAGTACCGATTTGAGCAAAGCTCAATGTCGTTTATTTCATTCTTCTTCTTTCTTAATTCATGGCCTGCTCGCGATGAAATTCACGAATTTTGCCAATGTCCAGTAAATATATTTTGTAGTATAAATAGCCGCGCATATGAATCCAATTTGGCGCTAGGTTCGCGACTCAAGAGTACGAAACGTCACAAACAATACCAATGTCGATCGATCGGTATTGGATTCAAGAGTAAGCCTACTGGTCTGTAAAAAAAAATAACTGTTTTACAAGACTCTCATAAGAATGTAACTGTTTTACTTTGACTTATTTTATTTTATTTAAACCACAAAGGTAAGCGTATACCTAAAGACATGCGTTGTTAGGGAATCCTCTTGGATCAATCTATCTCTAGACTTTTGAAATAATAATAGACATGCAAACAGAGTTATTAAACATTCGCATTTATAACGTCTTTATAATTAGACTAGGTATTGACCTATGACGACGGCGATCTGTTAATTATAAATCACGTTTTAGGTACTTATTAAAAGAAAATCATTGTACAAAAATATACATCACGTTGCGTTCCGTAACCACTGTTGACATTCACCAAAAGGAAAGTTGATCCTCTTATATCAAACTTTGTTCATTTATACGTCTGCTTAGTGGCATTTAAACGATTCATCGAGTTTGCTGTGAAAAGTTCGCATTTATTTTTGTCACACCAAAAAGTTTTTTTTTTAATTATAACCATTGTGTGAGAGACAAATAAAGGAATATTATTATTTTAATACATACATAACTTCTATCTTTAATAATATGTAGTATGGTCGTTTTTGAATTAAGAATTTCAAGTTGAGAACTTCAAAAACATTTTACCTTACCATTGTCATGCATGATATTGTATTGTATGAATATATTTCGCTAAGAGCTGAGTTTGAGATGTTCTCAACTTGAAATTCTTAGTTCAGCACGCGTAGCATGAGCGCACGGGACTCGACTTGGGAGTAGCTCGACAACCGTTGTCTTGTCTATGTCCCGAGTCGAAATCATTGCCATTTTTAAATACTGATTATTATTTAAATATAGTAACACCGAACCGGTAATTTGCCGATAAAAAATGTCATACATTCTACGCAATGGATGACTTGTAGCTGTCATGTTTGGCTATATTTTAATCTGAAGATATAGCCAAACATGAAAGAAAAAAATGTTGACATTGACATGACATATTTGTTTGTTGATTGTTTTGTTTTTTGTGAATTTGTAATCTAACACTAAAACTATCTTATAAATACGAAAAAAATTATATAAACAAGATATTGGGCAGATTTGGATGTGTAGTTGGCGGGCAATAAAGAGAATTGTGTATCTTGTTCATTCCAATACATGAACTATGGATTCGTATCTCACTCAAGCGTTTTCTCATTATATTTTAGCATTGTATTCTATTATAAGTTTTTTGGTCTATTCTTTTTCTTATGGAAGAGACTGCACAGCTCAGCAGTCTGTAAAGATTTATGAATCACAACAAGTAATATTTTGTACATCGTGTATTTGAGCTCTGTTACTTTAAAGACGATATAGAAATTAGTAATAGTATTTATTAAACAAATCTAAATGTGCAAGCCAGTTATAGGCGGACACCGCATGCAAATATACAAAAATAAAAACTTTTAAATAACTAAAAATAGAAATCTTACTTCTGATCATTAAAAGCACAGAATATTTTAAAAGAACTAGATACTAGATAAAAGATAAAAGTCTATCGAGTCACGTCTCGTAAGATTCGAGAAAGGCCCGTCTGAATTTAGGAAGTGAGTCCATGTGAATGTCGAGCTTTGTACTGTATTTGTTAAGTAATCTTTGGCCCAATGATAATGCTTAGTCACAATCGTATTCCAGTGGTGTATCAATGGTAGTGCTGTTTTACACAGTTCTTGTTACAACAGTCTAAATAAACACTACTATTTAAACACCACTGAGAGACGATTATGACAAAAATTTAGCAGAATTGACCCCCTGCTCAAACGTGGTATAGGGGAATACATTCCGAGGAGAGTTCTTCGAAAAGGTGGTACTAGGGGTCGTACGGCATATCGTGAAATTCTACGTGGAACATTAAATTTAATTTTAGCTAGTAACTATTAGGTCTGAACTATGAGATTAGGCAACGTACAAAATGAAAAGCCTGCCTAAGTGCATTTTCAATGTACCCGAAGGTCGTGTAGAGCACGAGATTTGTGATTTTTTTTTACTAGGGCAACCACGCTTCAAATTATTTCCAGACTAGGCTATTACGCGAAACTAAGCGATTTTTTTTTAATAAACTGAGGTATATAATGTGTTTTTATTTATATTCTATAACTTTAAGGTTTTCATTTTTAATCAGATCATGTTAACGATTCAAATGGCTTATAAATTATTTTCCAAATCAATCGTTTGACTTTTTAATACAATTCATTTGGCAAAACTACGTTTTTGTATACCAAATCTAAGTTCTGCCGAATGAATTACTATGGAAAAGTAAAAAAAAACTTTTGGTTTCCCACACCATTTAAATAAAAAAAAAAACAAATATTTTGTGTCAGGCGTCGGCACACGTGACCCATGTGATCATACCCAGGTAGCATTTATACGTCATAAAGACGTGAACTTTTCGTCAATTTAGACCTGAGAGACGTCATCTGATGACGTCTAGATATCCAGAAAATGACGTGTGAAAGTCACAGCCCCACGACGTCATTTTTCTCACGTTAAAATAACGTAACTATCAAACGTGCCTAGCACGTTCTTCTATTAGCGTGACTACGACGTCATTTTTCTCGCGTTAAAATAACGTAACTATTAAACGTGCCTAGCACGTTCTTCTATTAGCGTGACTACGACGTCATCTAGATGTCGTCTTTCTGACGTTAAATAGAAACGAACAGGGCACTCCTTAGGGTGCTTCCAAAATTAGCACTTAGCCGAGCTGATAAAAAAAACTCCGTATAGTTTATATACATCATTTATTTTACTTACTTATTGTTAAAAACAAATTTCAAGACATTTCATAAAGATTCATGGATTGGTCTTGGATTCAGAGGTAAAAAGGCACTTTCTATAAGTACCTACAATCGTAAAAGTATACTTTATTTTCTAAAATTAACAGTAGATTATAACCTATTCATAAAATACAATGGATCATCGGAAAACATATAAAATTGTCGTCAGTGCTATTAGGCAACACAACACACTTACAAACTATGTCATCAATTGGTAAAATTTTTAACTCTGTCAAATTAGATAAGATAAAGATGTCAAGACCAGCAGAATCAAAAGGATAGTTATATAAAGAATTATACTCTATGAATTCTTTGCCATATACAAAGACTGTTTTATCAATAATGTGTCTCATAATACTATGAATCTCAATTATTTTATTTTTATTAGTCAAACAATAACAATCACTTTTACGATATTCATACACATAAATGAGAAAATCTTTGCATACACCTTTTTTATAGAATTCGTATACATTGTTCCCATTGAGGTTTGGCCCCAAATAGTTGTCATAAGGTAAAGAAAGATTTTCTTTAACATTGCATTTGGGATATGATGAAAATTCAGTCTCTCTCAGACGTTTAACTATTTGTTGTAGTGGGTATTTAGGAGACCTGACAAGCTTTTTCAAACCACCTAAATAGTTTTCAAAAGGAAAGGCAGAATAATTGTCCAAGACCCCATAAATTCGGACATCGTCAGATACATGGCACATCATGTGAACATTATAAATTAGAAAAGATATTCCGTACACATTTTGTGAATGTTTTATAAACATTAACAATAGTTCGTGTGCAAAATCTATACCAATTGAATTGATGTGCTTTTGAGAGCAAAGAATAGTTATTGCACAGTGAAGTAATATAAAATTTTTATAGAGAGCAGTTGGTAGTATCTCTTTTAAAACAAATGGACCAAGATATAGAAGAAATAGCCTGAATTCGGTGGCCTTCCAGCGAGCTAATTCGTTTAAACTACGAGGTCGTCTGTTAAATTCAATGGGTATTGATTTTTTACAAGAAAGTAATTTTTCAGATATCTGCAACACTAAACGGCTACATAAGCGAACTGCTAATTTCCCACCAATCCAAATATTTAGGAGTTTCCTCATCACTCCCAATAATACGGCGTGCATATAATCTACAGGGAACGCAGTGATTAAGTCAATGGGAAGATCTAAAAGTAGAGACTCACCTAAATGATGGTCTTCATCTGATCTTAATCGAAACTGTAAGTTAGTTCTTTTGCTAGCACATACATTTTTATAAATAACTCTTCCTTGGACGTATTCGCCAGGCTCTACACATTTGTCACAGGATGAGTATCCCCCATGTGATTTTGTACATTTCAGAAAAGCTCTAGCTGGGGCGTCGCACACGAAACTGTGCACTTTAACACTGTAGTGGATACTCTCGAAATCAAAACCAATCTCAAGTAATTCTGTTAATTCTTTTACGAAATCTTTTAAAAAAAGGTTTAATGGAGATGGTTTTGAACGTCCACAAAAAATAGCGATAGCAAAAGGTTTTGCATTGGTATAGTTTTTTATCAATCCTAATATAGGCCAAAGTTGTACATTGCTACTTTTGAATAACGGAAGACCGTCTACATTAAAAGAAATTAATATCTCTCTTTTGTCAATCTTAGTGTGACCAAGTAATTTTAATTGACTTTTTAATTGAATAAGGAGTCCAATGTATACTAATTCGCCAGATTCTAAAGATAATGTTTCTACATGCTTTGGTGTCTGCAATAACGTTCTGCTATCTTTTGGCAGTTCAGGGCATATGGGAGAAAGAATCTTTAAAAGACTATCTATAGCATTATGGGGGATTTTATACTGAACTGTGGCCCAGTGTCTCAACTGAGATTTTAAATCAACTCCACTGTTCTCAGTTTCTTGAGACACATATTCATTCATAGATAATGTGGGCTGAGAAACTTCTGTATTTACAGATGGCTCACAATCCACATTATCTATCTGTGAAACTTCTGTACTTACAAAAGGTTCACAATCACTATCAATACTATTATCATTATAAACATTTGATGTGGATACAGTTGATGGTAAACATGGTAACTGACTACATGAAGGCTCTGAATTAACAGTTTCATAATTGCTATCTACGTCTGAGTTGCTGGTTTGGATTTCTGACAATACTTTTAACTTTTCTTCTTTAACACGTCTGAGTAATTGTCGTTGCCCCACTACAGCTTTTCGCTTAACACCTGTTTTTTCAATTGCTGACATAATCTAATTCTTTTTCACCTGTTTCTTTTCCCGTTGTGGCGCGTGTTTAAGCCAGTTTTTAATAATATCTTCTATTTGTCTACTCGTGGAACCAGTAGCTGTCTTCACTGCATCTGTATAGAAAGTATTTTTTTACATTAGCTTCCTCGTCCAATGTTTTTTGTAAATTTTTGACTGATTGGCAAACTGTCTTTGTGCCTCAGTAACAACATGATTAACAACAGCAACTAAACAACTAATGGTGCCAATTTTCATCAAAATCAGTTCAGTAGTTTTTAGCATGATAAAAAATTACATTGGTATTAGTTGAGTCATGTAAAAAGAGCGCTAGAAGAAAGTAGAGAGAAGTATGTTTGCACAAAAATGGACTTTTCTTTTAGCGATTTTTTTTAATGACGCGAACTATAGGGTAAGTGGGAAGTACGCAGTCCCATAGTAGTTAAACTAGTTCCCAATAAGTGGGATAAGTCTTATTTACGAGATTATTACCTCTAGCCAGTTGCTAGATACTATTTATAATTACAGTAAAAACAACTAACCAACAACAGCATCGCGCAGACGAAGTTCCGAAAATGGGTGTTTGTCCGATCGTTTGCCATAAAAATTGTACTGTTTTGCGAAGCTGTCGGTCATAATGAATTTCATGATCCTTGATACCTGGTTCGAGGTACCTGTTCCACCTAGAGATTTTAAGTAGGAAACCTGCAAAATTCAAATAATTACTCAGAATTGTAAAGGTCAGGCTACTATGGAAAGAGCTAGGTAAAGACAGCGACCGTTTCAAAGAAAAAAATTGTGGTGGGGAGGCCTGTGCTCCATCAGTAACAAAATGTTAAAGGTTGTTAAAATTAGTTAAAATTAATTAAAATTAAAATATGATGCGACAGTTGCTACATACCAGATCTTCATAATGTTTTGAATTTTTTAGTAACAATTCTGTAGTTTCCAGCTCTTCTTTACATTTTAAGGGGAATTTAAATTCCGGTATTGAATGTCCGGTCTTTTTTTCCTTTAAAAGTGATATTATTTGCTCATTTTGAACTTTTATATAAGACAGTAGAGATATTATTTTATCCTGGAAGCCTGAAAATAATTATTAAAAAAAGTAAATAAAAAAAGTAAATCTATAAATCTTAACTCTATAAATTTTTTTTTAGTATAGATATAAAGATGAAGGAGTACCTACCTATTGTTCCAGTAGATACTGGAGCGGAGCCATCACTGCTTGTGCTTATAGTGTTATATTCATAATTAGTAACTTTAGATGTGAAATCTGAAATCCACAATAAATTACCATTCAGAATCCTAGCTATAGTAATAAATCTATATAATAATACTAGCTCCCGCCCGCGGCTTCGCTCGCGTGAAATTTGGTTATATCGCGCTCCCTAAGGAACATGTCAAATTTTCGGGATAAAAAGTATCCTATGTCCTTTTTTGGGTCCTAAAGACCTAGATCCAACCCAAATTTCATCAAGGTAGGTTCAGTAGTTTTGGCGAGAAAGACGGACGGACAAACAAACAAACAGACTCACATACTTTCCCATTTATATTATAAGTAAAGATTCAAGGTGTCCGGGATCATATACCCGAAACTCTAAACTTGGACTTAGACCATCATTCTGAACAATAATCACGAATAAATTGTTGTCAGAAATTGAGCTTCACATTTTGTATGGTACAATGAGCTTCCCATACAAAATGTTATGGGAAGCCCAATATTTTTTTCATTTCTGCTAAGAATTTCTTGGTGATTTTTGGTCAGAATGATGATCTGAGTCCATAGTTGGAGTTTCCGCCGCTATGCAACCTATATACAGGGTCTCCAGGGTATTATATATAAATACTTAAATACCTTTAAATATATATATATATATAAATACCTTTACAGCTTTGTGAACCCAAGGACGATGTTGGAGCAGGGCTTGTTGGAGCAGGGCATACTACGTCCGCAGCTGATTGAGTAGGAGTGAATACAAAAGCTTCCTGCTCTATTTCTACAAAAGAAATGATCATATGGACAAAACATTGTACAAATATGTGTAAAATTCTACACTAAAAAACTAGTGAACCAATTTTGATAAATTTTGCACTGTACCCTAAATTGAACAATACTCAATAGTCAATCTGAATTTGTAATGTTCCGACTTGTACATAGTTTTTGAGAAATGTGAGCACAAACATAGATACATACATTCATACATACACTCGTCAAATTTTGCACGTTGGTTTAGAAGTCTTTAAAGATTATGTATGCCAAATTCTATCAATGTTACCTACATAAGGGTTGAATTCATAACCCTCCTTTTTTGAAGCCAGGTTAAAAAGAAATTGAATAAACATGAACCAATAACTTCTAAGTAAAAATAAATATTCTTAAATAAAGCATAGTTAAAGAGTAAAAATAAAATAACACCATACCTTTCACCAAACTATTTGGTACGGATAGGTTCAGGTGTAATAAAGAATCATCTGGCTGCAAAATATTTTCAGACCCACTGGAAATATCTGTTAACATAAAAAAATTATCTCAGATTTTTAAGAAAGTAAAATACATAGGTATCTATTAATAGGATTATACTTTACTTTCTAGTATTGATGAAGAATTGACAGATTTTTTGGAGATATCTGCAATATAAAAATATATGTGATTTATACAAATTGTAGGTATAGTTTTTATAAATATGAATTCTAGTTTCCCACCATGCCTTACAAGCCACACCAGAAAATTATGTAAATAACAGGCTATTGCAGAAATTCAACACCTTTTTCAAAAAAAATATAAGTAAGTATAAGTATCTCACATGTCTGGTATCTGAATAATTAATGATTATGTGTCCTTCTTAACTCTTCAACGCCCGGAAAACAATACAACAATAGATTTCTATTGTTGTTTGTGCCTGATAGGGCACAACGGGCGTTGATGAGTTAATATCTCACAGACCAGTTAATAAATAAAGCACATTTTAGTTGTAGTAATTAAATTCAAATTCAAAATATATTAGTGTATGAAAGCATTAATAAAATATATTATTTATCATGCTTACTACAAAATAAATGAGTTCAAAATTTTTAACATCATGGATTTTGTGCAAAAACTGGAGACTTACATTGAGCCAACTTTTTTTTTAGTGGCGGTGGACTTTCAAATCTCTCATTTTCTTCTTCGTCAGAAGAATTATACCGCTTATTGCGTATCTGTTTTCTTTTGACAGGTTTTTCAGGTTCTGCTTCTGACTGTGTCTGTATGTCAGACGTTTCCTCAGCCAACTTTAATTTTTTCTTGGCTTTTTCTATATCATCTAAGCATAAAAACAAAGAAAATCATGCAATACCCAAAAACCAAAAGGCTTAATAAAAAAAAGATGCAATAAATTAGAATTAGTATCACATTTCATAAGTTTTATTGAAGTGTTTTGTGAGGACTGAAACTGGAAACAACCCACTGGCTATAACTGGGGACAGGGATCTTCAGGAGAAAATCTTTACATGATTGTGCAGCGGGATAAAATTATTTTATATATTGAAACTGAACCCGTTTCTTATTCGATCCACCAACACCAACCAAGAATTTTGTTAATACAGCGTTAGAGGATGCTGCACACAAGCAATCAGATACCAAACCACACAGGGACATGATAAAAAAATTATGAACTTACCTGTTTCATAGAACACGCGTTGCACGCCGTATAATTTCCATTTCTCATCAGGCGTCAGGCTCCCGTGTAAATATTTGTCAAAGGCCTTGGTTCCTTTTATTGGAGGCCAGTACACTTCACAACCCCTGGGCGTCAGCCAGTTTTTATTTATAACCGACACGGTTCCACCATCGTCAGGGCAAAATTGTATTACGGCAAACATTTCACAAAAAATAAGACCGGTAAAAATGGCTAAAAACAAACAGGTTGACGTGACGCGCAGTGTTGGGAAATGTTGGATGCGAAATTATGGTGCTGCCCCTGCCAAGCTAAAAATTATTGTATTTTGGGTCGAATTATTGTACGTTTTAGGCAATAATTTTTAATATTTAGGCCGCTAATATGCGATTGATTTTACAAAGTACAACTGAACTAAAGTCGCCCCACTTATTTTGCGCTTGTTCTTTTCTTTCTCATAAATTCTGGAGTGAAGTAAAGTTGAAGCGAATCATTCAATACAATCGCAAACCTTGTAATGCAACTTTTATACTTTTATACAAGTTCAAATTTTATTTTTTGAATAGGCAGGTAATGATTTAATTATATATTTTTTATTTTTTCAATTTCTTTTTATTTAAAACATTTAATTTTGATTTTTAAATAAAAAATATATTTTATATGATTCCACAAGAGAAGGCAAGATGTTTACTGACAATGCCTTGATAGTTTACTGCCAATGCCATTGTCGGCAAGCAAGAAATGAAAGTGAATTATCAACTTTACGGCATTTATTAGAGACAAAAGACAAGACAAGTGTGACGTTACAGAATAATAGTACCTAGGTGATGCGTTTCTTTATTAATTTTAGTGTCACGTACCATGATATTGTACCTATATTGTGTCAAATCGGAAAATATTGTATAAAAGCGTACAATAATGAGAAAGCTATGTTTTATTGTACAATGAAATTTCGTATCACGAATTATTGTAAGAATCCAATAATTATTGTACGTTTCCCAACACTGGTGACGCGTCTTGAAAACGGCGGGAAAGGAAAAAACGGTTTATTGGCGACTTTTTTTTTTTTTGGTTATTTTTTTCCGCTTCGAGCAGAAAAGGCAAAGGCTCATTTGCGCCATACAGCCATGACTTCAGAGTTTATTCGTCGTTTAGTTTTCAGTCTTCATTCTTATTTAAACAAGCCCCAGCCGAAATCATTTACCTAGACAGGGTTGAGGCGCGTTCCAAACCTACACTCCGAGTGCAACCTAACCACAACCGAACGCTCTAACGGCGGCGTTCCAAACATTAAAATTTGAGCGTGACGTTCGGTTGACACAACCGTGTCGTTCCAAACGTCAGAGCGTTGCAACCAAACAACCATCAAAAATGATGGTTGTAAAACGCTCTGACGTTTGTCTATAGAAAAAATGTCAATGTCATTTGACATTATTTTGTATTTTTGATGTTTTTATGTCTAATTTTTAAAATAATCATGGTAGATCCTCTAAAAACGGATTTTATTTGATTTAGTATAAAGAAAAGTTTAAATTATTCGTATTCCAAATGGAAAATCAAAACTTTGTATTGACATTGACATTTAAAGTTCTTGGTCGTTCCAAACCTTAGAGCGAGTCTGACGTTTGGAACGACACGGTTGTGTCAACCGAACGTTACGCTCAAATGTTTGGAACGCCGTTAGAGCGTTCGGTTGTGGTTAGGTTGCACTCGGAGTGTAGGTTTGGAACGCGCCTCAGTTTTGTTTATTGCTGACATCAAGAAAGACAGTGTTACCAACTCTTATTTCAGAAACTATGATATTTACGACATTTTGTCAAAGAACAATTTATGTTTATAATTGCTTTTCCAGTTGAATGGCATATGTTTCATGGTTGTAAAATAAAAAATTTAAAATAATAAAAAAAAAAGCTTTTTTGACATCAGTATCATGTAAGACATGTAAAGTCACCCCACTTCGGATGTATACGTCACGGGCAAACCCAAATTTCGATTGAAACCAATTTGAATTCGGGTTTTGCCCCCGCAGCTAACCTAGGTCTTCCCAATACTGGCTGGGCAAATCTAGAATACAATGAGATTAGGCAAGCCCAACAAAATCAATCGACCCCTATCGAGGCCGAGCAAGCTAACTATAAGTAAGAAATTAGCAACGTAGAGCTATCATTACGACAGATTTTAACGTGTAATGATAAGCTCCACTTACTGAATAAGGTAAAAAGAAAGATCTTAAAAAACGTAACCAGGACGTAATGTACTAACGGACGTAGGACGTTGATTAATTAACGTAATTAGTACGTTGCTTTAACCACCGTGAAGAGACGTCATCAAATTGACCTTAATGTTACGTAAATTAGACGTGCTTTTATGACGAATAATGGACCAACCCTAAATCGACCAAAATGGCACGTGTTATTTACGTCACAGACGTAAGTATGCTACCTGGGTAGATATACATAAACGAGCCTCACGTGCCAACCGCTAAAAAACCAATGCAAAGTCTGTATGTCGGATCTAATGGAGTCAATGACGCGATATAGATTGTCATTGTAATGTGATATAGATTTTATTAATTTTACTAATAAATGCAAAACATGCCAGCCGGTAAATCACAAGGTCGTTTATGACTCGATGACTTTTCGCCATTTGTTATTACCACCGGAACAGAAGTTGTCTGACTCATTATAGCGTACTGGGGCAATAAAGTAATTTAAAATTGGAACTAACCGCGACCTCTGCGGTGCAGGTTCATTTGCCGCTATGTTTTTTTTGGTAATAGAGTTTGCCTATTTTCCCAAGCTGCTGTTTATACTACTGTTTTATCCACTTAGGTGACAACTCGCACTAAAAAAGTTGTCCACATAAAAAATGAGTAGGTCATTTAGTCCACGTTTCTAAATCGTAGCTCCAGTAGTGGTGTGATAATTTTAAATAAGAAGTTATGTGAATTTTTTATATTTTTACGAGTGCGTACAAGCATTTATTTTAAGTTGCAATATATGTAAATTGGTGTAAGTCAAATCTTGCTATTGATTTTGGAACCAGTTCCCGTAGCTCAAATAGGCTAGGTACTCATGCATAAACCTGATGACAATCCAATATTCTTATGACAAGTAGCTGATCTAATGATAGAATGGAGCTGGGATGTGGACATAGGAACTTTGTTATAAAACGACGCAAACCCTATTGAGGGTGGGCGCTAAAAACCTATTGTGACTATTGTTTAATTCTAACTATGTCAGTGTCCAGTTAAAAGACGAATCCTCTTTGATAAACCTTCTCATAATCAAATAGGGGGGGGCTACCGCGTAAAAAATATGGCTAAGGATATATTATATGGGCTTCATAAAATTGTCAAATAGACCGATAGGGATAAGTTTTGAGGTTTCAAAAATATTAAAGTTCTTGATTTTTTGTATACAGTTCCAGGACCATTTACTTAACCTAATATATGATTTTGTGTCATCTTAGGTGCAGGGATAAGTTTATATTGACGTTTTTGTCTTTTCTGACATTATGGGCCGGAAAAAAAATTAAAGACGATAATTTTACTTTCATGGGGATTAGAAAGTCGTAAACGATGTACACGAGGTTTTTGTGTCATCTCTCTCCACGGGAATACTGTTATTTAACCATTACCTCAGATGTCGCCTCAGTAGCTCAAAAGAATATTAGAGTTGGTGAAATAAGTGTTATGAGTTTTAGATCAATGGTATCTTTTGTTTATAATGTTTTGTGTCAGATTCCTCCATGGCATTTTCAGAAACTTTCCTTTATTGTTCAAAACGCTGTAAAAGTCACAAAAGAAAATTTAAGTTATTCGAGTTTATGTTTTTATTATCATTATGATATAACGAAGCACTATTCAAAATTTGTGTCTTTTTTATCCATGGAATCTTATATTATTAGATTCAGTTTAAATCCGGAACATTTTGAAATTTGCCGCTAAGAGCAAGCGCATGGGACGCGACGCGACACGCGAGCGGTGTGTGTGACCTTGAGAGCGCCCTTACGTCGCTCGTCGGTGGTTTTCGTAGTGCAAATGTAAAGCCGTACGTGCTGTTGAAGGTACATTGCTAGTCAAGAAGGTACCTACTTAATTATTTTTAAGTAAGTTGATGACCAGACTAAGATGTTTTTTAGAAGTAGGTAAACATTAAATAAAAAGCAAAAAAAGAAAACAGGATATATATCTGATCTAGGCAAGTAAGTAAGAATAATTTGCTTTTACTTTATACCACCTCAAGTGCCACTATTCGAAAAGACAGCCTTTCTGATTGTTAAAATTGAAATTAGAAATCATGCACCCACTGTCAATCACTCGTTTAATACATTTTGTGTTATAGTTTTACATTTCTAACCCATTCATTATTATTAATGAGAACCAAGAATACTGGTTCTTCTATACGATAGTACCGGTGTCAGTTAATTTGCGTCAGTACTGGGAGTCCCGGGGAAAAAAATTAACTTTGAATTCCCAGTACTTTTCCCTATCTCGAACTCATTCATTTGAATATATTTATATTGAAGTTTACTATTAATGAGAACCGGTTCTGCGATACCATGTTAAAACCGATGCCAGTTAATGTGCCCCAGTAAGTACCGTATCGGGAATCTCGGGAAAATTCGTAACCAGGAGTTCCTGGGACTATGCCCTAGCATTATTTATCGATGTTATATAAACATTATCTGACTTCTGACCTTTCCTTTGGCTAGCCATATTTGCATTGCAATCTCCTGAAATCGGAAACTTTCCGGTTTTGGGGGGATTGTGGAGACAGGTTCATTTGCCCAGGTAGCTACTAATTAAGCATCTTATCGTTGTTCACAAGTATGGAGAAAATTGAATATAAGGTCATCATTCAATGCCTTCCTAGCAAAGAAAATCCAGTATCCAGCCGTTTGTGAGCCGATGGCGTAGCTTCTTTGACGTTCATAAGTGCTTGTAACAGCATAGACTGAATAAATGATATTGAATTTGAATTTAAATTTGATGCACAAGCCCCTACTGAACTGGTTCATGAACCTGTCTCCGCAGGCAGACTCTTAATAGCGCAATACAACTCTGCCCACTTGTCATGTAACCCAAAAAGCTTCAGTTGACGACCGAGCAAGTCTATAGCTTTTATTGATATAGATGTAGAATCTTTAATTTTTTTTCGCCCTGGCCTTTAGTGAAATAGCCAAGCCAATGCTAACTTACATCTTGTCCCTAATTCCCTAATTCGGTTGTCCACTGAGGCTGTAAGATTAACAGGATAAGAAACAGGTCAGTCCTTTCAACCTGAATCCTACTTTGAGGGATATGCTTGCTGATCATGCTTGTTATTTTCATTAAGTTTCAACTTTTAATATTTCATTAAAATTTTAATTAGCTTGAAAAAAGCTTTGCTTTACTGGCAAAGGTTTTTTACGCTGAAATGATTCCTCCAACTATACCAAACGCAAACTCAGTTGTTTTCGAGAGTCATAACGAGTCTTCTAAGGAAAAGGCTTTAGCACCAAAGACCACATCCATACGCTTCGGCAGGTTATACAGAAGACCGAGGAGTATAATTTGCTACTTTGCTTGGCGTTTGCGAACTATATGAAAGCCTTCAATACGATAGAGACCTGGGCGGTGCTGCATTCTCTCCAGAGGTGCCAAGTGGACTATAGGTATTTCGAGGTGTTGAGGTACTTATACGAACATGCCACCATATCGGACCGATTACAGAACCAGAACACAAATCCCATCCAACTTCAGCGAAGTGTGAGACAGGGCGGAGACGTCATTTCTCGGAAACTGTTCACAGCTGCGTCGAAGGATATCTTTAAGCTCTTGGACTCGAAAGGACTCGGCATCAACATTAATGGCCAGTATCTGACACATCTTCGTTTAGCCAATGATATAGTCCTTGCGGCTGAGACCTTGGAAGATCTGAACACAATGCTCGAAGATCTCCGTAGTGCTTCCCAAACATTAGGTCTTAAGATGAACATGGAAAAGGCGAAAATCATCTCAAATTCCCATGTTATACCCACTTCAGTTCACGTTGGGAACCCTACACTCGAAATGTTGACCACTACGTTTACCTTGGACAGACAATCCAGTTAGGTAAGTCCAACTTCGAGAAAGAGATCTCCCGTCGAATCCAACTCGGATGGGCAGCATTCAGGAAGCTCCGTAAAATCATCGCGTCCAACTTACCGGAGTGTCTCAAGACGAAAGTCTATGACCAGTGTGTGTTGACAGTGATGACTTACGGTAGTGAATCGTGGTCGCTAACTATGAGTATGCTCGGCGTTTCCCTACGTGATCGAATCTTATATGAGGAGATCCGTAGGAGAACTAAACTGATCAAAGCAACTGACATCGCTCGAAGGATTACTCGGCTGATATGGCTGTGGGCGGGGCACATAGAGAAGAACCGATGGCCGCTGGGGCGGAAAGGTTCTGGAATGGCGACCGCGCACGGGACGACGCTACGTGGGTAGGCCTCCGACAAGGTGGACCGACGGTCTGGTGAAGGTCAAGGGAAGCCGCTGGATGCGGGCAGCGCAGGACCGATCGTTGTGGAGATCCTTGGGGGAGTCTTATACCTAGCAGTGGGTGTCATGTGGCTTAAACGATGACTACGACTTGATGATCGAAGTTTAGATCCAAACATCTTTAAGGGCGCTTTCAGTTTAGACGTTTCTTGTCGGATCGCTACGGTGCCGAAGCGGTGCATTTGTCGTTTTGCGCATGGACGGTCGTTGGTTTCCATACAAAGCGCGCGGTGCGGTTACAGTGCGGCGTCGGTATCTATCTATTTTTGTGGCGGTACCGACGCCGCACAAAAGATATTTTTGTTATAAGCTTGAACGCAAACCCCTTGAGCAGAGACAGAAAGTAGCGTTGTTGCGAGCTTAACGCTTTATTATCTGATATATTTCGGTCTGAAATGGACAGCTATACTCTTCCCCTGCCATTAGACAAGCATAAATACGAATATGTACTTCACAATATATTCCAAAGACTGGCGTTCAATGCGTCGAAATCGGCTAAGCGTTTTGATTCTTTTATCTTCTGTACCGCGCTAGAGTGTAACTTCTTACTTGTTCTTGTGTTTCCAAATACTTACAAACCCGGGGATTCTAAATCCCTAATGAATACCTTCTAGGCTCATTTATTTATTTATTTATTAGGACTGCCAGTGAAAATTACATTGAATCTTACATAGGATTAACAACGACAATTGGTAAGTTCATGCAAAATGTAAAATTCTATTAAAGGCTGCCACATCATGCTCCTAAATACGGACGGTTTATTTTTTATTTTTTTTTATGTTAAGAAAATAAAAACAAGAAATTCTTATGAATACATAAACCTAGTAGTAAAGAGAGAAAGACTATGCATCACTCAACAACTCTGTCACCTTCTTTCATCTCATCGTTTCTTCTCATCGTTGATTGTATGATACTCCTAGCTTATCATTAGGCGGTATAACAGGGCAGTGACCTATTTATCAGAGTGAGACAGCAATAGCCAGACAGTAATATGACCGGTAATATGAGCGTATTTCAATAGTACGTTATAGTATATAAGCTGAATTTTGTGTGTGTTACGCGGGGAACTACCAAAAAATTGTTTCACAGCAGCAGCACTTTCTATGGTTCGCGCGTATAGGTAGGTCGACCGCGCCCGGCTTGCCGCCTGCGCTTCGTTCGCGTCGCGCGCTATGTACCTACTAACTTCGTGCGCTTTTTTGTATTTTTTTCTTAATTAATAATGCCGTGCATTAATATGACACAAATTCACACTGTCCATCAATCATGCATTTTTAATATCAAATAAGTAAATTCTAATAATTGTAATATTTTTTTAAAGCACTTATAGCTCGGACAAACAAAAAAATTGAAAATACTAAAATCCCATGCCTGAATCTGGCACAAATTTATTTCATGGGTTTATTTAAGTAATCTCCAGATTTTGGTACTAGTTATTTAAACTCTAATTTTTTTTTGCCTTAGTTATTAATGTACTGACTTTAAGTCACTTTCCCCTAGACGAATGTGACACAAACTAGGTTTGTACACTACGCAGGCTATCTTAAATTCAATACCATTGCGTTTTTTAACTTGAAATCAATTTTGTAAGTTTTATATTGAATTATTTATATCCACCACAAATATTCGAATTTCTATAGATGCATAGGCAAGAAATGACACAAAACGCAAAAATAAGCTTTTTATATGCAAATACATCCATAGGCAAGTTTTTATAAACTTTAGAATTTTTGAAGGTTTTGCCTACAAAATAACTCAGCGCGATCGGTCTAAAATGGATCTAATCTAAATCTTGAATCAAATTCTTATCCGGAAACACATGAAAAATATCGGAACTAGTTTTATAATCAAATAGTGCTTACGAGACTGAATCAAAGTTCAATTCTAAAATGGCGTAGCATAGATAATAAAGATTAATGATGTTGAATTATCATATTATGTATTTAACTAAAGTATTTTGTACACCTGTGTGTTGTGACCTTAAATCAACTATAAAATAAACCGTTTTGCGATAAAAAAGACCACAAGCCAAGAATATTAGTGTGGGTCCGATTTATAATTTATATTAAATACCTCTTATATTTCTTGTGTAAAAGATTAACGACAAAAAAGAACTAGCACAGCATAGCATAAGAGTGTAATCGACTAAATAGTGTGAAATTAGTTTTATGTATGTTTATAACAGATTATATTAAAATTCCGACTGAATAAGCAACTATTGGCTGATATTTAGATCAGAAATTCAAGGTCAGCATGCAGTCAGCATTTTCTGGTAGGAAAATATTTGCTGACAAGCTGTAAAATTATCTTACTTCAGCAAGAAACGTCAGTTCGTTAAATATTCAGACAAATGATTGCGTAAGAATTCAGTTTCTAATTTACAGACCACCGCTCATCTGGTTTTGCTTAAGTGGCAACTTCAAATGATTTTAATACAAGCATTTTACCAGTTACGTACGTAATCCATTGATTAAATTGATATATTGCATACCTCTAAGATCACGCGGCTTTTGCCTGCAGAAACCTACAAAGCTTTTATTTATGAACTAGCCTTCCGATCGCGACTTCGTCGAGAGCCATTTCGTCGTCTCAGCAACATAACTCCCACTGCTGTGTAAAGGCCTCCCCCAAGGATCCCCACGACGATTGGTCCTGCGCTGCCCGCACCCTGCGGCTTTCCGCGACATTCACCAGATCGTCGGTCCACCTAGTCGGGATACGTCTCACGGAACGTCGGCCGGTGCCCGGTCGCCATTCTAGAACTTTTCCGCCCCAACGGCTATTGATTCTTCTCGCTATGAGTCACTGCCACTGCAGCTGAGCAATCCTTGGTGCGATGTCGGTTACTTTAGTTCTTCTACGGATCTCCTCATTTCCCTCTTCGAGCATAGCCATATCCATTGCATGCTGAGTGACCTTGAGCCTTCTTATCAAACCCATAGTTAGCGATCAAGTTTCACTACCGTAAGCGTGCCATTTATCAGAGTAAAAAGTATTTTATGTCCATCTCCACGGTTCAAGTTAGGTCCATATCAAATTTGATTCAGCGGTTTACGCGTGAAAAGGAACAGCCAGAAGGTGCAGTTTTTCTTAAGCATTTACTAGGGCGGTTACAACTCGATACTCGGGTTCGTCGATCGACGAAAAATTCCAAATTATGCGAAAATCTTTAATCGCAGTTTGTGATCATCACGTTTAACATTTTGTATATTTTATAATTTTCGGAACAAATAGACTCGAGTACCTTTAATTTGATACCTTACTCGGCCGCGTACTACGCGCCAAAGTCCCTATCGAGTCGTCACAAATTTTGCGAACCTGAATTAAGCATATAGATAATATAAGCGAATGGATAAGTTGAATGGAAAAGTAGTAAAATGCTCCAAAGCTATCGCGATCAAAGTCGTTATGTCTATGTCTATTTTACATTACGTATCTATACAAAATTTAAAACCCTTTTCTTAAACCATTAAGGGTTGATTCGTGTCCACCGCATCGGATTTCAAAATTCATGACATTTTTGAAATCAATATCCCATAAAACCTCAATAACGACACCGATATCGATTTTAACATTATGTACCCCTTTTTAACCCCTTAGGGTCTTTCACGAGAGGGGGATTTTATTTAAGCTCCAACCATAAGCCTAAAAAAAATAAGTGACTTTTACCATGAAAATAAAGGACTTTTCTTACTCAACTTCATCCTCCTTTTCACCCCTTTGGGGGTGGAATTTTCAAAAACGCCGAGGGAGTAAAAAGTTTATTTTCAATCGTCAACCTAAATACAAAATATTAAGTCCCTAACACTTTTACATTCAAAATAAAGGACTTTTCATATACAATTTCATCCCCCCTTTACAACTTTTAGGGGGTAGAATTTTCGAAAACATCGAGTTAGGTCAATGTTCATTTTTAATCGACAACCTTAAAACAAAATTTGAAGATCCTATCTTCAAAACCGACAGACTTGCATACAAACTTTCTTGCCCTATTTTACCTCTTTAGGTGTGGAATTTCCAAAGATCCTTTCTTAGTGGATGCCTACACTGTATAAGGTATCTATGGACAAAATTTCAAGTCTCTAGGTTCAGCGGTTTGGGCTGTGCGTTGATATCTCAGTCGGTTAGGACTTTGAATTTATATATATATATATTGAATTTATATATATATATATATATATATATATCGTTACAAATCCTTCTTTTGATGGCTGACGAAGCTAACTAACACATTTTTTTTTGTAGATTTTTGGAGCTTCTTGTTGACTATAGTCATAGACAGACGATTTTTGGAGCTTCTTGTTGACTATAGTCATAGACAGACCTAACTTCGTAAAATTAAATCTCCAAAATAAAAAACAAAGGTTTACCTAAGTACCTATTTCCGAAATCAATGCGTGAGAAAATAAAAACAGAGAGTGGTGACCACGGAGCATTAAATTTTAACCTTATTCTGATAGCTGTGGTGGTGACCTACTCAACCCTTATACTGTTAATAAATAAAATAATGTGATCGATCACAACGGGCATGCGATATTTAGTATATATATATATATATATATATATAATATTATAATCAATAATATAATATAGGGGAATGGGTACGTAAAAAGGATGGTGAATTATATACTTATGTACAAATACAATAAATACCGATAGAAGAAATATTTTGATAATATGATAAATTTTGAACGACTGATTGAATCAGCACTGGATTTGATAGACAGAATAGCTCTCCTTACATCACACACAATCTGCAAATAGATTAAGAGAAAATGATGGTTCATGAGTTGGCAGGTTTGAAAGATTTTGCAGTATTATTTTTACGAGCGCCATCTATAGGCAGTGACGTTGTGAAATGACTGTTCAGTTGGTCGAAATTGATATTTTTGTCGGTGACATGGGTAGGAGATTTGCCAACACCAAAAGTTTTTACCAGACTTTCGCTGGATCATTTTCTATTGTATATATTCTATTTATATCAAAGTAAACACAACGTTTGATTTGTGTCTCAAATGCGCACAGCACAGCCAGCCGCTCAGTAGCACTCCGAATATGGGTTTTCTTTGATTTAAGTGTAAGCATGCGAGCAACGCGATAAAAATAGAAATACTTTGCAGCTATACACACTTATTCTTTTTCCAGAAGTACTAAAAGACGAATAAACAATTTTAGAATTTTTTTTTCATCGTAAATTTATCGTAAATTATTAATTATTAATTAATTTATCGTAACGTAATTTTTTTTATCTATATCACAGTTATATTGACAAAGGTTTCGAGACTTTCAAATGCACAAAATGTTTTTGTATTGACATTGTTGTAATTGTAGACTGACATGAGAATTTAATTGTATATTGAAATTAATTTATTTTATTTCTTATTTGACATTTATTATCATACATTTTTTTTTATTAATTTATTTCTCGATTTTATTTTATGACATTTCGATCAGTTTATTAATGTTAATCTAATTTAAATCATTGTATTGTATATTTGCATGCTATGTAAAATGGCTAAATAGGTTAAGCTCCATTTTGTTTTCACAATTGTACTAAACAACATTACTGTAACCCTATTTAGAGCAAATAAAAATATTTGTATTTGTATTTGTATTTGTAGACGTCAAAACGTTTGAAAACGATTATCGGTGAAGGCGAAGTCGTATTTATCACTTGAACAACTATGCTCCATTTATGTAGATTCTAGAGTAATGGCGGTAAAGATCGATGTTGTGAACTGCCAAATGAATGCATGTCATTAGGAATCAGTAATGTGATTCTGTAACTCATCTGCAGAAAATTCACTGCCATAATATGTCGATCTGTGTCCTGACTTCAGACAGTCAGAGACCGTTGGTATATTTTAATTGTGGCATTTTAAAATATATACACATAGATCGGCACGCAGATTTTTTTAAATGGTTAAATATTGACGATAGCAAATAGAAGACAACAGAAAACATTCCTTTTTAAAAAAATATTAAACTGCATTCAAAGTATTTTGATAAATTTTGCCTGCAACGGAAATCGAACCGGCTTTAATTAGAAAAAAAAACAGACTTCACTTTTATGGTATCAATCAACATCAACATTCTAAAATCATAAAAATTATTTTCGTTTAAGTAAAAAAAGTGTCTTTAATAAAAAATAAGTTCACTTTAATCTTCAATTAGTTAGTGTCTAAATGGTTTTTTTTAATTGAAATCTATCAAAATCTGTTTTTCTCAAATAACTTCAAAACTACATTGTAAATCTGTTATAGTCTCACCTCTGTACAGCACAGCATTTTGCCAGGGTAATGCACACCATTATTACTCATATCGTTACTTACAAACAAAAAAACCACAAAGCAAAAAAACATAATCAAATTTATAAAACAAATAAGGTCACCCATATCATGAATATTTTCATATTTCAAAAAGACACTGTACCACAGACATAGACTGTACACACATCAAAACACTGCCTTTTACCAGGGGCCCAAGTCTGCTATTTGACAATTAGCGACCAACTATTTCCATTCTATCGACATCCTATTGACATTACAGTGGCGGTGCCGGTGATGCAATTAATAAAATGTTTCTTAAATGAAAAAAATAATAATACCGAGCAGCAGGAAAGTTGCTTAGTAATCTCGACGATGTTTACAAACGATTTTACAAATAAGTTAATTGCATGACACATATTCACCAAGTACTGAATAGATCCTGGAAGTTAATTCGTTAAGAATCATCTCTCATAATTCTAATATAAATGCGAAAGTATGTCAGTTTGTTTATTTGTGTGTTTGTTCCTCTATCACGCAAAAACTACTGAATGGATTTGGATGAAATTTGGTATGCATGTACTTCAAGTAATGGACTAACACATAGGCTACTATTTATTCCGATATTCCTACGGAAACGGGGGGAACGGGCGGGCGGCCGCTAGTAATGTATATTTTTTATCAATTTTGATCTTACGTTATATAGAAATAAACAAAAATACGTAATTTTATAGCGCGACTGAAGTATTAAATCATTTAAACGTAATACGTATTATAAATTTTATGTTTGATCATGATCATATTAAATAAATCCGAGTCCGTCACATTCTTATTGCACTCAATAGGTGTATTTTCTGTGCGAGAGAATAATAAAAATTAAATTAATGTTATAGGTTGGTGAAGACTAGGTGATCATCAATACTGATGAATCCCTAAAAAAGAAGTAAACATTAAATAAGGAGCTAGGACATCTCAGCAAGAATGCATGGAGGGTGTGAAGTACCTACCTTTTAGGATTTTGAATCCTTTGCTTAGATGTTTCAAGAAAGTTTGTGACTTTATACCAAAGTGTTGTATGCTATTTGTGACAATTAGATCTGCTAGCAAAAGAGATAAATATTTCTTGCCCACTTCCGACAAAGCTAGATTAACATTTAACTCAGAGTTAGATGCATGCAAAAGTAACATTGAGTTAAATATGTTAACCTAACTTGGCGCAAGTGGGCCTTAGTGGTAAATATTAGAGGAAGCACCTCAACTCCTACCAAGTGGTAGATAAGTTAATCGATTGAAATCATAAACTCTTATGTAGGTTGTTATTCTAACATTCAGAGGTTATAACTTTTAAATTTTTAATTTTACAATGCTATTTTTATGCGATAAATATTAAACAACAAAATATACTAGAAAAAAAGCAAATTGTCTCATCCCGTTAGGGCGACATGAGACAAGTTGCTTTTTTCTAGTATATTTTCGTGTTTAATAAATATTCAGAGGTTACTTTACTATTATTAATAACTAAATATAAGAAAGAAATAATAAAAATGCCAAGTATCAAAATTAAAAACAGTGTTGCTAGATGGTTGCTAGCTATAGACTATTGGCGCCAACAGTTATTTTCTACTCTTTTGTGTCACAAAAAACATCTAGTGTTTTTTTTTTATTTTAAACCCAGAAACAGACGCGAGTATTATTTCTTAATTCAATCAGTCGCCTCTTTTACGACAAAGCTTAACATTGAGAAATACTGATGGTGTAACTAGCTTCTTTGACATTCATAAGTGCTTACGGAACAGCATTTATTAAAATAAATTTAATATCCATTTCATTTTTATTTCTTATTTTTCATTCGATCAAGACAGATTCAAGCTCGTGATCTTTTGGATTATGCTATCATGCGATCCAAAAGATCGAATAAAAGCAAAAATCGGGGCATCCCTAGTCGCGGTCGGTACCGTGCGCTCCAGAACCATCAGTATATTGACAATGTATTGATAGTAATGAAATTTCTTAAGTATTATCAATATATTAATAATACTCCGTTATAGGCATACTAATAATTCAAGTTCAAGGAATATTCCACTTAGTATCAATCGGCCACCCGCCGCCCGCCCGCAGAGATTACTTAGTCATCTATGAATAATTAATGAACTTTCTAATTTGTGCCACGCATAATGTGATAAGCTGATAAGTGATAATAAGAGGAAAAGATAATTACTCGCCTTTTACTTTAATGTGTCCGGCGAGAAACAACAACACATACATATCATACATAGATAGATATTATTGTCATTCAAAAAACTAAAAAATATGACGACAAAAACATCCGACAGTCTTATTCCTTAATTTGATATTGCAGGATTTGCAGGTGACCGTTATTTTTTGAAAATTCATCCTCATCGTCAGCAATTTTAATGTCCTCACTGCTGGGGCACAGGCCTCTCTTATTAATGGATGATAAAAAAATAAAACTCTTAAAATCCTAGAAAAAAAACCTGATAAAACAATTCAAAAGTATCGAGGGTGGTTTATATAATTTGATTAGAAATTTGGATAAAATATACAAGTAAAGATCGAGTTTATTTAATCTCACTCACCACGTGTTTACAAAACATCTCAAAATTATGTTGAATATAAATCTGGAACATTATTCATTCAGTCAACCAGAATGGACGATGTAATGGACGTAAGTGCATGATCGTATCCACACACACAGACCTTGACAAGAGAAGAGCCATTCCACCCGCTCTCATGGCGTAAGTAGGAAGGAACATTGTTATGAGAATTTATGACATTGACATAAATATTAGCGGGTTTATAAGTAAATAGTTCACCAAATCTCGTAAGAGGTGATCCTTCTTTCAAGGTAAACATAGCTATGCACGCGTGACACCAGAGGTGTAGGCTTTTGTTTTGAGTGATCACTTAGAATAAATGAAAAGCATTTCAAATATTCGTGAATCAATCATGAATAATGAATGATGGTCCCAAATAGGAACCACGAATTCAACTTACCTAATCAAGCAAATGTTCCAAAAATTCCACATCGAACAAACAATTTAATGAATTTATGATAAAGTTTAAATAGAAAAACATTGGAAAAAATCAACTTGGTTACCAGTGAATACTCAGATGAGACAGATGAGACCCACGCCCTTGGGAAATCCGGTCCAATAATCTAACCACTGAGCTACCGAGACTTGCAAACCACCCGTCGAAATTATTTGTAAATATTTTTCTATTTAAAATTTATCATAAGTATAAATAAAATAGCATTTAAAAAGGCAACAATTCGCAAATCAATTTAATGAAGTTTTAACTTTACTGTGTTTTTTAAATCAAAACAAAAAAGCACTTACGAGCGCAGTGGCACTAGTACTTTGTCGAGCGAAATTTTGTAAGTCGAAGGAGTTAAAAGAAGGTTCATTGTTAACTGTACACACAATTAAAATTGAGCACTTAAAATTAATGCATAAAAGGTAAAGAAACGAGCACGCACGTGACTCTCTTGGTGGATCCGTGTGTAATGAATGACAGGAAAACTTCGATTCATCGAGTGCTATAGAACGTACAGTGTCCACGCTAGCGAGAGCTGCGGGACTGATGTTGGCTGAAGGATAAAACAACAAAACCCGAATCCAAGAATAAGAAGTTTTTTATAGATATAAAAATATTAACTCAGACGAATTGAATTGAATTTACGGTCTAATAAGGAATTAGAATCAGAATAAGTATAAATAAACAAATACTTAGATGTTTTAAAATAATGATCAACATGATGCATCATTTATTTAAGGACAAATATAAGAAAGGGACCATACCGTACTATTTTCCTTTTGCAGTCTAAAACAAAGCTTAAGGATAACAACTAGGACATGTAATATCGGAATGTTTTCAATTACGATATTAGATCTCAATACCGGAATCAGATATTAATATCGGAATTGCACATTTTCGTGAAAAAAAACATGTTTTTTTTATTGCAGATTTCCTTTTGTAATTAGGTAGGAGGTTTGATTGAATAAAATAAACTACAATATAATTTTATCTCAAGATATTAAGAACACTTTTATTTATTCTTAGATAAGTTGATATAGTCTTGAGATAAGGTTGATTTTTGTCATTTTGATAAGGTATTTTAGTAGGTTTGAATGCTCAGTTTCAGTTGCATAACTGGACCATTTTGTAAATAAATGAATGAATTGAATTTGATTAAGTATTAACTGCGAAAATATATAAAGCGAATATGAATGGAAGGATTGGTGGAAGTGGTTGGCTTAGGCAAACATACCACGATCAGCCCCCTTACTCTTGACGCGATCGCATTGAGATCGAGATTGAAATAACGTCAAAAGCTGGTAATTATGACTTAAGTAATTTTGTATTCTAGAAATCGATTGTAACGCCAATCAAAATTGAATCAACGACGAAAATCAGTAATCTTTATTGACATTCAATCTCGATCTAAACGCGATCCCGTCAATAGTAACCGCCCTGATAAAGGACGTTCCAAAAAGGCCAGGTAAGAAGTACCGAGAATAAACGAGCTTGTATGGAAAGATTGATCGATGTTTGGGAATCACGAGAAGTATATCAGGAACACGTGGAGGTAATCTCCACCGTGGCTCCGTAATCTAACATAATTTATTTTAAAGTGTGCATGCAAAATAAGTCCGTCTGTCCAGCTTAGCTGACGGTTTAGCATTGATTGATTTTGGTATGAACATTGATAAGATAAAAATCATGTATAACACACCGATTAATGTAATTGTGTACCTATCCAAGTTGTTCAAGTTGTTTACCTTGGGCAAACCTTGTAAAAAAACTTTGAGAGGAAAACAAATAAAAGAATTTAGCTGAGATGGGCAGTATTCAGGATAGCTGGATGCGAAGAGCTCAGGACCGGGCTCAATGGCGTTATCAATAAACAGTAAAGTTAAGAACAAGAATTGTTTTCTTAATTTTTTTTTAAATCCCAAATCTCCTAGTAAGATTAATAATGAACCCACTATTGCGCTCGGCGCTATACTATACAGCACACAGCTATAATATCTATAGGTTTAAAGTCTATATTTTACCTTCATATGCTGCTTCCGGATCTATTTAAGAACTCAACTACAAATATTTATCTGATTCCGATATTACGATATTGGATCACTCAATATCGGAATTGTAAAATCGGAACTCGCGTTCCGAAATTCCGATATTCATGCCCTAATAACAACATAACAATAGTATCTACAACATCAACTCTTCCTAAGAAAGGAACTATTCCTTATTACTTTTTTCGAGACCCCGTTAACTGCTAACAAAAAAGACTTATTTCAAAATTTTCCATCAAAATATTGCTAGCATACCATCTAAAATTAAATTCCTTGAGCTAACTTTATTGGAATTGAAAAAAAATGGTTATGAGCCGGATATAATCTGTCTCTTGGAGATTTTCGTACAGTCAGGGTATGAACATTACTTAATGAATCCATGAAAAATCTCTCGTTTATAGACGTATTTACAGAAAGTGATTTGAATAAGGCATTTTTAAATTTGCATAATCTCGTATGCCTCTTTTATAAATTTTGCTTCCCGAAGGTAAAAATAAAAACAAATAATAACAACAATAGGAGACCAAACTGGGTTAGTAAAGGTACAATAATTAGTTGTAAAACAAAGAGATTGCTAAGATTACCTATAATTACCTACTACAAACATAAAAATAACGATAACAAACACAAATATAGCAAATACTCCATTATATTGAAAAAATGTAATATATGTATAACCTTAAGAAAAATCGGAACATAAATTATATAAATAAAAGCAAAAACATGTGCAAAGCATCCTGGACAGTTATTATTAGCGCAATTGGTATTTCAAACAAAAATTTTGACAGTGTAGAAACAATCCAGAATGGCGATAATTTTGTTAAAGACCCTGTAGAAATTGCAACTCTTTTTAACAATTATTTTATAAACACTACGAATATAAAAAGAAGTACAGGTGATAACGAAATAAAAAATAAAAATTCTATGTTTTTATTGCCAGTGTCTGAAAATGAAGTACATACACAAGTCATGTCTTTAAACAATACTACCTAATGCTGTAGGGCACGATGAAATTTGTACAAAGATAATTAAGGCCAGCATAAGCGCACTTGTAAAGGTACTGACTTTCTTAATCAATTTGTCATTCTCATCTGGAAAATACCTAGATATTTTAAAATTATCTATCGTTGAACCACTGCATAAAAAAGGTGTAAAGAGCGATATTACTAACTACCGCCCGATCACATTGGCTCCAATAATTTCGAAGGTTTTTAAGAAATGTATGTTGCTAAGATTATCAGCATTTTGCGAAAAATATAATATAATAGCACCCGAGCAGGGGGGGGCTATCGCGTAAAAAATATGGATATGGACATGGTCTTATTTGACAGTTAAATGACCATATATGGTAGTTTTATGAGCTTCAACTGTCAAATGAAGCCCATATCCATACCCAGATTTTTTACGCGATAGCTCCCCAGAATGGCTTGCAAAAAAACAAATCGACGACTACTGCTATTTTCATACTCATAAAGTCAATCCTTAAGAGAGTATAAATAAAAATCTGACTACAACAACACTGTTCTTTAATCTAAGCAAGGCATTTCATTTCGTTGATCATGAAAGTCTTTTATATAAGCTTGAATCGATTGGGATAAGAGGTATTCCTTTGAATTGGATCCGTTCTTACCTCGAAGATCGGCAACAGTGTGTAATGATCTCAAAGTTAAATAGCAAAAATGAAGTGGTCTCATTTGTTTCAGAATATTTAACTGATGAATGCGGTTTACCACAGGGGAGTATTTTAGGACGTCACGAGTCATAATTGTCTCCTGTTTGCTGGATAACATCTCTGTGACAATTAGTTCAAAAAGGAAAATTGCTAACATTGACTTAAAAGAACATGAAAGTGACATCAATAATACAATTCAAGCTGTAGGAAAGTGGTTAGAAAATAATAATTTACAAATGAATTTGACTAAGACTAATTACATTAATTTTAATAATAATACAAATATGACATTTAATATTAATTATAAAGATTCAAATATTAACGAAATCAATAAAACAAAATTTCTCGATCTGACAATTGACAAAGATTTAAACTGGAGCGCATACATTGAACATGTTTGTCTAAGTATAAATAAATTTGCGCTAAAGCGTCTCAGAAACATTACCGATATGAAAACAGTATTGTCTACATATCACGCACACGTTGTGTCTGTACTTCGTTATGGTCTTGTAGTATGGGGTAATGGTTCCGCATTAGAAAGAGCGTTTATAGCACAAAAGAAGTGCATTAGAGCTATAACAAGCCAATCGCCACGTGACACTTGTAAACTACTATAGAGCTTAGTTTGTTGCCACTACTATCTTTATACATTTATGGAGTTTTTGTTTTTGTAAATCAACATCATCAATAGCACCCAAAATTCAGTAGATTTAAGAATTAAATTTATATTTTGTAACTGTATGTATTAATGAAGACACGCATTTCACTGGTCTTTAAAAAAAACCGTTTTACAAGACTCTCATAAGAATGTTACTGTTTTACTTTGACTTATTTTATTTTATTTAAACCACAAAGGTAAGCGTATACCTAAAGAATCCGTTGTTAGGGAAATCCTTTTGGTTCAATCAATCTCTAAACTTCTGAAATAATAATAGACATGCAAACAGACAGAGTTATTAAACATTCGCATTTATAACGTCTTTATAATTAGACTAGGAATTGACCTATGACGACGACGATCTGTTAATAAAAAATCACGTTTTAGGTACTTATTGAAAGAAAAACTTTGTACAAAAATATACATCACGTTGCGTTCCGTCACCACTGTTGACATTTACCAAAAGGAAAGTTGATCCTCTTTATCTAACTTTGTTCATTTATACGTGGGATCATGTCACGTTTTAGACTTCGCTGCTTAGTCGCATTTAAACGATTCATCGAGTTTGCTGTGAAAAGTTCGCATTTATTTTTGTCACACCAAAAAGTTTTATTTAATGTAAATGTAACCATTGTGTGAGAGACAAATAAAAGAATATTATTATTTTAATACATACATAACTTATATCTTTAATAATATGTAGTATTGGTCGTTTCTTAATTAAGAATTTCAAGTTGAGAACTTCGAAAACATTTTACCTTACCATTGTCATGCATGATATTGTATTGTATGAACATATTTTGCTTAGAGCTGAGTTTCAGATCTTCTCAACTTGAAATTCTTAGTTCAGAAACCGACTAACTGCATTGTATTATTAAGTTAGTCTTTCAGGTGATGAAAATTTCTATGCATGGTTTTCAGATCTTTCTATTTTTGAATTTAAAAAGCCGACATAAAAAAGTAACATAGAGTAAGGCTCGGTGCCAAGGCACGTATACTATTATAATTATTTTCTATCCTTTTATTTTTCTTGCCTTGGCTGTCGCCGAATCTAAAAAATCTTTTTACTTTTTGCATTCTTTTCTACGTATTGTTTTAAAGATTTTTATTTCACTATTTTTGGGTTAGAGTAAAAACGACGGTTTTTCAAGATTGCGTGAAGTCGACGATAACCGATTTCAGAATTTCAAAAATTGGGACCAAATTGGGAACAAACCTGATGTTATACCGTTTGAATCATTTCTATCGTTTCAGCCGTTTTAGAGTAATCGGTGAACATACATAAAAATATTATTTAAACGCGAAAAATTATAAATGACCTCCTTCTTTTTTGAGGTCGATTAAAAAATACAATACAAAACACGTATAATAAAAATGTGAGTTATATGTGTCTGTGTGTGTATTAGAATACCTAGACAATAATAAAATAAGTGAAACATGAATGGGTACATTACATTACATAACTAGTACCTGCTCAATATTGGTAATCTCTAACACGTCTCAGGTTGGCTGGAAGAGATCTCTTTTGGAGATAAGTCCTCCTTTGTACACATGTTTTAAGTTATTTATCTGTAACTATTTTTTGTAGTGCAATAAAGACTATAATAATTCTAAACAATGGATATTTTATTTCTCATAACCAGGGGGCTTATTGTCTAATTTTAAAATCTATCGCAATTCCTTTCAATTCGTCATCTGAAAGATATTCACATACTTCAAACCGTCACTATTTGACATTTGATAGAGATTGTGATCGGGACGAGTTTTGAAAGGTATTGAATGAACGTAATTGAACTTTCTAAGCAAAGTGACACTCGAAAATATCTTTCAAATGTATGGAGAAGTGTCAAATGAAGAGTCATTTAAAACATCATTCGTTCCGAAAGGGATTGCGACTATAAGTTACGCAATTCCATATATCACTATCACAATCACAATCCTTTTGAAAGGGATTGTGATAGATTTCGAAATTAGACAATTAGGGGAAGCTACCTTGTTAAACTTTATAACATATCGATTTCTAGTTGCGTGTGGTCACCCTACTAGTCAGAGTAGCCAGCACGTGTTGCATACGTATATTTCGCACCTGCCCGACATGACACCTAATACTTATTTATGTACAGTCTACAACAGTTCAGGCTTTACACCTGAATGAATGGCTGGTAGGAAAACAAAATTGGACTACTCGAAAGCACTTATTGTATAATTCTTCGAATAAAAATATTTTGACTTTGACTTGCTCTATGAAAACCGCCGCGCCGCCGCCGCTATTACGAGCAATATTAACTAAGGGTTCGTCCTTATTAGGTTATGTCGCTGGTAAAACTGTTAAGTGTTAATTGCTGTTGACTGTACTTAGGTACGGACGCGTAACGAGGACCGCGTTCGCCTTTACCCCTCGTCACTTACCCTGCCTTTTAGACACAGTAAGCAATATGGCGTTGTCAGTTTGTCAGTATGACGCGAGATCTCGAAGTGGAACATTATCTCAAAAATGGGTAAATGCGCTGTGTTAATTTGTAAAAATCATACCGGACGATCAAAAAAATTTTCTTTTCACGCGTAAGTACAATTTCAATCTATTAGAGTAGCAATTTTTCGTAAAATAAATAAAATTTGGTATGTAAACAAAATGTAATACGTCATTTCAAAAAGTAATCATTGTACATGTAAATTCTTCAAAGATATTGCATAAGTAATTTGGTTGGGTTATATGTATCACTCATTCAATCAATTGTCATTTTTATGTCGTATAGAGCTTGAACATATCGATAATCATTTATCGATGTATGTAAATGAACGACCGAATCCAATTTTAATGTAGGAACTATTCAATTTAATTTCAGATTTACAGTTGAACCCCTAACAAGAAGAAATTGGGTGGAGTGGAAGCGGTACGCAGGGAGATAACATGGACGAGGACTCAGGTCTTAGATAACATCTAAGGCCTGATGATGGAGCCAGAAGATAACTATAGGAACTCTGTAATTAAACGACGCAACCCTACGAACTTTGAGCTCGTTATATTTTAAATATAGCTTCAAACTTAAAAAAAAAAGTTGTTTATTACACCCGCATGGTTCCCGTTCCCGTTGTAATATCAAAAATCCTTCCTTAGTGCTCGCCAATATCGTTAAAAGAACCTGTATGCAAAATTTCAGTTTAATTGGTTTAGCCGTTTGGGCTGTGCGTTGCCTATCAATCAGTCACGGTATTGTTTTTTAGTATTAAACTTATGTTGTACATTATCATAGTGTGTTGTACATTAACATTTAAAATTTATCATAAGTATAAAAATAGCATTGACAACGCAAAAATTCAAAAATCATAAATTATTAGCTGTTGCATCATAATTGATCGTTAAACATTTGTGTTTTATTTTCTCTTTCGAATGCAAGGAAGGATATTCTTAAAGCGTATTAAAAATATAAATGTATCGGAGAATTTCGACAGTCTCGGTAGCTCATTGGTTAGAGCAGTGGGCCGGATTCCCAAAGGTCGTGGGTTCAAGTCCCATCTGAAAATTCACTTGTGGCCGAGGTCATTTATTCCAATATTCTTCTTGTTAAAATTTATCATAACTTGTGGTTACATTTATTATTTGTTTCTAACATAGGCCTTGTTAGGTCACAGCAAGAATAAAATTAATTATATTTATATTATATAATGTATGTACGTAAGCTATATTATACTATTTTTTAATCTTTAATTATTTTAATTTTAATATCGTTTTATTATATTCAAGTAAAATAATCTTAAAACTACAATAAACTATTGGTTAAAATATCTTGCAATTAGTATTTCAGCTAGTAGTTGCTAGAAAGATACTGCCTTGGCTTTTTCTTAAATATAGGTAATTTATATGCGATGTTTTGTTGATAACTTCTGGGAGTTTGTTGTTTAAAACTGTCATAGCGTATGCTGGACCATACTCTATCCAAACGCTAGTCTACTATTTCTAATTTAGGTTTAGGTTGTGCTAATTTTGTACGGTGGCGTAAATTTTGAGATCTTTAATAAAGTGAAAACAAGTTTATTTTCTTACAAATATGCATATTTCTTAAATGTTACTAGAGTTGAAATTAAAATGTTTTAGTCTCAACGATCTTTGACAATCCTATAATGTCGATGGTTATTTTCAGTAAGTTTTAGTATACTTAGATTGTTGGCTTACGAGATATCACAGCTCGAGATTACCCATATTTTGTTTTATATAAAAAAGCTCGAGTGATTGCAGAAGTTAATGTAAATAATGAATTATATTATTATATAAATAAATATTAATGTTTTTTACTCACTTAAAAAGTGTTAGTAAGTAATTTGTAAACCCGGCAGTTACAGGTAAGATAGCCAGTTCCGAGATTCCGGGAGAGTCGCGCTTCCATCTTATCTGATAAGGGATCAGTACTTAGTATCAGGTTGCATGTATCTACCAATTTTTCACAAAAAAAAAACCCAAACACAAACGCTTTGGAAACCATATTTTATAGTTTTTATGAATTTGAGGGATTTTTTAAAATGAGATTATCAAATTATTAGGTGCTTTTTGTTTTTCTAAGTTTTGTTAAATAAACAATTAACTTACTAATTTCTTTAAAACACACATGATTTATTAAACTCAATAGGTTCATTCATTCACTCTTTACTTATCGTGCTTTTTATTTTTTTCACGAAATAAACAATTAACTTACTAATTTCTTTAAAACACACATGATTTATTAAACTCAATAGGTTCATTCATTCACTCTTTACTTATCGTGCTTTTTATTTTTTTCACGAAATAAACAATTAACTTACTAATTTCTTTAAAACACACATGATTTATTCTCAATAGGTTCATTCATTCACTCCTTACTTATCGATAAAAAAATTATTAACGATGCTTGAAGTAAGCACTACTGTCATTATTTGACATTAGTAATCGCCCCTCATCCCCGCGAGAATTGGTTGATCGTGATTTCATACATTCTTTTCGGGTTTCGTGTCCAGTGGTTAATTCGTCCAAGTTGTGGATCAATTATTAAAAAAAAAAACAATATTTTACACTGAAAATAACGATATCTGGATAGCTTATTTGGCAGATTATATCACCCAAAACTTATCAGTTGGTGGTGAAACCAGCCCTTAGTGTGCTTCCATGCGATTGCCGTCAAATTTATTGTTCTTCGTTGAAAAATCAAGATGGACAAAGTTTCCAATCCGCCAAGTAATTTGTATATTATGAAGATATTATTAGCACCTATGACGCCTTGCAGTTTACTTACGTTTACACGTTCGTCCATCAATGCCTCTTTTGGAGGCCGCTGCAGTAATGTACTATACTTTTATTTTATTCCTAATAAAAGTAAAGAAATAAAGTAATCAGTTCATAAGCATATATCGTCCCCTTAGTGGTAAAATTATTGTCAAGATGGCAAGGTAATATACCAAGGTAATATACACCTTAACACATAGTTAAGGTGTATATTACCTTGCCATCTTGACAATAATTTGAGAATTTATTATAACAAAATGTTGCAAAAAAAAAAGTGCAGATAATCGGTTTTACCACTAAGGGGACGATATATTCAGCGACGCCAATACATAAGTATCTAGGCATTTAAAAATAACTATGAATTACATAAAAAGAAATAATCAAACATATATAAACAAATAAGTAGAATAAAAGCTTATGTAATTATTTTCTTATCTAACTAAATTTTCTAAACAATGTTAGGAACCTATTCAAAAATCTATGTGCATTTTTCCCCACAGCCCACAACTAGCAACACTGTACTGGGAATAAAACAATTATTACCGTATTTTTAGTTTTTTTATGGGTTTTTTGATTTTCCCGACGTTTCGGCACCTTTTCACCTGCCGTGATCACGGGATGACTGTCATCCCGACCACAATTACAACTTAGTTCGTGAAATATAGCGCGTTTGATATCCGTATAGAAGTTGTTTTATTTCAATGAACAGCGCGCGCCAAAACATAATATGTACGGACTGTATTGGGCACAGAACAGAAAAAACAGATTGGGAGTTTAATGTTTTTTGTTTTAAATCGATTTGCGTAGATAAAATGTATAAAATCTCAATACTTACCTAAATGTGAAATGAAACATTATTAGTTTTGCTTTATTTGAACACTTTTTTTGCCGTACAAACAGTTTTTTTTATTTTGCGAGCACCGTTTGACCCGAGCGTGACTTTTAGTAAGTACCTACTGACTGACAGAGCGCGCGGAAGGAACTCGGCCGTTTCGGTCCTAGTTTTCAATGCATGTTTTTCGTGCGTGCGTGCAACCACAGATTAATAGATGCAACATTGAGTTATAATGTACTACGTAATAGAGGAGCTATCCCAAGCAAAAGGCTTGTTCTATTTTGTTAAAAGTTAAAACAAAAGTGCGCTGCAGCGCTAAAACAATAATTGAATGTCTTTCTGAACAATCCAAACATAGAGCACTAGACCGCTTCTAGAGTGTTACTTTCTTGCGACCAGAAGTTTCTAGCTGGTTTCTAGGCGTTATTGTTCTAAGATTCACTCACAAAAATTCAATATTATCATAAAAGCTACATTTTAATTCAGCGTTATCTTTTACAAAGTGACATTGACAACCTGTCAAATCACTGTAATGAGTTAAAAAAATTAAAATTATAATCAAACTAATACTTACTTTCACTCTTAGTAAAATCACAGAATACTTAATAGTTGGTAAAATCTCAATCTAAATAGGTACAATACGGGGAACTTCCCGGATGGGGATGACCAGTATCGTTTTTTCGTTTTTATTCGAAAAATAATAAGTTATTAGTGATAATTTATTATTCAAATTAAATATCTATCAATGGTCTATTAATTGTGATATAAACGTTTTCTATAAATCTGTTACTTTTTTAAATAAAGCTTCCTAAAAAAACTCTACTGGTCAACCGGAAAGTTCCCCGACACGACACCAATCTATCATTGGTGCATTGGTCTCTGCGTTGCTATTGTTATAAATATACCTACCGCGCTTCATACAAACAAACGGATCAAAAATGCGACCACAAATTTTGGCGTTTCTCTTCAACCAACTGACTCGGTTGCTTGCTAGGGATGATTGTTGATGTCGTATGCCGTTGTCACACACAGTAGACTGTGCCGTTTGTGCCAGAGTAAAACGGTCAAGAGCTAAATGTACCTAAGAGGGCGGTATCTAGTTGTAGAAACGCGGAGACCAATAATGAATCTATGTACGACACGTAGCGTCAGTACAATATACGTACTTCAATGCACTTAGCAAAGATTTTATTTTGTTTACACATTACACCTATTTCAATCTCTTTCAAGGTTTAGCTAGCCTGAGTCCCGACCACAGATCACCTCCAATAGATACCGCATTAGGAGAATCTACGCGCTCCCATGCATCTATGGTTTTGCACTGATATGTAGTTCCACATATACGCGCAACGGCAGTGACGACCAAGAGTCAGACCTGTGCGCGAGCCTTTCACGAGACACTTTTATTAACATTTTAATAGTTATTTATACATAAATAAACGTCAACATGTCGTATTGTTGCGTGAAATGGTGTGGAAAGAATTCCAGGACATCAAACTTTAAAAAAGATGGCATAACTTTTCATCGGTAAGTAAAAATAATACTACTTTATTCGTGACGGAGCTCAAGTTACGGTGGACATTAAGATGGAAGACATCAGCACGCGTTGATGTCTTTTGTCATTATCCCTTTCTCTCATTACCCATTTCACTATATTTATCCCGTTCTGGCATAGACACGTGTAACAATAGTGTTGCACCTGTATACGTTTCAGTGTGTCGATAATGCAAAACGTATGAAAAAAATAATTATTGTTATTGCTGTAGATTTCCAAAGTGTCCTGATAGAAAATCAAAATGGATCAATGCCACATATCGCGGTGATGGATGGTTCCCGAGCAATAACAGTGTTATTTGTTCAAGACATTTCGAGGAGGATAGTTTTCACTATATGAAGGATAGAAGACGAGTAATGGAAACAGCTGTGCCTACTTTACATTTGCCAATTTTGGTATGTACTACCCGCGCAGATAAAGAATGGGATTGAAAATGGCATCACGTTTAATTACATCCCGCTTCCACATACCGTTAATGAAAAAAATATTGTCTGTTAGTTGTTTAAGATTTATACTTAACTTATACTAAGTTACCTACCTACTTATCAAACCTACTGTTTGTTATTTTGTTGAAGGGGTTTTCGCGACTCCTAGAGGAACCTCCCTTCTTTATTGCCTCCTTCGGGAATCGAACCCGTAAAAGTGAGATTTTAAATAGATGGACTTTAATAACCTAGGAGCGTCGAGATCGCAGCTTGTATAAGCCTACCTCCACTATTAGGTATGTGGTGAGTGCCACGCGACCAGAATCCGGTCGCTCGTAAAAATTATGAGTGAGTCGGAGGCCGGAATACGGTCTCGAGGTTTGCGCTCTTTTTCTCATTCGGCGTGCGCTCCAAACGTGGCGCGCGGCAGAACGCTCGAACAATGGGCACAAGCGGTAGCCTTTGCGGTAGCGATTTTAGTCGCTACACCATTATTAACTGTTTCGTTATTATTGTTACTTACCTACTTAAAGATGACGTGCGCACGCGGCAATAATAATTTATTTGTAGGTAGTTGTTTGAAGATTAAGCTGAAATTTTGCATACAGGATCCTTTTAACGATGTAGGCGAGCACTAAGCAAGGATTTTTTGATACTCCCACGGGAACGGGACTGCGTGGACGACAAATACCATTTGGCAAAATGACGTCATTCACGTCATTTTATCGAAGAGTATTTGTTGTTTGTAAATATCTTCTCATAAATAATAATAATAACTTTAGGTATGCTAACAAGTTTCTATGTTCTTTTTAAACTTAGTGAGCCGCCATTTTTAGTCCCATTCTTTATTTACGTGTGATGTATTTGTAAACTATATAAAGACTGTAACCTGTAAAGAAATGATACATCTGGCCATACAAAACTGTTTTTAACACGTTTTTATCAAGTTGATTTCTCGTTTCTTTGTTTATCCACGAATTTATACTACGATTTATAGATTATATAGATTTTTTTATAGCGTTGGGATAAAATTAATAATTTGTTTCCAATGTATTTTCATGTAGAGCATTGATTAAACATTCATTTTCAGGCTTCCTCTACGAATAACAGGGCTAATATTTCAATGGAAAAAAAGACAACAAATCCCGAATCTGAGAGACTATTATCCCAATTGGTATGGTTTTTAACTCTTTGGTTTGGTTTTTAATCACTTTTCAACTCGAGATAGAGACTCACATAATAAAAAATTTTCAGATTCCTAGTTCGTCATCATCACAACACGAAAAGGCTTCTTCTTCCAAGAATCTTTCTTTGTCCCCTGCAACTATAGAAACTCCAACAAAAAAAAGAAAAATACATCCCCTTCCAGATACACCATCAGCTTACGATACTCCAACCAAAAAACGCCTTTGCAGAAGAATTATTGAATTAAAAAAACACAGTACAAAGAAAAAATAGAACTCTAAAAAATGTACGAGACTGTAATAAAAGATTGAAAAAACAAATAACATCACTTAAATCATTGCTAGCAGACTTAGAAAGAAAAAATTTAATATCGGAGGAAAATATAAATATTCTTAACTCAGTAGGAGTAAAATGCAGTGAAATTATCAAGCGTCAAATGATAAAAGGAAAATCTGGCACTGTAGTGAGAAAAAAATATTCTCCGGAACTTAGAGCGTTTGCTTTAACTTTAAATTTTTATTCTACCAAGGCGTACCAATATGTGCGAAAAACCTTTAACACGTGCTTGCCGTGTGTTAAAACTTTAGGAAAATGGTACAGTTCTATAGATGGAAGTCCAGGATTTACAAAAGAAGCTTTTACGGCTTTAAAAATCAAAGCAGAGCAGTCCAAGACGCCACTTTATTGTTGTATAATGTTCGATGAAATGAAAATAAAAGGTAAGGTGGAGAAAACATACGGGTATGTAGATTTTGGAGGAAGTATTGATTCCGATTGTAAAGAAGAATGTACAGATGCATTAGTTTATATACTTGTTCCTCTACATGGAAAATGGAAGATACCTATTGGTTATTTCTTAATTAAAAAGGTTTCGGGTGAGACTAAAGCATTCTTGCTTACTAGAGCAATTGAACTCTGCAATGAAGCTAATATTAACATCAAAGCTGTGACCTTTGATGGATGTACAGCCAATATAGCAATGGCAAAAATACTTGGATGCAATTTACGATATTTTTGGATCCAGCTCACATGATAAAGTTAGTTCGAAATAGCTTTGAACATTATGAAAATGTTAAGGACGCTCAAGGTCGTAATATTTCCTGGAACTACATTAAAGCACTGCATGAGTTGCAAGAAAAAGAAATGTTTCACGCAGCTAATAAACTCCGAGCTGAACATTTGATGTTTAAGAAAAACATAATGAAAGTTAAACTTGCAACACAATTGTTTAGTAGGAGTGTGGCCCTAGCCCTTAAATTTTGTAAAAATACATTGAAACTGCCACAGTTTCAGGATGTAGAAGGAACAGTTGACTTTTTGCTTATTATAAATGATTTATTTGATATATTAGACTCAAAAGTGCACGGATATGAATTGAAAAGGGCTATTAACAAAGAAAATGCTGACCTTATAATAAATAAACTCAACAGTTGCAAAGACGTGTTAATGACTCTGACCGTTAATTTAAATAACAAACAGATAAGATTAATTGATTCCCCACGATATACAGCATATTTAGGTCTATGTGTTTGTATAGAAAGTACATTCTTTTTATATCGTAACTTGATAGAAAATGATCAATGTCCATACATATCATTACATCGAATAAGTCAAGATCATATTGAACTGTTTTTTTGTAATATAAGATCTCGAGGAGGAGCAAATGACAATCCAACAGCAAAACAGTTTCATGGAATTTATAGGAAAATTTTGGTACATGTAGAACTACAAGACATTAACACTGGAAATTGTGTAGCCCTTGAAAAAATGTCTATACTGCATTGCACATCGGCAGTTAAACGTATCAATTTAACCACGGAAAGAGCTGATACGATGGATACTGAAGAACCTACTCCAGATTATTTTATTGAAGCTTTACAACACATCACACTTTCGCAGTTTTCAGAAAGCATTATAGAATATATTTCTGGAGCCGTTGTAAACTATTTAATAAAATCTATAAAATGCAATATCTGCGTTAAAGCTTTAGTGTCACTGGATCAAAAACAAACAAGTTTAATTTATGCAAGGGATACAGGTGGACTTATATACCCTTCTAATACAGTAAGTAAAATTTGTAGAAGGTGCGAACAAGTAATCCGAAGTTCAATGAAAAAAGATTCGCTTTCAAAAATCTATTATAAGGATAAGTTACGACTTGTAACCCAAACATTGATAACTTTTGTTAATGAAGAAATGTTTCCTGAAATATCTTCACATCAATATGATCACGAGAGCTGCAACCATTTGATCGATCTAGCTAAAAGTATAATGGAAAAATACATAGACATTAGATTACTTTATCTCACCAGGAAAACTGATCCTAAAGCTGCGGTGAGGAGAGTATATACCAAGCTTGTGCATTTTAAAAATCAATAAAAATATAGTTAGATGACGGTTTTTTTATTCTTATGTGTTTTCCTGTTGTGGGGATTGCGTGAGTCTTGAGAAGAGAAATTTACCCTATTAAAAAGTATCCTTTGTTTAAATCTAGGCTATCTACTGTCTGTGTACTGTGTGCCAAATTTCAACCAAATCCGTTCAGTAGTTTTTGCGTGAATAAGTAAGAAACATTCATATGCTTCCATCCAAACATCCTCACAAACTAACTATCGCATTTAATGAGATAAGATTTCCAAACAGCTTGCTTCCAAATAATAAGTATGTAAATACATGATTTCCATTATAATATTTGTAATAGAAACATTTATAAACATGCATACTAATAATACTTATAATTTGAATTAAATTAAATTAGTTATAATTGTCCGTAACATAATTATTAATTTATCGATAAACTATCGACATTGCTTAATACATTGTACATCACTAGATGAATGAATGACATTGAAATAGCCAATAGCGTCGCTGCCGTTAAGTCCCCCGCAACCCGTTCCTACCTCCTAAAATTGTGACTTTAAACTAGAACAAAATGGTCAACATGCGGTATCTATTGGAGGTGATCTGTGGTCCCGACCTACCTCACCTATGGACGATAGCTGCAAAATACTTGTTGCATTATCTCGTGACACGCACACGTGTCGTGTTTACGTGTCACGCATTATACTGCATAGGTACGTATGCACTAGCATCTACGAGTATTTATATAATGTTGCTCGGTTTTTTCCGCGTTGTTTATTAGGAATAAAAAGTTAATTAATGCATTTAAGAGGATTTAATTAAAAATGCAGCAGTGATAATTATAATCTATGACCCTGCAAGAGCACTGGATAAGCAAACAAATCATGATGACGTGACGTAATAAGTTATAATATGAAACAACTGCGTGTGGGCCATAACTGGGGCTAGTAGTTAGATCCAAGTCCAGCGAGACCGAGCAGTGTCAAATCCTCTGATATCTTGGCAATGCCATCGGAAAGTTCATTTAACAAGCGTAATGATCATGGCATATTGTTAATTGGAATTTATGTAGTAGAACTGATTTTATATAAAATATCTAGATTTTTAGTTTATAGTTTATTACGTGTTCGTGATAAAGTGCCCTGTTTGGCCGACGGACAGTTGTCTTTTCATCACGTCAGAGTAACCCTTTGTAATAATATCAGTTGTATTTTTGTGGTAAGTTAACTTAAAATATTATATTACATTGTGGATAATGGTACACACGCTTTTTAAATTTTACTATCGCGTGTGTACGGCGGCGGCCGGCGCAGCGCTGTGTTGTGCAAACCGTCGTGACGTCATACGTCACGTGCGCACGCGTGCGTGCTCAGGCGCAGCGCGTTCGGCCAACGACTTGGAACGTGCAGACATGGGTACTTCGATAGAGATCGACACAAAAGGCACTATCGCGTGGACAATCGTACATCGCTCCGTGCATGCATAGTTATCACGCCTTTTATAGATCTATGATGGGAAGTTTTCGATGAACGTCATTAAGTTTATGACTGCTTTACGAAAGAAATTTTCAAATACCCAGCAGTCGCTTCACCTTTACATTGTACAACGAATAACTAAATTCACCTTCCAATATTAATTCTTGCACGTGACTCTTATAAAAACTACAGGAGCTCTATTTTTGATTTACCTTGGACGAATTAACCACTGGACGCGTAACGAGGACCGCGTTCGCCTTTACCCCTCGTCACTTACCCTGCCTTTTAGACACAGTAAGCAATATGGCGTTGTCAGTATGACGCGAGATCTCGATGTGGAACATTATCTCAAAAATGGGTAAATACGCTGAGTTAATTTGTAAAAAACATACCGGACAATCAAAACATTTTTCTTTTCACGCGTAAGTATAATTTCAATCTATTAGAGTAGCAATTTTTCGTAAAATAAATAAAATTTGGTATGTAAACAAAATGTAATACGTCATTTCAAAAAGTAATCATTGTACGTGTAAATTCTTCAAAGATATTGCATAAGTAATTTGGTTGGGTTATATGTATCACTCATTCAATCAATTGTCATTTTTATGTCGTATAGGGCTTGAACATATCGATAAACATATCGATGTATGTAAATGAAAGAACGAATCCAATTTTAATGTAGGAACTATTCAAATTAATTTCAGATTTACAGTTGAACCCCTAACACGAAGAAATTGGGTGGAACCGGTACGCAGGGAGATAACATGGACGAGGACTCAGGATTTAGATAACATCTAAGGTCTGATGATGGAGCCAGAAGATAACTATAGGAACTCTGTAATTATACGACACAACCCTACGAACTTTGAGCTCGTTATATTTTAAATATAGCTTCAAACTTAAAAAAAGGTGTTTTTTTCACCCGCATGGTTCCCGTTCCCGTGGTAATATCAAAACATCCTTCCTTAGTGCTCGCCAATATCGTTAAAGGAACCTGTATGCAAAATTTCAGTTTAATTGGTTTAGCCGATTGGACTGTGCGTTGCCTATCAATCAGTCACGGTATTGTTTTTTAGTATTAGACTTATGTTGTACATTATCATAGTGTGTTGTACATTAACATTTAACATTTATCATAAGTATAAAAATAGCATTGACAACGCAAAAATTCAAAAATCATAAATTATTAGCTGTTGCATCATAATTGATCGTTAAACATTTGTTTTTTTTCTCTTTCGAATGCAAGGAAGGATATTCTTACAGTCCGCAAGTCTCGGTAGCTCATTGGTTAGAGCAGTGGGCCGGATTCCCAAAGGTCGTGGGTTCAAGTCAAATCTGTAAATTCACTTGTGGCCGAGTTCATTTGTTCCAATATTTTTCTTGTTAAAATTTATCATAAATGGTGATTACATTTATTATTTGTTTCTAACATAGACCTTGTTAGGTCACAGCAAGAATAAAATTAATTATATTTATGTATGTACGTAAGCTATATTATACTATTTTTTAATCTTATAATATTTTTATTTTAAGATCGTTTTATTATATTCAAGTAAAACAATCTTAAAACTACAATAAACTATTGGTTGAAATATTCTTGCAATTAGTATTTCAGCTAGTAGTTGCTAGAAAGATACTGCCTTGGCTTTTTCTTAAATATAGGTAATTTATATGCGATGTTTTGTTGATAACTTCTGTTTGTTGTTTAAAACTGTCATAGCGTATGCTGGACCATACGCTATCCAAACGCTAGTCTACTATTTCTAATTTGGGTTTAGGTTGTGCTAATTTCGTACGGTGGCGTAAATTTTGAGATCTTTAATAAATTGAAAACAAGTTTATATGTTTTCTTACAAATATGCATATTTCTTAATTGTAAATGGATACTAGAGTTGAAATAAAAATGTTTTAGTCTCAACGATCTTCTAATGTCGATGATTATTTTTAATAAATTTTAGTATACTTAGATTTTTGGCTCCAAAAAAAATGTAGAATACGAGATATCACAGCTCGAGAAGCACACAGGGGGTTTATTGTCTAATTTTAAGTCTATCACAATCCCTTTGAATTTTTCATTTAAAAGGTACATAATTATTATTCACATCGCATCACATAGCATCGCGCCACAACTATTTGACCTTTGAAAGGGATTGCAATCGATTATAAAATTAAACACTTATGGAGGGGTTGCTATTGTGTATGTCCTATACAATGGTTCTGTAATGAACTAATTACCCATATTTTGTTTTATATAAAAAAGCTCGAGTGATTGAAGAAGTTAATGTAAATAATGAATTATATTACTATATAAACCAAATATTAATGTTTTTTACTCACTTAAAAAGTGTTAGTAAGTAAATTGTAAGTCCGCCTGGCTAGCGACTACCATCTTATCCAAGTCGAGTCGTCCAGTTAGAGGTAAGATAGCTAGTTCCTTATGGAGGGGTTGCTATTGTGTATGTCCTATACAATGGTTCTGTAATGAACTAATTACCCATATTTTGTTTTATATAAAAAAGCTCGAGTGATTGAAGAAGTTAATGTAAATAATGAATTATATTACTATATAAACCAAATATTAATGTTTTTTACTCACTTAAAAAGTGTTAGTAAGTAAATTGTAAGTCCGCCTGGCTAGCGACTACCATCTTATCCAAGTCCGTTCCGGCAGTTAGAGGTAAGATAGCTAGTTCCTCAGAGATTGAGGATACCGCGCTTCCATCTTAAACCTTATCAGTACAGTACTAGTATCAGGTTGCATGTATCTACCCATTTTTCACAAAAAAAAACCCAAACACTAACGCTTTGGAAACCATATTGTATAGTTTTTATGAATTTGAGGTATTTTTTTAATGAGATTTTCATATTATTAGGTGCTTTTTATTTTTCCACGAAATAAACAATTAACTTACTAATTTCTTTAAACCACACATGATTTATTAATCTCAATAGGTTCATTCATTCACTCCTTACCTATCGTGCTATTTATTTTTCCACGAAATAAACAATTAACTTACTATTTTTTTAAACACATGTTAACGATTCGAAAATAAAGTACTATTCTATCGACGTGTATCGACAAGGTCATCGATACCATCATCGATATGTATCGATGACACTCGATGCAACACTTTAAAAAAATGAAAGGAGTCCGCCATCTTTTAAAAAACCATACCATTATTGGCGCGGTTACTAGAGTTAAGACTGCAAGAAAACCTTCTCTTGAAAATCAACCGTTGTGATTGTGAGTAAGTTACAGTGCTTCATTAGTGCCTACATTGACGATATTAGTTCAGAAGCGGAAAGAACGTTTTCGCCTATTCGTAAGGCCCTGACAGCGATCTGGTAAGCGAACGTATTTTGTTATATTTGTTAGGTATAGCTTTGGCCATACCAGCCAGTGGAGTTGCGCAGAAAAGTTTAAAGAAGCTAAGTTTACCAAGTTGTTAATTCACGAGTAAGCTAACTACTAACTTGGTTCCAATAAAATTGTATTCCATAATCAATAATCGATGATTTTCTTTTGGCTGATGTGATGATGTGAAAAAGCACATGGAAGGCTGTCACTACATAATGTAGACAGCACTTTATTCCAAAGATGTTGAATAATAAAAGTTTGTTATACACAAAACACTTGCTAAAAGTATAATCTCACAATAAGTTTAAACTTTGTGTGAAATATGGTTTCAAGATCTGAATAAATTGATCCTGTAAAACAAGAACAAATCATTTAAATATATTTATTAGGAATCATTAAATAAACACCTAGGTACTTGCACATTCATATTATACATACTTAAAGCTCAGTTGGCGGTCAGAGTAGGGGACTCTCCGACCGAGTGACTGCTAAAAGCATTGAAGTAAAATAACTTTATTGATTGTGTATTGATGTAAAAATGTATTGAATCAAGTGTACCTATGTAAAGCATTAGCTTGATTTGAACTATAACAATACATTCTTATACTTTCTTAATTTTACTTCTTCTGCCGTTTGTTTTTTTCTTTTGTGATAGGATCAAGAAAAATCTGACGGTTAAAAGTGTGTAAACTAAGTTCTGACAATATTATTTGAATAGGTAATAAACTTTTACTTACATATATACACTTCGAGTTAGTTGTGAAAATAAGACAACTAAGTAACAAGTTTTTTTTTCTTTTCTAATATAACTTTTACAAAGTTGCAATGAAATAACTGTATAAAAAGGGTTTTTCCTGCACTCATAAAAAATAAAATAAAAAAATAATATAATATTATTACATTTAAGTGTCCTTTAAAGTCTGATCAAAGTTTTATAATCTGGTAGCCCCACTATTTAATAAGTGCTTAAGCCTAGAAATTGTAAGTGATAATCATCATAATCACTTAATTCTGTTTGTCAAGCGTTCAATTATTTTTATATGTATTCATGACTTTCTGCGTGTACCTATTGTCGATATTCATTAATTGATTAGTTTGTGCACATTTAACATTTAAATAATGACTGTATCAAAAGATTGAATTAGGTAGTAGTTTAATTGTCAGAAAATTAAGAACTATTAAATAAATAAATTTTAATTTAATCCATAAATAAGTTTGTGTAAGTAACAACAAACAATAATATTTATTTAAATGCTTTTAGCTGTTACAAGGCTATGATGTTACTTTCAAGATTACTAAAAAGGAACTTATTACTTTTTGAAAAGTTCAAAACTTGTCCAATAAGAAATACTGGAAATATTGCATCAAACAATATGGACATAGCTATCAAGTTATCAGTACTACTATTATTCATTGACGTTATGTCGGTTAGTTTTGTTGCCAGTACAAAAATACTGTATGTTAAATAATATGTACTACCTACTTATTCCTGATTAAAAACAATGAAGGAATAGGTACATAGGTATATATATATATATATATATATATATATATATATAAATATAAAAAAAAAAAAAAAAAAAAGAAAGAGAATATGTGCGTGTTATGTTTATTTAGGATAGCACATTGTCAGTTAAGAAACAGGGTGAGCCTTTTGAATTGGAAGGCTGTACAAAATTTAAAAAATATCTTTGTTTATTAATTTAGATACACATGTATATTTATGTGTATATTTATGTTCAATGATGTGTATGGTATTTCAGATAAACAGTTTACTCCTTTTATCCCATTACCTATATTATAATTCCCCAATCCTAATGGGTACTCCTGCGTATAATTATAAAGGATTTAGACTTGATAAGGGGATAAGTCAAACTCCTTCTGGAGATCCTCCACCGTTATCACCAGAATTACCGAAAGATTCCGTTTACCGACACTCAAGAACGCGTAGCCGGTCGCGACTATACAGTGCTAGATCTCGGTCACGTTCACGGTCACTGTCACGGGTTCGATGCTCGACTATGGAGCGACCGTCCATTAGGAACTTGTCTACCCCAGTCAGGACGTCGTGGCCGGGTAAACGACATCGCATAATATCAGCTACGAGTGATGGCGACCAAAACCGATCCCCAACACCGCCAGAACATCAAACCGAGAATAAACTTAGGCGATCGAGATCTAGCCATCGACCAGAGTCTAGAAAGCGTAAACACGGTTCAGATTCGGAAAGAACTCCCGAAAGACGATCGCGTTCGGGTAGCAATCAATCGCCTAAGTTCCGTTCACCGTATGACACACCTACTCACCATCCATACCAAAGTGACCATAGCCTATTCAAGGTGGTCTTACCTTCACCAGCGACAGTCCCTAAAGTCAATGATAACGTAGTTATGGCTACCCCTAACGAGATCTCTCTTTTAGAGAAATTAGTGAATGCGTTAAGTGAGCGTAGCGGCACGACAGCCCCAAGTATGGGTATGCATGGATCCCAAAGCGTGATACCAGATTTCGACCCGCACTCAAAAATTCAAACCATGAGAGAATGGTTAGACAAAATTGATGAGTCGGCTCATGTGTATGGCTGGTCAGAACGACAAACAATATTTTATGCATTACCCAAATTGCGTGGCTTGGCCAAGCGTTGGTACGACGGCCTTACCAGCGTTAAATTTTCATGGGCTCAGTGGCGTGAAAAGCTGATGGCTGCTTTCCCCTGTGAACAAAATTACGCAGACAGCTTGTCGGAAATGCTCGCTAGGAGGACCCGACGCAACGAATCATTGGAAGAATATTATTACGATAAAATGATGCTAATCAACCGATGTCAGCTGCACGATAAAAAAGCAGTAGACTGCCTTACACAAGGTATTTTTGATACAAATATTAGAATGAATGTCCAAGGGGCAAATTTTCGGAATCCTGAACATGTACTCCAATATTTTAGAAATATCTCATGTAAGACTGCTTTTGTACCTTTGCCAATGAAAGAAAATCGACACCATGATGAACAACACAAAAGAAACTTGATTACTGCTTCTAGAAAGCCAAACAGTTCAGTTACTTGTTTCAATTGTGGCGAAGTAGGCCATAGGGTACCCAGTTGCTCCAAAGTGATTATAAGATGTAACAAATGTAGGCGGTTCGGTCATGATGACAAAAGTTGTACTAGACCTACTGATTCACGAAATCCATCTGGCCAAGTCTCAAAAACTCCAATAGCGGCTAATTCTCGGAACGTGTTAAATATTGCAACCACGGATAAAAGAAGTGAGAAATATTTTAAACCTGTGGAAGTGAATGGTAAACCAATGACTTCCTTTATAGATCTAGGTAGCCAATGCACCCTAATACGTGAAGATTGTTCGACTGAACTAAATCTAACCGTCAACAAAACCAATCTTCCTACTCTCAAGGGCTTTGCAAATGGATTTATCGTGCCGAGTGGTCGTGTTCACATTAGAATTAAGCTGGATGAGTTGCATGAAAACATAGAAGCTTATCTAGTGGATCCTTCTGTTCTACCAGCCGACGTTTTAGTAGGACAATCTTTAACAGAGCTACCTCAAGTAAGAGCTGTTAAAACTAATGACACATTAACATTTTACAAAAGCGAAGGAGTGGCATTTGATAAGTTCTCTATTTCTACTGCAGAGAGTGTGATGGTATATGGGGTTATCACAGTTAAGGTGCAAATGGCTCTACAATTTACGGGATTATTATATATAGACACGGAACCTTGTATGCGTGAAAGTAAGGAGTATATGGTACTACCCGGAATATACTCATTTAACAAAAGCGACGGATCAGTAGTAGTAGTTTGCCTGACTTCGGAACCCTTTTCGCTAAAAAAGGGAAGTTTAATAGCTCGTGGTATTATATTGTCTCACCACAATCCAGAAATCCCAGATAGCCAAGAGTGTATCTTTAAGAATTCAATGGCTATAAATTTAGTATCCGTTATGGGTGGTTCAAATAAGACAGTAATCGATCCCGAACAAATAGATGCAGGTAGTTTAACCCCTGTCGAAAAGGATCATCTGGGTGAATTACTGAACGACCACCGTGATTGCTTTGCATTTGATCTAAATGAACTCGGGAAAACCGAATGCACAGAGATGCACATAGAATTGAAGGATCACGCACCAGTTACCTATAGACCATACCGACTTTCTTTTTCCGAACGCGATAAGGTAAATAGTATTATCAACAATCTATTGGCGAATGAAATCATTCGGGAATCAACTTCGGAATATGCCAGCCCAATAATTTTGGTAGCAAAGAAAAACGGAGAGGTGAGGCTGTGCGTGGACTATCGCGCTTTAAACCGAAGGACTGTGAAAGAAAAATTCCCGATGCCTCTGATCGATGATCAAATTGACAGCTTGTCCGGTCAAGTGTATTTTACCTCACTCGATCTCAGATCTGGCTACCACCAGGTACCGGTAGCCGACGATTCGAAGCATCTTACTGCGTTTGTGACTCCGGATGGGCACTACGAGTATAACCGTATGCCCTTTGGACTCACGAACGCACCTGCTGTATTCCAACGTCTAATCCAAAAATTACTAAAAACACGTCGTATACCTGGCGTGCTTGCGTATATGGATGACATAATTATACCCTCAAAGACGATACCGGAAGGAATGTACAAATTGCGGGAAGTACTTGAACTACTCAAAGAAGCTAGACTTACATTAAATCTCTCAAAATGTCATTTCTTTCAGAGAACTATACAATATCTAGGTTTTGAGATTACATCTGAAGGCGTAAGGCCAGGACAAGAAAAAACCATTGCTGTCACTAATTTCAAAAAGCCAAGCAGCGTACACGAAGTACGCCAATTCATTGGCTTATGCAGTTTCTTTCGGCGTTTTGTTCAGGGATTTGCAACAATTGCAAGACCATTAACCACGTTAACGAAAGCGTCCACCCCATGGACGTGGGGTGTTGATCAAGAAGAAGCATTTTCTAGACTAAGGAATATTCTGACAACCCGTCCCGTCTTGGCTATATACAATCCAGCCTTTGAAACAGAGCTGCACACGGACGCCAGTTTAACTGGCTCAGGGGGTATCCTATTACAGCGGCAATATAGTAGCGAACCATTTCGACCTGTTGCATACTTTAGTCGCCAGACATCATCAGAGGAACAACGATTTCATTCGTATGAACTGGAAACACTAGCGGTAGTCGCATCGCTAACCAGGTTCAGAGTTTATCTCCTGGGAATAGAATTTAAAATACTAACGGACTGTAACGCACTACGCACCACCCTTACGAAAAGGGACCTTATACCAAGGATAGCACGATGGTGGCTGTTGGTTCAGGAATTCTCATTTACAGTCGAGTACAAACCCGGATCTCAGATGGCACACGCAGACGCACTCAGTCGCAATTCTCTTCCAGATCAAGATGAGCAATTATTATCTGTCTTACAAGTGGGCGAGGTTCCCTGGTTACAAGCAGTACAGATGAGTGATCCGCGACTGTGCCACATTAAAGCAGTATTAGATGCAAAAAGTCCCGAAGCAAAAGATATTAGGCAAAATTACGAATTAAAAGACGGAAAAATTTACAGAAAGGTAGACGGTGAGTTGCGATGGGCAGTACCAAGAGATGCTAAATGGAAGATCATGCAACAATGTCATGACGACTCTGGTCATTTTGCATATGAGAAGACACTAGAAAAAGTGAGACGAAACTACTGGTTCCCAAAATTAGCAAGATTTACAAGAAAGTACGTTCGCGCTTGCATATCCTGTGCTCATGCCAAAGTGCCAGGAGGCAGAAAGCAAGGTCTTTTGAATCCCATACCTAAATCTAATTTTCCTTTCCAATGTCTCCATATCGATCATTTAGGTCCGTTTACAAAAAGCAAAAGAGGTAATTTATATATCTTAGGTGTCATTGATAGCTTTACTAAGTTTATCATACTCCGTGCGGTTAAAGACACTAAAAGCAAAACCACAATTTCAGTACTGAGAGACATATTCGCTATGTTTGGAATACCGACACAGTTAATATCCGATCGTGGAACAAGCTTCACTTCGAATGAGTTCAAATCGTACATCGAGTCCATCGGGGTTAAACATACATTAAACGCAGTAGCCACACCTCGTGCAAATGGTCAGATTGAACGATACAATCGTTCAATACTAGCCTCTCTTAGGGCTCTCTGTCATGATGAGGACGATCGAGATTGGGATGTCAAACTTGGACAAGTACAGTGGGGACTTAATAATACGGTTAATCAAGCAACAGGGAAATATCCTACAGAAGTTATATTCGGGAAACCAACAGTTAATTCGGGTGAAGCGCTGGTGCATGAGATTAATGGGTCGCAGGAAACTTCAACCGACGATATAGAAAAAATTAGAGACGATGTATCTGCTAATATCCAAGATCGACAGCGAAAAATGAAGGTTCGCTATGACAAAAAAAGAGCTAAAGCGAGGATTTATAAGGAAGGCGATCTTGTCATGGCTCAAAAACACTCGAAAATCCAAGGAGACAGCAACAAGTTAGTACCAGCCTTCAGTGGTCCATATAGAGTAACAGCTGTGCTAGGAAATGACCGTTATGAGATTAAAAGCATTGATGGTTGCTCAAAAAGAAAATATAGTAATGTCTTTGCTGTAGATAAATTAAAGCCATGGGTGCGTTTAGGCTATTCGGAATCAGAAAGTGATTATAGTGATAGCGAGTAAGCGAAAAAAAAAAAAGAATTGATTATTACTTTTTATGTGACTTTATTGATTTACGAATTATGTGTTAATATGATTACGAGTTAATTTGATTATTAAATTTTGATTATTTGATTGAAATAATTTAATACTAATTAATAAATGAAACTTACCTTGAGCTCAACAATTGATGTGATTGTGTAGATAAAATGATTATTATTATTTGACATTCTAAAACCTACCTTAAATATATCCATCTTTATTTTCATTTCCTAATTAGTCCCATCCTAATCCTGTAAACTGTAAAGAAACCCAGTACGAGGATGCACGTATGTGGGCAAGAATGAGATAACTGCGTCAAACAAGACCAGTTCCTTGGGTTGCAAGTGAATGGCGATTGCGTAAGGTAAGACCGTATTGCTTATTTGGATAAACGGGCGCTGGCTGCTTGGCTTGAAACCGTAGCTCCTTGTGTGGGCAGGCGGGTAATATTTACATGATTTAAGACCGTAGCTCCTTGTGTGGGCAAGCGAGTGTATTGATATTGCCTAAGACCGTAGCTTCTTGTGTGAGCAAGCGGGTTGGTGTGGCTTGAGGCCGTAGCCCCTGGTTTGGGCAAGCGGTAGTTAGATGAATGAAATGTGACAAATCTTGTGAAGGCAGCCGGTATGCAGTTGGACGAATTAAGCTGGCACGAGCAAACAAAGAGAGAAGATCTATTCGGTAAAGGTGGTCAACTTGACGTTAAGTGAGTGGAGTGTTATCTTGAGTGAAGTGAATAAAATTATGAAGTGTCTTTATAGTGTAGTGTGTTAAATTAAAAGTGGAGTGAAAACGTGATGTAATTAAACTTATTGTGTAGTGTGTTTGAGCTAAGTGGAGTGATTTACACAATAAATGTAGAATGACGCTGTATATAAATAAATATATTAACTGTATACTCATTTATGGTAATTTATTATGTAACTTATTACCATTTCGTAGGTACTTACATAAACAGAATGAGGTCATTCTTAAGATTAGGATGGCCGGGGGGAGAAGTCGATTCAATGAACATCCTATGTATATACCTAATTTTCCTTTAACAAAATATATAATTAGGGTATACGCACAAATAGAAATATAACTTGCGTAGATCGTTTCGACTAGGTAACTAGCCTCTTGTCCTCATTTAAGATACTTACGTATAATTTTAGAGTACCAATCAGATATTGTTCTAAAACTAATCATATGTACCGTGGCAGAAAAAATAATTGGCTAAAGTGAGGAGAACATATTATGTTATAATTGTAAACAATAATAATAATAGTATAGAATTAATAAATAAAATAATGTAAAGTCATACCTAACAAATGCTTTGGGACTAGGCCTTGTACTAGGATAATTAGTATGAATGTAAGAAATAAAATAAAAAAATGCAATAATAACCCAGAATTCCCGCTGTGCCTGGGACAGGCACAATATCAGGATGGCCGACTGTTAACGATTCGAAAATAAAGTACTATTCTATCGACGTGTATCGACAAGGTCATCGATACCATCATCGATATGTATCGATGACACTCGATGCAACACTTTAAAAAAATGAAAGGAGTCCGCCATCTTTTAAAAAACCATACCATTATTGGCGCGGTTACTAGAGTTAAGACTGCAAGAAAACCTTCTCTTGAAAATCAACCGTTGTGATTGTGAGTAAGTTACAGTGCTTCATTAGTGCCTACATTGACGATATTACACACATGATTTATTAAACTCAATAGGTTCATTCATTCACTCCTTACTTATCGATAAAAAAAATATCGATTACTTCAAGCACTACTGTCATTATTTGACATTAGTAATCACCCCTCACCCCCGCAAGAATTGGTTGATCGTGTTTTCATACATTCTTCTCGGGTTTCGTGTCCAGTGATTAATTCGTCCAAGTGATTTACTCGTCTCGAATTTTCTACTGATTTTCGTGCGACGTTTGAGTTTCCGTCTTTTCCGTACCTTAAAAATTATCCGTTTTACTGCAAGTCCAATAAAATTGTCCGTTTACAATAATTTGACGGTTTATAAATACCCTCGATTATTTACAAACAATCGGTTCTTAAAAAAATACGGTGACATACATATACATACATAGCTTCGCTTTTCGCCTGTAATACCGCGGCCCGCTTAACACGCGCACCTCGACTCGCTTTCGACCATTATCTCGCTATGTCTGTCCCGCATTATTTAATCACTCTAATACGGTGTTGCCGTTTTCTTAAACTCCCTTGACATTATTTCATTTTACGCGGAATATTAAAAAACCGGAAACTAACTCTCCGTAGATTTTCAAAAACCGATACAATCGGACACGTGAAACGAAACGTTTTAAAGTTGTCAAACTATCAGTCATGACAAAATGACATTAAGTGCTAAACGTCAATCTTTCTATCGCTCGACTCGAATCAAAAAGAGTGATCGGGACCACTCGTTGCAGATTCGAATGCGAATTGGAAATTAAAAAATACGGTTTTTAGCTGCGAATCTTGCGATTCCGTATGCGAATTGTAATTCGAATGATAAAAAAATACGTCTCTAGACAGCAAAACAAAGTTCAAAACCTACCAGAAATAAGTGAATTAATTATTAAAAAGATATTAAGTATGTCTACCTGGCATGGCAGTCATCCGAATAAATTAGTGTAGTAACTCAAGGTTCCTTCGAGTTCATCGTGAACTCTCCTCACGTGACTGGATTCCAATGTGCCCCCTTACCACGGTAGCGATTGGTATCGCTCGAGCTTACTTTAGGATAATCGTAAAACATCAGGCTTACGAAATTCAACTTACAACAAATTAGTATAAAGTTCAGAACTGATAAACGCACACTGGCCATGATCTATTTGCATCTTCCAACTGTCACGTGTTTGTTGCAATAAAATTCAATACTACCTAGTACCAGTACTAAAAGCAATTGAGCAATGAAATTGGAGTCTTAATACGAGCGTTATATATTCGGTTTTCATTTGTGTAAGTTGACGTTATATTATATAATTAGTATGTAGGTAATGAGAAAATAAATGTATAACGGCCACACCACGCGCGTTTAAAAAATGTGTTGCAATATCTATAGCTATCATTTTAGTATTAGTGCAATAAGCGCGATTTTGATGTGAATTTGGCTAGTCAATCAAGTCATTCATTTTAATCTGGATTTTGTATATTTACGAAACGTGTACATCAGTTATTATAAATAAAACGTGATAATAAAGTCACGTGTTTGGCTCGAAATAAGCTTACATTGTTTGTAATAAGTACACAAACACAACACAGACAGATTTTATATTAGATACTTCAGAAAAATTACGTTCGATGAATACTAAACAGATAGTCGAGTGGTTTGAAAAGCAGCCCAAGTGACTCCACGGTCACTTGGGCTGCCTTTCGTACCACTGCACTGGGGACTAGAGCACTATAAGTGGTTAAACTAACTCCACGAAATCAACAAAGCAAAAAAGGGCACAAGGATACACATTTTACAAGGATAGTGCTGTATCAGTGGGTGGCTGAGTTTTGATCCACAAAAATACATATGAATGAATGCTTGAGTCGATACTCTAAATAAGAAGAACAGACAAACACTTATTGTGCCCAACGTGTACAGCCAACAGCAGTCCGTTCCGTCATTTAACTTTCACCTCGAGAGTGCCCTTAAATCGCTCATCATACCTAATTCGTAATAGCTGTGGTTGTAGTGCAAGTACGAAACCTGACGTGCTGTCGACTGTATATAACAGCCGCATATTAGCGAAGGCCACAGGAAATGCAATCCAACTAATCCAAGTACTTAACTACGCTACACATAGGCGGAAAGAGTTTATCATCGACACGAAGAATACTATTGGGTGAAATTTTTCGATTATTGACAAGGAATATTTAATATTCCTTATCTTGCCAATAATCGAAAAATCCATCCAAAGCTCCAGTTGTAGCCACTTTCGTGAAATTCTTGTTTTTAAAACATAAAGCGTTAAAATTCAAAGTGGTCAAAATCTTGTCAGTGTAGTCACAATCGGATCAGGATTTCCGTTCTTCTGTTTGTTTAAGAGTTTTTATTTAGAAATTACATCCAAGTTGACGACTTAAATATTATTATCAAACCTAGAAAAAGACTGGGTATGTCGCGAAACAAGAAAAAACAATTCGAAAATTCATAAAAGTATACAGCCTAATAATATTTTACAACGACTTTACTAATCCTTCAGTAGATATGCCTTAGTATTAAGTGCAAGAAACTTCAATGAACCAAAAGAAAAATACGTCTTTTGAAATACACATGTATACTACATGTGTCTTTCGTAATTTATAAAAAAAAATATTTTATTACAAGCACTTCAAGGTCTACCGACTTTTATGCATACAGACAATATATAGGTGTAGGAATTCAGGAAAAGTGAAGGGCGCGAGACAAATTTGTTTTTTTTCTAGCAATATGCGCACTCTTATACGTCAAAATTAAATACTAAGGTTCGAGGCTTCTATGTTAGTTGCGCAGCGTTACTTGTCGATGGAAAGTTCATTCCTCTCTTGTTTACAATTTTGTAGCACGTGTAAAACGTGACTTTAGCATCTACTGTGTGTGACGTAACAGTGACGTGTCGCATTCGTATAGCACAGTCAGAAATAAGTATTTGATATTAAAACACATTAATGAATAAGTATACTGAGTGAGATACAGTCATGGAATTATTAAGTACTAGTAGTCTGGCTAATGAAAGCAGAGCCTGAAAAAGGTGGGAAATTAAAAAAAAACTGATTATGGCAATAAAAATATCGCTGTCACCACGTGACATTGATTTTTAATAATGTGAAATAGTTCACATAATGAAAGTTGTGAAAAACACTCAGTGTCTACTTTCATTAGCCAGACGCTAGGTTCCTATTAATTCCATGGTTACAGCACAGCAGGTAGGTATTGGTGTAATAAAAATCTACCCTAGTCACATTTTTGATTCCCCCCTCGGCCGTTACTGACAGAGGGTAGACGTATGTTGTGCTGCTGAGAAATAATTTTAACTTATTGAAAAATAACTATAAATTTGTCTGCGTGGTGGATTGGAGCTGGTGCCGGCGCCGACGGCGCTTTGTGGGCTGCGGGCGTGTTTCTTTGTGTGGTTACGCTCGTCGATCTATGTATACCATCGATACGATACAATACCACGCCCCATTGCGAAATAAGCAATACCGTTAGAAGTACACGTTAGAGCTAGCGCAGACGAAGGTTAACGGAGGACTTTTTGTCCGCGACACGTCTTTATTGTTAAACAAATAAGATTCAACTTAGACCGCGTATATCCGCGAGAAGTACGCGATAGTCCTCGTTATTTATTCAACTTTATGTTCTTAGTAATAAGGTCGTGTCGCGGACAAAAAGTCCTTCAATGTCCGTCGTCTGCGCAGGCCATTAAAGACCTCAAGCTACGTCATAGCTACGGTGACTACGACGAGAATGCAACGCACTACGAGGGTCGACTATGGAAACGGAACTTTTTTTTTCAGGTTCCGTAGCCTAATGGCAAAAACAGAACAGTTTTTTCTCAAAGTCAACCGTTTGAATGATATACACTTTCAAAGTGGTAAAATGTGTGTGCCCTCTAACTTTTAAAATAAGAAAGTGAAAAATCTTAATAAAAATATTATGCTGTAGACCTTTATAAAAACTTTCAACGAAAATTTGTTTGAACGAAATATATTTAGCAGTTTCAGAGCAATAGCACATTTTCCTAAACCGCAAATATAGCTTAGTCATTCATACAGACACTATATAAAAACAAAGTTATTTTTGCAGACGAAAAATTATGGTAGCATTTTGGATAGGTGTATTTAATATAATAATAATAACAGAAACTTTATTGCACACGATACATAAATACACATACAGAGAAAGTGACAAAAAAGAGGTACACACAATAGGCGGCCTTATTGCTACATAGCAATCTCTTCCAGGCAACCTTGAGTGAGAGACGGAACACTGCATGTGCGAGTTCGACTCTCACTTGGCCGATTTTTTACAAAACTATAGTTAATGTTAAGTAATTTTATATGATGTCTTTAAAGAGGACTGAAAATGATGAGTTTGCTTCTTTCATGTCGGAAATGAGGAGTGGTATAGAAACCCTAAAGGAACAGCAAGACATTTTACAGAAATGTATAAATGAAATTAAAATACAGAACCAGTATGACGAAATTAGAGAATGCTTAAAGTCTTTTTCAGCTAGGATGATAGCTATGTTTTTGGAAAATCATTTATTTACTGTAGCAATTTAATTTCAAAAAACTAAATCTCTGGAAATATAGAGTAAAGTCTGTGTGTATTAATGACATTTTAATTGAATACGATAGAAAAATATTTCATATTCTTTTAGTGCAAAGTGCGATTCGGAACCACTGTTCCAAATCGCACTTTGCACTAAAAAAAATGAGAGAGAGATGAGACACAAGAATCGACAACTGCTGTTCAAATAACGACTTATGTCGTCAACAGTGAAAAAGAATATATTTTAAATTTCAAACAAAACAAAACTCAGCGCGTTTTTTTAAGCTAATTTTTTTTTATTCTATGGCATAATTCAGTCGAGTAATTTGACAGGTGCCAATGTCACTTCGTAAAAATCATCCTACTGCTTTAAACTGTTTTTCGTAATGATTTGCGCAAATCCAGTTCCAGTTCAGTTACTGAATAAAAAAATCCGACTATAGTCTGTGTAGGTACTTGGACGAATTAACCACTGGACGCGTAACGAGGACCGCGTTCGCCTTTACCCCTCTGTCACTTACCCTGCCTTTTATGGCTGGTATACACTTTGATTAGTGATTAGTTCGAGTGGCATGTTTAGTGTTAAGTGTTTAGCAAAAAACACGTTCGGACAGTTTCTGTTTAGTGTTAAGTGTATAGTGCTTAGCGAAGTACAGTATTTACAGCGCGTTCTATTTTTTCTGCGAGTAGCACCTCCCGCGCGTCCCGCGCGTCCCGCCTTCACCCCTCACTTGCTCTAAACACGAACTAAACACGTCTGGACGTGACGTGATTGTTAAGTGTTTAGTTTATATCAACAAAGTCTCGTGTTCGTTTCTCCTTGTGATTGATAAAAATATTTTAAAAAATGTCTACTAGGTGGTTCGAATCAGTAACCCACAAATTTGTGGAGTCGTATGTTCAACATGCGTGTTTATATAATGTAAAATGTCCTGAATATAAAAACAAAAATTTATTACTAATCAAAGTATTCAGGCAAAATGTCGTCTAATTTTTTTTTTTCTATGAACTAAACACCGCCTACTAAACAGTATAGGACATCACTAATCACTTAACACTAATCACTCTACACACTTAACACTAAACACTTGGCACTTGGCTAATCAAAGTGTATACCAGCCATTAGACACAGTAAGCAATATGGCGTTGTCAGTATGACGCGAGATCTCGAAGTGGAACATTATCTCAAAAATGGGTAAATACGCTGAGTTAATTTGTAAAAAACATACCGGGCAATCAAAACATTTTTCTTTTCACGCGTAAGCATAATTTCAATCTATTAGAGTAGCAATTTTTCGTAAAATAAATAAAATTTGGTAGGTATGTAAACAAAATGTAATACGTCATTTCAAAAAGTAATCATTGTACGTGTAAATTCTTCAAAGATATTGCATAAGTAATTTGGTTGGGTTATATGTATCACTCATTCAATCAATTGTCATTTTTATGTCGTATAGGGCTTGAACATATCGATAAACATATCGATGTATGTAAATGAACGAACGAATCCAATTTTAATGTAGGAACTATTCAAATTAATTTCAGATTTACAGTTGAACCCCTAACACAAAGAAATTGGGTGGAACCGGTACGCAGGGAGATAACTTTAATTATATTACTTTAATTATATAAATTTTATTATATTCAAGTAAAACAATCTTAAAACTACAATAAACTATTGGTTGAAATATTCTTGCAATTAGTATTTCAGCTAGTAGTTGCTAGAAAGATACTGCCTTGGGTTTTTCTTAAATATAGGTAATTTATATGCGATGTTTTGTTGATAACTTCTGTTTGTTGTTTAAAACTGTCATAGCGTATGCTGGACCATACGCTATCCAAACGCTAGTCTACTATTTCTAATTTGGGTTTAGGTTGTGCTAATTTCGTACGGTGGCGTAAATTATGAGATCTTTAAAAAATTGAAAACAAGTTTATATTTTTTCTTACAAATATGCATATTTCTTAATTTAAATGGATACTAGAGTTGAAATTAAAATGTTTTAGTCTCAACGATCTTCTAATGTCGATGATTATTTTCAAAAAAATTTAGTATACTTAGATTTTTGGCTCCAAAAAAAATGTAGAATACGAGATATCACAGCTCAAGAAGCACACAGGAGGTTTATTGTCTAATTGTAAGTCTATCACAATCCCTTTACATTTTTCATTTAAAAGGTACATATTATTCACATCGCATCACATAGCATCGCGCCACAACTATTTGACCTTTGAAAGGGATTGCAATCGATTATAAAATTAAACACTTATGGAGGGATTGCTATTGTGTATGTCCTATACAATGGTTCTGTAATGAACTAATTACCCATATTTTGTTTTATATAAAAAAGCACGAGTGATTGAAGAAGTTAATGTAAATAATGAATTATATTACTATATAAACCAAATATTAATGTTTTTTACTCACTTAAAAAGTGTTAGTAAGTAAATTGTAAGTCCGCCTGGCTAGCGACTACCATCTTATCCAAGTCCGTTCCGGCAGTTAGAGGTAAGATAGCTAGTTCCTCAGAGATTGAGGATACCGCGCTTCCATCTTAAGCCTTATCAGTACAGTACTAGTATCAGGTTGCATGTATCTACCCATTTTTCACAAAAAAAAACCCAAACACTAACGCTTTGGAAACCATATTGTATAGTTTTTATGAATTTGAGGTATTTTTTTAATGAGATTTTCATATTATTAGGTGCTTTTTATTTTTCCACGAAATAAACAATTAACTTACTAATTTCTTTAAAACACACATGATTTATTAATCTCAATAGGTTCATTCATTCACTCCTTACCTATCGTGCTATTTATTTTTCCACGAAATAAACAATTAACTTACTATTTTTTTTAAACACACATGATTTATTAAACTCAATACATATTAAACACCCAGACCAAGACAAATAGACATGTTCAAGCACACAAATATTTGTCTTGTCCGGGGATCGAACCCGGGACCTCTGGCGCAGAAGGCGGGGTTAGTACCCCTGCGCCAAATTGGTCGTCAAATTATAAATCTAGTGTATATTTTTCTCAACTGATTTTAATATACCTACTTTGCTTGGAATATTGAATTATGTATTTGATTGATTGAATGTATTAATTCAAGCAAATACAAATATTCATTGTAATTTTGACTTTACGATTCGTGTTGTTTCAAAGATAAGGACTTTTCTTGAAACGCTTGATGATTGATAAATATTTCCGTTCCGAAACCATGATGTTAACTTCTTATCTCATTCAAAACATGACTATGCATTCATTTCTGGTGGAAAGATTTCTTAACTCAGTCCTTTACTAATATTTTATTTTTTAATCGGCGTTTAAAACATCGTTCTGACCCTTAATTCGTCCAAGTTCTGATCCTAAAAATTTTAAAGAGACGAATGCAATGTCGCTTAGATTTAATCGGTCGGTTAAGAGGGATCACCAAGGTCGAGAGAATAGATTTTTTCACGAACAAAGTAAGTAATAATATTGTTCTAGTTCGGAGAAAAAGACAGGGGACTACGAAAAGATGAAATTGTCTACCTTAGCAGTAATTTTTCAATTCTGTCGCCATTGGCGTTTACTTTTAATTAGTTACCTAGTGGAAATGGGTCTTATATGTTTTCACAACAAACTTTGGACTTTGCAGTCGTTTTGTAAGAATAATTAGCAATTTCAATAATGTTTTGGATTGGAACTCCAAATTATTTTACTATCATAAAAAGATAACGTTAAAAAATGCACAGTGACATCGTAAAGGCACAAAACAAGCTTAATTAATTCTATAATCATGCCTCAGGAAGTCAGGAACAAGTATTAAGGAAAAAAGGTATTGACGAAAAGTTTTTGAACTCGTAAGTACATAAGTCATATTACTATCATAAACAGATTTAGATATAAAAATTGCACAGTGAAAACGTCAAGGCACAAAACAAGCATTATCAATTCTATAATCACGCTTCAGGCAGGACCATTTTTTATTTAGGCATCTCTTGCAGGCTACGCGTTACGTCTGTGATAGAAACGCCGTTGAGTCACTGTGAACGATCAATTAAAATAGCCCTGTTTACGGATGATCAGCGTGCCCGCCTGTGCAGCGTCCGCCGACACGTGGTCCCCGCGATCGGTCACGTGGCCCACCACGAGGTTGCGCAAACCGCTTTGACTATCATGACGTAACACCGATAACAACTGAAAGTAAACCGATGCAGCGTCGTCATCCGTCATCTATATTTGTTGCCAAAATATTGAGTTCATGTTTTGTATGTACCTCATAAAGTAATCAATTATTGCTTTACAATACAACGTTGAAGTAAAAAAATAACTTCGTTATTATTTTATTAGGCAAGATAAAAGTTAATTTGGGTATTCAAAGGTAAGTTGCTGACGATGCGTCAAGCCTTTTTATTACTTTCTCACATAAACCATATTGGAGGACATCTTTAAGCTCTTGGACTGGAAAAGACTCGGCATCAACATTAATGGCCAGTATCTGACACACCTTTATTTTGCCGATGATATAGTCCTTATGGCTGAGACTTTGGAGGACCGATAATCATGACACCGATAAGACGAAAATCATGTCATATTCCCATGTTGTACCCACACCCACTTCAGGTTCACGTTGGAAACACTACACTCGAAGTTGTTGACTACTACGTTTACCTTGGATAGACAATCCAGTTAGGTAATTCGGGAAGCTCCGTAAAATCTTCGCGTCCAACTTACCGCAGTGTCTCAAGACGAAAGTCTATGACCAGTGTGTGTTGCCAGTGATGACTTACGGAAGTGAAACGTGGTCGTTAACTATGGTTCTGATAAGAAAGCTCAAGGTCACCCAGCGTGCAATGGAGAGGGCTATGCTCGGCGTTTCGAATCAGACGTAATCGAATCAGAAATGAGGAGATGTAGGAGAACTTAAGAAACTGACATCGTTCGAAGGATTGCTCAGCTGAAGTGGCAGTGGGCGGGAAACATAGCGAGAAGAACCGATGGCCGTTGGGGTGGTAAGGTTCTGGAATGGCGACCGCACACAGGACGACGCTCCGTGAGTAGGCACAAGATGGACCGACGATCTGGTGAAGGTCGCGGGAAGCCGCTGGATGCGGCCTGCGCAGGACCGATCGTTGTGGAGATCCTTGGGGGAGGTCTATACCCAGCAGTGGGTGTCATGTGGCTGAGACTGATAATTGCCAATATTTGATAAATTAAACAGGGATCAAGGCTTCGATTGCGTAAAGTCAATCGTATTCATTTGTCCTTTCAATTCTGCTAACGTTTAGTCATCATAATCGTATTTCAAACGTGTTACAATTGTATTTTTTACACTGTAGTAGGTAGGTAACTCAAACTGTGTAAAAGAGCAAGCTACAATACAATTGAATAACGTTTATGACTAGCAGAATTTGGCCCCAGATTCTCAACAGGTGTTCAGGTTAAATTGTAATTTCTCTATCACAAGAATTTCTCTATCACAAGACTTAAAAAGAAACACTGATTTTTTTTTTCTGATTAACATCGTGATATCACTTTTCTGTGACGTTTGCACGTGTGTATTTTATAGGTAAGTGTGTAACTTTATACCTCATACGTTAATAGATTTCCTACACGTGTCAAGTCTAGCTTCCATTGTCTTTCACCTAATGAGCAATGCTTTTACTAATAACCACCGTTTTGATGAATAACAGTAGATGATATCCAATGATGGATTTCTTCAACAATATATCGCTTATGTATGAGTTTAGTAGTGTTCGGTGTGCAGCCATGCCATTAGCCATAGCTCTTGTTTACTTTTACCCTTGAAATCAACCAGAATTTCTGAAGACAATGTGCCTTATATTCCACATTATAAATTAATATTTTAAGTAAAAACACCTGAAGATAAATGCAATATTTGCACAGGCACAGTAACATCTACTGTGCCTTGATTAATCGCTAAAGTAACCTTGCGTTACCTATGCCTCAATTATTATTTTACTTTTGATATTTTTAACTTTACATGTCAATGTCATACAACAACGGAATGGCTACATTTTAATTCATGAAAAATATAAGAATAGCTAAAAGAATTACTAGAATCTACTACCCATCAAAGATTTCGTATAACATATGCCTTAGTGACAACTTATTAAATGCCTTCATGATTAGTTTCAGCAAACAGAAACCTGAAAACTATGCTCTAACCTTAGAATAATTATACGTACATCTTATGTTTTGGCGCGCACTGTTCATTGAAATAAAACAACTTTTACGGATATCAAACGCGCTATATTTCCACGAACTAAGTTGTAATTGTCCGTATTTTTAGGTTTTTTAGGGGTTTTTTGATTTTCCCGACGTTTCGGCACCTTTACAGCTGCCGTGGTCACGGGATGACTGGCTACTTATAAGTCTACCCTCGAAAAGTTAATTTAAACTTCAAAAATCAAAAAACCCCTAAAAAACCTAAAAATACGGACAATTACAACTTAGTTCGTGGAAATATAGCGCGTTTGATATCCGTAAAAGTTGTTTTATTTCTTAGAATAATTATTATTCTAAGGCTCTAACTTACTTACTGATAGACCTCAATACTTATGTGATACTTCCTGGCAGGACCCAGTCAGATTTAGTCTGTAACTTTAACAATAAACGCACGTTAGCTTACGCACATACCTTACTAGCAGCACTAGCAGTTGCAACAATGTAGATAGAGATATTACTGGTACTAATTTTATATCTGTGCAAATGTCTGCCGTGGACTTATTTTTAGCACAGTGCGGTGCACACGTGTTGTACGACACGTGTCAGTCCAGTCAGGCCCGCAATGTCAGCAGGGCTACCAGGGGGTCAATTCTGCTAATTTTTTGTCAAAATCGTCTCTCAATGGTGTTTCAATAGGAGTGTTTATTTACAATGTTGTTACAAGAACTGTGTAAAACAGGCCTGCAATTGAAACACCATTGGAATACGATTGTGACTTGAAGCATTAGCAGAATTGGGCCCCTGTTGTATGTAACCTAAATAGCTTCGCAAATCCTGATAATTTCAACTTTCGGAACGTGTTATTTACTTAACAGCTTTTTTTCTTGTACACAACACAACATACTACCTCTATTATATTTGAATAAAGGGAAAGATTCACCTTGATTATTTGAATCCATAAAGGCTTGTTAGTGCCCTAGTTATGGGGTATGTTTTATTATACTTCTGACAATAATTTATTATAAGTATTGTGTTTGTGTCACGAATTTAATTTTACTAAGTACAGCTGCGTTTTTTAAAAGTGTCAGTATCGTATCGAGTAAGTAAGTATCGACCCCTAAGCCCCCCTTACGTCAAACTAGGTAAAAATTTTACTCAGCAGTATGATTGAGAATTTAATCAGTATTTTGGTAATGTAAAGTTAACAAAAATACTGGTAATATATTAAACTAGCGGCCGCCCACGGTTCCACCCATGTGGTTTCCATTCAATATTTGAATAATCTTATACAAACCTTGTCCTGACAAGAAAATAACAAAAGAATTATCCAATTTGGTGCAGTCGATCGAAAATTATGCCTTATGTATACATTTTGGTAATTCTTTTTTATTTATATACATATATATATATTGATCAAATCGAGATTGTCAGATTAATTTTAGTAAAAGAAAAGACTAGAATAATCTTATAGACAAGTTATAATTACCAAACCTATAAATATCTCTCTCTACCTACATGCAACACCTTAGACCACATCCTGTTTATTAAGCACGATGGTAGTCAAATGCCTGCCCAGTTATTATAAAAAAAAGTCATAGTATGTATATGAGTCAAAAGGATCTGATTCTATTGTCAACCCTAAATGCTAAGGTGCCTTGCCACAGATTAATAAATAGTTGCTTGCCTTGCCGGTTGTGCAGCTTGCAGCCTTAAGGGCGCAGGCGACCAATCAATCAATGAACGGTTTGTTATTCCACTAGGTCTTGTCCTAGTCATCTACACTCTTATTCAGCGTATCTGAGGGCCTAGTATGAGTTTGCAAATGTCCAATCACGTGAGAGTAACATTTTGACAGATACCCTTAATACAATGGGAATAAGGTTGAGAATTAAACTCTATTCGCAAACTTCTGCGTATGCGAGTAAGGTGAGAAAACTCACACTAAGCACTCCGGTCAAACGATAAACAATTTTATTAATCCGAAAAATAAAGTATAAATCGTTTAAATAGAACGGAATTAAAGAAATTATTTTAGTTATCTTTTACTGATAGTGCAGAATTAAATAATTGTACTTACATAATAAAAATAACGAAATATAAGTGTAGTAAATCATTGCATAATTATATTTTACATAACAATATAACAAAATTTGTTTCCAATGCCATGAAACATTCTGATTGAATCGATTATGATATTTGCTTGGATTTTTGGTCAATGATCTGTTCCTGTACCTATGTAAAATACATATAGTTATAGGGACTACGTATTTTACATATTCTGCGACATTGGATAGATTGGTGATTTAAGATAAGATAACTACTAAAAGGTATCTTAAATTATATTTATAAAACTGAAAACGCAATTTAAGATTTAATTAACAGAGTTCTCTATCATCTCTCATCCGTTGAATGTACTAGAGAAGTTATTACGTGGACATTGATGTAGGTTATATGCTGGTATAACAATGATGTATTCTAATTTTAGTTAATATTACTTAGCATATAACTGTTTAATGTCCCAAATTATAAAAATAAATATAAAATAAAAATTACTACCACCAAGACAATTAGGCGCATGACAGGAATGCAGTTTTGCACTTTTGGCACCTGCAGCCCACTTCTATCACCGCACTTCTGTCAATATGTGATTAATTAGCGCTACAGTGATTAACTGATTGATTACTGCTTTTTGACATTTTGGTTTTTACTTAAATTTCTTTAGTTTTTCTCAGCTGTCATGCGCCTAATTGTCTTGGTCGTGTAGTACATGTATTTGTTATTAATATGGTTTCACGAGAAACGTGTAGGGTGATACTAAACTGACTAACGAAAGTTTGCGAAGCCTTTGTATGAAACACTTGAGGTTTTCTCAAGGTCTGAGAATTTTAGCATTGTAAGATTTGTAAGCCAATAAAAATATTTTTTTATCTAAAAGTAGCTTGGTCTGATAGACAGACATCTTACCTTTGAACTATCCAATATTGCTTTGATATAGAGATAGATGAACTTTAGCAAAAGACTTAGGTAGGTAATTTACCTAAGGAAAACTTGTAAGCAAGTAAATAGATAACGGATGACAATTTTTATGCCGATGAGAAAATAAATACTCCACACTGAAAACGTCGCGGGTAACTGCTTGCTTCAAGGGCATATTTTTGTTGAGAGAATATGGAAATCAAATGTCAGATATAAAATAAACGACATTAACGAGGAACGAACAAGGCTTTTCGGTGAGTGTTTCTTACTATAAGTAAATTATATTTTTTTTCGATTCGTTTAACAAATAATCGGATGTTGTTATTCTAACTGAACCAAGTTATCAAGATACTCATCACAAAATTTTTGGAAATAGTATTGCTACATTATAGTAGTAAAATGAAAGATAATTCAATAGGTATCGAAAGAGAAAGAACTGTCTGACGATACTAACGTAAACGTGAGTGAATAGAAACAGTGTGTGTCATCAGCGATAAACATTGTTTGGATGTGTGTGTGTGCGGTCACGTTTCACTCGACGTGTAGAGGACGCGGCGGCGCGTGCAGTCAGTCTGCCTTCCCCCGCACACCGATTATGCCCCTCCCACGTCACGTGTTAGCGGAGAGCTATTTTCGCCTCGCTTTCACCACAAATCACAAATTCATCGATTAGGTACATAAAATATCTGTAAAATCAAATAACAGCTAACATAATATAACAAAGATTACTTAAATACGCACCAAATGAAGTTAAATCAATGCAAATAAAATCCGATTTCACTAATCAGTAGGTACTTCACAATATATTAGAATAAAAACCAGTTCTTCTGCCTATGCAGGCATAGTACTATAAGAACACGAGTTTTTTATTAAAATACTCATAATCTTATTTTAGTAAAAATCGACTCGCCTCTCATCAGTCATCATAAGTTGCTTAGATGGCTCAAGCTGTCCCTTGTTTATGAGGGTTTTTATAATGCTGAATTCTTCTTTTTTTGAGTCGATGGTAAAATATTTTTTTCTGTCCAGTACTCGGTTACTCGGGTCGCAGACTCAGTAGTGGTCCACAGTCCACAGCTCGTCAGTTTTACAGCTAGCTGTAAGAGCACGCGGGCAGCATAGAAGGAGGGCCATGATCTCAGAGGAGACACCGCACCGCACTCACATTGGTCGTCGTTACTGTAGCCCCACCGCCCGGCATAAGTTCTACTTACACCGGCCGATATGTGTTCTCAACCTGTTTAAGGTTTCCAGATCGGCCAAAGTAGCTCGTGGCCGGGACTTCCTGAAGGGGTGATAAAGTATGAGTTTGGTGTCATGTCGCCCCAGAGTCCGATTCTGGCCTGAGTTGGTTTTCTGGTGGTGGGCTGAAGCTTCTTAATAAGCTCTGATAACTTTTAAGTCTCACAGGATAATGTTACTGTTAAAAATGCAGAACATCATGACATGAAAAAGGTTTAACTATTAGACTAAAATTATAAATGGAAAAGTATTAAAATACGCGTAAAAGGCTGAACGGATTTCTTCTTTCGACAAGAGGCCGTTTGATCCAACCGTCAACCGCCATAGATAGATACTTAGTTTAAATTTTGGATAGGTACAGATAGACAATGATTCAGAATAGGACAGTTATTAGTATTACATTGTATTGTATCCCAATATTCGTACGGAAACGGGAACCACGCACCTAGCACCGCCATTAGTGTAAGATATGAACACAAAAACTACCATTCAAATTAGGCACATAATCACGATTCACATTTCTTTATACATAATGTAAAAAATTTAGTGTGTTTAGCCATTACCTGTGGTTGTAGCACTTGTAGCTTTGGCTAGTGATCCTCTCTTACATGTTCTACACTCTATCAACCACGTTTTGGTGAAAGTTAGTAGATACTATGATCATAAAAAAGGTATAATTACCACGATAAATACCTTCGAAGAAAGAATTCTGCAGTAACGTTTGGCTTGATAAAAGTAACTTTAAAACGACATAGTTATCTCTTTGATTTCATTCAGCATCTCTTATATTGATTATTTCTTCATTTATTTATACTACTAATGTATAAAATAAAAGTTTTGAAATACTAAGAATCTTCCGTATTAACGTACCTACGAGTGCCTACGATCAATGGCATGCCGCTGGGGTTCGAAATTGATTGATGAAAGGTCATGTTTATGGTGACTGTAAAATAAAGTACTCAAAGTATTATATAATTAAGATATTACGGACTTATTTTGTTGCCTAAACAGTGCTGTCAGAAAGAAGATTATTTAAGATTCAAAAGAATTCAAGACGGAATTTACGAGTACCAAAGTTGGTATATATATAAATATAAGTAATGTAATAGTAATTAGCAAAAGATGCAGACGCTGCAGCGCGCTTATAAAGTAAAAAAAAAACAATCTAATATAAATAAAACAAAGTCGGGTTAATTACATCGTTTATAACTTAAGAGTGGCTGGACCAATTTGAGCGAAATTTGGTACACAGATTGTTTATAGCCTGGTGGGGATATAGAATACATTTAATCCCGATGTTCCTAAGGGAACGGGAACCACGCGAGTGCCGGCGGGCCACTAGGTTTTTGATAAAATTGCGTAAGAATTGGTAGGATGCTATTACATCTATCGAATATATTATCCCTTATTTGCATCAATAATAAAGTATCAAAGATAAAATCATGGTCTACACTGCAACTTGCTACAGGTAAAGCAAGTTGTTACCTAGGTACTCTATTAAATAGGTTTTACTTTAAGAAATTTCTTTCTCTATAAGAATACAATTATTCACTTAAGAATACAATTATTCTCTTACTAGAGAAATATAAAATATATAATAATATAAACTTAAAAAATAAGCAAGTGAACTAAAAATAAAATAGAAATATTTAGGTTGGATTACGATTATCGATACGATAACCATAATTTTAATTAAAAATGGAAAAATAAAACGTACTTAGGATTTGACAGCTTTGACAAACCATAAATTGGATTCGGAAATTTATTTGACAGCTTTTACAAACCATACATCGGATTCGGAAATTTATTTGGATACTATAGGGTAAATTCACATAGTACCGGCCACCTCCTTATATATCTTACGAATTTGATTATAAATTGTTAAATATTTAATCCACTTGCACAAATTTTGCTTTAAAATGAACCTTATATATTGTCTTTAAATGTGAAAAAAGGCGGCGATTAGAGTTCATTTGACAAGTTAACAGCGAAGGATCCTCTGACCCGCGCAGACGTGTGGCAATTCGAACCATTTTGTAGTCAAAATTTACGTTTTTGAGGTTACGGGGGTAAGGTGTTTTCTACTTATCGATTAGGTTTAAACAGTAAATTTTTATGTGTATTTGTAGAGGAGATTATAATGCAGATTTTGTGTTTTTTCAATATTTTTTATCTATAGTTTTTAATAAATATACCATGGCTGGCTTTAGGATTGATTATTTAATGAAAATCCTGATATCGGCCGTTACAAATGGTGATGGTCGATACTAGGCAATATTATTCCCAATTCCCAATATCGGCCGCCTAATTAAAATAAAAGGAAATATCAAAAAGGAAAAAAATATATATATGAGGATTAAACAGATATATCCAACAATGCTTTGAATCTTTCAAATGAAATTGCCCAATATTTTCAATATTGTGTCGTCACCCATCAAGATAATCAAATAACATAAACGAAGAACCTAGCTGGGTCTGTGTAGGACTCATTTTTTTATTCTCTGCATTTCACATCTCAATGCTATTACACACCCTACACACACCTAGGCCGAAACGCAATTATTTTAGTTTAATTGATAGTATAAATGCTGCTAGATGTTACTGCACTTAGTGCAGTAACGGGCCCTTTTCTAGTGTTTACATAAAATACGGGGCGATTTTAGAAGAACTGGATTGCCAATTAGAAGAGTGCTATAAGAGAACTGGCTATTTTTGATTTGAACAATTCTGAGTTTAATTTTGAACACTCAATTCCATCCAGTTAATGCAGATGTACCAGATACTTTAGATGAAACGCTTATTGATCTAAACACAAATGAACAAAATCCTAGCAGATCAAGATCAGACTCACAGGAAGTTTCTGCCCAAATAGTAACTGCTTGTGCCCAAACAAATTACAGAGATAAATCTGTAACTGTATAAAAATATTTTGAATTTCCCTACCAGCTTAAATAAATTCACCATCATCAAGATTGTTGATAACTTCTCCGGCCTCTAGTCTTCTCGCCTAATTACTTTAAGAGAAGTACAAAAAGGTTATATGACCAAAAATACTTTAAAGTGTAGGTGCTTACTGTTTTTAAATTTTAATGATCAATGTTCCTATTTTCATTTACATTTAATGTGCCTTTAATGAGACGACGACGACGACGATATATATATATATTATATAGGTATAGTTCCTACTGTTATACCTAGGCCGATATAAGGCAAATCAGTGGCCGATGTATGGGCGCAGGTGGCCGATCTTATTATTTATTATTTAAGGATTTAGGGGCTTTGGAGCCCTGTTGAGGGCTGTAGTCACTGCGACCTAAGAGATCTATTGTAACTCGCCACCTATTTATAGTAACTCTTTTAGCCCGGTAGCTTCAAGAAAGTCAAGAATCTTCCTAGCTTTTAGAGATGTTAGTTTCACTGGGTCGATAATGTGTCGACCCAGGTGAATACTGCGTTTGTGCATAAATGGCCCGCAGTCACACAGAAGGTGCTTTGGTGTCTCCCTCTCCTGTTTACAGTAGCGGCAAATATCAGTATCACTCAACTTCATGTGAAATTGGTGCCTGTTTAATTTGCAGTGTCCGGTTAAGGCTCTGACAATCGCACAGATATTCGTCCTGCTGAGTTCTAAAAGTTCTGCAGTTCGCTTTAGCGAGTATCCTTCTATAAGGGACTTGGCGTGCAGTAATCCCGGTTGGTTAAGCCAGTATTTTTTTGCTTCGTCAAGAAGGTTGTCCTTAAGCAGTTGCATGGCCTGGTTCTTTGAGATGCCACAGAAAGATTCTGGGCCCATCTGTGGTCCCTGAGCCCCCTTCCTTGCAAGTTCATCAGCTTTTTATTGCCAACGACTCTCGAATGACCTGGTACCCATTTCAGAATAACTTTATTCCTTTGACCCAGTTCATTTAATTTATTTACGCAGTCTTTCACCAGTTTCGAATTTATGGTATTCGAGTTTATGGCGTTAAGCACTGCTTGACTATCTGAGAAAATAAAGATAGATTGGTTTATGTAGTTTCGTTGACGGTTGACTTCCACACATTCTATAATGGCGTAAACCTCCGCTTGGAATATTGTTTCGTGTTTGCCTAGATTCAAACTTTTACTGACTCTGGGACTCACGCCGAATATTCCACATCCTACATTTTCACCCATTTTGGAGCCGTCTGTAAACCAAACCAGACTTCCAGCCTTGCAGGAATAGTGATCCTCAGAACACTCTTCTCTGCTTGGTATTTCCACCGAGTAATTTCTGGTGAAATTGCACAGTGGGAGCATGACATCCGTCATCATCGATAGCAGATCGAGCTCAAGCATGGATTCCTGTAAAGATCTCAGTGCTTGAGAATGCCATTTGGTCTTGCCAGTGTTGCGTATTCTGTGCATACCCGCTTTTGCCTCCTTTGCAATAAATAGGTGAAGGGGCGGTAGGTTTAGCAGGGCATTTAATGCAGCTCCTGGGGTGGTAGACATGGCACCCGTTGCCATAAGGCATGCTAATCTCTGCACGCTATTGAGCTTGTTTATAATTGTCGCTTGGGTAGCTTTTTTCCACCAAACTACGCAGACGTACGTTATCGTCGGCCTGACTATAGCGGTGTACAGCCATAGAGCGATTTTGGGGTTTAAACCCCATTTCATCCCTGCTAAGCGATAATTAATCCCTAAGGCTATTATAGCCTTTTGGATCACATTACTGATGTGCGAATTCCAAGTCAGTGTTTGGTCGAAAGTAACGCCCAAATATTTGACTTCTTTGGAAAATGGAATGGGAGTCCCGCTTAAAGTGGGCGTTATAAGTTTTCCTAACTTGCGCTTCCTCGTAAATGGAATCTTAGGCCGATCTTAGGAAAATCGGGTGTTTATAAACAACAAAAAAACATATAAAAAAAGGTATTTAAATATTATTAAATCTTTTTACACTTTAGTAAAGTCAAATAATTACAGTTTAGTGAAAAATACCTACCAAAAAGATAGGCCAACAAACGTAAGAATTAGCAGCAAATAATTTTGAAATTTGGTTGACATGGCTGATATAAGGGCGGTTTACCCTACCACGCTATACCTACGTGAAATACGTAATTATACGTAATTACCCCATATCGGAATATTCAGAATAGCATTACAACCTACTTAAATAAACAGTAGGACTAAGCAATAATTATTACATCACAATATTTTTAATAGAGAACCGTTTTTTAATGGGGGCGATCGATAGTCTTGCAGTTTGGGAACCACTGGCTAACGTTTTGCACAGACTAAGTAGGTACTAGCACAGACAGAATACCAAATTGGTACTAGAGACGGTCTAAGTTTCATCAAGTTCCTATTAATGTTTTGTTCATATTACATGTAAGTACCCAAAATAAATGAATTATAATATAACATAAAACTTGTACTATTATAATTAAATGGAATTACTCTTCTTTGATTGTAAACATATGTTGCAAATAGTATAAAATTGGTATAACTAAGTAGGTACAAAATCAAATAACGAAAACGAACTTACTTGTCATATTTGACAACATGTCCATTCTCCTCCCAATAGTGTCGTGTATTCATTATTTAGTTTTGTCACATTCACATTAAAATCAAAACAACTGATCACTGTAACAACACCATCCTTCACCATAAAATATATCTTTTCACATTTCACTCTACAAGGCGGGTTTGACCACTCATCACAAGATTAACTTTTACTTAGGTAAATCTTCGTTAAACATTTTACCACGAAAACACGATTATCACTTAGTTACTTATCGTGTTTGATTTAGTGTAGAATTGGCGTGAACGACTGAACGTTATCAACGCGAGAGGTCTGCGGCCGTTCTGACGAGCTAAGCCTTGCGAACGCCGGCCGGCCGGTTCGAGTCATGTGACGGAGGCGTCAAAATATGGCACGAGCGTTGAAATATGCGAAAGGTTCCATCAATAACATTGTTTTATTAAACTATTTATTTAATCATTATATAATAAATGGGTGCTCGGTATGAGTGAGAGTTGTATGAAACGTAATCTTTATTATGTTAGCTCCAGTCCAGATGATAGCATAGTTTAGATCTATGTCTGTGATAGCGAGTCTCAGCCAGCCAGCCAGTTGGCCGACCGACTTCGGCATCACCGACCCAGTCCGACTACGCACGCTCGCACGTGACTTGGCTTGACTGCTTGCACCTATATAATTTGTGCTGCGTGCTTGCGATGACGTTTACGTTTACGACGTTGTTTTGTGATTATTTTTTTCTTAAGCTGGGACTACACGTCAGTTTTTCTCTTCGATAATCGGATTCGATAGTCTGATCAGACAATCGGAAGGTGCTCGTGCCATACATTTGTTTGAACACTCAATACAATACACATCCGATCCAATAGTTATCCAAAAGAACGCTACGCGTTTTAAGATTTTATTGTCTTATCCAATTGTCTGAATCTGAAGGCGCTGTATGCATACTTCTGTACAGGGACGCAATAGACGTCCGATTCTCCTTTCGATTTGCCAATTGACTCTCTAGCGCATATTATTTTACTCTTTGGACGAGTTTAGAAAAAGTCGGACGCAAAAATCGGACGTGTATTGATTGAGTGAATAGTGAATCCGCTCTTGTCTGATCAGACAATCTGAGCGGAAGCAAAATCGGACGACTATTGCCAGCTTTACCATTAGCCAGCGAATATTGCAATGGCCGATGACGTGTAGGTACGCAAAACGTGTACACGTGTTTTCAACACGCACCCTTCCGCTGCGCTCAATCGTCGTTGTTTTGTGATTATTTTTTTCTTTCTTGCGACGGCCGATGACGTGAGAATTTTTCCCCCTACCCTTCCGCTGCGCCGCTCAAACGTCATTGTTTTTACGTGACTACGTTACCGATTTTGGCCATTGTTAGGTTAAGTTTAATGGTAAGTAGGTACTTATAACAATGTTGTTGAATAATGACATAAGTACTTATCTTACCTACAAAACCTAGACACGGTTATAATTATTTTGGCATTATAAAGTCATATCATATCCATGACGATTATATCATTAAAGTACTGCCGAGCCGACACTATATCGAATCGAGCACCAATACCGTTCTCAATACTTTCGTACTCATAAACGGCGCGCGCTAAGATAAGGTTAACATGTTAGACTGCCTCGTCGACTGTACATAACATAACATACCTAAAAAGACTTTTAGAAGTGGTCTAAGTATAATCATCCTAGCACTAATTATTATAAACGTGATTTATACTAAGTAAATAAAAAAAGCCCCACGACGACGGTTAAAACCCTTGGACGAATTTAAAACCTCTATTCCTTGTTCTGTGGTTAAAACTTAATCGAAAAAGGATAATAGTTATTTTCACCTTACACGCTCGTAAAATAAGGTTTTGTCGTTTAGTTTCTGTAAAGTACTTTTTTTTTATTTATATCTAAAAATATGTCATAATCATAATGCGTTCCGAATCGCACTATTGACTTTTTTGGAACATTTTATTCTTATTTTAAATAGCTTTGAATTATTTATAATACTCCGTTTTGGTTTTATTATATTATTTTACTAAATTGTATCATAAAAACAATAACAATAAGATTAAACTAATTGATAAATTAATTTGATATATATAAGGCTGGGTGAGATTACACAACCTATGATTGGATTTCGGAACGTGACATAAACTTTTTTTTTTCTTACATTAAAGGACAACTAACAAGATGTACACAGTACACCACATACATGATTAGAGATACAGTTGCAATTGCAACTGAATTTAGGTACAGTGTTACCTTAGTTTAAGGTTGCCCCGGCATGCAATACAGAAGGAACAGTCTGATTGTAACTTAAAATTAATACTTATCCAAAATAATAATATAGTAAGTAAGATTAGCCAAAAATGTGCACTAAATAAACATCTCTTTTTTCTAATTTGTTATATTTTTCAATATTCTTATTTTTTTCTTAAATTTTTTAATTGTCTTTGTCTTGTACCTTGTACCTAATGTCAATGTCAACATTTACCGAATCGTTTTTATTGTTCTTTAAAATCCCTACTTTAAATAACTTGAAATTAACTATAATACTCCCTTTATTATTATTTTATTATCATTAAAACTACAAGATTAAGGCACTTATGTTTAGAACTTTTTGTTTAAAGATTTTTTTACCAGAAGTTGACCGCGGAAACAACCATAAATGTTCCTCGCAGGTGTGAGGTGAAAAAATTTTGTGTTGCGCTCGGCACAAAAGTTATTAGCGTCTTGTACCTTTGGAAGCCTCGCTTCACTCAGGATACAATCTTTGAACCACTCGCTGTGCTCGTTCGTGGTTCAATCCTAGAATCCTTCACTTGCTCTGTTAGATTAGAGGTAACTCGCCGCTAATAACCAACTTTCCAGCCTTGCATAACAAATATAAAAAACTAATATAATAAAAAAGGGAGCATATAGTTAATTCAAAGTTATATATTGAAATATATTATAGGAATATATTGTTACTTTTAATAATAATAAAAACGATTCGGTAAATGTTGACATTGACATTTTAAAAATAATGGTTTATGATACGTTCCGAAATCCAATCATAGGTTGTGAAATCTCACTCAGCCTAATATAAAACTCTTATAACAAATAGTTTAATCTAATTATTATTGTTTTTATGATTCAATGAACTAAAATAATACAATAAAATCAAAACTATGCTTGACCTGTGATGTGTAATATTTTTGAAAACTTGTAGGTACTAGTCTGTTTTTCAACAAATCTTTATAAATTGTTGTACCTATTGTGATTCCAACAGTGACAATCTTTATAACATTATTATTGTTGTTAACCAATTTTTTTTTTAATTATAATTGTAGGTACGTACCTAAGAAGATTGACCTGTGACGCAAATCGCTAGTTATTCGTTATAGTTTGTTTTTAACTAGTACATAATTTTATTGTTTGTTGATGTTATTATATAATTCAATTAGTGTAAGTTATGGTAGGTACCTAACTAAAAATGATTTTTTTGTATATGTATGTACACCGATTACTCGAAGATGGCTGAACCGATTACAATGATTCAAACGTTATAACATCATTTTGTGAAATTTTGAAATTGGTTCAGTAGTTTTCAGGAAATCTTGAAAATACTGTCGTTTTTGTTACCATTTTATATGAATTTAAGACGGATGTTCATTGATAGATGCGATTTATGTGTAGGTACATCCTAACCCTACCTATTTACCAGGATACACGAAAATTGCCTGCATGATGCACTAAAAAGAGTGCAATAAAAATATTTTTTTATAAAAAAAGAAGTCGGGCGTGCGTGAAACATGTACAATTTTTTGTTTTTTGTTTAAACCCGCCCGACTTCATAGTACTTACTTACGTTATTTGGTATGAATACAGTTTTTTTAGAGGTAAGTATTATTTATTCCATTTTCTTGGCATATTTTTTTGAAGGTGTTTTTATTTTTTTATATTTTTATTTAAATAACAGCAAAATTTTCAACCATTTATCTTATGATGAATGCCGCAGTTCAATGCGTTTAAATTTAAATTCATGTATGATTGTATCAATTCATATTAAGACGCATCTTCTGTAAGAAACATTTTCGTGAAATATTTACACAAAACGTTAACAAACCATAAAAATCATAGACAAATGCTATGCGAAACTGTTTGTGTAGGTAGATGTTTGATTTTTTTCAATCTGATTCCAAAACAATTTTATTATGACAACTATAAAAACCTGTTTAATATTAAATGAAATAGGAAGTATCGATGAATAAGGGTTTCAATAATAAAACGGCTGTGCTTTCACTGCCGGTACCGCCATCCTGAACAGTTGGCGGTACTTGCCTTTAAAATTTGCGTTGACATTTCAGAGTGAGTTTGCCTCGGAAGTCCTGTAAAACACGTGATAGGTTAGAAATTTAAGGTAATCGCAAAGCGCAGCGAAGCGATTGCCTTGAATTTCGTGGCTATTTTTTTGTGAAAATATCCATAAGTTTTGTTTCCCCACAACTAGCAACACTGTATAGTCGGTTCTGTGCACAGAACAGAAAAACAGGTTCTGTGTTTCAAATTATTTGTTTTTAGTCGATTTACGTACAGAAAATATATAAAATGTAAGTACTTGCCTGTGAAATGATATTTCATCACATTTTTTTGTTTTCCCAAGTTGATAAAACACTTTTTTATTGTGCAAACAGTCATTTTTAATTATTTTTCGCGAGCTGTGTTCGACATAACGTGACCTTGAGCACTGACAGCGCACGGAACGAACTTAGCCACATATGGCTAAGTTTTAGTTGCGCGTTTTTTCGTGCTTGCAATAGGTTTCTAGGCGTTATTATTCTAATATTAAAATAGAATATTCCTACCGCAATACACTGTCAAAGTACTTATACTGTGGTGACTTCGATATAATGCCGATCCTCTAAAAGCAAATTGAGACCTATTTGTCTGGGCAAATTTGAATACCTTGACCATTTTACTGTATTACGAAGGCACCTCATTTAATTTGAACTTAATTTAACTTATTTTCTATGTAAGTTTTTGTTTATAAAGCCAGTGTTATCAATAATGCATGTGGTTGTCACCTGTAAATTAAGGTTTCAATTTGTTATAAATGGTAATATGTTTGTTACTGTTTATATTTTAGTGTTAATCTCGTTGTTGACAAATTACAAATAAAAAAATTAAAAAATACGATGTCCGCAAAAAAAAATACTACTTGGTCACCCTAACTAATTTTTCATACAAATTTCAATCTCGAATAGTATCGTAAGTACTGCGCTTGTACTATTATGTATTCTGTGGTACTGCACTGATTGGTTCCAGGTAAAGCTAGATCCTCAGTGACGGAAATTCTCTTTACTGTGAATTGTTGACTGTGAATTAGACAGTTAACAGAAGTTGAAACTGCTAGGATTGTATATTTTAGTTATTTCCGTAGCATCATGTCTTATGGAACTCTTTTGTGGGGGACAGCAGCTGATGAAAACACTATATTCATTTTACAAAAACGAGCAATAAGAGCCATTTATCAGCTAGGGTCTAAAACATCTCTTAGGGATAAGTTCAAAGAGATAGGTATATTAACAGCTGCATCTCAATTTATTTTGAACAGTATAATTTTTGTTCGTCGCAATCTATCAGAATGTACCAAACATAGTGATGTGCACAATCTTAATACGAGAAATAAAAATAAACTTCTAATGCCTCGATACAGGCTAAAAAAGGTTCACGGATCTTCCTTGGGTCTTGGTGTAATTTTTTTTTATAAAATTCCACACTGTATTTTGGATTTGCCTTTTGAAAAGTTTAAGATTCATGTAAAAGATTGTCTACCTACTAAAGAAAGGATATTATACTATAAAGGACTATTTGAATGACAAAACAGCTTGGTCTTGTTTTGTTATATTTTTTCGAAGTTGTAGCCGTGTCATTCATTTGTTTAGTATAGTATTAGATTAAACTTTTAACGCAGGTAGCTTGAGTATGTCATGCTCTCTTTAAACATTTCTACGGTGGTGTCTTGTGAGGCGGGTCGTTACGTTCCCTAAAATATGGTTTTGCGAAGCGATGGCTGATTCATGCGTCATGCTCGTGAACGGGTGCTGCCAGTGGGATGGACTGCTCATGTCTGATTGTGTTAAAATGTGTTGAGATATTTATATTTTTGTTTAAATTTTATGTTATTAATGATGTTTTGAATTGAGAGCGTGGCACTGCTTGATCAGAATAATAAAAATAAGTAATGTTTTTCAATTATTCATATAAGTAAGTATATGAAAGTAATTATTATTATTTTTAATTAACTTTAAATACGCTTTATGATTATGACCCAGATGAAGCGCGCGCGAAAAAATTGCCCTTAACGAGTTTCTTGCCGGTTCTTCTCGTTACAAGGTCTCCCGCCGTATGGTTTGTGAACCGATGGCTAGCTTCTTTGACGTTCATAAGTGCTTGTAACAGCCTAAACTGAATAAATGATAATAATTTTGATTTTGATTGCTTTTCAACATTCGTAACGCAAAATTCACGTAACGTAACTGTTTCAAAGAAGGGCCACAGTGTGACGGTTCGAAATATAGTTTTCACTTTTTCAAATTGATGCCTTGTTATTTGAACGGGTTTCTAGTGTTATATACTGTCACATATCAAAAGTAACGCTGGTAGAATGCTTCGTATGGCTCCAAACGGTATGATAATTGATATTTTGGCAAATGAAAATCCGTCCACACGGCTCTGTATGTACCGTGTCGTCGATTTTATGAGATCTGTTTTGTTTTGTACGATGCTCGGATGCTCGAGTGTTAAATCTTATTAATTTTTGCGTCACTGAGCATCTAGGGAGGGAGTGAAACTGGGCTTTCGTTTGCTAGTTTTTGTTATTTCTAGCATCCATAATCTTAAGCGTCATTCCGTGAGGCCACTCTTTAAATGCCAATAATACTTAAACCTGTGCTTAAACGCTTGCGTTACGAATGTTTTGAATACCGAAATAAAACATTGTTTATCCGGCCCTAAAGGTTTTTATAGCACCCAAGGTGAAAGTTGTAAGGTACAGTCAACTACAAAGAGATGTAGGTATCCAATTTAATTTTACAAAATGATGTATCCCCGCGAGGGCCACAATGAACTAGCCAAGGAATGTATAAGTAATTGAGTAAGCAAGAAATATTTTGGAGATGTATGCAATGTCATTTTCTCGTGAAGCGGCAGTCTTTTGTTTTGCAGTTATGTCAATAATAGGAACATTGGAAGAATACAATTTTCTTTCACAATATGTAGATAGATATTAATTTAAGCTTTTAAGTGTACATTTCAGAGGAAATGTAGTGGGATACATAATTATTGCTCTTTACACGCATACATGTTACGTTTCGGTGCATACCATGTTTGTCACATTCTTTGGCTAGTTCATTGTGACACTCGCAGGGATACATTATTTTGTAAGATTGAATTAGATACATATCTTTGTAGTTGACTGTACACACGCTACACGGGGTGACTGTAATCTTTTTTTCACGCTAACTTTAGTTTTAACTAAACGCATTTGACAAATGGCAATAATCTGTCAAGACAACTCAACTGTCAAATCAATTCAAATTGTCAATGTCAAATTCGTAGTCTTAAATTTTTTTTAGAGGCGTGCGTTATTTTAGCGTTATTTACTGATAAATACAGTGATAATTGTTCAAAATGTTAGCTTTAATCAATCGGATCCTTGATTGGATTAAAAGCTTGTTCTGGAAGGAAGAAATGGAACTTACTTTGGTCGGATTGCAGTACTCTGGAAAAACAACTTTTGTTAACGTCATTGCCGTTAGTATCATGAGAAAACATTTAATTTGTGCTTTGAATTTGCTTTCGTTTATGTTTTATGCTTTTTAACTAGTTTTCAACGTCTTACGTATCCTTTTGAACAAAATGATCATCAACTTTGTAAATCGTAATTGTCACCTATTTGGTAATATAGTCAGTGTTATTCATTGTTTCTATTGTTAGGAAATGCTTAATTTCTAAACATTAAAAGTATCGATTTTGAGAATTGCAACTAACTTGACATTTAGTACTGAAATGGACAAAATTAACATATTTGGTAAATGCATTTTAGTGAAAGTAAAACAAGACTGCTCTACATTAGTCATACATTTTCCGTACTACCATAAAGTTTAAGTTGGTACTTTATTCGGACTCGTAATTAGATGCTGTAAAATGACAGCTCCAGTTTGTCCACTTTCTGACAATGTGAAAACTGTGATGTGACAAAATAATCATTTGTTCAAGTGACATTCAATTTGATATAGTAACTATTCAGAATGTTAATGTGTAGTTTTGCACTATGAAGTCAAATTAAATCTATAAATCAGTAATATTATTAGTGTCGTTGTGCTGCTAAATATTATTGACTATCGGCTCGTAGTTTAACCTGAGTGGTTCCCGTTTCTGAGGGAATATCCGAATAAAAGCTATCCTATGATCATAACCAGGCTATCTATTATCTGTGTACCTAATTTCATCTAAATCCGTTCAGTTCTTTTTGAGTTTATTTTTTGCAAACAAACAAAAAAACAAAGAATCTAATCCTTCCTCTTTATAATATTTGTATAGATAATATTAAATACTTACTTGCACTGCACAAGTTTTATTTCAATATTAATGTGACATAATTATATGGTAATTATTTGATCTGATCCGATACTTAGATGGGTCGATACAATGCAATACAAAATCGTATTGAATCGATAAGATCAATACATTGTATACCGATCAATTGCGATCCAAAATATTGATACAAGGCACCTGAATCAAAGATTTTTTAAAATGAGATAAAATAGCGATAAGCAGCGTGTGGTAAGTACATCACCAGTGTTTTCTTCACGAACAATATGGCATATTAAACCTATAGCCGATTAGTATTTTTCTCAACTACTATCACACTAAATCTCAAATATTAAAAACGATATATCGATGTTTAAGCTATAATTTGACAATAAATAAAGGGAATCCAACATTCTATTTGTAATCTATACTAAAATTAACAAAAACATCTTGAGGTTATTTTCCTAATTCTCAAATAAAAGTTAATTAATTTACTGTTATTTATTATATCCTTACTCGTTAATAATATAATTACATTCATGAGGTACTTGAATTGAAATAAAATGACTGTACTATCATTATATTATCAATATTCAGCAAATAATTATTTCAATTCAGCAAATTAATAAATATAATAAAATATGTATCATCATGATACATAAAATTTTATTTTCTTACATAATTAGATTAACGAAACTAGGTACCTACAACTATTTATTAACTAACTGGTCAAAAATATAACTAAAACAAACTAATTGAATTTGTTCGATTGATTTTTGTCCTCTTTACTAGTAGTCTTAGGATATCCACAAATTTTGCGAAATGACAGTTTTACCTGTCATTTTACTCCATCTAATTACAGGTCCATGTATATGTTTTATTTCTTTAATTATTATTTATCTTAGGCTGTTACAAGAAGTTTTTGATTAGAAGAGGAGTTATTTGATACAAATTATCTAGAGATTAGAAATGTCACAATTATTATTATAATAGTATATATTCTACAATATGCATAATGAAAACAGACTGTCAATGATTGAATTAAGTTGTTTACCAGTTTCCATCTCAATGTCGTACTGTAATGATATCAGTAAAGGTTCATTGACTGTCTAATCTTATCCAAGTGCCTATCTCCTCAAAACAGTTTTGGAGTCTTCAAATTCATATTCAAAGCAAACAAACAATTGTTTAAATTAAATATGACAACACACCCCTCTTATTTGCCTAATTACATAATATTAATAATTACTGTATTACAAATACTTAATAACACCTAAAAAATGAGAACAACGTGAAATTTTACTCCCAGCAGATTACTAATTGTATTATTTTCACTCATATCATTAAGGTATAAACTAACTATAACATATTTTTTTAAATAACACTGTACTAAATACTGTAATTGAAACTTATCAATTAATTCAAGGTTAAACTATAATAATCTAATGGCAAACATGGCTGATAAATATTGCTATTTATTAATGCAATATCACTTTTTTACAGTCTGGTCAGTTTAGTGAAGATATGATACCCACAGTTGGTTTCAATATGAGAAAAATTACAAAAGGAAATGTCACAATTAAGGTAAGAGTACAAAGATTTATGAAACAGTTTTTGCACATGGTCCTTTGACTTCTACACGAAGACTGCTGACTACATGAAAAATTAAGTGTGTGATATGTGTCTCTGAAATTTACCTCATCTGTCTTAAACAAGCAACACACGGTTTTATTAAATGTTGTATCAAATAACACACCCAAATTAGTTTCACTTATATCTTTGATTGTTGTACCTGATTGAGCAATGTTGTTTACAGGTTTGGGATATCGGTGGACAGCCCAGATTCCGATCTATGTGGGAGAGGTATTGTCGAGGTGTCAACGCTATTGTGTAAGTTGCTTTATAAAATAAAAAAAAATTACTTGCTAAGTATTTTTTTTTTATTTTATTTATTTAAGGAAAGAAACAGCATGTTTTAATACATAATAAACTTAAAAACTAGAACAATACCTTAGGACCGGTCCGCGGTAATCGATACCAAAAGTGAATTTTGTCAGAGAAGTAGACATAATATCACGTCCACGATGTCACGCCCGTCACGTTTTTCATAGAAAAGTTAATATTGTACGAGCTTTATCGTTTATTTTGATATACTTTCTTGCTAAAAGTAAGACTATGGTTTGTAACTATCAATAGGAAGCATTTTTGTGCTAAAATGATGTGTCGTTACGTTTTTACACGTTGATTTATATTGGTCACACCCGTCACAGATCATACCAGGTACCAAATTACGAATTCATATTTAAAGACAAAAAGGCTACAAATACAACTTTTTAGTATTGCATGTATTTCGCAAATGGTTATAAGAGCTTGCTAGGTTACAATATCTGATATTGCTTGAGGAGTCAGAGAATTAAGATTATGAAGAAGGAGAAATTACATTAAAGGAGAATGCCGCTCTGGGAACCATCTTTTCATATTCATAAATACTGACCGTATCTAAATCTGATTATATGTGATTTGAAGGTCATAATAAGGTACATATTTCTCAATATTCAATGTTGTTTGGGGAGCAGGGAATATTATTCAAAAGCGATTTGATTTATTCGTCTTACCGTGAAACAAAACGCCAACCTGACTATTTTTACCATATTTGTCGAAAGAAAACGCTTTTGTTAATTGGCAGCTGTATATGCACATGATCACAGAGTAGAAATAATTAATCAAATGTCATTCAGTGTGTGTTGTAGTTTGTGTCGATTTATTACAATTTATTTCAAATAGATTATTTCAAATAAAGTAGTGCGTAAATCCCTCCAAACCACCCATGACCTGACGCAGGGCTTGAAATCGGTTTGTAAATGAGCGGTTAACTATGGTTTTTACAAAACACCGCTATTGACGTATTCTGAATGAGAGCGCTTTAAAAACATAAGTAAACCGGTTTGATCCAAAGCTGCGAAATGTTGCTACGATACGAGGCGATCAGGCTAAAAGCGATCTTCCGTATGTAGACATAGGCTCGCTAGTCGATTTGCCACTCGCGTGCTCGCGTTGGGAGAGCGGTATTTTAGGCAAATAGCAATGGGCTATTTTGAGGTTACATGTCAAAATCAACTTATTATTCCCAACTTTAAAAAACATCGCACCATTACATATTTTACTAGGCTTGTTAAGAGTACTAAAATCCTAATATTGCTCCTTAGATACGCTCAGTCTTTATGTGGTTCTGAAAACACACGGGTTTCTGGCATTGTCCTTTCCTTAAACTGACTAATAATAGCACCCAATTTCTGAAAATAATTAAAAACGATGTGTGTGACGACAAATTTGACTACCTGTTTGGCGCAGGGATACCAAAAGTCCCGGGTTTGTTCCTCGGACAAGACGAATATTTGTGTGCATGAACATGTCTATTTATTTGTCTTGGTCTGGGTGTTTAATATGTATATTATGTATGTATTTCCAAAAAAAAAGTATATTAGTATGTTTATCCTCAAACTCAACTCGTCACACCCGTCACGATGTCCAGTCAAACCCGTCACCGTGTATTTTGACTGAGAAAAAATTAAAGGTATTAGGTATATAAACCAAACACTTCATAATACATCAATTAACTAATACTGAACGCAATAAATGTGATTAAATAAATTTAATGTAAACACTAGCTTATAATTTTGCAATAGTTGGCGTCAAACCCGTCACACGGCTATGAACGGTCATAACTCTCTTAGCATTAAACCTATTACTTTGCAACTTGCAATATTAATAAATGTCACTAGGATCTACATAAACATAGGCAATCATTAATATTTCTAGATTTATGGCCGAAATTGTGAGTTGAAATGTCACACCCGTCACCGAAGACTGGCCCATAAGCTAGCTTAAACATAAATTTGTTGACAAAGTATGTATGAAATGAAAAGTGGAAAAAATAAGTTTTAGTCTATAATAGTTATAACAAAAGTGAATACAAAAGATTAAAGTAAGAGAGGGCCGATAACAATTTTAAAGTAATGAATATTAAACAAGAAAATATACTAGAAAAAAGCAACTAGTCTCATGTCGCCTTGACGGGATCCTTGGGAATCCGGCCCATTACCCACAGGGAAGACTAGTTGCTTTTTTCTAGTATAATATTTATCACATAAAAATAGCATCGTAAAATGCAAAATTAAAAAGTTATAACAATTTTTAATTTGAGTTAATATTTAACAAAAAATATAACAAGTAGATACCATATAGGATTTGTTACCAAATATGTCGATGGTACTGTAGGTACTTGCTATTATATTTTCTACAGGATCTGATGAGATGGGTATTTGAAATTGTTTTATAGGGAGGAATAGCAAGAGTGAGTTTATGCCTCGAACTGGGTTGAAAACACCTAAAAGCCAATTTACTCAACAAGAAAGGAGAATCTAGTGGACTGTTAACAATTTTATGTAAAAACACTTGGTCTTTATGCTCTCTGCAAGTAAACAGGGATTCGATTTTATCCGGATTAAAGTTCTTAAACCTATACTTCATTCTAGATATTTTTTTCGGAATGCTCTCAAGCATACCTACATACTTGGATGGAATACATTGGGTTCCACACAGAAGACGGATATTCTAACTGCGATCTAACATAAGAGATGTAAAGCAGTATTATTATTGAAGAATACCTACCTTCGATCACAACCATTTTACACTGTAAAAAATTCAACATTCTCAGTAACAAAATTTAGCTACATAATCTATTTAGTTACTAAGCATATTGTAGGGCCGAGCGCCATACATTTTATCTGACAGTGCCACGGCCGCGCGCTAGCTGTCCTTACAACAGCTTTAGATTTCGAAAAACATTTTAGATACATGGTAGACGCAGCGGACCAGGACAAGATCGAAGCGTCGCGCAACGAGCTGCACAGCCTCCTGGAGAAGCAGCAGCTCACCGGCATCCCCGTGCTGGTGCTCGGCAACAAGCGCGACTTGCCGCACGCACTCGACGAGCACGGCCTCATCGAGCGGATGTAAGTATCGATCATTAATACATAATGTAACCACCTCTGTTTCTAGTGGTAACACCGGCAGCTGCACAGCCTCCTGATGAAGTAGCGCGACCTGCCGCACGCGCTCGACGAGTACGGTCTCATCGAGCAGATGTGCGTAGCGATCATTCATACCCGAATGTATCCGCCTCTGCGGTCTAGTGGTAACACCGGTAGCGCACAACCTGCTGGAAGGGCAGCATCTCACTGGCATCCCCGTGCTTGCTTGGCAACAAGCGCGACCTCATTGAGCGGATGTAAGTGGCGATTATTCGTAGAGTTCGTCAGACGACTTCTTTCGCGAGACGAACTTCGTCTCGCAAAAGAAGTCCCATGGAATAATACTGAAAATAAAATGTGGTTTGCTTATCTTCATAGTAATAGAGCTTATTTTCGAATGTTGAAGGCGACTTCAGCCCACTCTCAGAGGACTTCTTTCGTGAGACCGACTCTACATACAATCGTAGAAGTTTCCGGTAGTCCACTTGCCGCGCAAAATCCCTTGCCTGCGTATCAGTAGGTCTATAAGATTGTCTATCCGAATCGAGCGCATGCGTACGGCCTAATGGTGGTCGATTGGGAACTTCCGCGACTGTACAAGTATCCGATGGCATAGCTTCTTTTTACTTGTCTTAGACTAAAATGACTAAATGATACTCTTCCATAGAATATTTAGATTTTTAGTTTTACTATTGAAAGTCCTTAAGAATTACTAACTTCGAACGTTCACCATCGGGATGTAAGGGACTTTAAAAGTTTTATAGCAAATCTCTTGCATTAATCTCGACTCGAACCTGCAACTACTGCTCTTTTATTCTACAGAATTTCACTGCTTTAATTTCAGGAACCTTTCAGCGATTCAGGACCGAGAGATCTGTTGTTACTCGATCTCTTGCAAGGAGAAAGACAACATTGACATTACGCTACAATGGCTCATTCAGCACAGTAAGTCGGGAAGCGCGCGTTAATCCAAATGCAACTGCGTACGAGGCGTCTCACAAGGCGTAGTCCCGCTCACACTTGACCAAAAAAACTGACAAGACGAAAAATAATTGTTTCAAGAATTTTGTCTCAAACCTCTTGCCTAATTTGTATAACATGACTTGCATTGGCGAAGCATGACGAACCTGACGAAAGTTTTGTCTACAGTGGATTGTGATTTTTGCGTGACGGCTGAAAAAATCGACATTGTAGACAAACCATTTTTTCCAGCTGTTGTAGACTCTAGAACAAAAGACCGTTTACCACAGAATAAAACTCAACCTATAATGTCTTTCAAATTAAGAATTAACACCAGAAATAGTCTCGAACTATTTAACTCATTGTTAACGTAGCGTAGGCTTGCATTGGTGGATTTGGTGGTTAGGTACCTGTATTAAATGTGAACTTTTTAAAAGTTAATGCAAAGCATAATTCTTTTGGGTCGGATTCCTTTGTTATTGTTTCAGTTCATTAATTCAATGTTTGTTTCTGAAATTAAGTTTATCATTTTGAATTGTAATATGCAAAAGGACCTTAATGTTTTTAACAGTTTTTGTTTTTCTGAATGAAACACCCCTAAAGTTCTCAGGCTCCGGATTATGAGACTATAGACATTTTATTGTTCTCTAGACACCGGATGTAAATGACGAACAAAAAATATTAGAGTAATGATTTTGGTGGTGGAATAAATAGCAAATTGCCATTTCATTCTCATTATGACTTCTGCTTTTAGGGAATCTAGATCTTTTTTTCTAGCTTGATTCGTATGTTGAGAAAAAGTCGCTGTTATTTATAGGTAGTAACATACTTGATAAAGAGGTTTTAGAAATGTACGCATAAAGTTATCTAACAATTTTTTTATTGGTCACCATAAAAAATATTCTCAGATTACTTTCGATAACAATTTTTTTCCCTATCAACGGTCACTTTACTTTTGAATAAATATTCGGAACTACGCCTTGCAAGATTCGCGTAACTGGGCAATCGACTGAAACGATAATTTTTCACATACGGATTACTGAAATGTATAAAAAGAAGAAGAAGAAAGCCTAACAAGTTTTTAGTATTCGGATCAAAGATAGAGTTTAGTCATTCTATAGGATATGTTATAGAGTTAAATTTATAAGTGGTTGATAGTAAGTATCATTTCATTTATATTTATGATCCTCACCGAACGGACGGTGTCGGCGCGCAATCAAAGTCAAAGATTTTTATTCAAATAGACTTATAGAAAAGTGCTTTCGAATCGTCAACTTTTTTTTCCTACCAGCCATTCAGGACATCTTTTTACTGATAAGAAGAAGGGCCGCAACAAACTTATCAGCTTTAAAAGAAGCAACAACATTTACAAAGGAGCATGTCGTTGCCAAACACAAATCTACAATCTTGAAACATATTTAATATAAAAGGAAAATTTTCTTATAGTCAGTTATTAGAATGTTTTCCTTTTATACAATTACAATAGTCATGTTTTATGTTAGTATCACTTCCAAGCATTTTGGTCTTATAAATAATCATCTACCTTGTAATAACGTTTGCTTAAGAGCGTTTTTTTAACATATATTTTAAATTTATGCAAAGGCAGCTCAATCACTTGTTGTGGAACTTTATTAAAAAAGGCTATGCCTTTCCCCAAAAACGAGCGACTGCATATTTCAAGCCGAAATCTTGGAACGGCAAGCTTATTCTTGTTTCTAGTATTACAATTAGAGTGCAGCCCATTTCACAATTGCTGAAGATAAATGAAACATTCGTAAAGAAGTTAAGTTCCATATTTGCATGGGCGTGCGCGAGAAGCGATCGGCGACCGCGCGCCCCCCCCGGTTAGCTACGTGATGCAAATAAAATGCGCTGCGCTGCGCGCCGGCTCCCTCCGTTCGGTGTGTATCATACAAATTGACTTCTGAAGAAATTGGTTTTGTTAATTAATCAATAGAGAGCTCGAGTCATGAGAAGTGTTCCGCATGTGAAAATTTAGGTCTTTAACTGTCGTAAGCAAAATAATAGCTTGAGTTTAATGCACTCTCTCAGCGAATGTGGTGAAACATTTTGTTCAACAGTTATTCAGTGAATCTGCCTAGGTATCAAAGGTAATTCACGTTACTGTCACAACAATCGTGAACATTTGCAGTTTTCACGTCAAATCTGGTCAAGTAATCTTCAGTCTTAAGTCATACTTCAGAACACGGTCAGAAAGGTGACTATTGCTTGGTCAGACTGGTCGTGGCAGTGGCAAAAGATTACGACATTATTGGACAAACGTGTGGCTAACCCATTTATAGAGTTGCCACGTTGAAGAAAAGTTGCCACACTCGAAATCGTACACAAATATCCAAAGTACAGCAACTATTAAATAAATCCTTTTAGCATGGTCAAAATATCAATTACATTGAACATTTCTTTCAAAGGTGGTTGATAATACATATTAAGCCGTTCAAATAAGAATAGGATGAAACATGCGCCATTTTGTGACGTCATTCTGTCAAACTAACTTCACTTTAGTACGGTATGCAAAAAAGAAATCAAGGAAAATAAAATCAAAAAATTTACGTTACTTAAAGTATGTATTGTATGTAAGCAAAATTTACATTACAAAACTAGTAGCATAAAATTAATGTCGCGACACTAATTATCATTAACAAATGTACGTGTAAACATCAAGTTTCACAGCGCATGCATTAATTTTCCTACACTAAAAAGTTTCGTGAATTTACTTTCATCATGCATGACAATAGTTTCGTAATGTAAATTAGAAATTAATGAAGTCCTGTAAAAAAAATTGTGTTACATCTATTAATTTATACTTTTTGCAAACGGTACTTTCGCATCTGAAGTTAGCCAACGGCCCGTCTCTTATTTGAACGGTATGAGTAGGTACCTCATTATTATTTAATAGTGACTTTACTATGGATAGAAAACATACTATTATTAGAATATTTAGATTTCTTGATAATATTAGCGTTATATTATAAATAATTATACTTATCTCATATAGTTAGCTAAAACAATAAGTTTAATGAAAATATACTTACCTTGTGTGGGACAATTTCTGCTTTAAAACTTGTTTTTTTGAAGTAATATATATTTTTTATTTAATATGTTTATTTATACCTATTACCAAAAAGGATTAGTGTTTTATAAATAGAAGTTGCTCCAAAGTGACACCAGTTCACGATGTACTGTGGTATTTATAAATTGTTTATTTTTTATTTGAAATGGAAGAGATACAGTCTACATAGATACATAATGAAGGAGTAAAATTATACATCTACCATGTCAAAGTTTGAAATCAATTTGAGAAATTAGATATATTAGTGTGTTCTGTTGAAAATACTTTCTATCACATAAAAAAAATCTTCATTATTTATATAAATAAGGCAATGGAACTATGCCGTGTACAATTTGCCTTTCAGCTGTATTTTCTATAAGCATCTTACGTTTTTATTTCAATGTATTTTCTATTTTTGTCAAAATCTATTATTAATCCATTACAGTACTTAAAACACAAATAAAGATGTAATATTGGTAAGAGCGGAATATCTTACAACAAGTGATTATGAATCTATGTATAATGTATTATAATAAGGCACTCAAAATCTGTGAGTATTAATTTATTTTTCATGTTGATATAATAAGACTCGAGCAGAGAAAATATTATCAAAAAAGTTCAGAGTCATAGGTATGTAATTGATATTATAAATATACGCGCTTAGACTGCACATTGTTTATATACCTTGTAATATAATAAAATACTTCAATACAAATCAAATCTCCCGAAAATTACTCCATATTATATTGCATAAAAAATGATTATAATGATGAATGCCTTGATCGAGCATGATACCAGTCTATCTACACATACAGTCGTCCGACGGACTCGTTTTGTCAGAGCAATCGAGTGGGGATCGCAGGGCGAGGGGGTGCTAGCGAGACCGAGCTGCCATACGCTCACTCGGGACAATGACATATGTCCTGTCAAATACTTAGGAGTCTTGTCAAAAGCGGCATGGCCGTGTGGTTTCAAGGGAGTCCCATTGTTAGTTCCTTAGTTACACTGTGATGATACCTTCAACTCGACCTATTTTGAAGGTGTAATCAGACATTTTGAAGTATAATTTCAACTTTACTGCTTTAGTAATAAAGATCACGCGCGATCTCAAACTTGTAGGTTCTAATAAGAGCCATGGTCAGCGAAGTAGATTTGGTTTGTATTGATAATATTATACATAATATATGTATCGACAAGCGGGAGGCGCTTGTGAAACTGTGTTAACATGTAAAGATGGATGTTCCAGTGTTTTTGTAGTATTACATCGTTAGTTTATTTATACACGCATTGTGAAGTGCAAATTTCTCAAACAGCGTTTCTTGATTTCACCTTAAGTCATGTACTAACTTAAAAACAACTTTTTAGCATTCCTTTTAGAAAAAGTAATTGTGTACTTAAACATCTATCACTGTAGTTGCTAATTTATAAATATCCATCACTGACTTTCAAAGACTGTTGTCACAGTGATTAGTGTTGCTGCAGTAATGGATTCCAAGTACCTATATGTCATACAGCCAGGGGCGTGCATTCCATATAGGCAATTAGGCAGTGCCTACCTCATTCAAAACCTAAATAAATATATAATAAGTGTTAAAGTTATTTATTTTAGTTTAAACTTCTACTCAACACTCACCCACTAAGATTTTCCTTACGCTAAATACTGAATACCTACCGGTAGGCAGTCTCGAAATTGCCTACTCGAAACAAGCAGCGTTTCATACAAGAATACAACTTATTTAGAAAAAGTATTGCTCAAGTATAAACCGCCCACGGCAAGAAGGACGCTATTTGTACGTGGAACGTTCTAGCTTAAACTTCCGGAATATATCAGTATAAAGTAAGCATGCTTACCTGACGAATGAATTTGGTCGCGAATTTATTTTGTTGAGGAGTTATTTTAAAACTATCATATTTCCTAAGACATTCATTAAAATTAAATGATGTAAAGGACAATTTTGGTCAAAATTAAATACTTGTGATGATTAACGTATTTATTTAGATAAGGATTAATAACATGTTTATGAAAACAGCTTCTCAAATAATACATTAGTTTAGAACAAATTTTATTATCTTAAAAATGGTTATAGTGAGTTAACCATAAAACATAGACATATGCTGTCGCGGACTTTTTTTTTGAACTTTTGATGAGGAACAATTTCGTCATACATGATTTTTACGTAACTTTAACCGTTTACACACCGTCCGCAACGGAAGTTCCCAAAAAAAAATATTTTTCCCTGTTTTTGCAACGTTTTACATTAATGCTCTGCTCTTATTAATCGTAGCATGATATTAAATATCTTATTATCTTCCGAGATAAATTGACTATCCAGCACAAAAAAAAAAAAATCAATTCGAACTAGTAGTTCCGGAGTAGTGTGCTCAAACAATCAAACTCGTCAGCATTTTAATATTCCTACTAAATATTACGAACCTTATTATCATTTATGACTAGCGGCCGTTCTCGGTTTCACTCGCCGCGTGGTTGCCGTTACCATGGGAATATCAGGATAATTATAAATATTTGCATACAATGTCTTTTTTTGATGTATAAGCTACATTGCTGTAAAGTTTCATCTTAATCGGTTCAGTAGTTTTTGAGTGAAAGAGTAACAAACATTCATCCACCCAAATATCCTCACAAACTTTTAAACTTATAATATTCGGTAGCAGGATAGGATAATTGCGAAGTTACTAGTTAGATATACAGTGCCTACTACGCTGGAAAACCAATGCACGCCCCTGCATACAGCGATAGTGATAGCTGTTAGGGTTGCACAATCGAGTAATAATGTGGTTGCTGAATGATGAAAATTCAGTTCAACAGTTTTTTAAACACTAGAACTAGAACTAACTCGACAGTCAATGTTGTTCTCTCTATATTTCTTTATTCTTTGGTGAAAGTTAAAGGACGTTTGAGAAATCAGTTGTTTGGTAAAGCTAACTGCTATTTCTAAGGGCACCCCTAGGAACAACTTACGCTAAGCTGATCAGCCATGCTATTAAAGTAACGGTAACATTTGATTAAAATAAACAGCCTTTTAGAATAGCGTCTGCTTTACTGATTTTTTATTTTATTTTATACGGCTGTAATATATTCTTTTTCTAAGAAAACACAAATCAATATAGTAAAAAATTAAATCGTAACTCTGTCTTTTTATTATTTATGTTTTTATGGCGTTTTTTTTATATGGATCTAAACGGGTCTAACCTTTTTGGCAGAACTTTTTAAGTCCTAATTTTATTCTGCATAACAACGGTTGGATAAGCATCATTTCGCAGAAAGATGTTTGGCATACACTCATTTGTCATACATTCAAAACGCATAATTTTGTTAGGAAGAATTTCCTTATCCATAATAATAAAAAAGCAGAAGCATCATTTGGCAGAATGTTCGCAGGAAGAATCGTCTTTTAGCCGAAATTTCATGGCTATAGTAATTATAATAATGCGCAGACATTCTGCCAAATGATGATTCGGCTTTTTTATTATTATGGATATGCTGCCAAGCATGCTTGCTTGTTACTTGCATCAAGTTCAAACCTACTGTCTGTCATGCAAGCAAGCAGCAAGGATCCAAGCATACAGCAAGCATGTAGCATGCATAAAAGTAAGCATGCAGCAAGCATGACATCTGTCACGGCTCCGGCGCGGCGGTCCCACGCGATCCTCGTCCCTCCGCGGGCTTAAATTACACTTCACAGGTAGGGCATATAAGATTGCGTGTAGTCGGTTTTACTGCGATTCGGTTATGTCACTGACTAGTGTAGCACAACATTGTATGATTTTTATGTAAATATACGTTATATTTAATATATTATAAATAATATACAACGTTATTTTATGTTTACCCAAAACCTCAAACTCATTTGTAGAACTCATCTATACGGTTTTAAGGTTTTGGGTAAACATAAAATAACGTTGTATATTATATAATATATTAAATGAAATTATACAATATCATTACTTTAACAATACCTATACTTACCTAAAGTTTTATATAAAAAGTTGTTTAAAAATGTTCGTAACGAACCTAACGAAATTATTCCAAATGAAATTCTGACATCTTCGTATTATGCCAAGTGAAATTATACCAAATAATCGTGGTACTAAATAAAAGGTATCCGAAACAAATGAAATTCTGCCATCTTAACAGTATGCCATTGTAAATTCAGACTTATAAACATTCTCTAAATAAACAAATGCTAAATATTTTTTTTGCCTAAGAAATATTCTTTTAAGAAAGATTTTGCCAAGTGTGTTATGCCAAATATGTTTCGGAGCATCGAAATTGTGTCAGATAGAGGGAACCCAAACTAAGCATCAGTGATTAAAGATCGAAGTCCTTAACTTCGTACCAAAAAGTTCAAATAGCTATGATGTTATGTGTACATTACGTAATCTTCAAGAATTTATGCCAGTTTGTAGAATAACAAAGCCAGATTTAAGTTTGTATATATTTAAAAAAAGGCGGGTATACAAAATTAAATTCTATTAAACTTATTTTATAGTAAACATGTCAATAATAAACTTATAATTTACTCATACTTAATTTTACATACCAATATAAAATCATTGCTGACTTAGGTGCTAATAAAATTGTGAAATGCAGAGATAATAGCTTATATAATACAGGGTGTTAAAAGACCCATACCGAAGCCGTAATATATGCATAGTGTACATCAAACTAAATAAGAATATGTGAAAATAATTGCAGGGAAACGACTTTTATTTTTTCGTTTTAAAAAAGTGGGTGTTATTTTAACACGCAAAAAAACGCGTGCAACGACTTATGCGTGTGTCTAGAGGGTACGAGTAGGCGACCGGGATCCAGTTTCTTTGATTGGTTTTGATATGTATTGCAGTTTTGTAACTTTAAACGATAATCTTTAAAAATAAATTTTGACTGATCCTCAATAACTCCTTAACTAGGAGGTTCCCAGATTTGGCCCCATACAAGAAAATTATTGTAACGATCGATGGGTAGAATACGTGGTTTTCGTTTTCGTTATGGGTCTTTTAATACCCTGTATGTGCATCTGGAGTGAGGGATCCTTTTCTATTTTTGGGTTGCATCAAAATATTGTCACAAATTGACGAAATTTATAACACAAATCCAAACATTTGTCATGTCACTCATCAGGAAGGACGTTAGAACCCAATATGTGGAGCACAGGTATTTACTTATTTCGCTTCTCTCGTATCGAAAAAAAGGGGAACACAAAAATTACCATTTTTAATGAATATTATGTACTTATGTCATTTGGTTTTACTTTTCATGATGATTATCAGTATAATTGTTTAGGAAAATCGGGATTTTCAATATGATAAAAAATCCCGTTATTCCTAATAATCATAACGTATGGTTACTCTACTGTGCTTTTACTTCACAGTAACACAAATAAATAAATATCTCGCGAATTAATCTACTTAAAGCAATAAATTGTTTGCCAAATTTTTGTCACTGTCAATTTCTTTCAATAAATTATTGTCAAGCTTTATGAAGGGACTAGTTAACTACATGCATTTTTAAGTATCCCTCAATTCAGCAACCATAAAAATATAAAACTGCCTATAAACTGATAACTATAAATAATTGTGCTGTGTTCAGTTTTTGTTATACAAATTTACTTATATTTTATGAAAAAAAAAAACATCATTACAACAACTTACAGCGGTATTTCAAGGATCCCCCAAACCAGCACCCCGACCGCCTAAAGGTATAGCTTGTGGTATCGCTATAGCTATCGATTTTTCAAACCCCCTACAAGGGCTCTCGCTGACGCTATCACTTTCATACTAAAAATGCAATATCCAATCCAATAGATGAAAAGAAATATGTAGGAATTAGACAAAAACCCTATCGTTGAAGGGTTATATGAGAGTTTAAAGTTTGATAGCTATAGCGATAACACAAGCTATACCGTTAGGCGGTCAGGGTGCAGGTATGTTATGAATTGAGTACTCCCTTGGAACCGTTATGGCTTCCTGGAAATACTTCCGATTGCTTTTGTTTCTTAGTGACTTTTTGTGACAAATTAAAGACAATTTTTTGGTATACAACTTTCTGACGTAGAGATCTTATTTACAGAGAACTGGCACATAGCGTTTTTTTTTAATGTCTGAGGCTCCACATATAGGGTTCTAAGTTTCTTCCTTATGACTGACAAATGTTTGGAATTGTGTTATGAATATTGATAATTTGTGTCAAAATTTCAATGCAAATTTTAACTAAAAATGGAAAAGGATCCCTCAATCCAGATGTACATTTTCATAATATTACCTTAAACATAATAGTTTGTTATTCCGCATTAAAGTAATTACCTGCCTTTCATTCCCAGCCTTTTAACGAGTCACTCGATCTATAGGCAGTCATTTTCAGCTAGGATGATTCATGTGCCACTTCAAAAAATTTTCTCTACTTGCCTGATGGAAAGCAAAGATGCGATCTAGGACGTGCTTGGCTAGAAGATACATTTTCACTCGTTACTTAAAGACTCCCAAATAGTAAGTGTCAGGAAACACAGACTCAGGCAAGGAGTTCCACTCTTTGGCGGTGCGGATGATAAATGTCGAGTCAAAACGCTTATTGCGACTCTTGGGTATATTAACCATATAATTGAGGAACCTATTTGTACCTCTGGTTGTCCGATGAAAAAATGGGAATGGTGGAATGAGGTTGTGCAATTCCGATAAGTCGATAGGATTTCAATATGGGACATGTCTAGAACTGTCAAACTTAAAACGTCACAGGAATCATCCTAGTTGCAAAAGTTGCAAAAGATTAAGCACACTGATACATGATTAATTGATTTGTTACGTAAGTTATAATAATGTCAATGAATTTCATAGCTTTGGTTAATTTAATAATATAAAGCTTCATAATTGAGTAGAAAACAATAACATAACATTCAATCCATTGTTATAAAATTTTGTAAAATCTTTTTCGAGTTCTAAAACAATAAAATCAACGATGAAATGAATAACGCCTTTCTTGTTTTTTAATTCAGTCTTAATGCATAACTAAGTACCTAATTAGGGTGACCTTAAGCTGCAACACACTGTCATCAACAAGCGCGATGACGTTAGTCTGTCTAATGAAAGGTCGGCACCGGGCAAAAATACAAGTAAAAAAGTATCCGTCACCACGTGGCATTGATTTTAATATGTGAAATGGTTGCCAAACTTAAACTTTAAAAAAAAAACGAGTGACACGATTCATTAGACATTCTCTATCAACAAATGCGTTGATGTCGGAGATTGTAGATTGTGCTGCACGTCCAGTTCGCCTAAATACTAAGCACCATTTAGCTTTCAAAGGAACCTTGGCTTATAATACGTGACCAACAATTCACCGGAGGCAAATAATACATACGACATACGTACATCTTATGTTTTGGCGCGCACTGTTCATTGAAATAAAACAACTTTTACGGATATCAAACGCGCTATATTATATAAACGGATAAAAGTAAATGTCTAACCGTATCCGAACGAAAATAAATTAACTTTTCGAGGGTAGACTTATAAGTAGCCAGTCGTCCCGTGACCACGGCAGCTGTAAAGGTGCCGAAACGTCAGGAAAATCAAAAAACCCCTAAAAAACCTAAAAATACGGACAATTACAACTTAGTTCGTGGAAATATAGCGCGTTTGATATCCGTAAAAGTTGTTTTATTTCAATAATACATACGAGTCCTTTTCAAAGCACTGCCCTATTACTACGCTGTGCACGCTGAACAGTAGACATCCACGATTGTTGCGTCGTCGTCGACTGGTTTTCCAGAATAGTCTATGTACGTTTCTATTTCCACTGAAGCACATAAATATTCGTTGACGCCCAAATGCAGTGGTTGAACACTTAAATAAATCAGAAAAAGACTCGACGTGCGTGGCCTAAATATATATAGTTATAGTCATCAGCCGTGGGCCGTGCGTGGTCCTTGTGGTCGACGATAGATTTTAAGATAACTCGCGATGACTTTCAAAAGTCAATAAGGCTTATAGGCATCGCTGATATCCCAGAATCATTAGAGTTTGTGGGAGATACATCAGGCAAATCGACTTTCTGTGCTACTTTGGCACTTATCTCTAGGCTTGTTACCCTATCTTGAAGGTCAGCAATAGCTGAAGTCAGCTTGTCTACTTTACTTATCAAAGTGTTTATAACCTTTGTCTTATCGTCGTTAGGCACAGAAATCGATTTGTTTAGCTTGCTTGCAACAGTCAATGGTTTTTCAACTTTGTCTATGACATCAGCTCCTTTAGGATTTTGTTTTTGGTAAAATTCAGAATCTTTGAACTTTTGGAACTCGGACGTAGTAAGTAAAGCAGCCACTACTGAATCAACATCGTTTGCTTCTATGCTTTTAAGAACCCCATTCAGTTTTTCCAAGTAAATCTTCTGCAATGTGGGTTTTAAGCCTTCAATCAAATTGTTATGTTCATGCCAGAAGTATGGAATATTCTTTTTCTCTATAGCATTGTAAAATTCTTTCACCATTGTGTGGAATAGTGTACTTAATTTTGTCTGCCAATATTTATCGTCATTTTCATCAATTTTCCATAAAAATAATGTTTTAATGTAGTAACTTGCAATTGCTTTCATTTCAAGGGCATCTCGTAATTTCTTTAACTGTAAAGAATAAAATCAAACAGGTTATTATTATGTATAGCAAACAAACAAATATAATCAGTAACATAACAACGATAATAAAATTAAGTTTATTTTTAAGGTTAAGCCCAAAAATAATTGTAAGTACCTAGGTAGGTACTTTAATAGTCTCAATGTCTAAGTTGTGCCCTTATTTAAAAGATAAATTGTATTAGCATAATTTATGCTCACCAGCCGGATGGTTGTTTTCAGTTGTTGACGATTTTTCATCATATCCTTCTCGAAGACTTGGAACGAGAGGCGCCAGCACTGATTTCTCTGCGTATTGTCTTGCAAAGATTTATTAGGTTTCGGTACTACATACCAGTCTTTGACTTGGTTTTCTCCCACACTCTTGATATTCCTGTAGAACAATATGAGCAAACTTAAGGGCCCCATCACATACGGAACGATCCGTGTCTTAACGACCATCGCTAACCTACAGACCTACAGTTGGCCCGTGGGGAATTTTAAAAATACCTGAAAGCATGCCCCATTTTTAATATTAGGTACCAATGGACCAACTGGCTAATAAATATGCATTCTTTCAGAGATTAAACTAAAGAGTTCATATTTAAAATATCTAGGTACTTAAAGATGTTGTAAAGAGGTTGTTATGTGGATCCATTGGATCTTTTAGCACTTATGTTCACTTTGATCCTTGATTCTGGATACGCGGTGGTGATAATAGAGAACGAAACGAAATTACCGTACACTGTTACAATAATATTTTGAAATGCGTCCTATAGTAGGTATGTTAGTTAGTACTTAGTATTTATATGATGTGTTGTGTTCAGTTAAATTTACCTGTAGCCCGAAGGCCAGCGTGGATAGCAGAATCTAATAACGGGAACCAGATCAACATCCAAATAAAATTCCTCTTGATTTTTATCGTTTTTTATGTTCAGAGTGTATGCTGGGCCGGACTCTTTGTAAGTTATCAGATAAGGGACACCATGTACTACAACTTTACTCCCCATGTCGTTAAGTGCTTTTTGGACGATAGCGTGCATCCAGCTTCGGAATTTGTTCTGTAGAAAGTACTTATCCCCATCGCGCCAGTCTTTCGTTACGACATGGCACTTTTCCCAATCCGGCTGCTTATCCAGATTATCAAAACAGTCTTTTATCTTCATTTTAACAAAGCCTGGCTGATTATACTCCATCATAATACCCTTCTCCCCTTCGTCAGCTATGTTTATAGGCAGCCGGATAACTATATCCATATCAAATTCATCCAGTTTTGATACTTTAATACCGTCATCGACGCTGCCCGCTATGATGATCTGTGAAGTCGTAACGTAAGATACTTATGCGATAAACTGATTATATAAACAAGTCTTAATTATGTACTTAATATGTACCTAACAGAAATGAATGAACGAGAAGTCTAATATATAATGTAAATAGTTTAATATGTAAAGGACAATTCTAATCAATATTAATTTATTTATTTACATTTTATTTGCAAAAATAATTTCTACAAAGAGGCTTTGAAAATGCAGACTAAATACAGCTGATGGTACAACCGATTGTAACATTTAGCCCGTTGCCACTGACAAAAAACATTTACAAGAAAACATAAACATATTGTGAAATATAGTCCGGCCGCCCCGAGAGGATGACCAATAGCTCTCGATAGAAACTGTCAAATAATGCATGCATTCCCTCAGTTGCCGCATTAAACGTTTACAACGTTTTATTGTAAATGTTTCGCCAGTGGAAATGGGGGGGGTTTCATATACAGGATGGAAATAATCTATGGGCTCTGGAGGGGAACTACCTTAAATCCTTTAGTTAGCTCATTTTTATGAAAGGAAACATTCCTTTATTTTCAAAAATAAGTATTCCTTCATTCAAAGATTTTTGATAAATAACTTGTCTGCCCGGGAATCGAACCGGCTTAAATAAAAAAAACATTACTTATGTATTAACTAACTACTACTCATATTCATCATAACTCGATACTCAAGGTGTACTCGTAGTTAGGTACAATACTAAAGGGTGGGCAAGGTATCTAGAACTATTAGTGATCTTTTATCTTTCTCTAGGCTTTGCCTTTGATTTTAGATACTAAGTTACTTAAATTAAATTGATCTGTATAAATAAGACTATCGATTGGTGCCATAAAAATACAGGGTGTTATTTTTCTAATTTAAGCCGGTTCGATTCCTGGGGCAGGCAAGTGATTTATCAAAAATCTTTGAATGCAGGATTACTTATTGTTGAAAATAAAGGAATGTTTCCTTTCAGTAAAATGAGCTAACTAAAAGATTTAAGGTAGTTCTCCTCCAGGGCCCATTGATTTTTTCCACCTGTAGGTATACCTAATTATGGATTAACGAATCTTTCGGCGACTGGGCCCGCTTCAAAGTGGGCCCGCGGGCCCACTCGCCAGATCGATTTATTTTAATAGTTTTCTTCCGTTTCACCGGAAGACTCGGATTAACAATGAATTGGAGAATACCTATTTGTTTATGTCTCTACGTGTTTGTTTTATAAAAACAAAATGTTTTCATTACACTTCGGCTTTGTCCTCGAAAATAAGACAACAAAATGTAGTACAGGCGTATTTGTGCTGCCATCTATCACTAAGTTGAAATCCACAGAAAAAAGAAAAAATAATAATAGTCTGTGGATTGTTGAGACAATCACTGTTGACGTTTGATAGGTTTGGTTTTTTTTTACAAGTAAAAAAGTTGGAAAAACGTGTTACGTAAATAGTTAACAAAACCATGCCAAAAAGACGAAAAAATAATCTTGACGATTATATTGAAAGATAAAAAACTTTTTATAAAAAATTAAACCGACTTCAAAAAACTAAAAAGCAAAAAATAAACCTTTTGGAGTCGGTGCCAGCCAAGGCAAGAAAAATAAAATAGTTGGACCGCAAAGTAGAATGCCTTGGCTGGCACCGACTCCAAAAGGTTTATTTTTTGCTTTTTAGTTTTTTGAAGTCGGTTTTAATTTTTTTATAAAAAGTTTTATTTTCTTTTTATTTCACAATTTTTAAAGGTAGAACAGGGGTGCAATTGCGTAAGGTAATCGTATTAATTTGACAGTTCATATCGTATTCAATCGGCTGCAATTTGTATGGAATGACATTTATTATGATACAATATGAACTGTCAAATGAATACGATTGACTTTACGCAATTCCATAGCTGGTCTCGTACCTACGCTAATAACCTTATGTCAACTCCTCATTACCTTTTACAAAGCTGCTGTTCCCGGTGCAGTGACGTTACTTATTGAGGGTTTATAGCCTATAGGTATGTTGGCGAGGACCAATAGCTATTGAACAAAAAAGTTTCATCAAAATCCGCTCAGTAGTTATTGCGTGAAACTTCAGCTCGAACAAGAATCTAACAATTACCTGGATGATATAATTGTTTCATGACTTCCACGACATTAGGCCCCATATCTCCGAAGATTATCATCGGATCTCAATGAGACTTATATGGGACCAAATTGACAAGTGTACCCGATCGAACAAAAAAACAACGATTAAAATCGGATCACCAACACCGGAGTAATCGGTATACATACATCGGACAAAAAAAAACGGGTTGAATTGAGTACCTCCCTCCTTTTTTGTTGAAGTCGGTAAAAACTAAAAAAAAACTATCTTGGGTGATAATCTATTTTGGGTGTTTCCGAAGACAAATAAAGACTGTATACCTTTCTAATAAGCCAGATTACAAATTAGGTACTTATGGTAAATTTCGACGCCAAGTTACCTATGTAGGTATGTACCTCCTACCTGCCTATTTTGTTTCACACAAAAGTATCATAGCTCGGTTGTGTACAGTTCAAAGTGACTGTTGCCTACAAACCTTGACAAACCTATTCAGAGCTACTATTAGGACGCTTTAAAGTTTCGTGTCAGACCGCTGCAGCAGCGGTCCGACACGAAACGTCTTAATTGAAAGCGCCCTTATTGTAACCAATTTTTTTTTCTCTATGCAAATCTAATAAATATTTTTCTGTCCTACATCAAGCTTGGTTATGTACAGTTCAAAGTAACTGTTGTCTACAAACCTAGAAGCTTCTATTCTGGCAAATAATGTTAAAAGGGTGGTTGATGTGTTTGGTGTGCCAGCCAGATATAGATCTCTTTGCTTCTAGGATTAACAAGAAATGTCAAAAATATGTATCATGGCAAAGAGATCCAGATGCTTATTATGCTGTAAACGCGTTTACAATCGATTGGCAAGATCTAAATTTATATGCATTTCTGACGAAGCTGAAGGTATCATTATTGTTCCTGTTTGGTCTACTCGGCCATGGTTCCCCCTTTTTGAAAGACTTTTAGTTTCTGAAACCCTTCTGTTTCATCCAAATGATAATGCCCTCCAGTCATTATCCCACAGCAGCCTCCTCGAGTTACCCTGGCTGCAGCCAAGCTATCCGGCCGGCATTTCTGAGAAGAGGCACACCACCATCGTCCCTAAATTTAATGTTAGCCTCTTTATCTAAAAATCCCTTAAAGCAGTATGATACTGCACTAAAAAATGGTTCATATATTGTCAATTCACTATATTGATTTCTGCCGCATCCGTTCCAATGGTGATGTTTTACAAGACAGACTTATTTTGAAAAGGAGCCAAGTATGGCACACTAAATAGCCATCACTCTGCCCTTTCATTGTTGATTGGTTCTAAGATAGGCTCAGATGATCGAATAAATCGATTATTTAAGGGTTTTTATAAGACATGCCCGCCCCTGCCAAAATATAACCAGCCTTGGAATCCAGCAACTGTTTTCAAGTAAACCTTCCCACCACTCAGACGTACCGTTGCTCTCAGATGCGGGAGGGCTTCCTAGCATCAATTCATAGAGAGAAACGTTTATGGAAACCCGCATCTAAGACGTACCGGCGCGGCGGTGTCCGGTGCTCTGAGATGCGGGAGGGTTTTATACGCGTCGTCGCCATCGCCATACTTGGGCAGTTGCGCCATACCGTAGTATGTATTATTGCAGTACCTATAATAGCGCAGCGTAGTGGCGCAGTGAAGTCGTGTCGGAATAACGTATTGTCGCTGTAGCGTAGTAGGTATCGCAGTAAAATACTAATAGTACAAGTGCATAGCGTAGTGTCGCAGCGCAGCAATGTCGTGTCTAGGGCATCGAAACTCGGTTCAATTTTGGAAACCCGGGTTTTTGGGTCTAAGAGTGATCAAAACCCGGGTAGACCGGTTTTTCGAGCTTTTCGATCTTTTTGACATAATTTTTATAAATACAAGAATCTGTGTTTATATATCGATTTTCTACAATGAGTGCAAAATGTAAAGATTGAGGTAGGATTAGAATTAATGAAATTGTACTTTCCAAATTTCTTAAACAGTTTTAATATTCAAAATCAGTACAGACAAAGGCGTCTCTAAACCTATTGGGAGCCCCTTTGAGGAGGCAATCCCCTCGCTAGTAAACTCAAAATTAGATAATTTCAGCAAATTTGCACCACGGCTCCATGGGTTGAAGCCACACATAGCTTTTTACATACTTCGGCTTTGTCTATTCACTCCAAAATTCTTGTACATCCTACGCTGTTCCCCTCTTTGGAAGTTTCCTTTGATAAAAAATCTATTGATGCGGTATTAAAAAGTACAATTCGCAAAATCTTCCAATTAGATATGGTGGGCAGGGCTTACGCACAACCTCTAGTGTCGCACTCCCTGCTTTCCTGTCCTCCGCCTACAGCACCTTCTTACTCATCAGCGAGTTATTAAACTGCCCTACACTCGTTGTTGTCATGCTTGTCGGATGCCAGATCTGCGTGGAGTGCTTCATTCCCGGAAGAGGATTGTCCCTTGGATCTGAAACACCAGAGCGCTTGGGAATCACCAGCTCTCATTGCAGCTCACGCAGAGCTGCTGGCTGCTTGTCCGGATGATACGGACAGAGCCCGACTGCTAGCAGTCTCGGAAAAAGAATCCGGACATTGGCTCCACGCTCTTCCCTCCCACAACCTAGGCACCATCCTCGATCGCGCTACCCTTCGCATCTCCATTTGCTTACGCTTGGGTGCTAAGCTGTGCGAACCTCATCACTGTCCGTGTGGCAAAGATTTGGACCAGATCGGACGCCTTGGGCTCACTTGAGTTAAGAGCGCCGGTCGCGCCTATCGGCATGGTGCTATGAACGATTTAGTCAAGCATGCCCTCGGCACTGTTTCGATTCCATCATCTCTGGAACCTTGTGGTTTATTCAGGGATGATGGTAAAAGACCCGATGGTGCGACGTTAGTGTTCTGGTGCTTGGGGCGTACCTTGGTATGGGATGCAACCTGTGTAGACACCTTAGGTCCTTCCCATATACGTGGTACGTCCTCAAGAGCTAGAGCCACGGCGGAGCAAGCTCAATTCCTCAAGCGCCGCAAATATGCGTCGCTCTCAGTAAGCCACGAGTTTGCAGCGCTTGCAGTAGACACAATGGGCCCTTGGTCGTATGACACAAAAAAGTTTATGAAAGATATTTCCACAAGACTGGTCCACGCCTTAGGAGACCTGAGAGCTGGTGCCTATCTTGCCCAGCGGCTGAGTCTATGTATTCAGCGGGGCAACAGCGCCAGGGTTCTCGGTACTATGCCACGCGGCTGCGAGTTGGACGGCGTTTTCTTGTTATGGTTAGTATAAGGTAGTGTAGTATGCTTATATGTTTATTATTAATTTATTTGTTTGTACCTATTTATCTATGTTTGTATGTAATTGTAATGTCATATATAGTAGGTTTTTAAATGTTCATATGCCAGCGATAGGTAACGCCGCCCGTCGCTGTCGCGTACCGCAATTCTCGAAGAGTGCCATTTCTACCCTCACAGTAGTAAACAAATCGTCTGAGTCTGAAGGACCTGCTGACCTAGTTTCAGCAGTAGCAGTGTGAGCAGTATTAGGAGTATCAACAGCTCGACTTAACTCACTGTTCAAATCCTCTTCATTTGTCAAAGTGGACGACTAAACAAAATGACAAAATGCTTGTTTTCTTGGTAGCAAGGTAAGCTTCTATTTATGTAATAATTTATCAAAGCGTGTTTTTATTCTATTTAATATTGCATTATACTTAATAAATAACAAAAAGAAAAGTATTAAAAAATACCCGAAAAACCCGAGTTTTAAAAATCAAACCCGGGTTTTTTTGTAATCCTCAAAACCGGGAAAACCCGGGTTTTTCCGGACCGGGTAAACCCGGGCTCGATGCCCTAGTCGTGTCGGCATGATGAATTTTCGCAGTAGTATCGTTTGTTGTATCGAGTTAATTTCTGGCAAAGAACAACGCTTGAAGTTATCCAGGTATACGAGGCTTACGCCCTGCAGTGAAATGCAATAGGCAGAACTGAATGATGATAATGATTGTTGTGTCGTAGACTTTTGTCACACTTCAGTTTTTAAGTCGAATTTAATAGTGTGCAGTGAAATGATTGACCCTTCTATATTTTATTTCTAAAAGTATTTTATTGTAGTTTTCTTTTTATTGTAATGATAACTAGTGTACCCAGGGTTCCCAACCAGTCAGTCAGTCAACCGTCCGGTTTTCGATCGGACTGTTGGGTTTTAGAAGTAATTGTTGGGGTCAGGTCGCTAACTTCAGATTCAGACCTTGTCCGGTCAGATAAAATTTAAAGAACGCGACGTTTCTAATTCGCCAGCTACGGCGGCGTAGGTAGTTAGTTGTTGGCAGCAAGCAGGCCGCAGGCCCTTAATGAAAGATGCCCCATCTTTCATTAAGGCGGTACCCAGACCGAAAGTGGCGCCGCGTTGAATTTTATTTAATATCGTAATTCTAATACACAATTTTAATAAAACTTTACGGGGAATTTTTAGAACCCATTGTCTTGTATTTTTAGAAGGTATCGCTACATCTCGTCATAGTCATTCGTAGAAGTAGATAGCAAATGTGTCAAAAACGGCCACTTTTAGCAGTTTTGCTATCTACTTCTAGCAGTGACTACGAGGGAATTTATTTATTTATTTGTTTATTGGGCCGTCAACAAAAACATGTACTAACAATATGTAATAAATTAAATGTAAAATCTTAGTCTAAGTACAGTTTCTAATTATAGACAGCCACGGCTTGCAATTACGAACTTCAAAAAATAAAAATAAAAAAGACAATGTAAAATCCAATACATGTTGCGGAAGGTTAAAATCAGGTTGTTACAAAATCATCTAATTTAATTTAATTTAATTGGGGTTTACGTTACTAATAATAGTTTTAACAATTTCTCTATATTTTCTCAGGCTGAGGTGGAATATGTCCAAGTCTTCAGAATTATTTGACCGGGATAAGCTGTTGTATTGCTTCTGGATCCTATTCAAAGTTGAGTGACTGCCCAGATTGCTCTTAACACTTTTCTGTACAAAAATGTTGAACCTGCTAACCAGAGGCAGTTTTTTTGGGAGCGTTGATTTGAATCTGATCCAGAAGGTTAGAACAATCCAGCCCTCCATTCATTAGTTTGTACAAAAACATGCTATCGAAAAGGAGCCTTCTATGCTTGAGGCTTTGGATCTTAAAATATTCAAGTCGACTCTCAAAAGATCTCAACGATTTAGCGAGGAAGTTTCGGAAAGACAGATGCCAAAGAAACCTTTTTTGTACGCTTTCGAGGCGTTTTACGTGAACTTCATATTGAGGAGACCACACTACACTACAGTACTCGAGCACTGATCTGACTAAAGTGTGACAACAGTAGCGGGTTTTTTTAAATCTTTCGAGTTCCTCAAGATGAAACCCAAGAGCTTAAAACTTTTTTTGGCTATCTTATCAATGTGTACGTTAAACTGCAATTTACTGTCTAAATAGACTCTGAGGTCCTTAATGACATTTACCTCTTTTAGTTTGGTGTTGTTTATGGTATAAGAGAAATGCGACGTTGTTTTTTTCCTGGAAAATATTATATGGCTGCATTTCTCGATGTTTAGGATCATGCGATTTCTCGTACACCATTCCGAGAGTCCATTCAAATCACTCTGCAGTAATAGAGTATATTGAGCACTTTTGATAGGCGTCATTATTTTTAAATCGTCCGCGTATAAATATATTTTCGAATTTTGAAATGAATCACCAATGTCGTTTACGAAAATGTTGAAGAATATAGGTCCGAGGTGGGATCCTTGAGGAACCCCAGACTTAGCCAAAAATGGTTCGGAGCTGAAGCCATTAAGTACGACCCGTGACAAGCGAGCGACCCTTGAGATAGGATTCGCACCAAGATAAAAGGTTATTTGTGATGCCATAGAGAGAAAGCTTTTGTAATAGGAGCTGATGGTCTACTTTGTCAAAGGCTTTACTGAAATCTGTGTATATCATATCGACACAAGTACGCGAATCACCTTATCAATAACATCAGTCAAGTATGATACCAAGTTAGTAGCTGTGGAGCGACCCGAAAAAAACCCGTGCTGATCATTCAAAAGAATGGATCTAATGTGCCGCGTCAACATTTCACAGAACAGTGACTCAAAGACTTTGCCAAATACCGGCAATATGGATATTGGTCTATAGTTCGATATCGTGGATTTGTCACCTGATTTATGAATAGGGACAATGCGAGCTTCTTTCCACAATTTAGGGAAAATGCCGCTTGAGAAAGATTCGTTAAAAATAATAGCGAGGGGGTAAGAGAGATTTTTGGCGCACTCCACTACAAACTTTGGAGGAATATCATCAGCGCCAGCCCCTTTAGACAGTGGAAGACACTTGAGTTTCTTGAGAATGTCCGCAGGAGTAAAGCGTGGGCTCGAGATTGTACTTGACGTAGCGTTAAGGCGATTATTTGGCCGAACGACCTTGAGCAATCGGACGTAGCGACGCGCCTCCTGCGGCGCGCTCGCGCAATTATCCGATACCAAAGAGCGCTCTAAATACAGATACGGCGCGCTGCGCATTTTATCTCATCTGCCTACATGAACTTTGCCTCGACCGACATACTTGACTGAATTAACGCAAATCGATAAAAATTACGATGCTTGTTTTGTAAGTGGCAACCGACTTCTAAAAAGTAGGTTGTCTTTATGAATTCGATCCGTTTGTATGCAATATTGTTGGAATTGCACAATATTCCTGTTAGTCTAAGTGGGCTTCTAAACAGTGTTATAATAAGTATCTAAATGTATGTCTGAGCACTTATTTCTTAGAAATTGCCTCCGTGGTGCAGTTGGTATATAGCGGATCGCACTTCGACGGCAACGCGGAAGTTCTGGGTTCAAATCCCGGGTCAAATCAAAAAAGTATCCTGAGTTTTTTGCTTAGAATTTCTCAGTGATAGTCCAGACTCCAGAGTCTGGATGTTGGTATCAGAGCCTCTGGTTAATGTGTAGGTATGTAGGTAGATTTTAATTTAAGATTAATAATAACAAGTTCGTATAGTTGAATATTAATGATTTCATACTTTTAAGTCAATTTAAACGTTGGTTTAATTTCCTTAATTATTATTGTGAACTTGCTTTGTAAAGAATAAGGAAGTATAGAAAGTCACTATCTTTTCAGAATCGAAATGAAGGCACCTTTCTTATGTTGTTCCTCGAGACAATTAAAAAAAATTAATAAAACATATTAATTACAGTTATAAATTTTTTATTTTGCATTTTACAATGCTATTTTTATGTGATAAATATTAATATATATATATATGTATATTTTCTTGTTTAATATTTATCATATTAATTACAGGTTTTGGGTTATAAAAAAAAACAATAAAGTTGGAAAAAACAATCAATCAAAATGCATACATTAGGTTTGCAAATTTTTGGTACAGTCAACGGCATAACAATGGACCACATTTATGCCTTCCTCATAACATGGTTTTTTTAATATTAATCATTTTTACTAAAAAAAATATGCTTGATGTTCCGTTCCGTGGACCATACATTGACATCAAGCATTTTCCGGCGTGGCATCTTGTGTTACACTTAGGTACCTATTCAAATGTTCTTAAAAAGTTTATAATAGCTATAGTATGGCCATAACCGCAGCGCACTCCCTGAGGTATGCGCGCGGCGAGACGGGGGGGACGCGCTCTGCCAGTCCGCCGCCAACGCTCGTGGCGGCAGGTAGTGTCGCAGACGCACATGAGATAAAAATTCAAAGATGGGTCGTGCGTTACCTCGTGATGTAAAAACCGTAATTTTTAAAGTGGCTGAATATTTTAAGAAAAGAAAAGCAGACAGAGAAAGCTTTGAATTCAAAAGTGATGCGAATATTGCCAAAATCGTTGCGGAGGCTACGGGGTACTCTAAAAGAACCGTGCATAGTGTAATTTCTGCGGGTTATTTATCTAGGGAAAATTCAAGCCGTTTAAAGTTTCAATCGCCGAAATAACAAAAAGTTATAAAGAAAAAACATGTTGTGCATGATTTTCACCTTGGAGTTATCAGAAGAAAAATTCATCAGTTTTACGATTTCGAAAAAAAAATATACCAAGTGTCCGTAAGTTACTATCAAGTTTAAGGCAGGATGGCACATTGAATTGTGAACGAGAATATTTAAGACAGTTTTTACAGAAAATGGGCTACCGTTACAAAAAATGCAAATCGAAGAGACTACTCCTTATAGAGCAGCCTAATATTACAGTGTGGCGGAAAAAATACCTTACACAAATCAGAAATTACAGAACGCAAAACCGCAACATATATTTTCTTGATGAAACATACATCAACGCCAGTCACCATACCGGTAAATGTTGGCAATCATCTTCAGAATCCGGAATTCATGCTGATATTGGGAAAGGACGGCGATTGGTAATTCTCCACGCTGGGAGTCGAAATGGCTTGGTGGATGACGTATTGACTATATTCAAATGAGATGCTAAAACTGGCGACTATCATGGAGATATGAACGGTCCTACTTTTTATAAGTGGGTAGATGAAAAGTTAAAAGATAAGTTGCTGCCAAATTCTGTTGTTGCAATGGACAACGCGTCTTACTATAGCGTTCAGGTTGAGAAGAAGCCAACTATATCAAGCATCAAAAGAGAAATGCAAGACTGGTTGCTACGCCACAATGTAGAATTTTCAGGAACAATGACAAAGGCTCAGCTGCTAATTCTTATCACAAGTACACAAAAAGAACCCGTGTATAGAATTGACGAACTCCTGAAAACCCGTAGACACACTGTTCTGCGTTTATCTTCGTACCTTCCAGATTTAAATCCTATTGAGTTGGTCTGGGCTGATGTTAAAAACAATATAGCCCAAAACTATATTAACTCTTCTCTAGACGAAAAGATAATCATATTGGATAAATTGTTTTCGGAATTCACGGCAGAAAAATGGCAGAGATGCGATGATCATGTCCAGAAAAATGAAAATGATTACTGGAATCGCGCTATTAGGTTCGATAATATTATCGATTCATTCATAATAAATTTGCAAGACTCTGATTCAAGTTCCAATGGCGATACGGACGATGAAGATGATGACAAAATGGAAGATGAAGTTGAAACAGAATTGTCGGAATAACTTTACTACTTATACTAATATCTATTTGTTTGTAATTATAATAATTTTTCAATAAAACAAATCCTGATTTGAATTATAAGTTTAGTTCTTATTCATCAACTGCCTAGGTATTTTAATACAATATCGAGTATAATATAGATTACATTTTTATCAACTAATAAGATAATACAACTAATACATTTTTATCCACTAAAGAGCCTCCGACCACCGTTCCGCCACAAGTCTTGCCTTAGAAATGTAAACTGATATAGTAAGATTTGTCCGACGTGTATTGATCTCATGTGAACTCGTGCTCTTTTTTCCCCGGCTCCCACCTCGCCACGCATACCTCAGGGAGTGCGCAGCGTTTATGGTCATACTATAATACCTATTTACAATTACTAATTTACAATTCACTAATTCAGCGTTCACTCGCAAACAAAACTATCACTAAATATTTACAAAGTACCAACTTGTATGTAGGTAGGTGTACAAAATATTTACAACACTTAGTATCTATCACTAATATCAACGTCCAAGCGCAAACTTTCAACAGCCGAACTGCGAACTATACGTACTGTACCGAGTGTACCATCTGCGCTATAATTCTTTTGACGAAAAACAAAGGCAAACGAAAGGAAAGGAGCGGGCCGAAATGCGACACAGCCTCCCCGTGCGAACGCTAGGGAGAGACTGACCGCCCGTCATCACTCGGCCCGCGCGTGGAAATTACGGTGTATGATTGATTTAATAATACGTCAATCATTATTTTGAAAAAAACAAACTGTAGTACGGGTTCGGAAAATAAAAGCTTATTTGTGTACTTTGAGTTTACTTGAAACATAACACGGAAAAAGCAAGTTTACAAGACTGTTGGTTTTGAGTAAGGTCGAAAATATTTGAGCGGCACGGCCGGGTGTGCGCGCAGGACACCGCTAGCTCATGCATCTTGCCCCGAGATCGCGCGGCTCGCTACTAACTACTGAACCAGCTTCGTCCCGCGCCTACACCGCTATGACAAGTACCGAGCGGGCACACGATGCATCCTAGAGGTGCGCGGAGCGGCAACTGCCTGGTTTTGGGGTCGCGCTACAAAACTTGCATTTTATAAATCATTAAATTTTCTATCATTTTTGTAAAAAAAGTGTCTTAGCAACTCGGGAAAACAAAAAAAAGTGATGAAATTTCATTTCACAGGCAAGTACTTACATTTTATACATTTTCTGTAGGTAAATCGACAAAAACAAATAATTTGAAACACAGAACCGATAACTATACAGTGTTGCTAGTTGTGGGGAAAAAAATGCACACAATGTTTTTAGTTGGTTCTATAGGTTTAGAAAATTAAATATTTTATTTGTTAAAACTGCTATTTAATACTGTTTGGACTAGGCAAATGTTGGTGTTATAAGTTCTATGAAAATAATTTAGCATTAATTTTATTCGTCTTTAATTTCTTACGCCTTTCGTTTTATATGAAAGTAAGTTATATTTTTTGTTAGGTGCATAGATACTTACCTATAAGTACGTGCCATGCTAAAATCGACACCGTACCGGATATGTATACTACGAAAAACGTTTGCGAAAAATTCGCCGTGGTGCTATGCCAGATAAAATACATTAGCTCATGTTAAGGCACCCGCGCCATTTTTAAGCGACTTCAAAAAAAAAGAAGCTTCTCAGTTTGACCAGGGGCTACCGGCTAAACAATATGGATATGGACATGGGCTTCATTTGACATTCAAAATATGGGCTTCAAATGTCAAATGAAGCCCATGTCCATGCCCATATTTTTTTGCCGGTACAGGGGCTGTATGTATGTATGTTTGTCCGCGATTATCTCGCGTTTCGCTGAACCGATTTTGATGCGGTTTTCAGAAAAGTATTTGTTAGATTTTTATTTGCTGTTATTTAAAAACATAATGTTATAAAAAAATTAAACCGCCTTCAAAAAAATTTGCATTGCATTTGCAATAAATAAAACTTACCTCATACCAAATAACGTAAGTACTATGAAGTCGGGCGGGTTAAAACAAAAAAAAATATTACATGTTTCACGCCGGACTTCTTTTTTTTATAAAAATAATTTTTATTTCACTCTTTTTAGTGCATCATGCAGGCAATTTTCGTGTATCCTGGTAAATAGGTAGGGTTAGGATGTACCTACACATAAACCGCATCTATCAATTATCAATGAACATCCGTCTTAAATTCATATAAAATGGTAACGAAAACGACAGTATTTTCTAGATTTCCTAAAAACTACTGAACGAATTTCAAAATTTTAAAAAATGGGACTCACTTGGGAAAAAACTTTGAATCATTGCAATCGGTTCAGCCGTCTTCGAGTAATCGGTGTACATACATATACAAAAAAACGCAATGAATAGATAACCTCCTCCTATTCAATTGAAATCGGTTAAAAACATGTAATATACTTATGAACATAATCAAATTCATCTTATGTATTTAAAGATCATATCAGCACGTTTTCCCATTTTTGTGGGTAAACGCCCGATGATGGTAACACTGAAGCCATATTTGTGTGCGTTTAGAAGAGCGTAGATACATACAGCTTACGCACACAGGATCATGAGAATGACACGCATTTATGCATACATTTTGGTTCAGACGCGGTTTCTAGGCGTTATTATTCTAAGTACTTAACGTGTTTTTTTTCAATTTTGACCAAGTATGACTAGATTAAATTTGTTGTCCGGTTATGGCGGCTGGAAAAGTTGGCAACCCTCAATGTACCTAGTATTATACATATACCTAGACTGACAACTGTATTTTATCAAAGGTACTTGGAAAAGATAAGACTACCTACCTACTTAGCAATCAAACAATGTTGTGTGTGTAACAAAGTTGCTCTTATCTTGAAATTATATTATGTATTATTCTTTGTTTTCTTTACAGAATTAGTAGGAAATGAAAGCAGCTTAAGAACAAAAACGCCACCTATACTTAAATTTCGTAAATGCTTCAGAACACTAACAGATTACAGTTGTAGCTACTTACTTAAAATTGATGCATTTTGACTATGCTATCTACTATAATAAATCTGAACACTAACACTATTTCTAACACAGTGACACAAAAACGGCTGAATAGATTGGGATAAAATTTTGGACAAAGACAGTTTAAAGGCTGGATTTTTTTAAAATAAAATAAATAAATCTATCTATGTATCTATATAAAAATGAATTGCTAAAATGTATGTAAGTGCATAACTTCAGAACAACTGAACTAAATTGGATAATGATTTTTTTTGTTGTTTTTGTTATTCAAGGACGTTTGCATAAAATAAAATAGTAAAAAAGTAAGAAAACGTTTTTAAGTATCCACAGTGACGAAGTCACAAGTGGAAAGCTAGTAAATAAATAAAAAAACATAGAATACACAGGAACCACACAGGTGAAACCACCGGGAGCTACTTATATCATTGTTGTTGGCTGTTTGATACTTGGACTAATATTATAATAGGTACCTTACCTGGCTACTATATCTTTTGAAATAATTGCACTTCTCCCCCATCTTTAATTTAACCTCATCGAACACTGATTTGAAAATTTCCTGTGATTTCTTGTAGTCTTCATCTTTAATAGCTATGAACTCCTTGAAAACCTCAGCCAAATAAGCATCTAACTTCTTCTGTTTTGTTGCCATGATATACTATCAAAAAGATAAAAATAAATTATGAAATCATCATTTGCTTGCAGGACTCTGGTGTGCAGAGAACAATGGAATATCTATTGTGTTTTGTAACCTGCGAGGTTAAGGACATACAAACCTATTTTGTACCTTATTTATAAAGTGGTACCTAAGAATATTGTAATTTCATAGGTTCAGATATCTAACACAAGTGTTTAAGCAACTTATTTCAACATCAGAACAATGTTTTTATACAAGACAATAAAGGAATATGAAATATTTTATTTCTTATCATTACTAGACATGGAAAAAAAGGAAATTTTAGTGCTAAACCTTAGAATAATAGTTAAACATATCTTTAGAGGAAGGACCTATCTTTATGTTATTCCAAGACAGTTACAGTAAAACCAAGAAGTATTCATTATACAAACTCAGTGAACGGTGGTAGGTATCTAAAATTCCTTTTACTTTTCAAATCGGTTTGTACAAAGTTATACATAAATACTTACCAAATTCTGATTTTAATTGGAATTCACATCACACCACCAAAGCAACTTTTAAAATAATAAAACCTAAATCTTTCTTTAAAAAGACGCGTCAGTTAGTTGTGCGGAATTAATGGTAATAATTAGTTAGGTAGGTAGGTATTTGGATTACTTACTTACTGATACTGATGCAGATTTCCACAAGAAATGCGATTACGTGTGGCCTTAACGCAGCCGGCCGGCACTTGTTGCTTGATTGAACGTATAGGTAATGTCAGTCCAGCCAGTCACACTCAGTCAGTGAATTTGTGGTCAGTGACATTAGTCAGTGCTGATTGGGATACAGGTTCGTGTTGGGGACACATTGGGGACTTCACCTAAATATTTTTTTTTGTTAATGTTACCGGCTCTGGCTCTTCTTATACAATTAATGAAAAATTACATTACAGCTTCCGCTTATCTAGGCACAAAATGACGCTTTTGGAAAGAAAGAAGGGATGAAAACATAGACTAAATTAATTTGAAATCATCGTATGAAAATGGACAATTTGTGTCAGTAATCATATCATGATATTGAGATTTATACAATTGGCAGTTTGGCTTATCGTCTTTGCCTGTAATTGCCTGAAATATTTTATGACGTATTTTTGTCATTTTGACATTGATGTGCCATTCTTTTCATTCATTTCATTAAATTTTTTGATACATACATATATTTATTCATTTTGTAAAGTTCCTATTAGCTTGCTACATATTAGTAATCTGTGGTTCCTATAAAAAGTTTTTACCCTGAGTTGAGTGGGTTATATACTATTTTTATTTATTTTAACTTATAGATAAGTCTACACAAAGTTGTGAAATTTATAATGCTTCATTTACGAATAAGTGGCTCGCGATCTTAACTTTCTTGTACTTACATCTCTATTTTGTGAGATCTCTAACTAATTTGTGATCTAACTTATTTTTTTAAGTTTTGAAACCGAGTGGCACAATGTGGCAAAACTTTTTAATCACAATTCACAGAGCTAGTCTATGTAGTTCCACTTTTTTAGTTCCAATAACAGTTATTTCTAAAAGAGTAATTAATACAAGTTCTTATAAATTGAAGCTGCTATACCGAAACTCAGAAACTCAAAATTTGACTATAACCTCAAAATTTCACAAGAGAGAAATTTATGATAAAAGCTTACGTGAAAAACAAAACATCTCCAATGAATATTGTAACTCTTTTTCGTACCGAACACACACTTGTGGCGAGCTAAGGCCAATACATGCAGGTCAGAAAGTGGTTGTTTGTGGTTGGGTGCAATATCATAGATTGTCTAAATTTTTACTTTTACGAGATGCATATGGCCTCATACAATGTGTTGTCAGAGAAAATTCTCATCCCCATGACTTACAACTGGAGACAATAGTTAAAGTAAATGGAACTGTGGTGATGAGACCTAAAAATATGTTGAATCCTAAAATGCCAACTGGTGAAGTTGAAGTGCTTATTGAAGACATGGAAATACTGAATACAGTTGATAAGCTACCTTTCAATTTGAGGGATTATCAAAAGCCAAAGGAGCAGTTGAGACTGCAACATCGCTATATTGATCTACGTTTCCCAGACATGCAGTATAATTTAAGAGCAAGGTCTCTAATGCTTCATTATATGAGAAAGTTTCTCATTGAAAAGCATGGCTTTGTCGAAGTGGAAACTCCTACTTTATTCTGCAGAACACCTGGAGGAGCAAGAGAGTTTGTAGTTCCAACTCACCATTCTGGACTGTTTTATTCCTTAGTTCAAAGTCCCCAGCAATTCAAACAAATATTGATGGTAGGTGGTATTGATAGATACTTTCAAATAGCAAGATGTTATAGAGATGAGTCTACAAGGCCTGACCGTCAACCTGAATTTACACAGTTGGACATAGAGCTTTCATTTACTAATTTAGACGGTGTGCTCACTTTGATTGAGCAGTTACTGTATAGTGCATACCTGAAAGAACTTCCCAAACCTCCATTTAGAAGAATGACATATAAATATGCTATGGAAAACTATGGAACGGACAAACCAAATCTAACTTATGAATTACAATTTAAAAGTATTAAACACCTATTTAGTGATAAATTAAGTGACCCAAATTTTTGGGCTTATGCATTACCATACTCTAGTCAGTTAAGTAAAATGACTACAAAATATAAGGAAATCTTTAGAGAGTTAGCAAAAAAATATAAAGTGAAAATAATTCTAAATGAAAATGTTAAAAGAGAGTTGGGTGAAGAGTTTATAGATAAACTAGAAGTAAAACCAGATAGTTCAGTAATAATTTCAATGGGAAGTAATGAGGATGCATGCTTATGTTTAGGTGAGATAAGAGAAATGATAGCTTCACTTTTGAAGACTAGAAACTTGATACAAATTAAAGAAGATGTACAGCCTCTGTGGGTTGTTGATTTTCCTTTGTTTGTGAAAGGTGAAAATGGTTTAGAAACCTGTCATCATCCCTTTACTGCACCACATCCTGAAGATCTAGATTTATTGGACAGTGAGCCTTACAGGGTGAGGTCATTGGCTTATGACTTAGTCATGAATGGAAATGAAGTTGGTGGAGGATCTGTCCGTATTCATGATGTGAACTTACAAAAAAAAATATTGACCATGTTGAATATTGAGCCACATTCTTTATCACACTTCCTGAATGCTCTGAAGAGTGGTTGTCCACCTCATGCAGGAATAGCTTTGGGAATTGACAGATTAGTATCATTAGCTTGCAATGCAGAATCTATTAGAGATGTTATAGCATTTCCAAAGTCACATGAAGGAAAAGATCCTCTGTCTGGTGCTCCAAATACGATAAGTGAAGAAGACAAAAAGTATTATCATTTAAATACATGATAAAGGTATGTACCTAAATTGTTTTGAAGTAAATGCATAGAAAAAGTCAAATCTTTTATTGAAATCTTAACCTATGATTATAACCTGGATGGATAGGACTATCTGAGATAGTTGCCTAGGATACTGGCTTCGTTGCCTAGCAACCCTCGTTATGTTGGTCACATTAACAAAAATACCCTAGGCAACTATCTCAGATAGCCCAATCCGTATCTACAGATAGGTTATTAATTTCGGGAGTAAATAAAAGAGTACATTAATTAACATCTATAGCAGTTTTATCTGATAAGTAAGATCTTACACAGATCTTTTTAAGAATACCTACTTAATACAATTTGTAGTGAACAAAGTAACATAAATACATTTCCTTAGTGGTATGCCACTAAGGAAATACTAAAAATTAACATAAATGTACAACAGGGTGGAAAAAACGACGGTCATTGGAGTGAAGGTACCCTAAATATTGATGTAAGCTTTCATTTAAAAAAATTAATTAAACTGCAAAGATTTTTTAAAAATCATTTCGGTACCTGCACCGGTCATGGAACCGGTGGAATGAGAAAAATAACATTGAGTACTTTTATGATACCAATCGATAGTGTTAATCATAAAGACCAATTTAGTGTCGGTAGAATAGTATCTCAAATTTATGCAGCTCTTAAAAATACTTATTCATCGATTGAACTGGTGTCTTGTCGCCTTTAGTATGGAATTATGGTGAATATTATTCAAAAAAGTAAAAAACCTAATAATTAAAATCAGTGTCAATACACTTAGTAGCTCGAAATATGAACTTTAAGCAGCAATCTGCATATGGTTCATATTTCGAGCTACTAAGTAAGGTAAAGAGAACTTCAATTTTAACCGACTTCAAAAAAAGGAGGAGGTTCTCAAGTCGACGGTTTTTTTTTATGTATGTTTTACCATAACTTTGCCAGTTGTTCACAGATTTTTATAATTCTTTTTTTATCTGAAAGAAAATGGTTTATGTGTGGTCCCATATAATTTTTACAGAGATTTGGCCAGTAGTTTTTTCAGAATCCTGAAAAATATCAACCACGTTTTAGCAAGTAGTTGTTTACCTAGATGACATCATTGTTGTGTATGGGCTGATTTTTTGTGTAAGTAACGGCACATGATGTAACTAAAAAATCTGAAATAAAAACATTTTATAAAAAAAATTCAAATCAACTTCACTCCAAAAGTTTTATTTTTTACTTTTTGAAGTTGGTTTGAATTTTTTATTTTATTTTAGTTAGTGTGAGTGAGAGGTAGGTAGGTAGTATACTGTATTAAACTATGTAATCTTTAATCTTTCCTGGCTTTGTCTTTAATTTAAGACATTAAGTTACTTGAGCTAAATTGATCTATATATACTTACCACTATCAAATAGTAACATAAAAGTACACAATGTTTTTTTTCTCAAACAAGCCGGTTTGACTCCCGGTGCATGTATGTAATTTAAAAAAATTTTTGAATGCAGTTTAACTTATTTTTTTAAATGAAGAAATGTTTCCTTTGGGTAAAATTTGCTTAAATCATTAATCAATATTTAGGATAAGTACATTCCCTCCAGTGACCGCTTTTTTTTTCCACCCGTAGTAAATTTTATTCATAATAATAGTGTGAAAATTATAAAAAAAATCACATTCCATTATTATTCTGTCACTAATTAGTTCCCGATCAAGAGTAAATAATCAGCTTTTCGTACGACGACGGCAATAACTCTGGTTTTGTAGTCGTTGCAATCTGTTTTTTCTGTTCTGTGGTTGCAATCGTTGCTCTAGCTAGCGGATGCTTCCTATGACTTATATTGAATTGTTAAAGTGAGATTATACAATATCCGCCGTCATTTCAACGTCTTCGAAATTGATAGTAAAGTTTGTAAAGGGGGTGCTCCATTGCCATTGGCGAGTAAAAACCGTCTCGCCAGTGAACCAACGGTTAGATGCCAATCATCACACTTCTAAAACCGCGGTTTTGTACCGTACAGCTACGAGCAATGATAATTTAAACACTAAACAACCTTGCCACACTACTTATTGACTTTTGATGACACAGAGAGCTTTGTTTCGAGTGTTTTTCAATGTGATATCCGGATTATATTATTGCTCGTGACTTTTCATACCGTTTTGTATGTTTTTACTCGCCAGTGGATCACTCCCTTAACTGGGGGCATTGGCTTGTCGGTATGCAGGGAGACCCTATGCTTTCTCGCAAGTATCCGGGTTTGCATCTGTACCGGTATTGGCTGACTTCATTGCTGTCACATTTGAAAAATGCAACTAATGATATGCATAAGTCGGGGGGACAGCTCTTACTGCACGTGTACTCTTCGTTTGGGTCACGGCAGGGTCTTCCTGGAAAAATAAATTGATGTTAGTATTTACTTAGAAACTTAGCACAAGTAACACATACGCAAAAATAATGTCTAAGCTATTTTTTACTTGCTGCTTACTTACTTTTTTTACTCTTGCAAGTTTACTTACTGCATTGATCAACGGGGATACATCTGCCAAAGTCATCCCTCGCGTAACCGTCCTCGCAGTAGCACTGTTTATTGCACACGATGTTTATTATGGGACAATTTGTACGGTTCTGGTAGCCAAGGGTTTTGCATTCGTTGTCACACGCGCCACCGCAAGAATAAAACTCGTAAGGCTTCTTACATTGATCTGAAAAATATTATTAGGGATATAACTACTTGAAAGAGTTGGGTACTATGCTACTTAGAGTGGGTTCGTGGCTAAAGCCACGTAGTAGGTAGATGCCCCTGAAGCCCACGCATTTGTCCTATCTAAAAACGAAGCTTTTTTGTAAAGGTAAGTATAGGTAACTATAATATTAGCCAAGCCAACAATAACAAATATTAAAATACTTTGGATGGGTAATGAAATGAATGCAATTAGCAAGAGCCAGCCCCCTTTGCATGACCACCGAAACAGCGCATATATAGCGATTTATCGTCACTCGACTGTCAGAAACAATTGTCTTTTGCAGGTAAATAAACAGATAAATCGACCTAACATTCATAATTATACATTCATATTTTTAATGGTCATGCTAGGGTTGCAGGCTCTAATAACAAGGCACACTAAATTGTCACAACCATTTTGTTATTATGCTGACTGCGCTGCACTGAACTGACCCCAATGAAATATGGAATTAGGAGCACGACAGTGATGAAGATATTTTGTTTTTTTGTGATAGTTTTGAATTGCGGGGCATTTCCCCAAAAACCTACTGGTTTAAGGAATCATTTAAATTATTAAAGTAGGAGACTCACCACATTGAGCTTCAGTAATGCATTCTCCAATTGCGTTCCTGTAGTATCCCGGTGCGCAAACACACTTCACCGTGCAAGGCTTTACCTGCAGCGTGCAGTAAAACGCGATGTCACGGTTCCTGCATGTCTTCTCAGGCGGGCAGTCTTGAACGCACTGCTTTACTTCGTTCGGTCCACAAAATGCCGGCGCTGTCGCTGAGGATTTAAATAATAACTGAATTACACATCATAAGGCTACTGGATGGACCGATGCTGGAGTAGCTGGATTACCTAAAGAGGATCGTTCTTTGTGGCGTATATCGGGGGAGTAGCTTACGTCCAGCAGTTACTGCGATAGGTTGAATGATGAATATGATGATACACATACCTGGGTGAGGCCGTAGATTTTTCCACTTTTTGCATGACCAGTGAGATTCATACGAATATCATAAACAATTATACCTTTTTACCAGCTTCGGTATTTTTATCCTATCCAAATGTATCTAAGGTAAAAACAACTTTTACGAATTGGCTGTAACGAGAACAGTTTTTATTTTATTTAATTTAAATGAGTTTAAGGATTAACATTTTCATACAAAAAAATTATTGACCGTAATCAACAAAGTGACGAATATTTTTGGAGTTAGCCGTATAGTTTTTACATAATGAAAAAGTACGATGTTTGAGCAATTTAATGCATTGTCTCATTATGTTTAAGCGGCATCTGTTTATTTTTTATCCCAGTTTTAAAACATGACTTTAATTTTTACACTTTTATGTTACTATTTTTATGTTACCAATATCGTGAGCAAATGTAGTCTTTGAATAATATTGGAAGAATGGGTATAATTAGACGGGCAACCCCCAAACAGAACTATAAAAAAAAGAAAAAAGTCGCCATATTGTTGTCTATAGATTGTGTTAAACAGTGCACGCGTCTTTTCGTCAGTGAAATTGAAAAACAGTTATTGTGACTTTTTAAGGTAAGTGAACGCTTGTTTATGTTTATTGTATTATTTGTTTGTGCGACAAAGCTTATAGTTATTGAGGAAACATCTTTAAAAGCACAAATCTGTTTAATTTCGGAATTATAACTTGATTACATCTAAAATATTTTGCTTTTACGATACTTTTATGATACTTTTATAATACTTTTCTGTTACTTGTAACACAAACTTTTACGTTACGTAACATAAGGGTCTGTAAAGGCTTGTGCACATAATAATATCTTTAAAAAGTTGGTAGTTAATGTAGGTAAGTAGTATGAAATAAAAACTATTGGACATGTATCATAATAAATGATATTGTCATGTGGCGGTTTTGATTTATAACGAAAATATTTAGATGGACGACGACGAGAGTGAAGGCTTCTGTGGGCGGATAAAACAATTGAATTTTTACTATTTCCGTGTCTTGGGATGATAAGATATCATTCGTCCAGTGTGAAACCGTCCAATGAAGGAACATAAGATGAGGAGATCTCGTTTTTTTTTAATTTATATTGTAATAAAGTTTGTCCTGACGATTAATATTTGATTTTATGTGAAAAATTTAGTCCGGTTTGTAAATCGGTATTTCTATATTTGAATACCGAATTACAAACCGGATTTTAGCTCAAGTTTTTCTAATTTTAATGTTAGCGTAATCAAAATTATTATAAGTATATGACACCAGAGGTGTTGTAATTTCAATTTGTGATTAAATGAAGCTAAATAAATACTCGTATTTTAATGTAAGACAAAAGAAAAATAGTTATTATTGTACCATAAAGTGAATTTAAATTTGTGATTAAGATATTGCTTTAAAAAGCCAAATAAAAAAATTATTGCGTATATAAAAAATTTATCAAATAAAATTACTTAAAGTAGCAGAAGTTGTGTTTTTTTTTTGCCACCTTATGCTTTCGTTACGTTCGCAGCTTTACTCTAAATTATGTTACTTTTATGATACCGTAACATAAAAGTGCCTATGTTACTTTATGTTACAAAGTGGAAAAAACTACGGCCTTACCCACCTACATATAAGTTATTATGGTACATTTTCATTTGGTAATGTGTGACCGATTTGACGACGAAATCTAAATACTGTACGGTCAACGGCTCCTAAGTTTTATACGAAATGTCAAATTTCTACAGACAAATCAAAACTCAACGGCTTCGTCTTACAGTTAGAACTACCTAAAGTAGATTAAAGGCATTTGACAGATATGTAGGAGCCGTAGCTGCTGTCGACTGTAGTGTATAACAGCTAAGCCAGATAGTATACGGAATATCTACTTAATAAGACGAGTATTATTTATTCTCCTGCCGATGCCGAAAGATTTGTTTAGGTACTTACAGCATTTATAGACTGGGATACAGTTGCCAGCTGCGTCCCTCGCATAACCATCGTCGCAGTAGCACATTTCATTACACTTTATATTTATTTTGGGGCAGTTCGTTCGGTTCTGGTAGCTTATCTTGCTGCATTCGTTGTCACACTCGTTACCGCAAGAAAAGAACTCATTGGGCTTCATGCATCTATCTGCAAGTTTAAATTAGGTTTCTTCCTATGCTGTTGTACACAAAGTTTTTTTTAGAAACAATAAAGTAATTTCATATTTTTTTGGTCGCCTATTTACAAATCTTTTTTACAGTCGAGGTGTCAAAAAACGCTCTTTAGCTTTCCAGAGCGGATCTAAAACCTATCAATGGACTGGGTATATTCGAAAACTTATACACGGCTATTTCTATACTTATCTAAAAAAATTAAGTTCGCCCCAGAATCGGTAAGCGAAGAACTTTCTTCTAGAAACGTAGGTCGAAATAAGGTCGAAATACGAGAACAATTTTTGGACTTCCCATACTAAATCGATCACGTGATCAGTCTGATTTGTATGAGGAGTCGATTTTTTTTTTCATATTTCGAGCGGAGTTTCTAGGAGAAAGTTGTTTACTTGCCGATTCTAAGCCGAACTTAAAATTTTAGATAAGTACTGTTAAAAATAACTGGCATAGGCGAATAGGCTTGCAACCTATCACTTTGATTGCGAACAACATCTTAGATCCAACCAATGCCTATTGACTGTGGCTGTGCCTTTGGCGTCGTTGAGGTTAAGGTGTGGCTATGAGGAAAGTGATGTTTTCTACATTTCACTCTCGAGCAGTTCGTGGCCGCGCTTGACAGACTGATCGTAATCGATCACGTTTGTTAAGCAAAGTTCGGTTCGGTCAGCACCCCACCCCGACCGCTGTTGTATCGCTATAGCTATAAAACTTCAAACTCTCATAAAACCCTTCAACGAAAGGGTTTTTGTCTAATTTCTACATATTTCTATTCATCTATTGTATTCACCATTGCATTTTTAGTATGAAAGTGATAGCGTGAGCGAGAGTCCTTGTAGGGGGTTTGAAAAATCGATAGCTATAGCAATAGCACAAGCTATACCGTTAGGCGGTCGGGCTACTGGTCTCGGATGGGTGACCGTAAAGTGGCATTAGAACTGAGCGTTTCCGTGCTTCGTTCGTAGGGCACGTTAAACCGTCGCCGGTCCCGGCTGTTGTCATCTGATAACTAGTACCTACAGTCGTTAAGCCAAGCCAGAGGCCTTATAGGCGGCTTGATAAACTCTGACACCAGAGATGGCCTCTAATCCTCATACGATAAGAAGAAGACTCCCAAGCTGCACCTTCGATGCTCTGCCAGCTCCTCGAGGGATTTTAAGGGTGTAGTATAGGGTATAGTTACTTACCACATTGTTCTCCCGTAATGCATTCTCCAATAGAATTTCTGTAGTAGCCTGGTGCGCACACACATTTATATGTGTAAGGCCCTCGATACCAATTATTGTTTTTGAAATCAGGGAACCGATTTCTGCACGTTTTTTCTGATATGCAGTCGTTCACATAATCAAGAACTTCGTTAGTGCCACAAAATAGTATCGACTGCACATCTGCAACATCGGAAACGCACTTACATGATTTTAATTTCTAACTGCAGTTAAGTACCTAATTAAGGGTAGTTAACTAGGTATAATAAAAAAAAATTACAATAGCTTTACGTGCTCACATTTTGTTATCTCACTTAAGAGAACCATTTCCCACTGTATCACTTTTATTCTAATCGATACCTACATACCTAGATAAATGAATATGGAAATCGTATTTTTATTTATTATAAATTTTAAATAGAAAAATATTGGAAAAAATTAACTCGACCACAAGTGAATTCTCAGATCGGAATCGAACCCTGACCTTTGGAATCCGGTCCAATGCTCTATATCCGTATTTTATTGTTCAGAAAAAAATTATTTTAATAACTATTAAATTCTATTTAATATTATATTTTACTATAAAATTGCGAATCAGCTTACTGCACTCTACTTATTAAGTTAGGTACATACCTACCTAATATTTCTTTACTTATGTATACGGTACGGTTGATTTTCCATATTAAAGAAGCTAAGAAGCTAAATTCCAATAAACATGATAGCTACTTAGCCTTATAAACGTATAAAGTTTAAGTAAGTTTTAACTTTTTGTTTGCAAGTTTGCACTTTGCAACATTGCAAATTAACCAGGCACATGAATAAAATTAAGTATTTAGCAAAGTATGGAATGACCTAACACAAGTAAACAAAATAACTTAAGAGCAGATACTTAACTTACTCGACATAGACGCCAGAATGATGATAAGACAGGATATTAACGTAGACGTGCTCTTCATGGTGGGTTTCAACCAACTGGTACTGGTACTTGATTAAGTATGATTTTTTATTTAAATATTAACGAACAAATCGGGCGATGCATTTTTCAACTCTGTAGCTGTTACTTTTAAACAAAGAAATATGTTTTAAGTAGGTAGTGATAAGCATAGAGAAACGTGCATACACGTGTATTAAATTACTTTAGATACAAAGTAGACGAGATGGTATAAGAACAAATAGTTTGTGTGTTACACACCAATATTGACATTGAATGAAATCATAATGCTAATATTACACGGTTCAACCAAATTGATTCACTTTGGTTGAAAGGCGCTGAAATACAGGCGCACATTGACATTAATTGATTCACTTTTACGTTTACATTGTTCAATTTCGTTGCTTCATCCAAATTGAAAGACAAAAGCGAACCGTGTATTTCCGCCATAATGAAAAATATTTTTTCAAAGTTAGTAGGGCGATTTTAGGTACTCTCATTATTATACTCACTGAGCGGTAACCTACCGCGCTAGACCTTTCGCGCTAAACTCTATTTTTAACCCCCGACGCAGCGCAAAGAGGGGTGTTATAAGTTTGAAGCCTATGTCTGTCTGTCTGTCTGTTCGTACGTATATTCGTAGAGCCTAAACGAATCAAGCGATTTCAATGCGGTTTTTTTAATTGAAAGCTAAATTAATCGAGATGGTTCTTAGCCACGTTTGATGAAAATCCATCCGGCCATTCATGAAGATGGTCAACTGCCTGCCGAAACGGTAAAAGATACAAAAGTGGCGCTTTGACTAAAATAATGTACACCCTGGGCAAATTTAGGTACAGCAAAAAAAAAAAAAACAAAATGGCGGCAATTTTTTTTTTGTCTTTCTGTAGGTACATAAATATTCGTAGTGCCTAAACCTTCGTCCAAGGCCTAAACGAATTAAGCGATTGCAATGCGGTTTTTTTTATTTTGTGTGTAATTTAAAAAGGATGATTTGATGATTTGATAGATGAATTAGAGTAAATGTAAAATCCGTTATTCGTTTGTAAACATCGTCGAGATTGCTAAGCAAATTACCGGCTTGAATTTCTTCAAAGCAATGCATAAACAGCTTATAGATTACCTATATCACGGGCACCGCCACGACTTAATTTAGTTAAGTCTTGGAGTTTGTCACAATTTCTACTGCTTAATTACGAAAATATTTATTTAATATGTAAACGCTAAAGGTTTGACAGTAGAATTACAAACTTTACAACCGGAAGTTATGCGGCCATATAGTTTAGTTGGTTAATTCCTCAAATATCCGCCTTCTACTCTTTTCTGTCGCACTGTATCTTATTGTATTGTTTGTATTAGTCTGTTTTCATGTAAGTTAAATAACTATGTTAGTTATGTAATTGGGCACCACCCATGTAACTAATAATAACCGCGGAAACAACCATAAAATGTTCCTCGCTGTTGTGTGATGTGAAAAATTGTGTGTTGCGCTCGGCAGATATGTTTTTAGCGTCTTGTTCCTTTGAAATCCTCGCTTCGCTCAGGATTCAATAGAGGTAACTCGCCGCTAATAACCAACTTTCCAGCCTTGCATTACAAATAACTATTTAAATCCCATCCAGCACGGGTATTATGATCTTACTGGTTATTTTATTTGTGCTTGAGGAAAATTTAACAAGACATTGCATTTTACTAGTAATACGTAGGTACGCGACCGCGCACCGGACGACGCTCCGTGGGTAGGCTCCCGACAAGGTGGACCGACGATCTGATGAAGGTCTCGGGAAGTCGCTGGATGCGGATAGCGCAGGACCGATCTTAGTGGAGATCCTTGGACGAGGCCACCCAGCACTGGATGTCATGTGGCTGAGATGATGATGATGAGAAAGTAGGTACGAGGTTTTTAAGCGGTGCTTGATGAAGCGCTGACAATGTATTTTTTTAAAACAAAACAAGTTCTTTAATAAAATAAAAAACCGAGATTGAATTCCTACTGCTTGAAGTTTACACACAGGACAAACAAATGTTAATCACATTAATATTTGTCCAGTGTGGGGATCGCACCCACGACCCCTGGCGTAGCAGAGTTTGTTCCCAACGTGTCACACCAAAACGCATCCAAAACGAGTCAAACTTTTACTCATTGGAAAAAAACATCCCATCGAGTCACAGTGTTACTTGTGTTGGAAGAACAATTTATAAAAATAATTCCCAACGTGTCACACCTATGTCACACCCCGAAGGTTTGGAGTATTTTTATATGAAAGTACCAGGGTCGCATAGGTAACCAGGAGTTATTTTAGATGTTTTGAGAAGTTACTAAAAGTCATTGTTCAGTGTAACAAGTTGTCCCTAACGCCTAATATCACACCTTCGCGGTGTGATTCGTTGGGAATTATTTTTAAAGGGATTATTCTCCCATTGAGTAACACTGTGACTTGATGGGATTTTTTTTCCCAACGTGTAACAGTGTGGCACGTTGTGATGCGACTCGTTGGGAAGAAACATGTAGTAAGACCACTGCGCCCCCATCGGGCCCATAACAAAACGTCAAAAACTTCAACGTGAGTTCAAAAAACCCTGATTTTTGAACTCACGTTGAAACTTGTTTTTACGAATTTCAACTTTTTTCTATTGCATGGGCATTGGGCCTCAGCAGAAATGAGCACTGTTGCAAAAAAAGACAGTATATAAAATTTTAAATGGCTAAACAAATCAAGTAAAGTATTATTTGGCTGATGATAGTAAAATGCAAGAAGATGAAATTAAAACACATAATTTTATTCCAATAGCTTTGTCGATAAATATTGTATTTAATATTTTAAAAGTATACCTAAGCATACCTATAAGCACAGATCACTTGACCTAAGGCCCACTTGCGCCTAGCCGGGTAAACATTTTTTACCCTTTTTTATTTTTTTCGACTTTTAAATGTTAACCCGGCTAAGTGCATTCAAAGTAAACTGTGAGATAAATGGGTTAACCCAGCTTGGCGCAAGTGGGCTTAAGAATTGTAAATAGCAATCAAAAACTTATGGCAGTACGTTGCAAATGTAGGTTCAGATTTGAATTAGGTCATTAATACAATTTATACTTAATTGCAACGACATTACTACGTGATTGTTATTAAGTTCTTTTGCAATCAGGTGAATATCCCATCTCAGGGCACTGGCATATCCGGACACAAGGCGATCCTTCCTTCTCGCGCAGGTATCCTGGTCTGCACCTGCACCGCAACTGGCTGACCTCCTTGGTGTCACAGGCATAACGTGATACGAGCGAAGAGCAGGTGTCTGGAGGGCAGGTTCTGCTATCGACGTACTCTTCGTTAGGGTCACGGCACGGAGATTCTGAAAAAGAAATGGGAAAATTTTAGGTTAGGTACCTACCTACAATCGGGAAACTTCTCGATCGTCTCGAAACGCTTTTTAGAAAAGTAATATAGTTAAAGAAATAATTTATTAATCAAATGAAATACTTATTAATGCTCTTATTTGTAATATAAAAGTGTTTTTTGGAAATCTTTTTCTTTTTAAATAACGCTTCCAATCAAACCCGAACCCTTAATGAAAACCGCATCAAAATCGGACTACAAGTTTTGGAGATAAATGGCAACATTGCACAAACAAACAAACGTCCTTTCACGCCAAACGCATATACTGTTTCCGTACCGACGTGGGTAAAAAGACTACTGACTGGCCTATCGACGTTCCCCAACCGTTCCTATTTGAATATTGTCTTTTTTTTGTTTCAGCAGTGTATCCCTAAATAAAAATGGAAATCCTTCATGGACTTCTGCAATAACGATGGTCAAACATTCTGCATTACTTGCATTCCTTTGGGAAAGCCGATATCCAGGGAATCTTAGTGTACTATTGAAATTATGAACTGTTTCTTTGCCTTTTAGTTTCAATCTTCTACAAAATAATATACCTACAAAATATATATGACTTTGATTACTCGCGTAGTATAGTAGTCATTTTATTATTATTGTAATGAAAGTGATAAGTATTATGTGTTATTTGCAATAGACAAGTCGACAACATTAGAGTAAGCGCCTTATTAAATTTCCGCGACAATGTGGATGTTCGAATATTACCTATTATATTTTTAATAAATCAGAGCACATTACAATCTACAGACAAAACAACAAAATAGACCACACAACACATTGGTAGGGAAATCCATTCGCCAAGATTAGGCAGAAAAACTACATAAAAGACCTCTTTCCCCACCGGTATCAGATTGAGAGGTCCCGATTTCGATTCCCCACAATTTAATATTTTTACTGTGATATGGTGCTCAGTTTGATTGGTGATAGGGGTTGTTTTAAGTCCTCCTTCCTGGCTAGCTAGATAGCATACAATCGCAAAATGATTACTTCGCAAAATGTCTCCACGTCGCAAAATGTCGCTTTCTCATAATGTCTCTTTCGCAAAATGTAGCGATTGGGACTTAGAATAAAAGTTACGTTTTTTAAAGAAAAACATTGTCGCCATTACAACAAACAAATGATAATGATAGCCAGTTCCTCAGTAGTTGTGTTTTTTTTACATTAAATAGGCTGATTCCGGTATCTATATGTGCTATACCAACTTCAGGGATCATGAATTTAGTTGAAATTTAAGAAAGAGAAGTGTCTTTAATGAATAACAACCATGTCAGTAGGTATACGAAAACAAATCAAGACTTCGGACGATGGTCGGCTGAACAAAGAACAACATGTTCAGGTGGGATCTTAGACAATTCCAACTCGGGGATGTGGGTGCGGCGCTGTAGAGAGCTTGATCCTTGAGTTATCGACTCGAAAAGGAGAAGAACATACATAGATTGTTTGACAGCCATTATTATTGAATTTGATTTACATAAGGTATTTTTTACTGTTTGACATTGTATTGTTTTATGACAGAGCTGTAATTTATTTAAACTAGGGCGGTTACAACCCGATACTCGGGTTCGTCGATCGACGCAAAATTCCAAATTATGCGAAAATAATGACACTTTTTAATTGCAGTTTGTGATCATCACGTTTAACATTTTGTATATTTTATAGTTTTCGGAACAAATAGACTCGACTACCTTTAATTTGATACCTTACTCGGCCGCGTACTACGCGCCAAAGTCCCTATCGAGTCGTCACAAATTTTGCGAATAGATTTCAAATACCTTGCACATTTTTTATACTTTTATTAATTAAATATTTGCAAGCCACTGACGTGGTAGACATGTTACGGTACTTCTTAATCTTAAGACCTTTGTTATACCACATGCTTTTGCGAGTAAATAAATTTATTTATTATTATTATTATACAAAAGGATGGGTCTACCTCACACATTGCAATGCAATAAGGGCATACTCACTGCATTTATCGACAGGGATACAGTTGCCTTCAGCGTCCCTGGCGTGACCGTCATCACAGTAGCAATTCTCATTGCACTTGATGTTCACTATTGGGCATTTCGTTCGATTCTGGTAGCTGATTTTGTCGCATTCGTTGTCGCACGCGCTGTTGCAGGAGTAGAACTGATTGGGTTTGTCGCATTTATCTGGAAATGGTAAAAAAACAACAAAAATATCACACCTTGTTAACTACTGAGATCTTATCTATCACTATAGGTACACAACACCATCAAGGAATTTTCTGGACGAATGGTAGGTAAAGTTTTATGGGAATGGTTTTTTTAAGTAACAAGGTTAAATATATTATTTATTAAAATTAATTATGGTATTAAATTGATATTCTATTAATCGTTTTCTAATAATCTATTACCTAAGTATTTACTTTTAGAAATAACGCACTCTGAAAAACCTCTAGGTGGTTGATCGGGATGTTCCCTGATTGTACCTACCTACTGAGATCTTATTAAGTTCTGTGTTTATCTGTTACTGATATTGTCATGTTTTGCGGATCAAAATCTCGTCCACTTAATAGACTGTAATTAAGAAGAAATCGTGGTGAAGTAGTTGTATTAATTATTATTAGTGGTGCAAACGAAACTAATTAGTCTCATTTGCACCACTGCACAGTGGTACTGCCATAGGCCAAAACCCCCTACAGGGCCTAAAACTATCGAATATTGCCAATACAGGTAGCCCTATGTCATGTCAAGGGTCCTACCTACCTAGGGGTATAAATATAGGAATAAATATTTTGATCAGCTGAATATCAATTTGGTTAGCAACTCTCTTTGGCTTACCTAGTACTTGCTGACCAAATAGGTTTTCTTGCTGAACAATCAATTATTGGTTAGGTTAGGTTAGAGTTTTTTTGCTGATCGATTAAATAATACCCTATAAATATCAGGGCCATTTACCCCAGTTATCACTTATTAATTGACCTCTGAAGTGACCGAATCTCATTGTTGTTGTTCACTGCTTATCGGTGACTGTATCGGTATTTGTTTTGGTGATTTCTAAAAACGCTAATCGTTTTGTGGTTTGTGTATGATGGAATTTCAACAACAGGATGTTTTGTAATTTTCGCATATATTATACTCTTTATTTTATGTGGACGCTACGACAACCCTTTTTTGAAGTTTATTTCGTTGTTGCGACTTTATCAAGACCTAAAAAATTTTTCATCCATTTCCAGCGGGTCTGATTTAGTATAAAGTGTAGATACATATGTGTATTTTACGATTAACATATTTTTTTTTGCCCCGATTTGCCCGCGTGCCCGTAAAATGCATGCTACGATGTCGTAGACGCTTCGTATCATTTGCTACGAAATTGATATTTATTTTTCATTTCAGGTACAATAATAAAATGTTCATTTTCTACGAAGCATTTTTTTGGGCTCCGTAATTTTAAGCATAACGTTTATTTATTGTCATAATATCATGTTCCATAATTTTAATACCAATAATCAACATGTTCCATATTATTGCAACGCATAATTTTAAAAGTCCTAATATAGTGTAGCTAAAATTGTTTGTTGTAAGTATGAAAAGGCATACATTTTGAAACGCAGAATAGCTTTAAGCAGAACTTTTAAAAGCATAACTTATGTAAAGCATAATGATCACAACGAATAATATCTTAACGCATATTTTGTTTAAAGCTTATTTAATGTATAGCATTATAATCACAAGGAATAATAGAATTACAAATATTTTTTTAAAAGCATAATTGCTGTAACAATAATAAACACAACGAATAATAATTAAGCAGGCATGCAGCATGCAAGCAGGCAAGCAGCATGTAAGCAGGCATGCAGCATGCAAGCAGGCATACAGCATGCATGGTTTCTGCCACGGCTCCGACGCTTCGGGGCTCTGGCGGTCCCACAGGTTACGATTTTACGAATCCCGGAGTAAATAAAAAAAAGTACTTAAAGGCTAATTTTACAGAGTATACTTAGAGTACTGCTAACCGCGGGGTGTAGCGAAAGTGGCAAAATGAATCCTCGAAGCAGGTTGGCTGGTCCTTTTATACTCTTGAATGGCTACGTCAGTACCGTAGGTTACTCATAGCTGATAATAGTATCCTGGGGTGGTTCGGGAGTTGCGTCACCCGTGCTTATCGGTCTCGATGTCTCGTGGTTGTTTCTCAGGCGAGCTTATCGTCGCAGATGGTTTTCGGTCACCACCGGGCTCTTCAGCTCGCGGGCCACCTCGCCCCTCCGCGCCTACGCGGGCTTAAATTACACCCTAGGGGTAGGGCATACAAGACTGCGTGGAGTCGGTTTTTAGGCGATTCGTTTCTGTCACTGACTAGTATGCAAAACTATAATAGAAATTGTTATGTATCATTTTTTTTACCATAACATGGTAAATTTTTTTACCATTTTTATGGTCAAAAATTTTAGGATTTGGCTTTTTATAATTATGGCAAATAAAATTATGCTAAGGGATTTTAGGACTGCTAAATATTAAGCCAAATGAAATTAGGCATTTAATTTATTATGCTTCATAATAATATGCCTTTTGACAGTTATGCTACTTAAAAGTTATGCGAAGGAAAAATTATGTGACATTAGTATTATGTTACTTGATGATTATGCCAATTGATGTATGATAAACGACTTTAGGACAATCGACATTATGCGAAATGTTCCGCCCCCCTTTCATTGAACTGTGGTGTTCGCAAAAATCGTTGGATCGTAAAAAAATATATTTTAAATGTATTTTTAACGTCTCTTAATGATGTTCAAACTGAATTTAGGAGAAAGTTAAGCTTAGTTGTAGATAAACCACTTACAGCCGGTTTCAATAATATATCCCTAACAACAGATAGGCATAACTTGGTTACGTTGCCTAGCAACCATTGATATTTTAGGTTATTTTGGGCTGATTAACAAAAATATCTAGGCAACAAAGCTCTAGTAGGCCTATCTCTTACTGAGGATACGTTATTGAAACCGACCGTTAGTGGCGGAAGCGGGACATCGAACGACGGTATTAAAGCACGAAAATTTATTTCTTGCTCTTGGCTGAAATTACAGGTTTACGTAAATTATTTACTTGATAGATGTATAATAATTTTATAAGCTTTGTCATCGGGATTTAAAATTAATTGCGATAAGTTTAAAAAAATATTCATTGTTAACCGCGCGTCAATTAGTTGAAGAATATCCGTGGTACAATCTCCCTCTGTCCACAAAGTTCACATATTTGGTGCTGATGTATCAGAATATGCTCATTTATCTATCGGGGAAATTTCGGAAGAAGCTGCTGAATCTAATAACAAATATTTAAAACGGTATAGACGAGATTTTACTCGAAAAATGTCACGCGAAATTACAAATACAGACTTGATTAACCGACTTTTATTGAGTTCAGACCCCTTTATTTACTAACTAACTTCCTCGAAAGAAAAAGAGCCTTCTGTCTAAGGAAGTTACAGATTTATTGAGGTCGTAAGCTGCGCATGTTCATGGTAAGCTCTTAATATTGTTTACTTTGTTTAGTATTGTCAAGTTATCGCACAATTTTCGTTTAATTATAAGTTATAATCGTGTTATAACTTTTTAATTTTGCATTTTATAATGCTATTTTTATGTGATAAATATTAAACAAGAAAATATACTAGAAAATAGCAACTAGTCTCATGTCGCCCTGACGGGATTTGAACCCGCATCCTTGGGAGTCCGGCCCAATGCACTTGGCATGCATTGGGCCGGACTCCCAAGGATGCGGAAGAATTTTCTTGTTTAATATTTATCACATTATAATCGTGTTTTTATATACTTACTAGGATTATACATTTAGCTTTAATTTATAATAATTTCTTAAATTTACAGAAATTCATTGTATTTTAGTACGAAATTGGCTGAAAAAAATTGCATACAATATTAACATTTTTTTAAAGGTTTTCTGATGATTGTATAAGTTTAATTATAATTTTCATTTCAATAAATGTGTCTGTATTTAATAAAAAAAATCTATTTTTAATATTCTACTTCATTCCCAATGAGAAAGAATGGTTAAAAACAATTTTAGGAGGTTTTGACCGCTCTCCTTTAGACGCGGAACCACCGTGCAACTGGCGGTACAAGTTATTTAACCCGTTGTTTCGTATGCACCACGAAACGAAACATCGGGTTAAATAATTGACTTCATGTTGTCATCTGGATACCAGTTTAAAATGCAAACCGACCAGTCACGATCTTGTAGCAATCTTTAGTTCACCCTTAGACTAAAAATAGAATTGAAATAGTTATTTGTTGGTATGCAAGGCTGGAAAGTTGTTTCGCGGCGAGTTACCTGACCCATGCCACCTACTGGTAGCTAAACTGCTTTTCTTCTGAACTCTCTTATAAGACAATGAAAAATTAATGGGGCAAAAATTTTATACTAGAAAAAAAAAGCAAAGCGATTTGCTTTTTATCAATTCGTGCGTATGTTTTTTTTAACCGACTTAAAAAAAGGAGGAGATTCTCAACTCGAAAGTTTTTTTTTTTTTTTTTAATGTATGTTTAACCAAAACTTCGCCAGTTGTTAACAGATTTTTATAATTCTTTTTTTATCTGAAAGAAAATGGTTTATGTGTGGTCCCATATCATTTTTACGAAGATCTGGCTAGTAGTTTTTTCATAATCCTGAAAAATATAAATCACGTTTTGGCAAGTAGTCGTTTACCTAGATGACATCATTGTTGTCTCCTCCTTTTTATGGGCTGATTTTTAGTGTAAGTAACGGCACATGATGTAACTAAAAATTCTGAAATATTTTTTTTACTTTTTGATGTCGGTTTGAATTTCTTTTATAAAATGCTTTTAAGTGTTTGTTACCTCAGTACTTGGTCATTTATAAACCGATTTGAATCATTATTTTTTTGTTCGAAAGGGTATACTTCCAAGTTGGTCCCATTGTCGTCATGACAGGATCTGATGATATGATCCTGGAGAAATCCATGGAACTCTTCAAATGTTATAAGCACACCTACATCGATTTCAGTGTTTTCTTAAGTAACTTGTGCAGTTGCTTCTATAAAGCACCATTTGGTGGAGTGGAACGGATGATGAAGACCACACATTGGTCATCGGAACTATAAATACTAAGTATATCACGGGTGCGATACGATTCCTAAGCAATTATACTCCTCACGATGGACATGGTAAAAAGTACTGAGCTTATCTAACACAAAATATTAAAAATAAAAAAGAAATAAAAAATTTAAAAACCGACTTCAAAAAGTCGTCGACTCGGCCACATGACACCCACTGCTGGGTATAGGCTTTATTATTATTTAGGGGGTTTTATTATTTAGTATTTTTTGGTTTTCATTTTTATATTTTACTTTTTGAATTCAGTTTTTTTTTTTTTTTTTTTTAAGTAATAAAAACTTATGTCCTAATTAATACCATTGAAAATGCAAATGCTTAAATCACAATTTAAATGGCTATTCTAAGCTGTAAATATATACTTAGATGATCATGACCCCTAAACTTACCACATTGTTGTTCAGTGATGCACTCTCCAATAGAGTTCCTGTAGTGCCCTTTAGCGCATACGCATTTCCTTGTACATGGTCGAGGATCTTCCGCACAATTGAAGAAAATTCCTCGGTTCCTGCATGACTTTTCTGGAGGACATTCCTTAACACAATCTTCTACTTCGTTGGGCCCACAACGCAACGTCTCCGCATCTGAAACATCAAAGATCTCTGCTGTCTTTTTCATACTTTACGGCGGGGTTATAACCTATCTTTGCAAAAGCAACGCGACAGCTATTAATTCCGTACGTATCGCCATAGCACGTTTGCTGTGGTGATACGTGCGGTTGCTATGGTGATACGTGACTTATCGCAGTCGCGTTGCTGTTGCAAAAATAGGTTATAACCCTTGTAGTCCAGTCCAGGATAGCTTTGGATAGTAATTAAATAGAAAAATATTGGAAAAAATCAACTCGGTCACAAATAAATTCTCATTTGGGTGGGAATCGAAACCACGACCTTAGGGAATCCGGCCCACAGAACATTAAAATAGGTTTTCCTTGTTGATCCGGCCCACAGTTCTATCAGCCCAATCTTTCCACTGCCCAATATTTTTCTATTTAAAATGTGTAAAAAAAGCATTGAAAAATGAAAAAAAAAACAAAAATGTTGGATATTTTGGACAAGTGAATTTGATGTAAATTGTTGGAGCGCCCTCCTGGCTGCAACATCCCAGCCGACCTTTGAAACTATTCATTTTCGGGCACTTCGGGTGTGATGAGTTTCATAGAACATCTTGGTTGGACTTATAGTCTAGGAAATCCTTAACCAATGAGAGGGATTTTTTTTGTTAGTAAGTATATAATTATTGTATTATATTTACTCGCAGTTATGATTAATAGTTATTTGTTATGCAAGGCAGGAAAGTTGGATATTAGCGGCGAGTTACCTCTATTGAAACCTGAGCGAAGCAGGGATTTCAAAGGTACAAGACACTAAAAACTTTTCTGCCGAGCGCAACACACAATTTTTCATCTCACAACAGCGAGGAACATTTTATGGTTGTTTCCGCGGTCAACTTCCGGTAAAAAATTCTTCAAACAAAAAGTTTAATCTAAATATACCTTATTCTCGTTGTTTTAATTATATAAAAAACTAAAATAATAAAAAAGGGAGTATTATAGTTAATTCAACGTTATTTAAAGTAGGAATATATTGTTACTTCTAGATAACAATAAAAACGATTCGGTAAATGTTGACATTGATATAAGTTACAAGACAAAGACAATTTAAAAATAAAGGTTTATGTCATGTTCCGAAATCCAATCATAGGTTGTGAAATCTTACCCAGCCTAATATAAAATTCTTATAACAAATAGTTTAATCTTATTTATATTGTTTTTATGATTTAATTAACTAAAATAATATAACAAAACCAAAACCGAGTATTATAATTAATTCAAATCTATTTAAAATAAGAATAAAATGTAACAAAAACGTCAATAGTGCGATTTGGAACGCATTATGACATATTTTTAGGTATTAAATTAAAAATTACTTTACCGCGCTAGGCCGCAAAAAGCAATTTTCTACGTAGAAACTGAATAAAAAAACCTTCTTTTCTGAACGTGTGAGGTGAAAAAATAATTGTATATCTGTTAGTTTTAGTTCGTCGTCTCAGCCACATGACACCCACTGCTCTCAAGATTATGGGGGGTTTGTCATAATCGCCAAGCTTGGCAGGCGGGTTTGCGAACGCAGTAGGCCCAAGTTTTTTTTAAAGAGGCTGCTGCCCGTCTTTTGTAGGTTGTGTTCCCTTAGTTTCTTTTTACGACACCCACGAGACGAGAGAGGGTAGTGTTATTCTAAGCGGGCACTAAACGGCATTAGTTTTAGTTGTGTTGAGTCAAATACTAAAGACCAACCGTAACTTAGCTTGGATTTACTATTACAACATTTATTATTTACCGACTTTTAATGACGAACGTAACAAAAAATTGTGTTATCAATCTTCGAATGTTAAAACCAGTTATTGTGAATGATTAAAAGGTGCTTCCCCGTAGTCAGGCAGTTACTTATAAATATTTCTGAGGTCAGCGTAGCATTAATTATACACCTTTTCCTTGTCGTTCCGTATTACATAACGTACTATCTGGTAGTTTAGTTACTTTATGTATTCAAACAATTTAAAGTTAGTAGTATTAACTTTGAAGTAAACATTATGCCATGTTGAATTTAACTTCGATAATATTGTTGAAGTGTATTAATAAATGCCTCGTTGTGTATTGGGGCGTTTTAGTCTAGTTTCGTCACAAAAATAATCTACCTCTATATCAAAATCGCTTGTTATCAAATAAAAACAAAAGACAAGCGAATAAATAGTTATTTGTTATGCAAGGCTGGAGAGTTGGGTTTAGCGGCGAGTTATCTCTATTGAAACTTGAGCAAGCGAAGGATTGCGTAGCGTAGCGAGTGGTTCAAAGATTGAATCCTGAGCGTTGCGAGGGTTTCAAAGAACGAGACGCTAAAAAAAAAATTCAGCCGAACGCAACACACAATTTTTCACCACACAATCACAACAGCAAGGAATCTTTTCGGTAGTTTCCGCGGCCACCTTCCTTAAAAAAATCCATTAACAAAAGTTTAATCTAAATATACCTGCCTACATTCTTGTTGTTTAAATGATTTAAAAAAAACTTAAATAATTAAATGGTATTATAGTTAATTCCTGCCGTGTGATTCATGCCGTGTGGTGACGGTCTAAGAATACAAGTGTCACCGCTCCCTTACATGCCTGGGATGTCGTAAGAGTCGACTAAGAGGCTCGACGCATTGAACACCTGTGCGAGAGAAGGAAAACTTGAAACAAACCCTCTACCAACCCGTCTGGCCAGCGTGGCAGCAGTAGGCTAATATAGCCTCCTATGAACGCCACAATAGGCGTGAGCTAGGAGAGGCTTATGTCCAACAGTGGACGTCCACAGGCTGATGATGGATAGTTAATTCAAAGTGATTTGAAATAGGAATAAATTGATACTAATAACAATAAAAACCATTCGGTAAATATTGACATGACGTCCAACTCGTACAAGACAATTTAAAAATAAAGGTATATGCCACGTATTGGTTGTGAAATCTCACTCAGCCTTAATATAAAATTCATAAAACAAATAGTTTAATCTTATTGTTTGTAACGGAATATTATAATGAATTCAAAGTTATTTAAGATAAGAATCAAATGTAACATAAAACGTCAATAGTGCGATTCGGAACTCATAATGACGTATTTATATTTCTAAATAAAAAATAGCTTACCACGCTAAGCCGGTAATATGCGATTTTCGGCGCAAAAATTAAATGATATAACTTCCTTTTCCGATCGTGTGAGGTGAACAATTTATTGACTTAACAATTTGTGCTGCAGTAGATCATTTTATGACAATGGAAAAGAGGTCTCCTAACTAGGCAAAGCCTGTATCTATTTGAACAATAGATTATTTATTTAACTTTAGTACTTTCAGAGAAATATTTCTTAAAAAAAACTCTTCTGGTCAAGCGGGAAGTTCCCGATAGTACCACAGTCTATATAAGGTGTTAATTTATCAAGTGCAGATCGAGTAGGGGATGTATTTTATATATTTGTATAAATTGTATTCTATACCGTTGACCTGAGCAGCCCCTGCTCGGTCGGCACTTGATTAATTAACACCTTATATAATTATAACTTCTCTATTATTTTTTATTTCACTAGCGGCAGCTCGCAGTTTCGCGCGTGGTTCCCGTTCCCGTGGGAATATTGGGATAAAAAGTATCCTATGTTCATAGCCAGGCTATCCACTATCTGTGTACCAAATTTCATCCAAATCCGTTCAGTAGTTACGGAGCCTATTCAATGCAAACAAACAAATAATCAAATCTTTCCCTTTTTATAATATTATTAGTATAGATAAAAAACTCACCTGGCGTATAAGCCGAAGCCAGAACAATAATAAAACAGGATATTACGTCCAAGGTACTTCTCATGCTGACGACTTTAGACCAACTAACGATGAACCAGTGGTTTTTTTTTATATTTATATACTTGGATGCTATCGTTGACTGTATTTGTGTTACAAAATAATCCCAGCAAATGTTTTATATTTAAGTTTGCACTTTTAAATAATTATCTACATAGTTAAGCTTAGTTTGAGTAGTCTTGTGCGAATAAATATTCCTTTGTTATAACTTTTTAATTTTGCATTTTACAACTCTATTTTCATGTGATAAATATTAATCAAGTAAATATACTTGAAAAAAGTAACTTGTCTTATGTCGCCCTGACGGGATTTGAAACCGCATCCTTAGGAATCCGGCCCAATGCACTAACCAATTATGCTACAGAGACCTATGAGGACACGTCGATTTATTTCAGTATATTCGCCTTTCTACGGCGTTGGCCACCACTAGACAGATCTGCCCCCTAAATGTCTAATTTCAAAATCTATTACAATCCCTTTCAAAGGTATTGTGATTGTGGTAGTAATTTATGGAATTGTGTAACTTATAGTCCCAATCCCTTTCAGAACGAATGATGTATTAAATGACACTTCATGTGACACTTCTCCATACATTTGAAAGACATTTTCATCTGTCACTTTGCTTAAAAAGTTCATTTTCGTTCAATCAATACCTTTCAAAACGCGTCCCGATCACAATCCCTTTCAAATGTCAAATAGTGACGGCCTGAAGTATGTAAATATCTTTCAAATGACGAATTGAAAGGGATTGCGATAGATTTTAAAATTAGACAATTAGCTCCCTGTTCTGTGTTGGCCACCGTCGTTTCATCAATGAGAGGAATATCCTTGCATTCCATAGAAACATTTTTACAAATGTTTGACTATCGATTAAGATGAAATAGCCATTTAATTATAACTTTAAAATTTTACATTTTACAGTGCTATTTTTATGTGATACATATTAAACAAGAAAATATACAAAAAAAAGGAACTTGTCTCATGTCGCCCTGACGGGATTCGAACCCGCATCCTTGGGAATCCGGCCCAATGCACTAACCAGTTATGCTACAGACACCTATGATACACAACGATTTTTTTTTATTCCTTTGTTTCTTTGATAAATACTTAAACAGATTCATTTACAGTGTTGTTAACAGGAAACACAGTACGTACCTTCTATAAATAATGTTACAAATATGAATAGCGGAGTTCATTCTGTGTTTGTTTGTTTCTTTTTCGCAATTGGGTTCGCGTTTATATGTAAAGAAACCGCATTTTACTAAGAGCCAGTGATTGTTGTTTTTTCTTTTTATTGATTCTATAATCAAACTACATTTTGATTATATTAGTATCTTCATTATCGGTGAACATACATTAAAAATATATACGTACTTATACTACTAATGAAATTAGTACTTTTAATTTTAATTCTCCTTTTGTAATGTTATGCTAAACTTAAACATATTAATATAGCACTTTAATATATAAACTTCGTACGAGGTGGAGGGCTGATAGCCTGAGACACAGGTATTACCTAGTTCAGGTATCAGTCCACCATAATCTGTTAACTAAAGGTATTTTGTTAATTGTTAATTGTTATGATTATGGTGAGGATTATATGATTTATTATTATTATTATTATTACTCACAGACCTAAATCGAGATAGACGGTAAAAGTTTTCCGACCTAAATCAGTCCACTTGACACCATTGCCGTGAAAACTCACGTTACTCAGAAACGGACACGTAGCTCTTTTCGTCTATCTCGATATATTACTATAGGTCTGTGCCTATTCTTATATACGCGTCGGATTGATAACCTCCTTATTTTTGAAATTGGTTAAAAATGGCCCAACTTATCGTTTAGCCTCCTTTTATAGACAATAGCCCTTTAAAAAAATACTTAGAAGTGTTACAGGCTAATTTGTACGCAAAAAAGAAATATTGAACACATGTTTGGTATGTACCTACTTATCTTTATACTGTGATGGTATAGGTAAGCGTGTAGTGGTATGGCAAGCATGAATAAAATAGCCTGAGCCCGGTGACCGGTCCATAATTTAGTACAAAAAAACATATCAACATACCAGACGTACTCGTACTTAAGTAAAAATACTACTGGGCCGAAACCAGTCGGTTTAAGCCGTTGCCATGAGAACCACGTTTGTTTTAATATCCTGCCTTATTGTTTTGGCTTCGGCCTACAAAACAAGTAAGTTTTTTTTACTAATTATGTCGTTTTTTATGCACTTAAATATTTACCTACAGATGATTTTTACTGAACTTATTACTCAACAATTTCGTACCGTTACGTTTAATTTTATTGAATAAAATTAATAAAATTAGGTATTTACCTATTTGTTCATGATATTTTCAGTAAAATTCGCAATTTACGAGTAGGTACCTAGCTAATTAAGTAGTTGATATAACTAATAGTGCAAATGATTGTCACTAATTATTTGTATAAAGAAAATTTGCCAAAAGTAATGATATGCAGAGCAAATTAATTGCTACAATTTGTTATTGATGTTTGTTTCCATAAAAGCAATTAGAACATGAAAAATAGGAATTCTAAATTTTTCTTTCTAATTTATTGCCTAGTATTGATAAACCATTTAACGTAACACATTTTAAGTATTTGCATAAATATAAGTACTTAACACTCTTGAGTGTTGTGTCTTTTTAGTGGATCAATAACGTCCAGGTTATATAGGAAACTTCGTGACGAGAGTATGTAACAGGAACCTAGGAACTGCGTTTATGTGTGGGTGGCGTGCGTTTATAGTAGCAGAGGTACTAACATAGCGGCAAAGGAACGCACTTTACAGTAATATTCTTGATTGTTTCTACTATTATTATTACAGAATCGCCTGAATTGCCTTGCAAAGACCCAAACGAAGAGTATTCCTGCAACACGACTTGCCCTCCAGACTCATGCTTTTCCATTATTGCATTTTACGATTGTGACAGCAATGAGGTCTGCCAAATGCGGTGCAGATGCAAGCCAGGTTACTTGCGCGAGAAGGTTGAATCACCCTGTATACCTTTATGCCGATGTCCACAGCTGATTAATTCGCCTGACTGCCAGAACAACAAATAAAAACAAAAAGTGTTATATCAAGTAGGTACATTTCTGAAAATAAAAACGATCGACAAGTTGTAGCACGTTAATCGAACAAAAACTGCTTTTACAGTGTTGTTAACAGGAAACACAGTACGTACCTTTTATAAATAATGTTACAAATATGAATAGCGGAGTTCATTCTGTGTTTGTTTGTTTCTTTTTCGCAATTGGGTTCGCGTTTATATGTAAAGAAACCGCATTTTACTGGAGCCAGTGATTGTTGTTTTTTCTTTTTATTGATTTTATAATTAAACTACATTTTGATTCTATAAGTATTTTCATTATCGGTGAACATACATTAAAAATATATACGTACTTATACTCACAGACCTATATCGAGATAGACGGTAAAAGTGTACCTACCTTGCGTGTCAAAAGTTTGATCCACGGTCAAAGTTTTCCGACCTAAATCAGTCCACTTGACACCATTGCCGTGAAAACTCACATTACTCAGAAACGGACACGTAGCTCTTTTCGTCTATCTTGATATTACTATAGGTCTGTGCCTATTCTTATATACGCGACGGATTGATAACCTCCTTATTTTTTAAATTGGTTAAAAATGGACCAACTGCTTATCGTTTAACCTCCTTATATAGACAAAGCCTTTTAAAAAATACCTAGAAGTGTTATAGGCTAATTTGTACGCAAAAAAGAAATATTGAACACATGTTTGGTATGTACCTACTTATTTTTATACTGTGATGGTATAGGTAAGCGTGTAGTGGTATGGTAAGCATGAATAAAATAGCCTGAGCCCGGTGACCGGTCCATAATTTAGTACAAAAAAACATATCAACATACCAGACGTACTCGTACATAAGTAAAAATACTACTGAGCCGAAACCAGTCGGTTTAAGCCGTTGCCATGAGAACCACGTTTGTTTTAATATCCTGCCTTATTGTTTTGGCTTCGGCCTACAAAACAAGTAAGTTTTTTTTACTAATTATGTCGTTTTTTATGCACTTAAATATTTACCTACAGATGATTTTTACTGAACTTATTACTCAACAATTTCGTACCGTTACGTTTAATTTTATTGAATAAAATTAATAAAATTAGGTATTTACCTATTTGTTCATGATATTTTCAGTAAAATTCGCAATTTACGAGTAGGTACCTAGCTAATTAAGTAGTTGATATAACTAATAGTGCAAATGATTGTCACTAATTATTTGTATAAAGAAAATTTGCCAAAAGTAATGATATGCAGAACAAATTAATTGCTACAATTTGTTATTGATGTTTGTTTCCATAAAAGCAATTAGAACATGAAAATTAGGAATTCTAAATTTTTCTTTCTAATTTATTGCCTAGTATTGATAAACCATTTAACGTAACACATTTTAAGTATTTGCATAAATATAAGTACTTAACACTCTGAGTGTTGTGTCTTTTTAGTGGATCAATAACGTCCAGGTTATATAGGAACCTAGGAACTGCGTTTATGTGTGGGTGGCGTGCGTTTATAGTAGCAGAGGTACTAACATAGCGGCAAAGGAACGCACTTTACAATAATATTCTTGATTGTCTCTACTATTATTATTACAGAATCGCCTGAATTGCCTTGCAAAGACCCAAACGAAGAGTATTCCTGCAACACGACTTGCCCTCCAGACTCATGCTTTTCCATTATTGCATTTTACGATTGTGACAGCAATGAGGTCTGCCAAATGCGGTGCAGATGCAAGCCAGGTTACTTGCGCGAGAAGGTTGAATCACCCTGTATACCTTCATGTCAATGTCCACAGCTGATTAATTCGCCTGACTGCCAGAACAACAAATAAAAACAAAAAATGTTATATCAAGTAGGTACATTTCTGAAAATAAAAACGATCGACAAGTTGTAGCACGTTAATCGAATAAAAACTGCTTTTGCGGTAGAATTCTCGTATTTTATTAGTAAAATTATAAAATAAACGTAACCTACTATACTAAACCATAAACCTGTCTATTTTTTTGCTAACAGCGTACCATACAGCGTACTGGCATAGCATACTTAATACTTAGTTGGTACTGGTTGGTAAGAAAGTACTTATTAGGGTAGGTACTAGGGCTTCCAATATAATGAAATGAAATGTCTAATACCGGGATCCGGGTATTAGTGATTTTATTTTATTTTTAGAGATTGACCATGTAGATGTGACCACTGCATTTTTAAATGAAAACTTGAATGAAACTATATACATGGAGCAACCTATTGGTTTTAATAGTAATGATGGAAAAGTCTGTTTACTATTAAAGAGCATTTATGGCCTTAAACAGGCAAACAAAATGTGGAACGAAAAAGTTCATTGTTTGTTAATAAGTAATGGTTTTAAGCAAACTCAGTGTGAGCCTTGTGTATATGTAAAGGGTACTTATATTTCTATAAGTACCCTTTACATAAATATGATAATCACAGTGCATTACGTTTGTTAGAAATAAAAGAGTTTTGTCATAATTATATATATTAGGCACCATTACATAAAATACCTAGTAAGAGATAATATTGTAAAAGCAAAGTATCTATGTACTGAGAATATGCTTGCCGATGTTCTTACAAAGCCATTAGGTTGTGTAAGGCATATAAAATTTGTAAATGAAATGAATATGGTTGAGAGATAGAATTTATGTAATTGGGACATGTAGAGTCCATACAACTTTGATGTATAGTTAATGTGTGTAGTAGAGTTTTATTTTTGGACATGTAGAGTTGTATGGAAGTACATGTTTCTGAGTTTTACTTATGCATAAGACATCTTTGCAATTTTATGTCAAGGGGAAGGGGGGGTCAAAGGCAAAAAGTCTAGATGCTAAAGCCATAAAATTTTATACATTATTATTTGACAGGTTTCTTGTCTCCCTTGCACTATCGTCTCTCTCTCGCTCTAATGGCCGTCCACCAGGCAAGTTGTGTCGCACTCCGGGTCTTGTAAGAAAATCTTTTTGAATCTAATTTCCGTGTGAAATAATAAGGTATCTACTAATAAACAGTGGTCAATTATTTACTGTTCATTATTTTCTCTCTGCAACCCCGCACGCTGCGTTTGGTTTCGATTACGGCCGAACAAACTTGAGCTGCAAATAGGTACCTATAGCATCCGTTGAGCGACCGCCCAGCCCTGCTGCTGCTCGAGTTACGGGTACCAGCACCAGTAAGGATGAGGACGTGACGAACAGGATTGTGGGAGCACTATTAGCCTTGGTACAAGTAAGGTCGAATAATTTTTATGTTTCATCTTTTGACCCAAGAGTTGCATATGAGGCAACTCTTGGGTCAAATGAGGCGTATGATGTAACTTTGAAGTGTGGTGTGCCGAAGTCGATAAGGCTATAAGCAGTTAAATAATTGGGACGATCGGGAATGCCTCGGTCGTATTAGTGGATGATTGCGGGGTGATGTTAAGTCGTGGTTGTATGACTGATCACCAACGACCGCACGTGGAGGAACTTTAAATCAGAGTTTCGTGTACACGTAACATAAATGTTGCTAATGCTCTTTTTGAAATCATGTGCGCCGATTCGAATAAATTTTTGACGTATGCTGAATATGCACCCAAGTCACATTTACGGTTAAATATCGTAACAGGTTTATCCGATCATTTAAAATCAGCAATTGTTATACGAGGCATTGCCGATCCCCAAGTTAGGGCTGCAGCAACCAACTATAGCCGAGTGGTTCACATCAATTACATCTTCTGTTGTATTAGAAGTGTTCAGCCAAAATGGAGTATAACACATAGGACAATGTGCTAGCAAAGTTGACGATAACCCGTGTCGAATTTCTTTAGTGATTACAATGTGATTGCACTGACAGTCAAATCATCAACCCCGCGGCTTTGTCCGCGCTATGCCTAAGTGCTATGCATATAAAAATACACAATGAACTTTTAAATGCACCCTTATTTTTACATTTTTCATTTTTTGTTACACCGGGAGCCTACAAACGTTAAATCATCAGAGTTAGAAGTAAAAATTAGAAGAATCTTGAAATTTAAAGGGAAGAGTACCAAATTAGGTTGAAAAGGTCGGCTAGAATAACTCCCTTATGGGGATAAGTCCAGCTTGAGTCCGAAACCTAAAGTCCGACAGTAATTTAGAATTGTCATTGAAGTCCGGCATACGCCGGGACGACAGAACTAAAAGCCGACGAACTGTAGTTCGACAAATGTACTTTCGATCATTAGATGCAGTAGCACGCTGTCCGACAAAAGCCAGTTCGACAGAACAGTTTGATTTCTAAAATGCATACCTTTTCAAATTCCGATAGAAATGGATAATTATTTCGTGTTTTTAAGTAACATAGTCACTAGTGTTAGTCCTGTAGTTTGCTGCATCTTAATTTGAAATTCAGTTTTTCATTAATATTGATATTACAGACGATCATGTAAAGCAATCTGATTTCACTATTATTTTCTAGATTAAGTATAAAAATGACTTAAAAATTTTCATTAAAAATTAAAATCAAAAATACTAACACGATCAAAAAGAGGTGGCGTCTATATTTTTCGCGTGGCCATCTAAAATACCAAATCTTGTTATATCGGTTCAGAATACCGTAAAATGAAAATCTTACTATGATATGCTAGTGTCTAAACTCTGTCCGAACCGAGCTATTAAGGGCGCGCTCTAGGCCAAAAGCAAAAGTAATAACTGCAACGGCAAAGTAAATGCTGCCTTATTTCTATGAGAAATAAGGCAGCATTTACTATATGATTCTCCGGCCCCAATGAAGAAATGAAGGAAATTCTTTTTTTAAAGGATATTTAAAATTTATTTACAAAAAATATATAACATAAGCCCTGCCTTATCTATAGTGTAATTATACTAAAAAGTTCCAAGCTTTATTTTAATGTAGCAGTTTATCGTGTAAATTATAGTGATTTGGAGGCAACTTCGCAATTTTTTTCAATCGAGAAAATTTTATGCAATCGTGTTTTTGAGTAACATAGTCACTAGTGTTAGTCCTGTAGTTTGCTGCATCTTAATTTGAAATTCAGATTTCATTAATATTGATATTACAGACGATCATGTAAAGCAATCTGATTTTCGTTGGCCTATAGCGGGCCCTTTTAGGTTAGAAGTTCACCACGACGCGAGACGGTTAAACGTAATTGAAAAAAAAAACAAATAATTTAAAAACCCCCGACTTAATTATCCGTCGGGGCTGCCATCACTATTATAAATTTTAGCATGAATATAAATAAATACAATTATTCACATTAGTATAAAACTGCAAAAAGTTCATTTAATGGCAGCCCCCGACGGATAATTAAGTCGGGAGTTTTTTAAATATTTGATCCTTTTTCAAATACGTTTAACCGTCGTGGGTCTATTCTAAATTTTAATTTTGCTTTTTTATTTTTTACTTTTTACTGTCTGTAGTAGGTTGTTTTATAAACTACAGTAAGATTTTTCTAGATTAGATCAAGTAGACTATAGTAGGTTTCGTTGTTGTTTATTGTCATATATCGTCCAAGTAATTAATTTGGGGTTTGCACAAACAAATGTTACTGCAGCGCCCCCTAGTGAGTTGTCACCATAACACCTCATGCTCATGATGATCATGCACCAATCAAACTCAAACCCATCACTGCAAACCGCATCAAAATCGGACTAGTAGTTTTGGAAATAAATGGTAACATTGGTTTGCACAAACAAACAAACAACCTCTCACCCCAAACGCCGTATTTAAGTACCGACTCCGTACCGTCGCCTCGTTGGTAAAAAAGAAAATGCAATTATTTTGTCATCATCATCATTCAGCCTATTTTATGAAATATTTATATTTTTTCCTATTTTTTCGTTGTGGCCAATTACCGTAAAGCCATAACAAACGAACTAGATAGAAAATATAATCATCATTGCATTCATACTTTTGTTCTCTACTCGATCCTATGGAATTTGGAAATGAGACGCTAGGTACGAAAGTTTTCTTGACGATAGTATAATTAACCGATTTGTTAAATCAATAAAAACTTATTAGGTACTATATAAGTTTTTATATATAGGTTTGACCATAAAAAAATTAAAAACATAAACATTTGCTATAATACGAGTATTATATGTGTTTCTAAAACACACAGCGCTGGATGAAGAAGCGCGATCTAGATTACCGGATTTACGAATAAATAATATTCACTTACCTAGTTTATCTTCATATAAACAATTTCTTTCACTTACCACTAGGCTGAATGATCTGCCATACCTTTGTCATGAAGCTGTCATTCGACGAACGTTAATGTCACTTGTCATAGTGTCTTCACCAGCAAGCAACTTGCTCAGCGCTGTGTGTTTTCTCACACACATAATATCTGTTTTGTTGGAATGCAAAACAGTAATATTATATGTGTTTCTAAAACACACAGCGCTGGATGAAGACCTGTTTGATATCTGCTGGTGAAAGAAAGATAAACATAATTATTATTTAGGATGAATAAAAATAATTAAAAAATTAACATAAATAAGACTAAAGCATTACATTTTCACACAAATAAAGCAAAAAGAATTAATATAAATATACAACATAGCAATAATAATATTGACTTGGTAAAATCTGCCCAATTCTTAGGTATAACTCTGGATGAACACTGTAGCTGGAAATTGCACATTGACGCTGTTTGTAAAAAAATAAATAAATTTGTGTATGCTTTAAGCAGAATCAGAAAGGTCACAACATTTCAAATTGCTTTACAAATCTATTTTGGATTCGTATCCTCAGTATTGCGATATGGCGTGGCATTTAAAGAGCAAAAAAAAAGTAATATAAGAAGTTGTAGAAAAAATAAAATAATAATCCCGAAATGCAGACTAACACTATTTAAAAAGAACGTATACTTTATGGCCATACAAATATTCAATAAGCTTCCACAGGACCTTAGAGATTTACCTATGGATAAAAACTCATTTAAAAAGTCCCTATTAAGATGGCTATTAGAAAAAAACTTTTACTTTGTGAAAGAATATTTGTATATGTAGGCATAAATGGTTATTTTCCTTTATAATGTAATTTTAGCTTTGCTATTTGACTATGTTAAAATGAATAATGAATTTAAATACTATGATATGAATTATTAAGAGATATGTAAAATTAAAACTGAATTGACATTTTAATTACAATTAAATGAATATTATCTTATACTTTCTAATGTTAATAACGAATTTGACATTTTAATGCTTAATATTGAATGAATTATGAAAATATGTTCATTTTAAAATTAATAATTTCACTTTTATTTTGTATTACGACAACTAAATTCAATAATTTTTTGCATGCCTGGCAACTGGCAAAACATGCTGAACAATGTTATACCTATTTAAGATCTGTTTATGTCATACCATGTTTAAGAGCAAATAAATATTTCTATTTCTTTTTCTATAAACGCTATGTGATTAAAATTATTCTCAGTGATAATATATACAACCAAGATAATGAATTTCAAAATTGTTACTTATTCAATTTAAAAGGTATCAGCATAACTAAACTTTCTTCAGAATAATATTATAAATAACCTGGAATTGTACCTTTGTAAAATGAAATATAATAATCGTTAGATCAAAATACTTCAGATCAGTTAAACCTTTGCTGTAAACTATTTACTTACTTGAAATTTACTACCTGTATCTGAATCAGAACCTGCTTAAAAATTTGCAATAACATTCATAATTTCCTCATATTCTCAGTAGAAGGGTTTTCGGTCCAAATTTCTTATGCTACAGCTGAACATAATGTATTCTCCATTGAAAACTCCATTAAAGACTTATTATTCCTTCTCAAAAACTGATCTTATCCATCAATCATGGTGCCTGTAGCTTGTACGCCCAACAATTAATTTGAGAATTTCGGAGAACTTTAAACTAGTTAAGTATATCAATATTTTCTTAATAATAAAATTATTATTATTTGTTTATTGCAAGTGACTAAGCATGAAGCAGTCTTCATATTTGTGTATTTTTATTTGTTTTACCATTTGGAATGCGCTAGGAATCGCCGCCGAACTCGCTTATAATTTCATTAAATAAAAGCTTTTTTAACGGAATTTTTCTATAGAATTTTTAAATAAAAGTACTAAAAACTTCTCAGCCACTTTTTAGGATTGTTCAAGGTCTATAATATTGTATATCTTGTACACAATTTTATCATTTATATTCCATATAACCAAACGAAACATGAACGTCGCGCTCCGAAAATAATTCTCTGGGCCACTTTTTGGATGTTGAAATAAACTTCAATTCAATTTGGTTTGGTTCCAATTAGCTCCAACAGAAGCTAAGAAAAGAAGTCAAAATCACTCAAAACCGTACACGAGCTCTTAAATAGTCGATCTGGTTTTTATTATCGCGCATACATATTTAATATATGTGAGAACAAATAGTTGTTGATTAAGGCGATACTCGAAAAAAATATGCGGAACGATATAGCAATGAGAAAACGACGCACACGGGAGCGAGACCGATTTTGCGAGTTAGACAAAAAAAAACACAAAAACACTTCGTATTAAAAACTACAGCGATTTAAAAAAAATGCTTGTATACGATTCTAAATATTATTGGTGTCCACTTATAAAACCAATTTCCAATAGTGTAAGTAACCCCATTTAAAAATATTCTTGAATTTTCGTATTTTTTAGGGGTCTTTTCCAAAAGAAAAAGTGTCGAGGAAAAATCATAAAATCGAGTTTTTGAAACTATACGAATCTAGAAAAAAGGTATGAAGAAATATATATGTTACTAGAGGCCGGGCGCGGTTTCACCCGCGTGGTTCCCGTTCCCGTGGGAATTTTGGGATCAAAGCTATCCTATCTCTTAAGTTGGACCAGACTGCTCACGGTGTGCCAATTTAATTTAAAATCGGTTAAGTAGTTTAGGAGTCCATCGCGGACAAACATCGTGACAGGAGATTTATATATATTAAGATTACCAGATTTGTAACAACTGTAACCATGCTATAGTTGTATATGAAAAAGTCCATACTTTTTCTGAGTAGCGCCTTAAGTACCTACCATAGTAAGTACCTACTTTCTTACCAACCAGAGGGCCTAGCCTAGTGTGAGTTTACAAATGTCCAAACGTTAACATCGCGTGAGAGTAAAGTTTGATATATAGCCTTAATACTACGGGAATAAGGTTCAAAATTAAATTCTATTCGTAAGCGGTTAGAGTGAGAAATCTCACACTAAGCACTCTGTACGCTGTACGGTACCTGTTAACAAAAAAGGGACAGGTTTATAGTTTAGTAATAATAATAATAAATAATAAAATATTTATTTGCAAGAATATGGTTACAATATTGATCTTAAATTAGTTATTTCCAACATATTCTATCGTCAAACGATGTGCAAATCATTTACAATTATATTACAATAATATATTACAATTATAGTAGTTTATTTCATAATTTTACTAATAAAATACGAGAATTCTCACCAAAAAACAGTTTTTATTCGATTAACGTGCTACAACTTGTCGATAGTTTTTATTTTTAGAAACGTACATAGGTTAACAAATAAAAACAAATGTGTTATATCAAGTAGGTACTTGATATAACACTTTTGTTTTTATTTGTTGTTCTGGCAGTCAGGCGAATTAATCACCTGTGGACATTGGCATATAGGTATACAGGGTGATTCAACCTTATCACGCAAGTAGCCTGGTTTGCATCTGCACCGCATTTGGCAGACCTCTTTGCTGTCACACTTGAAAAATGCAGCAACGGAAAAGCATGAGTCTGGAGGGCAAGTCGTGTTGCAGGAATACTCTTCGTTTGGGTCTTTGCAAGGAGATTCAGGCGATTCTGTAAAAAAAAATAGTAGAGACAATCAATAGTATTATTGTAGAGTGCTTTCCTTTGCCGCTATGTTGGTACCTCTGCTACTATAAACGCATGCCACCCACACATAAACGCAGTTCCTAGGTTCCTGTTACTACCTATTCATTATAGACAATTTTCAGTTTTTCTATGGACAAGGCCAAATATTGCAATCAGAAGTCATAATTTTAGTTTTGTTGAGACTCTTTAAACCGGTTGATAACATCAAGTGATTCATAACTATTTCGACCCAAGGTGTTTCCCCGTGGCCAGCCATCGTTTATTGAACGTTCGTGAGGCCAAAAGACGTAGGTACTATTTAACGCTTATTTTTCGTTGTATGTGAACAATTACATACCTACATGCTCTAGTCACGAATTTTCCAATTTATCCTTGACGTTAATGATCCTCTAAAAAGTCACAACACTCAGAATGTTAAGTACCTATATTTTTATGTACTTATATTTATGCAAATACTTAAAAATTAGTTACGTTACATTGTCTATCAAGAAAAATATAGAATTCCTATTTTTTTTTAATGGAAACATGTACATCAAATTGTAACAATTAATTTGTCTTGAATATCACTACTTTGAGCAAATTTTCTTTATACAAATGATTTGTGACAATAATTTGCACTATTAGTTTTTTTTTTTTATATTTACGTTGCAAATGACTACCTATTTAATTAGGTACGTACTTACTAGTAAATTACGAATGTTACTGAAAATATCACGAATAACTCGGTAAGTACCTAATAATTTTATTAATTTGAAACAATAAAATTAAACGTAACGGTACGGAAATGTTAAGTAAAGATCATCTGTAAGTAAATATTTAAGTTAAAAAAACTACATAGTAAATAAAAACTTACTTGTTTTGTAGGCCGAAGCCAAAACAAAAAGGCAGGATATTAAAACAAACGTGGTTCTCATGTCAACGGCTTAAACCGACTAATTTCGGCCCAGTAGTATTTTTACTTATGTACGTCTGCTATATTGATATGTATTTTTTTTGTACTAAATTATAGACCGGTCACCGGGCTCAGGCTATTTTAATTATGCTTACCTATACCACCACAGTATAAAGATAAGGTACATACCAAACATGTGTTTAATATTTCTTTTTTTGCGTACAAATTGGCATAACACTTCTAGGTTTGTTAAAAAATCTATATATACACTCATTTGCAAAAAAAACGGGCGGTTTTGATTTCATTCATCTTTAAAAAGATACAATACCAAAAAGGTTTCAATCGTTTGTACACGTTACTGGCCGGTTTTAAAAATGCTGTGGTATTTAAAAAAGTACGTTCTAAATTCAAATTTTCATTTGATGCTCATTTTTACAGAAAACCCCTTTTTATTACAGTTTTGGTGCGAAGTTCCAGAAGTTAACATCGACTTTCATAACTTTATTCAATTTTTATTGCTGTTTGGCTGTATCAAAAATGGTAGATAAAGTGGTAAAAGCTACCAAAATTATCGCGCTGCTTGAAGAGGGTTGCAGCCAATGTTTCGTGGCTAGGAGGCTAAATATTAGTCGCTCGACAGTCCAAAGGACCTGGCAGCGATATCAGGAGACTGGTTCCGTCGAGAGAAGCCCTGGTTCTGGAAGAAAACCATGTACCCAACCACGGGATGATCGTTTTATTGTGAGTCGCGCATCGAGAAATCGCAAATCTTCGTATGTGGATCTTAAGAACAACCTCCAAGAAGTAAGAAATGTGCATATTAGTCTATGGACGGCCAGGAGGAGGCTTTTCGCTGTCAATATACTCAGTCACCGCCCGGCCCGCGGCCCCAAATTACTCCGTGAGCACAGAGTTTACAGGCTTAGGTTCGCTAGAAATTGTGAATCATGGACTCAAGAAGATTGGAATAGGGTTTTGTTCTCTGATGAAGCCAGGATATCTCTGTTCGGTGAAGATCGACGTCGGCGAGTGCTAAGAAGACAAGGAGAACGCTTTGCAATCACACCTTATGGTGGGGGCTCTGTTATGTTTTGGGCAGGAATAAATTCAATGGATCGTACAGAGTTAGTCTTCATTGAAAACGGCTCACTGACTGGGCATCGATACAAAACGGAAGTTCTAATTCCTCATGCACAACCCGCATTGGCCGCTCTAGGTGAAGACTCGATTTTTATGGACGACAATGCTCGCGCCCACCGATCCCGCGATGTTAATGCGTATGTGCAAGAGGTCGGCATTCGTCGTCTGGATTGGCCAGCTCGAAGTCCCGACCTCAATCCCATAGAGCATGTCTGGGACGTTCTGAAACGGCGTGTGAGATCAGTACACCCGGCTCCGCAGACCATCAGAGAGCTGAAGAATGTGATTACTGCGGAGTGGGAACGTATTCCGCAAGCAAGTATGCGGGATATACTCGCTAGCATGCCCAGACGAATTCAAGCTGTGATTTTAGCTAGAGGGGGTCACACTCGATACTAAACATTTATCAGCTTTTACTTTATTAAAGAAAAACAAACAAAAAACTTTTTTATTTTTACTTCATGAGATGCACTACTAGCGAACATACACTACTAGCGAGGTTTAGCATTATTTCCCATAAATTGTATCTAAATTTTATGAAATACTGATGAAAACGATTATTTTATTATTAATTTACCAAATTGTGAGGATAAAACTACGTATAATTATAAAACAAAGCAATATTAACATTTGAAATGGTTCATTGCTTAGGTGCCCGTTTTTTTTGCAAATGAGTTTATATATATAAAAGAAATCTCTGCTAAATGATGTTGGTATTTTTTTTAACCCATTGCAAAAATAAGGAGGTTATCAATTCGTCCCGTATATAAGTATAAGTACTTAAATATTTTCAATGTATGTTCACCGATGATGACTCGATGACGAGGAATTTTGAAATGATTCAAGATTTTAACCGCCTCTGTGGCCTAGTGGTATTGGTATTGGTGATGGGCTCTTTTCTCCGCATTTAGACTCCCATTTGGTCCGTTATGCGTGGACATAGCATCGGTATGGCTAGTCAAGCCATCCCAGCTCCTTCCAGAAGCGCAGAAGCCTCCTGGGGCGTTCACAGGCTTCTAGGAGCGACCTCACGTCTTTGAGGATTTCTGCCCGTTTTGCGGCCAAACCCACGCACTCCAGGATCACGTGGGTGGCTGTTTCCTCTGCGTCCAGGCATCCCCTACATAGGGGGCTGTCTGTCGCATTCATGATGAATAGTTGTCGGTTTAAAGTTAGGTGACCTGTAAGTGTGCCTACAACTATTCGGAGGTCTGGACGATTAAGGCTGAGCAGTCTACAGGCCAACCGCGGCGAGACTGCAGTCATCGCCAGCTTGGACTGTCTACAGCTTGTTTGATCTACCCAACGCTTATTATGTGCAGCACGAGTACGCTGTCTTACCCATGAGCGCAGTTGGCTCAACGGGAGTGGCAGAATGGGTATGGGTCCAGCCACTGTTATGGAGGATCCCCTTCTTGCCAGCTCATCGGCGGCATCGTTCCCGTGTGATCCACTATGCCCTTTAATCCATTGTAGGATTACTCTGTTGTTGGACGCTAAACGATCCAAGACTCGGTGGCATTCGTAGACAATACTGGAGTTGATCGTGTTGGCCTCCAGTGCTGTTAGGACGGCCATACTGTCGGTCAGTATGCGGATGTTCAGTTCCTTCATACCTCTAGACAGGGCCGTGGTAGCTGCGTTTACTTTTGCAACACATTCGCATTGAAATATCGAACTGTGTTGGCCTAGTGCTAGTGATGTTTTGATATTTAGGTCTTGTGAGAATACTCCGGCTCCAGTGCCCATCTTGGAACCGTCCGTATAAATTCGGACTTCATGTATGCCAGAGTAGTCTTGGTCACTTTCAAATAACTGTATTTGGTAATTCTTTTCGAAAATGTATTGTTTAGGGATCCTGTCGCATGGGGCAGCGATTAGTGTCTCATGTTTCACTAGATTATTCCACAATGTGGAGTGAGGACCCTCTTGGTTGTACCACAGACAGGGGCGTGCATTGGTTTTCCAGCGTAGTAGGCACTGTGGATCTAACTAGTAACTTTGCAATTATCCTATCCTGCTACCGAATATTATAAGTTTGAAAGTTTGTGAGGATATTTGGCTGGATGAATGTTTGTTACTCTTTTACTCAAAAACTACTGAACTGATTAAGATGAAACTTTACAGCAATGTAGCTTATACATCAGAAAACCACATTGTATGCAAATATATATATAATTATCCTGATATTCCCACGGTAACGGCAACCACGCGGCGAGTGAAATTGAGAGCGGCCGCTAGTCATAAATGATAAGGTTTCGTAATATTTAGTAGGAATATTAAAATGCTGACGAGTTTGATTGTTTGAGCACACTTATCTCCGGAACGAAGTTCGAATTGAAAAATTATTTTTGTGCTGGATAGTCCATTTATCTCGGAAGGTAATAAGACATTTAATATCACGATACGATTAATAAGAGCAGAGCATTAATGTAAAACTTTGCAAAAACGGGGACAAAATATTACTTTTGGGAGTTTCCGTTGCGGACGGTGTGTAAACTGTTAAAGTTACGTAAAAATCATGTATGACGAAATTGTTCCCAATTAAAAGTTCTAAAAAAAAGTCCGCGACAGCATATGCCTATGTTTTATAGTTAACTCACTATAACCATTTTTAAGATAATAAAATTTGTTCTAAACTAATGTATTATTTGAGAAGCTGTTTCCATAAAGATGATATTAATCCTTATCTAAATAATTACGTTAATCATCACAAGTATTTAATTTTGAACAAAATTGTCCTTTACATCATTTAATTTTAATGAATATCTTAGGAAATATGATAGTTTTAAAATAACTCCTCAACAAAATAATCCGCGACCAAATTCATTCGTCAGGTAAGCTTGCTTACTTTATACTGATATATTCCGTAAGTTTAAGCTAGAACGTTACATGTACAAATAGCGCCCTTCTTGCCGTGGGCGGTTTATACTTGAGCAATACTTTTTCTAAATAAGTTGTATTATTGTATGAAACGCTGCTTGTTTCGAGTAGGCAATTTCGAGACTGCCTACCGGTAGGTATTCGGTGTTTAGCGTAAGGAAAATCTTAGTGGGTGAGTGTTGAATAGAAGTTTAAACTAAACTAAAATAACTTTAACACTTATTGTATTAATTGTATATTTATTTAGGTTTTGAATGAGGTAGGCACTGCCTAATTGCCTATATGGGATGCACGCCCCTGACCACAGACCCAGGTGTTTAAGCGTTATAGCAGCTATGGAGGCTTCCTGTTGTATAAACAGGTCCAGGGGTGTTAGATCCAGAGCTACTTCAAGGGCGGCTGTGGGGGTAGTTCGCATGCAGCCAGTTATCGCAGAGCATGCCAATCTTTGGAATTTCTGCAGCTTGTTGATTACGGTTCTTTGCTCTGTTTTGGACCACCAGGCAACGGCTCCGTATGTGATTATGGGACGTATAACAGTTTTATACAGCCACATCGTTATTTTCGGTGATAGCCCCCAGCTTTTGCCAAACAGTCTTTTACATTGCCAAAAGATGATGGTGGCTTTGTTTAGTTTACCTTCGAGATGTCTATTCCAGAGGAGTTTGTTGTCTAGTATCACCCCTAGATACTTGACTTCCTTGCTAAGGGACAGACTGGTATTGAAAAGTTTAGGAAGTTTAAGGTTGCCTAGACTCCGTTTGTTTGTGAACAGGATTAGTTCCGTCTTTGTTGGGTTCACTGTTAGATTGTGTTTGATGCACCACTGTTCGACGACCTTCAATGCGGACCTCATTCGGTCACATATCACATTCTCAACTCGTCCGCTGATGAGTATGGTCAGGTCGTCTGCATAGCCTACTGTGAGGAAGTTGCGGTCGTTGAGCCAGCTAATCAGCTCATTGACCACAATGTTCCATAAAAGAGGTGAGAGGACACCCCCTTGGGGACATCCTTTTGCTACTACCCCTCTGGTGGTACCATTCACAGTAATTTATATAGCTCTGTCTCTTAACATGCTGTCAATCCACCCGGCAATAGTGGGATCGACACCATGTTTGGAGAGGGCATGGCTTATGCTGGTAAAGTTGGTTTTGTCAAAGGCTCCTTCGATGTCGATGAAGGTGCCTAGTGTTAATATTTTGTGTTTGAGATTGCCTTCTATATAAGAAACCACCTTATGTAGGGCAGACTCTGTTGATTTGCCTGCAGAATAGGCATGTTGATGTTGGTTTGGTTTTAAGGGGTTCCTGCCTGACCAATGCAGTGCTCCTTATTTCCCTGTCTACTAGTCTCTCTAAGGAATGATGTGAGGCTAATTAGTCTAAATGATTTAGGTTGAGTGTAGTCTCCTTTGCCGGGTTTAGGGATAATGACTACTTTGACTTCCCTCCATTTCATAGGAATGTAGCGGTGTGCTAGGCAACTTCTGTAGATGGCTACGAGGTGGTCAATAAGACCTCCGTCGCTCCACCTCATCAGCCCTGGAAAAATTCCATCTAGGCCCGCTGATTTGAATGGGAGGAAGCTGTTGATTGCCCATCTTACTTTTTCAGGGTTGACAACCTTGTAGGCGGTGGTCCAATCGGTTTCAGCAGGTAGATTCTCATCTTTTTCTTCCCATGTGTTACTTTCTGTTATGCGGCATCCTGGGAAGTGAGTGGTCATTAACAGTTCTGAAGTGCCTTGATCTGTTTTGGTGTAAGTTCCGTCAGACTTTTTCAGGAAACCAAGGTTGTGTATTAATTCGCTGCACGGGATGTTTTTCACTCTGTTAGCCTCGCTGTTGGTTTCAATATTGGTGCAGTAGCGTCTCCAGCATTCTCTTTTTCTGAGGATACGCTTACTGTAGTTGTATTGGGTTTGTTTGTAGGCGTCCCAATCGTGCGCTTCTCGTGAGTTCTTTGCTTTGTTGAACAACTTTCTTACCTTGCCTAGTGGTACAACCACCGGTATCAGACCCAGTGGTCCCGGGTTCGATTCCCAGCGGGGGTACATATTGTATTCGGTTTGGTTGGTGGTAGGACTTGTTGTAAGTCTGCCTGGCTAGCTACCAACATCTTATCTAAGCCTGACGCCATAATAACAATGTTTTCAGCATTGTTGTTTTCCGGCAGTTCGAGATAAGATAGCCAGTTCCTCAGTGGCTGAGGATTCCGGGAGAGGCTCGCTTCCATCTTTCAGCCTTATCAATAGGTACTTAAAATCAGGCATCGAATTAATAAATAAAAGTCGTATAAATAAAAGACACAAAAATTCAAGAATACCTTCAGTTTGTACAATGTAAGAAACAAAATTCACTCAATCAGGTTTCCTACAACTTTATATGGAGTCAAATGAAATATTTGTTTTACTGAAAGTTTAGGTAATCAATACTTTTTTCAGTTATTTTAATTGATAATTGCTTAAAATTTGACATCGACATACAAATCTTTGCAGAAATACACATACCTTTTTATTTATTAGACCGAGAAGTGGGCATGTTTGTATGAAAATAAGGCAGTGGCTCGAATTATTTGCAACTGAATAATTACGATTTGTGTCACACACGGCCTTTTCCAGGGAGGTACTATAGATGAATTGATATTAACTAAATGAATTTTCTACATTTAAAGGATCTTATGTTTAGGATAGACGCACTACGAAACGCAAAGCAAGGCCTCACTGTTTGACCATTTTCCCATACAATACGCTGACGTTCAAATGATGATAAGAGAAGCCACCTTTTTCTAATAAGTCTCTCGTATAGTGGATAAGTCCTTCCAAAGACTCGTGCACTCAATTTAACGGTACTCTGATCCCTATAATGATCTCTATCTATCTTGGGCTTTTTGTTCTTCAGTTTCGTTTAAGCCAACCAAGTGTTCATTTGTCGAGCCTATAGCGCAGCGTAGACTTAAATCTATTTTATTTATCACACTATTATTGATTCTATCGAGAGAAACTCATCGTGCAAAAGAGACGACCAACCCAGGTCAAAACCCCCTCACTTACTGGCTCCGACGACCACCAGCTACGCTGTTACTTTGGCGCAGCTCAGAGGGCTCACCTGTGCCTATTTCTGTTACGTTTCCAGTGAACACTAAGCCAGCAATCAAATTGTTATGATAGGCCGCATGGGAAGAAATTACGGTTTTCAGCAGGTCAATTCGTCGTCATACCACCATTTAAACCTAAACCTCAGCTATAATTTGACACAGTCAATATTCTTGGATATCTCCTTAAACTTAATTAGATATTAAAAATATTGACCGCCCGCCGTGATCTACTGGTAACACCACCGGCATCAAACCCAAAGGTCCAAGGTTTGATTCCCAGTGGAAGTGCATATTGTATTTGGTTTGGTTGGTGGTATGACTTGATCGCAAACGAGGTTGAAATCAAAATGTGATATAAACTGCCGACCGGTCTCCACATTTTGTTCTCGATATAAAGTTAGGTTAAAAAAAAACCGTGTAGACCCTTTAAGAATAGGAGTACCCCATTTTTTCATATGGATGTCGTACGAGCCAACTATAGAGTGTTTTTAGATGATCAGATGAAGCAAGAGAATACTGAGGTTCCCCTGATCTTGATGAGCCAGTATCTCATCCACAACATCTGCAAGAGCAGTTGCTGTACTGTGGCTTTTACGGAACCCGGACTGTCGTTGAGGGAGTATGTTGTTAGCCTCAAGATATTCATTCAGTTGGTCACATACCACCCTCTCTAAAACCTTTGACACACATGGGAGTAGGCTGATTGGACGGATTGTTACCGGGTCTGCGTTTTTTGGCAAAAGTTTGACAACGGCAATCAGGAAAGGTGCCCTCCGTTATTGATAGGTTAACCATGGCAGTGATTGGCTTCAGTGTTTGCGGTAGGGTCAGCAGTATGATTTCAAGAGACAGTCCATCACAGCCCTGCGCATTTGATTTGAAACCTTTGATTGCTTTTAGGACTTGGTCTTCCGATACTGTACGCAATGAAAATGTTGAAGAACTGTAGCTATGGTATTCATAATATGTGAGCTGGGATATTGACACATGTGTTTCACCTGGAATATTGAGGAAGTGGGCATTCTTTAAATCAAGGTCATTGAAGCTGGGTGGTAGTTCCATTCCTTACTTACTGTCAGATATTACATTTGCCTTTAAATTCTTACATAATTTCTTAGTATTGTTTAGGGTGATGGAACCAATTATGAACATGTTAGGACCGACTACTCAGGAGTTTTGAAAAAAATCTTATGATTTTAAGTGTACTAAAATTATTATGTAATAAAAGCATATGGAAATATACATAGAATGGGATACATAAATGAAAATTGATATAGAATATCAATAAGTAATTTATTTTCGTCAAAAATTTTTAATGTCCCAAATCACCATTAATGGACAGCTGATATCTAGTAATGGACAACCAGTTACGGACCACTAGTAATGAAACCCCATTTATGGACATAACAGCCTGATTTTTAAACTTTGAACAACACCGAAATTGAAAAGACAGGATTGGATATCACAAATCAACGTTTATTAAAACTTTAATTAGATTAACTGTAGTATTCTCAACAGTTATTGTCTTTAACATTAGTTTGTACTGTTTTGAAGCATAGTTTTAACGAATGTTTTCCTAGTTATTAATTTATTTTTATTTTTTTATAACAAAACTTATACTTTCTATAACTAAATGAGAACTATTTACTTTTGTTAATTCACTTCTATTAAAAATAGGGAAACTAATTAATATTCTCATACTTAAACTAATTCTTAAAGTGACTTTAAATCTCTGGCATCAGACTTAGAAGATTTAGACACAAAATAATATCAAAACAAAAGTAAACTTCTAACAAATTCAATGGTACCTTAAAATTATCTAGTTGAGATCTGGTTGAGATAAAAAAATCAAAATCTCTAGCTAAACTATTACATAATCTTAGATTAACTTTGCAATCTCTAGCATCAGACTTAGAATTAAAAAAAAAAAACAAAACATAAGCTCACAAAAATACCCCAAAACAAAAGTAAACTTCTAAGAAATTCAATCAAAATATGAGGTTACAAAAATAACAAATTCAATGGTATCTTAAAATTATCGAGTCGAGATCTGTTTAAAATAAAAACATCAAAATCTCTAGCTAAACTATTACCTAATTTTAATTTAATTTTGCAGCCTCTGGCACCAGACTTAGAATTTCAAAAAAAATCATAAGATCACTATAACACCCCAAAATAAAAGTAAACTTCTAATAAATTCAATGGCAATAGCAACTTAAAACTATTTAACAAGTTGAGATCTCTTTGAGATTGAATAATCAAAAATATCACATAAGGAATCTAGAAACATCTATCTAGCTGTCTAGCTAGATAAATGTTTCTCTCTTCTGTAATAGTCTTATTACCTAATTTTAATTGTAACTTTAGAATGTAATAGAGTGATCCGAGGGACACCATATCTTACTGCAGCATCCGAAACTTCCGCACCTTTTCTAACCGCATCTATAGCATTCCCCATTTGTTCAGGGGTGTAGTCTTTTTTTGGCGTCATCTATGAAAAAACAAGATGATCCAATTATGAACAGTCAAAAATATCCAATTATGGACACTTGTCCATTACTGGAAAGAGAACGGCAAAACCAAAATTACAGCAATACACATGGTTATTACCACAAACGGAACAATTTCAGTCAAATTACTCAAACTGTATCAAATAGAATAAGTTTCGACACTTGTCCATCATAAGGTATTTGGTCCGTACTCAATCCAGTAATGAACATCGCAAAAAACAAAAGAATAGGTTATATTTCAATTTATCATACAACCAACATTTCTTCTTAATCTCAAAGAGTTTCCATAAAATAATATACAATGTCAATAGCGAACAATGCAAAGAAGATATTAGCGCACGGCACGCATCCCGCCCCGCGCTCGCGCCACACGCAGCCGCATCCGCTTCATTTACCTATCTTATGTTAGCGAATGTATAGAAATAGTTTTTCGCGATTACTAACTTTCCTAGTGCTCATACCTCAGTTGATGTCAAAAAGTGTTTTGATCCTCATGAGAAACAGGATCGATCGCTATAAAATAAAATATTTTTGAAAACTCATCATTTTTCTGCTTACTATATTTTTTCTCAAAATCGGTGAATGCAGTTCAAAATTCCTCAAAAAATTAAGGATAGTTTCCTAAGAACGTTTTCATGTAGCTTCATCGGTTGAGGTACCTGCCCTTCGTGGCCCGTTTTAAATTTCCACCCTGTTTATTAATTTATTCTTATTTTTTAAGCTAGCATTAATGGAAAAGTACCTGTTCAAAAATCCACAAGTTTCGTTACAAATCGACTGCGCGTGGGTTGCAATTTCTAAAATCGGCCAAGTGCGAGACGAACTTTCACATGAAGGGTTCCGTTTCTCACCCAACGTTGCCTGGAAGAGATTGCTATGTAGCAATAAGGCCGCCTATTGTGTGTGCCTCTTTTTTGTCATTTTCTCTGTATGTGTTTGTGTTTGTATCGTGTGCAATAAAGTTTATATTATTATTATTATTATATTAAATACACTTACCCAAAATGCCACTATAATTTTCCGTCTGCAAAAATAACTTTGTTTTTCATAGAGTTTGTATGAATGAATGACATATTATATTTGCGGTTTTGGAAAATGTGCTATAGCTCTGAAACTGCTAAATAATCTGTTGAAAGTTTTTATAAAGATCTACAGCATATATTTTTTTAGATTTTCCACTTTCTTATTTCAAAAGTTAGAGGGGGGGACGACGACGACGACGACGACGACACACATTTTACCACTTTGGAAGTGTATATCTTTCAAACGGTTGACTTTGAGAAAAAACTGTTTTAGAAACCTCAATGTAATTTTTGAAGACCTATCTATGGATATCGAAGACAAATCTATAAGGGTTCCGTTTTTTGCCTTTACGATACGGAACCCTGAAAAGGAAGCCAATGGGAATGGCTAATAGACCTTTCGCCGCTGAAGTATACATAGAAATGCAATGTAGAATTTGAAGAATGCATGACAGACGCCTTGGCTGGCACTGACTCCAAAAGGCTTATTTTATTCTTTACTTTTTGAAGTCTATTCCCTTTTTCGATTTCTTGTATTGGAGACTCGAAAGAAAATACAATCATGGTAAAAATCCCGTATTTCCTAATAGGTAATGATGATGATGGGTGGGTACTGTTTAAAGTATTCTGTCTGCGTACTTACACATAAACGTATAAACGAGTTTTTATCCATAAATGGAATTAGAAGCGCTCATGGCGGCGCTTGGCAGACTGATCGTATTCGGTCGCAACCATGGACGAAGTGGTTAATTCGTCCAAGGTCGCAACGCTTGGTCCGGCCAGGTGTAGAGTGAGGTCCCATCCACCCCGGTGGCTCTAGCGGGGCGGCGCGGCGGCGGGGAGTGGCGGGGGTCGCCCCGGGGAAGTATTCGCCCGCTCCCCGTCCCCGCCGAGAAGGATTCATAATCTTTCGGAATAATTCGAGGTCGGAGGGTAGGTACACTCGACAGCACATCAAGTTACACAGTTGAACTGCGATAACAGCTTTTATTACGTAGTGCATAAAGGCGGTCTCAAGGTCTGATGTGCCTCCGTGTGTACATACTTCAACACTTAAAACTTCCACAGACATTTTATTGTGTTTAAGAGGTACCTAGATAGGTATATCTATCCATAGGTACTTTTACTATGACCGAGAATGATTTACTTTTTTCTTACTAGGTAGGTATTTAAAAATAAGTGTCAACTGCTTTCTGCTGCTGTTTTGACCGATTGCTGCTGTTTTGACCGATTGCTGCTTTTTTATCGTTACTCCCATGGGTATTTTTGGAATATCGAAGAATTCCGAATGTTTCGTAATACTTCAGAATATTTCGAAAGTATTCCACGGGAATGATTCGGAATTTTTCCCGACAGCAACTCTAGTACCGATCGATGGCGGGACCGTTGCGAAAAAAGTATCAACGACACCGGTAATTCGTGTCCTGATGTTTAACAGGGTGGATGACACTGGCAAGTGTCATACCCCGGTATTTAATTTAACAGGATTGATGGTACAATCGGGGAACTTCCCGGTTGACTAGTAGAGTTTTTTGTAAATAATTTATTATTGAAATGAAATACCTATTAATGTTCTGTTACTAGCATCACAATATCACTGCTTTTAACTCTTAGTTAATAAAGTTTTTTTTAAATAATATTCATCATAAATCGAAAATGCCACGAGACGCGAGTTCTATCGATGAATAAGTTTGTGTTCAATAAAGTTTGTTGAACAAGTTATTCAGGTTTTTCCTTTTAATTTTAGATAGTTTATCACTGAGACGTGTTACCTGTTATTTTTTTAAATAAAGCTTCCTAAAAAACTCTACTGGTCAATCGAGGAGTTCCCCGACTGTACATATCTAGTACCATCCACACCGGTATTGCGTTTATGTTTTTTATATTTTTTTATTTTTTTATTCTTCACTGTGAAATTTAAAAATATTTATTAGAATTGTGCAGGTTCCTACTTTTGGTGTGGTAAAACGAAAGATGGGTGACTGCAAATGGGGTAAATAACAATTGTGCAGGCACTCCGAGTATGGGCAAAAAACGATGGGTGTAAGTAAAATAGTTGCCATCAGGCTTGAGATGTTGTAGATTTATAGATTTTACATACTTTATAAGAGTACTAAATAGTTTATGACTTCTACATCAAAAAGTGAAAACAAATTAAAGATTTTGAAAAAATCAGGAAATTATTACCATTTTTCAGGTCCATAGATTGGTACCTGTGTTGCTTATAGAGTTGCAATTATATTTAAATTGTTACAAAAATTAAATTTCAAAGTAATACAATTGAATTAACGTCTAAAGTCAGTAATTATGACTTATTACAAGAAATTAAACTAAAAATTAATACCTCACTTAAGTAAATAAAGTAATTTTATTTTGTATTCTAGAAATCATTCAAAATCGAAAAAAACGTCGAAAATCAGTTATAATTATTATTGACATTTAATCTCGATTTCAACGCGATCCCGTCAAGAGTAGGGCTAAAATGAGCACCGCGACAAAAATTTCTTGACACTTATTTTGCGTGAGCGCACTGTCTGTCTTGCTCACATACCGTACTGATATGAGCGCGACAGATAGATACAAAACTGTCAAATTTCTCCAATCGACTTTGAACCTTAAGTTAGAAAATGTCTGAAAATTACATTTAGTGTAAACCGTAGTTGCCGTTGACTGCCGCAACATGTATCCCTTATGATGATAGTGAAGTATGTATTCAAAAGTGATGAAACGATAAGGTTATTACGATACCGATACGAATGGCGAACACATCGTTATGCGTATTACGATTGCGAATAACGATACGAATGCTTTACGATTTTAGAACAAATTAAATTTTTATTGGATCTAAAGTACAAAAAGAGTTTTACTCAATAATAAAAATGTAGTATTCATAAATATCTTACGAGTATCATGGCAAGGTTTTATTAAAAAAAAAAAAATTTTTCTTATGTCTATCATAATACTAGAGGCCGGGCGCGGTTTCACCCGCGTGGTTCCCGTTCCCGTTGGAATTTTGGGATCAAAGCTATCTTATCTCTTAAGGTGGACCAGACTGCTCACGGTGTGCCAATTTAATTTAAAATCGGTTAAGTAGTTTAGGAGTCCATCGCGGACAAACATCGTGACAGGAGATTTATATATATTAAGATAGGCTAAGGCTAAGACTATAATATACAGCTTTGTCTGACATTCTGCGTTTTGTTTCATGAAAACTTAAAACTTTGAACTAAGATTTATTTTTATTATGAAAGTATGTAAGTAATCGTAATGATCCGTAATTCTTAATAAATACTACGATAACGAATAGGTATAGTAATGTATTACGATATTCGCCCATATACGATCATCGCATTCGTATTCGTGTCATCACTTGTATTCAATAATAAAAAAAATGTGAATTCAGTATTTTTTATTTAAGAAATAGAACAAACATGAAACGGTAGACATAAAAAGTCCTAACTAACAAGAAACTGTAAAAATTACACCTTGTAAATGTGCTGTTTATATATCCTGTGACTCCTGAGACCTGCCAGAACACAAAAGATATTCAAAAATTATTCTTTATAAATTTAAAATAATCAAAACATATCACTTGTTTGACGCATACGTACTTAAACTAGGCAGTTCTTCACAACTAGCGCTGTCTAAAAGCGTATTAACAATATTTAGGATCATTTTCTTATTATTGAAAAGTCACAATTATGTTAAAAGTATGTTGTTTTTAATAAATCAGGTTTTCGGGTCTTTTAATAACTAAGTACCTGCATTAATAACTAAGTATTATGAATAATATAGGCAGAGAAATAGCCTTAGTCTTCTTTTTTGCTTTTGCAAGATTCGCATGATTCGGAAGATTCGCATGATTCGCAAAATTCACAAGATTTAGAATCTTCAGGTGTTTGGCACTGCACCGAATACTTCATTTCTGGGCACTCACAGACGGGCACACATTCGCCAGTTTTAAGTCTCCGAAAACCTGATATGCAAACACAGCCGGGTTCAGGCGCGGGGGCATTGGCACAACTTCTTTTTTCCACCAAAGCAACACATGTGTCTCCTGGGCAAGTTGATTTCTCTTGCACATATTCTTCATTGTTCCCACAAGTTGGTTTTTTACATTGTAGGGAATTAGCCATTTGTGGACATTTGCAGAGGGGGACACATGTACCATTAAGTCTCCGGTAGCCAAATTTACAAGTGCAGCCAGGCTGAGGTACTGGTGCGTCAGAGCAGTTATATCTTGCTACTAAAGCTACACAAGAGTCAGGTGGACAGCTTTGTTTTTCTAGTACAAATTCTTCATTAGGATCTTTGCAGTTTTCTTTCTGACAGTCTGGCGTTGAAGAGATTTCTGAGCATTGGCAACTAGGAATGCAAGGGGATGTTTCATTGCGTCTCAGAAATCCAGGCTTACAGGCACAGCCCGGCTTAGGAGGTGGTGCATTTCTGCAGTCATAATCTGCGATAATGGATATACAAGTTTCTGGAGGGCAGGTCCGTTTCTCCTTGACATACTCCTCATTAGGGTCGTTGCAAGTGTGCTTTTGACATTCTGGTGAATTGGCCATTTGTGGACAATCGCAGACGGGGATACATATACCGTAAAGCCTACGAAAGCCTGATTTACAGGTGCAGCCAGGCTTAGGGGCCGGTGCATTGAAACAGTCGTATTTCGATACTAAAGCTTCACAAGTGTCAGGAGGGCAGCATTGTTTTTCTTGTACAAATTCCTCGTTAGGATCTTTACAGTTTTCTTTCTGGCACTCTGGCGAGGAAGACATTTCTTTGCATTGGCAGATAGGTATGCAAGGGGATGTTTCATTGCGTCTCAGAAATCCAGGCTTACAGGCACAGCCGGGTATGGGAGGTGGTTCCTTTGAGCAGTCATATCTTGACACTATAGATATACAAGTTTCTGGAGGGCAGGTCCGTTTCTCCTTGACATACTCCTCATTAGGGCCGTTGCAAGTGTGCTTTTGACATTCTGGTGAATTGGCCATTTGTGGACAATTGCAGACGGGGATACATATACCGTTAAACCTACGAAAGCCTGATTTACAGGTGCAGCCAGGCTTAGGGGCCGGTGCATTGGAACAGTCGTATTTCGATACTAAAGCTTCACAAGTGTCAGGAGGGCAGCATTGTTTTTCTTGTACAAATTCCTCGTTAGGATCTTTACAGTTTTCTTTCTGGCACTCTGGCGAGGAAGACATTTCTTTGCATTGGCAGATAGGAATGCAAGGGGATGTTTCATTGCGTCTCAGAAATCCAGGCTTACAGGCACAGCCGGGTATGGGAGGTGGTTCCTTTGAGCAGTCATATCTTGACACTATAGATATACAAGTTTCTGGAGGGCAGGTCCGTTTCTCCTTGACATACTCCTCATTAGGGCCGTTGCAAGTGTGCTTTTGACATTCTGGTGAATTGGCCATTTGTGGACAATCGCAGACGGGGATACATATACCGTTAAACCTACGAAAGCCTGATTTACAGGTGCAGCCAGGCTTAGGGGCCGGTGCATTGGAACAGTCGTATTTCGATACTAAAGCTTCACAAGTGTCAGGAGGGCAGCATTGTTTTTCTTGTACAAATTCCTCGTTAGGATCTTTACAGTTTTCTTTCTGGCACTCTGGCGAGGAAGACATTTCTTTGCATTGGCAGATAGGAATGCAAGGGGATGTTTCATTGCGTCTCAGAAATCCAGGCTTACAGGCACAGCCGGGTTTGGGAGGTGGTGCCTTTGAGCAGTCATATCTTGACACTATAGATATACAAGTTTCTGGAGGGCAGGTCCGTTTCTCCTTGACATACTCCTCATTAGGGCCGTTGCAAGTGTGCTTTTGACATTCTGGTGAATTGGCCATTTGTGGACAATCGCAGACGGGGATACATATACCGTTAAACCTACGAAAGCCTGATTTACAGGTGCAGCCAGGCTTAGGGGCCGGTGCATTGGAACAGTCGTATTTCGATACTAAAGCTTCACAAGTGTCAGGAGGGCAGCATTGTTTTTCTTGTACAAATTCCTCGTTAGGATCTTTACAGTTTTCTTTCTGGCACTCTGGCGAGGAAGACATTTCTTTGCATTGGCAGATAGGAATGCAAGGGGATGTTTCATTGTGTCTCAGAAATCCAGGCTTACAGGCACAGCCGGGTTTGGGAGGTGGTGCCTTTGAGCAGTCATATTTTGACACTATAGATGCACATGTTTCAGGAGGACATGTGCGTTTTTCTTGTACATATTCCTCGTTTTCTTTACAGGAACATTTTTCTGTAAAGTATGCAAAAGGTAGAAATTAGTCGCGTACCCGTTATCACAGTAGCTCTTTTCATTACACTTGATGTTAACTATCAAGCAGTTAATCGGTTTGCTCGTTGTTTTCTCGTGGCCTATATGTCCTCGTATGATTTTGACCCATTAATGGGGAATACGAGGGAGAACAGTTTCTCGTTGCCACATTACATTTATCTACGTCCTGTACCTAAAGCCTAACGGAAAATTGATTAATTAACATTAAATTATTAAAAATATATCTTCAATCAAAAACGCTAAATAATAAATAGTACAGTCGGGGAATTTCCCGCTTGACCAGCAGAGTTTTTTTAGGGAGCTTTATTTAAATAAGTAATAGAGAAATAGAAAACGTTTATATTAGAAACTAGCTGTGCCCACAACTTCGTTCGCGTGAGAAGCGGAACATCGTTTGCAATCCTTCCCGCCAAATTTTTGGTAAGGCGTTCTTTTTAACTAACTTCAAAAAAGGAAGAGGCTATTGAGTCGCCTATATTCTTTACCTTTTGAAGAGAATACTTAACACATGATACCATTTAATTACATTCTTATCATTTTATCGCGTTCACTAGCGAAGTTTATCAATTCGTTAGTACCTACGTACTTACCTATATTTTATAATAGAACTAAAAGTAAAATTACCTATTATTAAAGTCGTTTTTTTGTTGTGATGATAATAATTAGATAGCCGATGCCTGTGATTTAGTTTCATCAGTCATGTTTCAATGTGGCTTTGTAACACGCCTTCGAAATTAACAGAGTTGCTCATGATTGTTATTTTTGGTCACCCACCCCGCGACCGACCTTAGCGAAAGTTACTTTACCACTATAATCCGCATAATTTCCCTTACGTAGGTTGTATACAGCTGGTAAAATAGTATACACGTATAGAGAAATAGGTAACACTATATAATAAAGTCTTCTGGTCGACTGGGAAGCTTGCTGGGAAGTCATACCATCATAACAATCATGGTTGGACAACATGAACCCATTCTTACCCCCTGTACCATTTGCTCTATCCACAGAACAAAACAACTTTACGGACCGGTTTTACTACTTACTAATAAGTTCTAGATAGTTTAATTGACAGATCTTTTGACAGTTTGTTATGTTAAAAAATGACAAATTATATGCCACTTATGCTAACCATAACTTATCAGTAGTTGGTGAAACCGACTCATAATGTAATACCCACATTTCGATCCGTTTTTAGCCATTTAAAGTGCTGAGGCCTGTCTTAGTGAGAACAAAAAGGTCATGACGGCCATGTCAAAAATCCATTTACAAAAAATACGCCAGAGTCGGTGCCAGTGTGCTACTAGCGTACCTAGGTAGTTAAAGTTGAAATCAATCATTATTAAGTTCATATAATTTTAAAGACAGCGAAATCGACAGCGTTTTCAAGAATTTCTGAAAACTACTGTAGTTACCGGTATGAGGAGGCGCAGTGGTTTGCGATCGGCCTACGATTAAGTTTCGCAATGGTCGGTCATGGGATAGGTGACCAATCATTCACTATCTTTTACGTGCCTCGGAAGGCACGTTAAACCGTTGGTCGCGGCTGTATTTGCGGTCATGAAAACCCACTAATCCGCATTGGGCTCGCGTGGCGGGTCATGGCCCATTCTCCTTATCTTATGACTTATGGAAGGCCAGTGTCCCGGCAGTGGTGACATAAGAAATGGTAAATGACGACTGTTCAATCTGTTCATAAACATAAAACTTGTGTAATCTACGTTAGAACTTGTATTACGAAAACCGCATCTAAAATGAAGGACATAGGTAAAGGGCAATCTCAAGCACAAAGTATAAACTTGAGGGCTTAGTGTGAGTTTGCAAATGTCCAAACGGTATTATTTTTTTTAGATTACGACAAAATATCCATACAACGCCATCTTCATGCACGCCATACCGCTAAATTAATAAAAAGCAGGGAGTTTCACCCGAGTTCTTTTCGTAATATCACGTTTTGTGACGTTCCATATTATCTCAATCTACCTACCGTACAATTTCTTTATACTACAAAATATATTTACTTGACATTGGCAAAATTCGCAAATTGTATCGCGAGCAAGCCATTAATTTTTTTTTTTAATGGCTCCACCCGGTTTTGGTATTAGCCAGAACAAAAGGTAGGGAAACTATATTTTAATAAATAAATATTTTCAGAACGCAAATAGGATTTGGATTAGTGGATAGGATATGGGGTATATGTTACAAGTTCATGTTCTGATATTATTGGATATTATAAATATAGAGATACATTTGTACACATTAATACTGTTACTATTTAAAAGAAGTAAAATAGAGGTCGGAAGTGGGATTCTGAGGGAAATTAAGGAGTCATAAAAGGAAGCGTGATCGAAAAGAGGTCAGGAAAAAAATATATGATTGACATCTCCCAAACCGGTGCCACATTCACACATTGGGTCAGGAACAATTCGAAGCCTTGCAAGATGGGCAGGAGTACAGGTATGGCCAAGTCTCATTCGTATAATTATAGTAGTAGACACTTTACCAAACTTCATTTTGCTAAACCAAGGCTTACAGGGTATATCTGGTTGGATGAGTTTGTAATAAGAGCCTTTGTATTGGCTACTAATGTTCCACTGGGTTTCCCATGATCTTTTGAGAAGAACTTTTGCCTGAGCACATAGATCATAGCAATAATTTCTGTAAGGAAATATATCTCCAGAAACTATAGCTTCTTTTGCTAGTTGGTCAGCTTTTTCATTGCCTGAAATATCACATTGACTAGGCACCCAAACAAAATTTATCTCATAACCTTCTAATAACAGTGATGGAGTAAATTTCGACATTCTATTATAATGTGGTAACATAAATTGCTTTTAAAGGGAAATTTTTGCAGAGCTTCTAATGCACTTTTGGAGTCGGAAAACATAATTACTTTCTTTAATTTAAAAAGTTTAACATATTCTATCGATTTTAGAATGCCGAAACATTCGCCAGTAAACACTGAAGTCTCAGGCGGGAGTTTAACTTTTTGAACAATTTGGTACTGACTGTGAAATATTCCAACACCTACATTACTATTGAAAGCCAATTTTGAAGTATCGCAATAAATTGGATGGTAATCATGCCACTCTTCGTCCAATAGGAAATTAAAGTTGTATTTAGTATTTACTTCATTTTTATGGAAATCTATGTTGAAATGAATATTTGGTGACAGGATCAAACAATCATAGTTTTGTGAAAAAACTGGAAGGTATGATGACCTGTGTGTTGGAGCTTGGAAGGAGCAGAACTTATTAAAGCTTACAATAAGGCAAGGCACTTGTTTGTGAGACCAATATGAAGAGGATTCCACCAGTTCCAGGAGTTTTGAAAGTTTACTATAAAGAGGATGTTTAAGTAGTTGAAATGCTCGAAAAAGATATTTGTCACAGAGGTACTGCCGTCTAAGTTTCAGAGGTGGATCAGAACACTCTACTTAAAGAACATTTGTGGGACTAGATTTCATGGCGCCAGTAACAATGCGGAGGGCTTTTGATTGTATAATATCCAGTTTATTCATTCCTAGTACGCTGCACGGTTCTAGAAGATAAGTCCCATAATCTAAAATGCTTCTTACTATTGAATTGTATAGTTGTTTTAAGGAGGAGGGATGAGATCCCCACCATACGCCGGATAAACATCGTAATATATTGAGCATTCTTTCACATTTAGCAATAATATAATAACAATGTGAAAGACCAGATATTTTCCTGTCTAAAATCATTCCTAAAAATTTTACTTCATTACTAGTCGGTAACATGGAATTTTCATAATAAACGGAGACAGGTGGAGGACATCGCATTCTAGAAAAAAGTACTACATTGCTTTTGTTAATTGACAGCTGAAGGCCGTTACTCTTAAGCCAGTTTTTGAGGCAATTTAGAGAATATGTAAGAAAAGAACACAAGTTTTCTCCCGATTTCCCTGAACAGTATATCAGCAAATCATCAGCATATTGTTATATGCTTATATTATCTGGAAGGGAGTGCTCTAAATCATAGGTATAAATATTGTATAAGAGAGGAATTAACACAGAACCTTGTGGAAGTCCATTCCACACTAAACGTGACTTTGAATTTTCAAAACCCTGACCAATTTTAATTGTCCTACCAAATAAAATGTTAACCTGTAATTTAAACAATTTTTCTTTTAATATGCTTAAATCTACATGATCATATGCAGACGTAATATCCAAGAAAGCAGCAATGATTCGAATGTCAGTTGTTATGATTCCAATGCTGTCAATTGTACTTTTATTTTTTCTAAAGCCAAACTGGCTGTCACTTAGCAAACCTTTACTTTCAATAAACCATTCCAATCGAATTTTAACCAGATGTTCAGAAATTTTAGTAAGGACTGGAGATAGAGCGATGGGCCTATATGAGGAAACAACATCAGTGGGCTTGTTTGGTTTTAAAATTGGTATAATCTCATGTACCTTCCATGAAGAAGGAATATCACCATAAAGCATCATAGAGTTGATAAGATTCAAAAGGTATAATAAACTATTATCTCCTAAGTGACTAATAAAAGAATATGGAATGTTGTCACAGCCTGGTGCAGAGTCCTTGACATAGGACAGTACACCCTTGAGTTCAGCTAAAGTAAAAGGAGCGCCGAGCCCTGCTAGTTCAGTTATGGAAGGGGTTTGCAGAAGTCACAGATCACCCCCAATAGATACCGCATACAAGGCCGCCGACGCGCGCCACACATCTATGATTTTTCACTGATATAAGCAAGTAACTAATCACGCCACTTCAGTACCGACCAAGTATTGGATCCGCGTGCATGCACTCAATAAAAAAAAATTACCTATTGTTTACGATTTTCTGAGCCTGAAAAATGTCAGTTTGTGCCATAAAGTGGTGTGGGAAAAACTCTCGGACATCTAGCTACGAGAAAGATGGCATTACTTTCCATAGGTAAGTAAAATTTTTAATTATTTTGTATTTTTGCGGAGTTCAAGATATAGTGGCCGGTTTCAGCTCACGTTGATGTCTTTTTGAAATGGTCCCTTTCTCTCATAAGTAAATTAGATGCATCTATCACTTTCGTACAGTGACACGTGTAATGCTAGTGTTGTTCGTCTCTGCATTCGGGCCGGTAATGCCGGTATCGATATTTTTATAATATTTCATAACTATTAAAAGGCATTTTTAGGCGAGGATTTTAAAACGGTATTACATGTTAGGTACATTGACACGAGCTTTCTTCTATGCGTACTGACCGTTATCGATAGTTTTATCATATTCTTATTATTTTGTTTCTTATTTTTTATCTTAATCTTATCAATTTTACTAATATTATAAATACAAAAGTATGGATGGTTGGATGAATGTTTATCACTCAATCTGGGTAAAGCGACTGAACGGATTCAGATGATAACAGTGATATAGTATGAAATATCACATAGGCTACTTTTAATAGTGGGACATTATCTGATTCTCACGGATGAACCATTTATCAAATCGAAAAACAAGAATAGGATATTTTTAGACTAGGGTAGGATTATTAAATAGTGAGGTGTATTATATTAAATAAAATCTACTTGATTGAGACGTACCTACCTAATCAAAAGTTATGTCTATAAAACACGTAAGTAATTAAATTTTTTGCTCATTTTGGTTAGGATTTCCTAAATGCACAATAAAAAAGTCTAAATGGATCGATGCCACTTCTCGAGGCGAAGGATGGATTCCCAACAAAAGTGCTGTTATCTGTTCAATACATTTTACCGAAGATTGTTTTCACAATATCGTACCTCCGGAGAAATAAAGGCACAAATGTAAAATTGTCATTTTTCAGAACTTGAGTTTAAAGATTTTTTTCTATAATTTGTGGATTTCCTGATCAGGGAATAATTTATTTATTTATTTTGTTCACGATTTCTGTAAAAAGAGGGTGTTTACTAATAAAATCATTTTTTTTTAATTTGAAATAGTTTCCAACTGTAAAAAAAACTTTCTGAAGTAATTAGGTACCTTAAATGTGCCTTTGTGGCACTAGGTACATTTTGCTAAGTACAGTTGTGACAGAATCTGAAAACAAAAGTACATTTTTACCTCATAAAATAGTATTTAATTATGAATATCTAAATAAAAATAGTAACATAATGAAAGGAAATAAAAAAAAGCGATAAAAATAATAATAATAAATAATTCTAATTGACATAAAATTGAAGATGTGCCTTTGTGTCCCTAAATTAAATTCACTACCTGCGCTCGCGCCCCGCACAACTGACAGTTCGCTCCCCGCGTCACCGACTCCGTACAAAATTTACAACGGAACCTCAAAGACACATCACGACATCTAGCGGAAATTGATGAAATTACAATTGGATCTTTGTTTCTATGGTTAAAGGTGCACTTAAAAAATGGTTTGGCATAATTAACTAAATTTTGCTATTTTTGCCTTTGTTTCTCCGAGGGTACGATGAAGAACCGCAGACGGCTTATGGTCTCCGCTCTGCCAAGTTTATACTTACCAGTACTGGTATGATGCACACAACATTTAATATTTTAATTATTATCACAAAATAGAGAAAAGTGGAAAAGTGGAAAAAAGCGGAGTGGGAACGTATTCCGCAAGCAAGTATCCGGGATATACTCGCTAGCATGCCCAGACAAATTCAAGCTGTGATTTTAGCTAGAGGGGGTCACACTCGATACCAAACATTTATATGCTTTTACTTTATTAAAGAAAAACAAACAAAAAACTTTTTTATTTTTACTTCATGAGTATATGCACTACTAGCGAACATACACTACTAGCGAGGTTTAGCATTATTTCCCATAAATTGTATCAAAATTTTATGAAATACTGATGAAAACGATTATTTTCTTATTAATTTACCAAATTGTGAGGATAAAACTACCTATAATAATCAAACAAAGCAATATTAACATTTGAAATGGTTCATTGCTTAGGTGCAAAAAAATGGTTTTTTGCAAATGAGTTTATAACACTTAAGTATTTTCTATGTTATATTTCTTTAAGAAATTATAGTTTTTCACTACCTAAAAAGTTTTTTTTCACACATGTGCCATTTCGAAATTGTATATTAAATTGTAATTGTGATCTACACAACTTACTATTCATTAATTATTATTACTAACATAATATTCCCGAATCGAAATCAATATCTATCTTACTATAAAGAGGAAAGATTTCAATGTTTGTATGTTTGTGACAAATAAACTCAAAAATTACTACTGGACCTATTTCAAATATTGTTTCACTACTGTATAGCTGCATTAATCAGCGTGTAACAAATAATCTTTGTTACACGCTGATTAATGCATTTTAATTCGAAATTCCCGAAATAAATAACCTTTTAGCCACAGATGGAACCACGATGCGGAGTTTATAATTTTATATAATACGCTATCTTTACGTCGGTGCACGTCGTGTCTTTCTGAATTAAAGTGAAATAGTAATAATTATTTAATAATCAAATAAGTTAATTGTTAATAATTAAATCACCTGCCTTAGGCTAAATAATCATGACAAATTTTATCGATATTTTTTATTACACTGTCGCATCACTAGTGTACACGCGCGGAGTAGTGGGACCTTGAAGTGGCCAATCATGTTGCATTTGTTCCGTGCCCCGCAACCCGCACCCACCGCCGAAAATGGTGACTTCGGGCTAGTACAAAATTTTCATCATACGGTATCTATTGGGGGTGATCTGTGGCAGAAGTGCACTATCATATGGACCATATGGAGGGGCTAATCAATCCAAAAATTGTTCAGTTAATTGTTTAGGATTGAATTCTTTGAATGATGATCGAAATCGGCGAATATTGGACCAAACCAGTGAAGCTGGAGTATTAGGTGAAATTGAACTACAAAAATTCTTCCAACTTTCCCATTTCTTTTGTTTAAATAATTTCCGTGTACTGTTAATGTTATCAGACAAGATATTAAAGTTCTAAGATGTAGATTCTAAGTTATAGTTTATTTCAGCCTCCTTCCTTTTGTTCGCAGCTATAGTACACTCCCGATCCCACCAGGGAGGAGATGGATTAACACATATGTTAAGGCAGTAGCACAAGTTGACAGGTTACTTTTTTCTATAAGAGGAAGTGCTTCTACGTCTTGTTCAACTTGTGACTTAAAAATATTCCATTTATCCTCATCCAATTTATGTTTTAAAGGAGGAGGATTTTTCTTTGGTTGATCTTCTGATATATGCAAAAAAGTAATTACTATGACATAGTGGTCACTACCAAATGTAGAATCTGAAGTATCCCATGTTAAGGAAGTAGCAAGACTAGGAGAAACAATGGATAAGTCGGGCACACTTCTGCCTTCATCTGGCTTAGTTCTACGAGTGATTTTCCCTGAATTCAGTAGGCATAAATTATTGTTATGTAACATATCTAACATTCTACTGCCATAGTAACTAGATGAAGAGCTACCCCATGAACAGTGTTGAGCATTAAAATCTCCCATTACCAGCAGTGGCTTGGAAGGGATTTTATAATGTTTTCAATTTCATCATATATGTGTGATTTAGGGTGAGGAATATAGATAGAAACAAAACAAATGTTATTTACAATGGCAGCAATGATAGAAAAATCAATGATGAATCAATCAATGAAATTACAATGATGTAGAATAGGAACATGTTTAAAAGGTAAAAAATGTTTTATTAATAAAGCTACACCACAACCAACAGTTGGGTCTAGCCCAAGCCGGTCTTCACGTATACATGAGAAGCCGGATAGTTTAAAATTTAAACCTGGTTAGAGCCAGGTTTCTTGAAGAGAAATAACAAAGGGATTATAGTTATTGATTATATTAATTAAATCAGATTTTTTGCTGGTTACACTTCTGCAATTCCATTGAATTACAGAGTTCATTTAATTTATTAAGATTAGTATAGTTGTTGTCAGATTGTGCATCGTTGGACGGTGAGGAAATAAAGTTACTATTAGACAGAGTTTGAATGAGAGTAATTATCAATTCTTTTATTGGCAAGTTAGAGAGCGAAGAGGATGCAAAATTGTTATTGTTAAAAGCACTCCCATTGGGAGAAGTAGGGATTCTATACTCATTTATTATTTCTTCATGAGCAGCTCTATCATAACATTTACTGATGTTACGAGGAGACTTTGGTTTGATAAAAACAGTTTTTTTATATGCAGTTTTATTTGAGACATCATTTGTGGAATTAATTATGTTATTATTGGAAGGGTATACAAAGTTCGAGAGCGGAGGTGAGGGTGGAGAAGAAGCAAGAACATCTGCATAGGATTTATAAGAGGCAGGATGTAGTTTTATGCCTCGGCATAAGATAAGCAACTTTTTGCCATGCTTTTTTTAATAGATTTTTGTCTAAAAAATTCAGGGCATTTTTTACTAATGGCTGTATGAGACCCAGAGCATAAGCAGCATCTTACATCTTCTTCTTCAACAGAACAGTTTTCACCAGAATGTCCTGATCCACACTTAAAACACCTAGAAACAGACCTACACTGAGCTTTAATGTGACCATATCTGCAGCATTTGTAACATTGTACTGTGGGGAAAATATAAAGATCTACAGTGAGAGAGTTGTAGCATAGATATACCCTTTTGGGTAGGACTTGTCCATCAAATGTCAAAACTATTGTTTCAATGGGTGTAAAATCTGTTTTTCCATTAATAGTAACTTTTTTTAAGCCGTCGAATTTTAAGGATGTTACCACACCCTATAGGTACTGAAATATTGCTCATTACATCCTCATCAGACCAGTCTGCGGGGACACTTCTTACTACACCCATCCGAGTAATACTATGTGTAGGAATAAAAGCCTTGTACTTATTAAGCTTTAGGAATCTGCTGTTAATAAAGCTATTAGCATCTTGAAACTGAGAAAATGAAAAAGAAGCTTTATTTCTTCCAATTTTTTTTCAAATTACTGTTAACTATGTTTTTAAAAGTGTGTCTCTTTAAAAAAACGACCTAGAGCCACAGGATGTAAAACAGTATTTTCGTCAGGCGATGTTTGTTCTCTTTGTATATAAACAATGTAGGGAGATGCATCTGAAGCTTGGTAAAGTGGCCTAGCTACAGGAGTACGTGCATTGATGTCGAGGTTTTGGGATGAGGAGGATTGCACGGGTTTTAGAGAATTATTGTTCAAAGTGTCGTCTTTGATATATTTTTTTTTACCAGATATCGAAATATTACAATGACAATCAATTTCTGAAAGATCCGAAAGTTTGCGATGACTTTTTTCTTCCTTTTATTACAGTGCTTACACATTTTTCGTACAGATGTTCGTTTACGTTTGGCATTTTTGTTAGATTCTGAGCAATCTGTATCAAAAAGTGATCCCTCAGTATCCATTTCGGAAGCGTTAGATATGGTAACAAAGTGTGACGCCTGGGAGATTGTCCCCCCAGGGTCGTCGGGCTCGTTCATGGAAAATATATATTAAAACACTTACCAAATCTCCAAATATACACAAACTAGTTTAAAATATATAAAAATACACTATAATAAACAATATTTACAACCACTATCCAAATTAATTCATTAAAATTTACAAAGCCAGAAAAAGTCAACCGCCCTTCTCGAAGTTTCCCGCGCTTTTTCAAGCCATTAATTAAGAAAGAAGAATAAAAAGCAGCAAAAAGGATATAGTTAGTTATGTCAAAATATATTTTTCAAGAATTAAAATCAACAACTGTTGCTAAGCAACCAAATCCTGAAGACTACGCGTAAACTGCAACTCTGCCTTCTGCATACGCGCGTAATCTAGAGTGATGCTACCCAACACAACAATGAATGATTACCTTAATTTCAATTCATGAAAAAAAATGGTACTTTTTTGTACTATAGAGTTTAAAAAATGTACTCTCATATTTTTTTATTTTATTTTATTTTATTTTATTTATATATCTTTGTTGCTATAACATATAGGCCGTGGTCGTGTTAGGTAGTACCTTTCTGGCACGGCCACAATAGATTTTAGGTGTTTTGAGCAACTTTATGATGAAAAATTATATAAATCTATTGTACTCAAATGTACTGCATATTTTAAATAATTTTGATCATTCTTTTATCCGTTTTAAAGCAGTTTTTTTTGCGGGACGTCAATCACACAATGTCACTACATTACTATTTATAAGTACGCAAAATAAATAAATATTCTGGACATTCACACGAGTTCGTCTCATCGTCTGAGCCCAATTTAAGCATAGCCTATGTACTGTGGGTGTCAGAGACTCATATATATACATACATATTCTTAAATAAATACTTATACAGATTATAATATCCAAACACAACAAACACAAGTAATTGTCACGCAAATGATGTGGGTGGGATTCGAAGCCACGACCCCTGACGTTCAAGGCAGGGTCACTAATTACGCCAACGGCTAATCAAAGCTAAAAATAAAATTTCATTCTATAATAAAACACAATGATTTTTTATTTAGTTTTGCCTGAATTTTCCGCGGTGTAAATACTATTTAGTTATTTTATATTCTATATTTAGCGACGATACAATTTATAGAGAGCGCCATCTGCTATCGAGCGATGGTATTACTGACTTGTTTTACATCGCTAACTTTTGGTCACTTTGCACCACTGGCTTTTCAAATTAAATTCATTAAATGGTTTTTAATTAAAAGTTATTATCTTTTACTTAACTTAGTTAAGTTATTTGTGTTGTCCGGCTTGGAATAACTACATCTCCATGACGTTATATCCACTGAGGATTTTTTCAAACTACCCACCTAACAGTTATCATTGTCATTTCTCGTTCAGTTATTAGTGATAAACATGAAGCGGGGAAAACGTTTATCTGTCGCTTTAGATGAACAAAAATTATGTTTTTTAGAATCAAAACTACAATTTAATGACTTTAATAATTTGCCGTCATGTGGGAGTGATGTGTACAAAACGATAGCAAAAAGACTGTCCTTGCGTATGACTGCAAAAGCGTTGTATTTATCAGTCCAAAGAAACTATGACTACTTTTTCGGTGATAGTGATAATTTTTACCAAGTTGAGTTACAAAATGTTACGCAGCATGGTGATGAAGTTACCGGAAATGAGTCTTCTAATAGTGATGATACAGACTTTGCGAGTAGTGACAAAGATAAATGTTATGAATTTTCTTGTTCGATTGAAATATGGAATGGAATCACAAGATTACGCTATTCTAGTGTCAAATAGAAAGATGTTTATAGTTTTTATTTTCCAACAAATTTAAGAAAAGTTGTACCTGTGTTTTTCAATTAAGTTTTTAAATTTTGTATTTTCAGTTTAATGATTATTATCTGTATATAAAATGTAATTTTATTTAATTTTACCTTCTTAGAAATAGTAATGTAGTGACATTGTGTGATTGATGTCCCGCAAAAAAATCCACTTTAAAAAACGAATAAAAGAATGATCAAAATTATTTAAAATATGCAGTACATTTGAGTACAATAGATTTATACCATTTTTCATCTTAAAATTGCTCAAAACACCTAAAATCTATTGTGGTCGTTCCAGAAAGGTACTACCTAGCACGACCACGGCCTATATGTTATAACAACAAAGATATGAAAGTACATTTTTTAAATTTATAGTACAAAAAAGTACACTTTTTTCATGAATGTGTACCACATTGAAATTAATGTAATCATACGTGGTCGTGTTGGGTAATATAAATTTTTGTCCGTCCGTCCTCTTTTTAAAATGTAATTACTTTTGATAGAGTTGACCGATTTTGATGACATATAGCCTATATGATAAGTTGAGATACGGACTTTAAATATATAAAAAATTCTGTGGACTTAGATCAGTAGTTTTGGTGTGATGCTCATTCAAACACACAGACATACAGACAGACGGACAGACATTATTTCTAAAAATGATATAAATTGGTTCTCCTGCTTATTTTGAGTCCCCCTATCTATTTTTTTTTTGCAAATCCAAGCAATGTACATACACGATGAACTTTGATTCTTATTATAAGTATAGATAAACATTAACAGGTATTCCATTTGAATAATAATTTTTTTTTTTTTTACTTTAGTACTTTCCTAGAAAACGTTTCCCATAAATAACTCTACTGGTCTCTACTAAGCATAACAAACAAAGTGTTAGGATTTTTATTTTTGCATTTTACTATGCTTTATTGTGATATTTTTTAAATAAGAAAATATACAAAAAATGCAACTTGTCTCGTGCCGGTCAGAACTGGCACCAATGGGAATCCGGCCCAATGCAGTGACCAATTATGCTACCGAGACTTATGAGGAAATGAGGTTTCTAATTTAAAATTCTTCGTTTTAAATTTTCTAGTATATTCATTCAAGTTTCTACGGTGTTGGCCATCGTCGTTTCATCAATGAGAGAAATATCCTCGTATTGGAAAGACACATTTGAGAATCGATTAAGATGAAACAGCCATCTAATTAGATTTTTTTTCACCTCTTGTTTAAAATAAACCATTGTTAATTTTTTTACATAAGTGCTAGCACCAAATAAACAAAAGGGCCATATGTAGATTCATGGCACATTTAACTACTCGGTTTAAATATTAATAAAAATATTTCAAGTATCGAAGTCGTTTTCGTAGTATTATCAGTGTTGCTAGTTATAGTCTAGTAAAAGACTAGTAGCGCCCTCAATTTTTTTCTACTCTTTTTTGTCGCACTTTATGTACGTTTCTTTAGCATTACCTACATGATATTGCACATTTTGCACTCTTTGTTTCAAGTTTCGTAAATTATTACAACTACAAGCCATAACGATATGTTTCAGCTTTGTTCAGAAAATTACCTGGTAGGTAACACATTTATAGACCTACGCTAGAAACTTACCACACTCTTTTTCAGTAATGCATTGTCCGATAGCATTCCTGAGGTAACCTTTAGCGCAAACGCATTTGTTAGTACACTTTAAACCACTTTTACATAGGTATTTAATATTTCGATTTCTGCATGTTCTTTCTGGTGGACATGATGTGACACATTTCTGTACTTCATTGGGACCACAACGTTCTGAAATATTGAAAACAACATTAATCTCTTGATTATACCATAGTAGATTGTATTACAATACAAGGGAGCAAAATAATATTATTACGGCAAGGGCGCTATTTTGAAGAATTAGAACGAAGCAAAGGATAAGACAAGTGAGTGAGGAATTCAAAGTACATCCCCGAAGGGAAAAATAGTTTTGCTCTCGCGTGATACACTATAAAAATAATAGTAAATAAATAAAGCATTTATTTATTTATTATTATTTTTATAGTGTATACACTCTACATTTCATTTCCTTCTATGAGAAGATAATTAAGAGACACTTAAAAGTAATTTTATGACGTTATTGGCTACTATTTTTTACTGTGTCAGGCAAGGATGTTTTATAATAGATATTATGTTACCTTCATAGTAATACATATAAATTTGCGTTGAAACCTGTGACGAAGACTGCATACTTTGAAAATTGGCATGTAGGACTAAAATCACTTTAATGAAAGAGATAGCAAATTGAATCGGACCTCATATAGGGTCTTCTCAAATTTCACATTGATCATTGTTTTCAGGAGAGAATATAATGTCATAATGTAACTTGACGTAGAATAGATGTAACTTGACGTTTTTTTTGCAAAATACAATAAATAAAATACAATAAATTAAATAAAACTGAATTCTCTCGTTTCTTTATTTTTTCAGTGTGTGTCGGCCTTCCCGTGCGCCGCACAATAATACATAAAACTTGCGCCCAAATCTCATTTCTGCCCGCTAAAAACTCTCATACAGCAAAGAATCTCACAAAGAAAAGTGCTAGGTACTTTGCTCCTGCTTATCAAACAAAATCACGCATGTCGAATAAAAGGGATGAAAAATATATAGTGCTCTGTTTGTAGTTTACTTACTGCACTGGTCAACGGGAACACAGTTGCCATTTTCATCCCTTGCGAAACCATCGTCACAGTAGCACTTTTCATTACATACAAAAGTTTTAATGGGGCAGTTTGTTCGGTTCTGGGAGTTGATGTTGATGCATTCGTTGTCACAATAGCTATCGCAAGCAAAGAACTCATTGGGCTTCTTACATATATCTGTAATTGTAATAACGTATAGTGACGATGAATATAGGTACTGATATTGTGAATTGTGCCATTTATTCTTTCTAGTACTCGTGTTTGAAATTAGTTGAGTTAAAAATTATTCTAAAGTGTGATATGATAATAAAGGGATATTATAACAGTTATGGAATTTATCTCAATTGAATAAAAAGCCCGAAAAAAAATGCAAATAGGCCAAACGGACGATGTATGGCTGTTTTGGTTCAATCGGTACCAATCCAGGAAGCAAGCCAAAGCAGAGGAGATGTAAAGTGACTTCTAAAATCTGATACGCGTCAACCAAAACTTACCACACTGTTTTGCAGTTATACACCGTCCAATCGCGTTTCTGAAGTATCCTTTCTTACAAACGCACTTCTTTTGGCAGGGCTTATCATCTCGTGCACAGCGGTACATTATGCCTCGATTTCTGCAAGTTTTTTCTGGCGGACAACGCTTGACGCATTGTTCTTCTTCATGTGGCCCACAGTTTAATGATGGTGGTTCTATAAGAATAATAAGCTTGCCAGTTTTATTGTATATGAGCCACAACGTGCTTCAAAATCACAATCAGAGTAAGCTTGCTGTATCGTTTTATCAGATGATGAAAAGGTTCGTAAAAGTGTAACTTACTACATTGGTCAACAGGAATACAGTTGCCATCTCTGTCCCTCGCGTAACCGTCCTCACAGTAGCATTTTTCATTGCATTTAATGTTCACCAAGGGACAATTTGTTCTGTTTTGTGAGTCGATTGTGCTACATTCATTGTCGCACGGACCACCGCACGTAAAGAACTGGTTGGGTTTGTCGCATTGATCTGAAAATACAGTAAATGAAAATGTAATCTGGGAAATGGTTAAAATCTCATATGAAAAATTAGTAACATCTTTAGAATCTCACTAGATCTTACTTTATGGTATCTTTACTAATAAAAAAATCATAAACTTACCACACTGTGCTTGAGTTATGCATTCTCCAAGATAATTCCTATAGTATCCGTCAGCGCAAACGCACCGCGAGGTGCAGGTTAAATTACCCATACATTTGTATTGAGCATTTCGGTTTCTACATGTTCTTTGTGGCGGACATGGTTTGACACATTTTTGTACTTCATTACGTCCACATTTCTCTGTAACATTAAAAATGATATAAAGTTAGAAATATTTACTTGTATTACTTATAATAACAATCGTCGTCGTCGTCGTCGTTTCAGCCACATGACACCCACTGCTGAGTATAGGCTAAGGATCTCTACGACGATCGGTACTGCGCTGCCCGCATCCAGCGGCTTCCCGCGACCTTCACCAGATCGTCGGTCCACCTTGTGGGGGGCCTACCCACGGATCGTCATCCGGTACGGTATATTAACAAAGCACTTTAAATTTAGTTTCATCTGTTAATTATATTTCTAATGTTGTTGACAAACAAGGAGAAGTACACGCGGTGTATACGGACTTTAAAAAAACTTTCGACCTCGTAAATCATAAACTCTTACTTCTTAAGTTAGAGCACATGGGTATTTACGGTTCGCTTTTAAGATGGTGTGAGTTATAACCTGAGAAATAATTCCTAGTTGGTCGCTTTGCATGGTTTTACATCTGCAGCCAGGGGTGTTTATTCTGGTGTTCCGCAGGGATCCCATTTGTGGGTAATTAATTTTTCTTATATTTATTAACGACTAGCCAGCATAATAAAATCTCCAGTAAAAATGTAAGCAAATGATTTAAAAGTTTATCGGGCAATCAAGGGTCCGGATGATGTATATGCTCTACAGCTGGAATTGGATGCAATTAGCGTTTGGTGTATAAATAATGGAATGAAACTGAACTTAAACAAATGTATCAAAATAAAATTCAGCAGAAAGACACACCCAACTGATGTCAAATATTGCATCCAGGGCAAGCCACTAATTGAAGTCAAGTTTTTTCTGGCGGACAACGCTTGACGCATTGTTCTTCTTCATGTGGCCCACAGTTTAATGATGGTGGTTCTATAAGAATAATAAGCTTGCCAGTTTTATTGTATATGAGCCACAACGTGCTTCAAAATCACAATCAGAGTAAGCTTGCTGTATCGTTTTATCAGATGATGAAAAGGTTCGTAAAAGTGTAACTTACTACATTGGTCAACAGGAATACAGTTGCCATCTCCGTCTCTCGCGTAACCGTCCTCACAGTAGCATCTTTCATTGCATTTAATGTTCACAAAGGGACAATTTGTTCTGTTTTGTGAGTCGATTTTGCTACATTCATTGTCGCACATACCGCCACATGTAAAGAACTGGTTTGGTTTGTCGCATTGATCTGAAAAATGTAGTGAATTAAAATGTAATTTGGGATATGTTTAAAATCTCATATGAAAAAATAGTGACATATGATAAATTTTAAATAGAAAAATATTGGAAAGAATTAACTCAGCCACAAGTGAATTCTCAGTTAGGAGATTCTCACTTGTGGCCGAGTTAATTTTTTTCCAATATTTTTCTATTTAAAATGTATCATAAGTATAAAAATAGCATTGTAAAATGCAAAAAAACAAAAATCATAAAATAGTGACATTTATAACTTTTTAATTTTGCATTTTACAATGCTATTTTTATGTGATAAATATTAAACAAGAAAATATACTAGAAAAAAGCAACTAGTCTCATGTCGCCCTGACGGGATTCGAACCCGCATCCTTGGGAGTCCGGCCCAATGCACTCGAATGCGAGGATATTTCTCTCATTGATGAAGCGACGGTGGCCAACATCGTAGAACGGTGAATATACTAGAAAAAATCGACGTTTCCTCATAGGTCTCTGTAGCATAATTGGTTAGTGCATTGGGCCGGACTCCCAAGGATGCGGGTTCGAATCCCGTCAGGGCGACATGAGACTAGTTGCTTTTTTCTAGTATATTTTCTTGTTTAATATTTATCACATAGTGACATTTATAGAATCTCACTAGATCTTTCTTATGGTATCTTTGCGTACCACACTGTGCTTCAGTTATGCATTCTCCAAGATAATTCCTATAGTATCCATCAGCGCACACGCACTGCGATGTGCAGGTCAAGTTACCCATACATTTGTATTGAGCATTTCGGTTTCTACATGTTCTTTGTGGCGGACATGGTTTGACACATTTTTGTATTTCATTACGTCCACATTTCTCTGTAACATTAAAAATCATGTAAAATAGTTTAACTATATTAATTATATTAGCAGTTAGCACTGTACCCGAGGAGGCTGACTTACTGCATTGGTCAACGGGGATGCAGTTGCCATCTCCGTCCCTTGCGTAACCGTCATCACAGTAGCATCCTTCATTGCATTTAATGTTCACCAAGGGACAATTTGTTCTGTTTTGTGAGTCGATTTTGCTACATTCATTGTCGCACATACTGCCACACGTGTAGAACTCATTTGTTTTGTTGCACCGATCTGAAATTGTTGTTAATCAAAATGTAACCAAGAGAACTTTTTAAAGTTCGGTAGTTTTGCTGTTCGAAAATCGCTATAGCAGCAGAGCTTACCGCACTGTGCTGCAGATATGAATAGTCCAATAGAATTATTGTAGTGTCACTCGGCGTAGACGTATTTCTTTTTGCGGGGGTGTGGGGTCATTTTTGCAAAGGATATTTAAATGGAGAAGTTTTCTCATGTTGACAACATTATATTTCACTAAATTAGATTAATATATAGATCAAAACTAATGAGACAAATATTTTTTTGAAATCCATCAAGAAATGGCTGAGAAATAAATTATTGAAATAACATATTTTCACGCAGAATTGACCGTGGCCTCAAATATGGCGGTGACGTCACACCACTTTCCCAGCGAGCGGGCCGAAGTGGCGTGATGTCACACGCTGAGCTGATAAGCACAGAGATATTTCCATGATTCTTTCACACTTGTGTTTAATTCTACTTATAAGTATATTAAAATATTTTCAAATTTGATTAAAAGACAAAAAATGGAAACTTCAACATTTTAGTAGGTACTCGTTTTCGAAATTAGTGGGATTAAAAATGATTCTCAAATTTTATAATAAAGAGATAAAATCACAGTTAAGGAATTTATCGAAATCTTAATTGAATAAAAGTCTAAAAATGCATGCCCCTATGCTTGCAAGTCCGTAAGCTTGTAGGCCAAACGAACGATGTATGGCTGTTTTGGTTCTATCGGTACATACCAATCGAAAAACCGATCCAAGAAACAAGCCAGACCAGATGTGTTGTGACTTTTAAAATATTAGGATTTGGTAATTACCTATGTAATCTTTTGAGGGAGGTTATTAGGTAAATAGTAATATCGTACGGTAAATACTGTCCTTATATTAAAAAAGGCTGATACACCGCAACGAAAACTTACCACACTGTTTTGCAGTTATACACTGTCCAATCGCGTTTCTGAAGTATCCTTTCTTACAAACGCACTTCTTTTGGCAGGGCTTATCATCGCGAGCACAGTCGTACATTATGTCTCGATTTCTGCAAGTTTTTTCTGGCGGACAACGCTTGATGCATTGTTCTTCTTCATGTGGCCCACAGTTTAATTGTGATTCTAGAAAAAATATTTTAAACATAAGCTTGCCTTTTGTGTTGTATATGAGCCACGAAGTACTTTAAAATCACAAACAGAATAAGCAGGTGCTGCATCGTTTTACCAGCTGATGAAAAGATTCCATAAAATGTTACTTACTACATTGGTCAACAGGGATGCAGTTGCGGTTAGCGTCCCTTGCGTAACCGTCCTCACAATAGCATCCTTCATTGCATTTAATATTCACAAATGGACAATTTGTTCTGTTTTGTGAGTCGATTTTGCTACATTCATTGTCGCACATACCGCCACATGTAAAGAACTGGTTTGGTTTGTCGCATTGATCTGAAAATGTAGTGAATTAAAATTTAATTTGGGATATGTTTAAAATCTCATATGAAAAAATAGTGACATTTAAAGAATCTCACTAGATCTTTCTTATGATATCTTTACGTACCACACTGTGCTTTAGTTATGCATTCTCCAAGATAATTCCTATAGTATCCATCAGCGCACACGCACTGCGAGGTGCAGGTCAAGTTACCCATACATTTGTATTGAGCATTTCGGTTTCTACATGTTCTTTGTGGCGGACATGGTTTGACACATTTTTGTATTTCATTACGTCCACATTTCTCTGTAACATTAAAAATCATGTAAAGTAGTTTAACTATATTATTATATTAGCAGTTAGCACTGTACCCGAGGAGGTTGACTTACTGCATTGTTCAACGGGGATGCAGTTGCCATCTCCGTCCCTTGCGTAACCGTCATCACAGTAGCATCCTTCATTGCATTTAATGTTCACCAAGGGACAATTTGTTCTGTTTTGTGAGTCGATTTTGCTACATTCATTGTCGCACATACTGCCACACGTGTAGAACTCATTTGTTTTGTTGCACCGATCTGAAATTGTAATTAATCAAAATGTAACCATGAGAACTTTTTAAAGTTCGGTAGTTTTGCTGTTCGAAAATCGCTATAGCAGCAGAGCTTACCGCACTGTGCTGCAGATATGAATAGTCCAATAGAATTATTGTAGTGTCACTCGGCGTAGACGTATTTCTTTTTGCGGGGGTGTGGGGTCATTTTTGCAAAGGATATTTAAATGGAGAAGTTTTCTCATGTTGAAAACATTATATTTCACTGAATTAGATTAATATATAGATCAAAACTAATGAGACAAAAATTTTTTTTAAATCTATCAAGAAATGGCTGAGAAATAAATTATTGAAATATCATATTTTCACGCAGAATTGACTGTGGCCTCAAATATGGCGGTGACGTCACACCACTTTGCCAGCGAGCGGGCCGAAGTGGCGTGATGTCACACGCTGAGCTGATAAGCGCAGAGATATTTCCATGATTCTTTCACACTTATGTTTAATTCTACTTATAAGTATAAAAAAAAATTTAAAATTTGATTGAAAGACAAAAAATGGAAACTTCAACATTTTAGTAAGTACTCGTTTTCGAAATTAGTGGGATTAAAAATGATTCTCAAATTTTATAATAAAGAGATAAAATCACAGTTAAGGAATTTATCGAAATCTTAATTGAATAAAAGTCTAAAAATGCATGCCCCTATGCTTGCAAGTCCGTAAGCTTGTAGGCCAAACGAACGATGTATGGCTGTTTTCGTTCTATCGGTACATACCAATCGAAAAACCGATCCAAGAAACAAGCCAGACCAGATGTGTTGTGACTTTTAAAATATTAGGATTTGGTAATTACCTATGTAATCTTTTGAGGGAGGTTATTAGGTAAATAGTAATATCATACGGTAAATACTGTCCTTATAATAAAAAAGGCTGATACACCGCAACGAAAACTTACCACACTGTTTTGCAGTTATACACTGTCCAATCGCGTTTCTGAAGTATCCTTTCTTACAAACGCACTTCTTTTGGCAGGGCTTATCATCTCGTGCACAGCGGTACATTATGCCTCGATTTCTGCAAGTTTTTTCTGGCGGACAACGCTTGATGCATTGTTCTTCTTCATGTGGCCCACAGTTTAATTGAGATTCTAGAAAAAATATTTTAAACATAAGCTTGCCTATTGTGTTGTATATGAGCCACGAAGTACTTTATAATCACAAACAGAATAAGCAGGTGCTGCATCGTTTTACCAGCTGATGAAAAGATTCCATAAAATATTACTTACTACATTGGTCAACAGGGATGCAGTTGCGGTTAGCGTCCCTTGCGTAACCGTCCTCACAATAGCATCCTTCATTGCATTTAATATTCACAAATGGACAATTTGTTCTGTTTTGTGAGTCGATTTTGCTGCATTCATTGTCGCACATACCGCCACATGTAAAGAACTGGTTTGGTTTGTCGCATTGATCTGAAAATGTAGTGAATTAAAATTTAATTTGGGATATGTTTAAAATCTCATATGAAAAAATAGTGACATTTAAAGAATCTCACTAGATCTTTCTTATGATATCTTTACGTACCACACTGTGCTTCAGTTATGCATTCTCCAAGATAATTCCTATAGTATCCATCAGCGCACACGCACTGCGATGTGCAGGTCAAGTTACCCATACATTTGTATTGAGCATTTCGGTTTCTACATGTTCTTTGTGGCGGACATGGTTTGACACATTTTTGTATCTCATTACGTCCACATTTCTCTGTAACATTAAAAATCATGTAAAATAGTTTAACTATATTAATTATATTAGCAGTTAGCACTGTACCCGAGGAGGCTGACTTACTGCATTGGTCAACGGGGATGCAGTTGCCATCTCCGTCCCTTGCGTAACCGTCATCACAGTAGCATCCTTCATTGCATTTAATGTTCACCAAGGGACAATTTGTTCTGTTTTGTGAGTCGATTTTGCTACATTCATTGTCGCACATGCTGCCACACGTATAGAACTCATTTGTTTTGTTGCACCGATCTGAAATTGTAATTAATCAAAATGTAACCATGAGAACTTTTTAAAGTTCGGTAGATTTGCTGTTCGAAAATCGCTATAGCAGCAGAGCTTACCGCACTGTGCTGCAGATATGCATTGTCCAATAGAATTCCTGTAGTATCCTTGGGCGCAAACGCATTTCTTTTTGCAGGGTGTGGGGTCATTTTTGCAAAGGATATTAATAAATCTGTGTCGGCATGTTCTTTCTGGCGGACATGATTTGACACATGCTTCAACTTCATTCTGGCCACAACGCAGTCTTGGCTCATCTGAAATATTAACGTAAACTTTATTTTATTTTATTTATTTATTTTTTTTATTCGCACGTATTGTCTAATCATTTTAAATACTGATGGATTGAATTGTCACTGTCTCTTCCACTATAGTACATTACTGCCGCGGTCTATAATGACTACTTTGCTGGTCGAGCTGATGACGGCCGACAGCGCAGCTCCAGGCCGACACAGCGCGGTCAGCGTGCAGCACTTGATGGACGAGCTGAGCAGCGAGGACAGCAAGGGCTGCAATGATGGCCAAGCTGGAAGGCTTAGAGCGTAGCTAGGCTAGCTCGAGGCAATCATAGCGTGACCAGCGAAGCAGTCATTGTGGGCCAAGGCTTGTATTTACTCAAAAATGCAAGTACTTACCTAATTAAAATAAAACCAGCAAGTAATTTTAATAAAAAATATATTAATTAACTAGAAATTTTATTAAAATGACAATTATGAAAAGTACAGTTACTAAAATTCCACACCGACTTTCCCGGTTTGATATTACTAATAGTTTGTGATAATTCTATTGCGGTGTTTGACTGCTGTATTATTTCTTCATTTATTTCTTCATGTTAATATGCATATGCAAGCTTATATTTTTCCTTTGAGTTTCGCGGTATTAAATATTCAACCACTAATTTAGCTTCATCTTTAATGTCTGGCGGTGTTAAACACATTGAATCGGAAGAATTTTCGCATTGAGAGATCATTTTTAGCAAAAAAGTCACTAAGTAAAAATAAAATTTTCGCTGAACCACGCTTTTGTTACTTCTTTATATATACAAATATATAAAATACTATAAATACAAACAGCTGTGTTTTAAATAAAATCTTTTTGCATTTGATTTTTTAAAACGTTGAAACGTCAAAATAGCGGCCGGCAATGTTTTGCCGGCCTGTTAGAGCGACCAGCAAAACTTTGCCAGCCGCTCCTTGAAACAGAACGGCAAGGTTCTTTGCTCAAACAAGGTTGTCAAAATAATGACCACATTACATGCATTTTTGAGTAATAGTACATTATTGCAAAGGCCGTGAAATAGGCAATTGCAGGTCGAGTATGAGTTTGAAGGCCGAGCCGTAGGCGAGGACTTCATTAATACGAGACAGGCAATTGCCATTTCCGCCGAGGCATATATAGTGCTTTTCTCAAAAGAATGCAGGGAAATAAAACATACTTTTTATATTATACTAATAATTACTAAAAGAAAATCAAATTCATTTAGTAATTATTATATTATTATTTTTAAATTTGGAACATTACAGCGCTCCGGCAATGTTGTATGAAACGGCGTGCTGGAGTTGTTAAATACTCTTTGTAATGTTCCAAATTCAAAAAACGCTCCTGCAATGGATTTGATTTTCTTTGTCCGTAAATTCGATACTTCGCGTGTTCTTTTTTCGAAAATAATGACAACATTTCCATGCATGTTTGAGAAAAGATATTTTATTGCGGCCATTCGCAGCTTCGTCTCGCAACGTTGTGCATCAGTTCGTGCTTTTTCCATGGAAACGAGATGTTCCACTACAATATAAAGTTGACAGTTGTCAGTATTTTTTTACTGAAATCAGGTGTTTGCGTGAAAAGCGTACAAGATACATAGAAAAAGATTTCAGCATTTTATTTTGTTGTATACGCCGACCATAACATAATACGTAGCAAACATTGATTTATTTACTATAATACAAGATCGTAGTTCTGATACTTAACATAATATGTTTTATCGGCAACTACTTATGGGCCCACTAACTTTATTTTTTATTGAACAAATTAGTTACCTGTCGTTTCTGATTCACATGATGTACTTGTTACTTCAAAGGTGGTTGCTGTATCTGTAGTTTCTGCAGCTGTCGCAGTCGCCGTCGCTGTCTCTATGGCCGTCTCTTTAGATTCAGATTCAGATTCCGATGATGATGATGATGATGATGATGATTTTTCATAATTGGATTCATACTGCTTTTTGACGTTAGCTGTGAACACAATTCGTATACTTGTAGGCTCGTTGGAAATTTGGAATGTACTTATAGTTTTACCTGCTTTTTAACCGACTTCTAAAAAGTAGGAAGTCCTCAATTCGGTTGATATGTTTTTTTATGTATGTCCAAGATGTACACTGATTACGCAGAGACTTCTGATCTGATTTACGTGATTCTTTTTTTGTTCGATGAGAAAACTATTTCGCATCGAACAAATTTTATGGAATCAAATAGGAAGTATGCTATTTGATCTCATAAAAATTTAGTTCAGTTTGGCCCAGTAGTTTTTATTATATGAGCATTTTTGATAAGTATGTATTTTTTAAGATAGTAGGTATCTTAAAAAATACATACTTATCAAAAATGCTTTTGTCTACCTATAATGCACATAAAACTAATCTTATCTAGAAAAAAAAACCTGCTGCAGTTTACAAAAAAACCTATTACAGACACAAAAAAGTAAAAAAATATAAAACTGCGTTAAAAAAAACCGATTTCAAAAACTAAATAGCAAAAAAATTGCCTTATGGAGTCAGTGCCAACCAAGTCAAGAAAAATAAATGAATAGGAGCTCAAATTACAATGCCTTGGCAGGCACCGACTCCAAAAGGTTTATTAAAAAAAACCGGCGGCAGTAAAAAGTTGGACGGGACTTTACAACCCTATCCTAATCCTAACTAATATTATATACGCGAAAGTGTGTTTGTTTGTCCTTCCTTCACGCCCTAACTAAGCAACCAATCGACTTGATTTTTGGGATAGATTTAGTTGAAAAGAAGGAGAGTAACATAGGCTACTTTTAATCCCGATATTCCCACGGGAACGGGAACCACGCGGGTGAAACCGCAGGCGGCCGCTAGTAGTACTATATAATCTGTGCAACTAACAGCTGTTGTAGAATAAAAAATATAATATTATATATATATATATATATATATATATATTTATATATATATATATATATATACATATAACTATAACAATGTTGTGCATACCTTTTAGTTAAATGCATATAAGATACATATTTTTCTAAGTGCTGTAAACTTAATATAATTTGCCTTTATGTATTTAGTTGGTAAGCCTTATTAAATAAATAAATAAATATTACCTACTATCGTTAACTTTTACATCTTTAAGCTTCAAAGCTGGCAGAGAAGTAATAAAATAGAGATGTATTTTATTTTAATGGAGAAGTCGTCAAAAAGTGGATAACTACATATTTTTTTATATTCGAAAGGGTAACGACCTTCAATGATATATGTTTAAATCCTATCACTGAAAGAAAAATATCAGCAGTTACTTTGAAAACATTTTTTCTTATTAGCTCAGCTGTCATTCGCAACAATGAAGGCAAGTTGTCATTGTTTGAAGAAAAATAGATGTTTTATGAGTGCCTTTATTAATAACATATTACTGGAGTCGTGCCGGGTAGAAACCGTGCTCGTCAACGCGCGCCCCTAAGTCCTCAAAACAATTTGAGTCGGAGAGAAGTCGTGCTGAGAATTGTTTTCATACACCTGAAAAATGTCTTCGCTACCATAGGTACTACCAGGAAAAAATTAAAAATCTCTACATTTTAATTGTACCAGAATAGTCTTTGGAAATTCAGAAATATTAAGTAAGTAGACTATCATTAACCGACTTCCAACAAGGAGGAGGTTCTCATTTCGGTTGGTACGATTTTTTTATGTATGTACACCGATTACTCCGAAATTTCTGATCCGATTTACGTGTTTTTTTTTGTTCCATGCGAAATAGTTGCCATTTGGTCCCATAAAAATTTGGTTTTAGTTTTGCCTAGTAGTTTTTATTTTATGAGCATTTTGTTATTTTTTTATATGATTTCTAAAGTACTATATCTATGAGAACTACTTCAGAAGTTTTCTTTTGCTAAAGTACTTTAGCAATAGATAATTTCCTTATTTTTTAAAGGTTTTACGAGTAATACCATAATAAAATTAATAAATAAGAATTTAACTAAAAATTAATTTAAAATACTTAAAAACAGAGGCATAGAATTTTATAATAAGTCATGCCTCCGACTGCATATTACTAGTTGAACAAAATATTTTAATTAATAATAATAATAAACAACTATTTATTTTCTCATCACAATAGGTGCACTTAATAATAATTCTATTACAGAGATAGATAATTATTTATTTCAGTGTGACCTGCATTGTGAGGAAACTGGTGCCTGAAAAGGTTTCTAATGAAACCTGAGCTACAGGTCACCAGGACCCTCTTGCATAAAAGTAAATAAGAAACCTTTTATGCCTGGTATTGCAGCACCATTTGTGATTATGTGTGCGTGTGCATATTTGCCTTTTACATTTAATATTGTTTCCATCTTTTCAGTTGACTTGTCTTTTAATACAGGCGGGTTTTTTAAAGTTCTTTAAATTTATATCTTTTTTATTTATTTCGTTTCAGTTCTTTACCGGACACGATATACCTTTTGAAATCCTTAAAACCAGCCCTTTAATTTGATACCCTTATTTAAGTATTCTAAAAAAACATTTTATGTTGGTGTTTTTTAACATCACTTACATAAGAACACTTGGGCTGTCAAGCAAGACAAATCTAACGATATCTTAGTTATAGAAATCCGTTCAGCCGTTAGAAAGATAAGAGGAAAATATATATATAACCCTCCTTTGCAGTCGTGTAAAAACGGGTTCCAGTCCCGTGTTAGCGACATGCGACCAGTGGTTTTTTTCTAGCATATTTTCTTGTTTATATTAATTATTACCTACATAAAAATAGCACTGTGAAATGTAAAATAAAAAATATCTAAGTTACATGTAAAATGTTAAGAATTATGCGCTTATATGAACATTTATGACTTTTATTTAATAAAATTAAATCTCGCTTGTTTGTATCAATTTCTTACGTGAGTTCTTAGTAAGTTACATTCTTATTAGCCCAGGTGGCTGTCGGTAACAACGATTTCAATATTATAATAACACAATATTGACAGCAAATTAATGACCAGCTGCACTTGTTTTTTAATACACAAGTCTATTTATTTATTATTTTATCAAGAATTTGTTGTATTTAATATTGATAATTTAACAGATTATAATTACAGATTATATTACGTATATTCTATTTTTTGAAGTTGTAATTCTTAATTCAGAAACCGACTATTAGTATACACACATCAAAAGTGTCTATGGATCAACCATATTTTTAACTATAAAAAATATTCCAACATTCAATTTCTGCGTGGAAAATCGCATTTTGTGGCCCAGCGTGGTTAAAGCACATACTTTTAACAACAACCAAAAAATATGTCCTAATGCGTTCCAAATCGCACTATTGACTTTTATGTTACATTTTATTTTTATTATAAATAACTTTAAATTAATTATAACACTTCGTTTTGGTTTTATTATATTATTTAGGTTCCTTGAATCATAAAAAACAATAACAATAATTTCACAACCTATGATTGGATGTCGGAACGTGACATAAACCTTTATTTTTAAATTGTCTTCGTCTTGTACCTCATGTCAATGTCAACATTTACCGAGTCGTTTTTATTGTTATTATCACTTATTATTGGCGGAATTTCTGTGGAAAACGGAAGAAGCTTAACAATAAAAAAAATATGTTTATATAGGTAACAATTTATTCATATTTTATATAACTAATAGCGGCGACTTACCTCCATTGAAACCTGAGCAAGTGAAGGATTCTATAATAGGATTCAAAGATTGAATGCTGAGCGTAGCAAGGGTTGCAAAGGTATCCAACTTATCTTTACGGAATTTGATTTTAGAAATTTTAGTAATTTCTTGCCTTCAAAAAATTAAAAGCAAATTCTGTGACACAGTTCCGTAGAAAAAAAAATTTTAGAGAATTCACTTAGCAATATTGCTTAAGCGCTCTTTTAGACCCTCAGAGGTGCTCTAGATAAAACATTTTTGATAACCCATCATGTCACCGACCTTCGCGAAAGTTGCTTAACCGCCGCTAACGCAGGTTGAACGCGCTCCACTGAAAGATTAGCGCGTTTAAATAAACAAAACGTTCTAGCTTTTTCATTTTAGATGTTATTTTTTTATTCTGCATTGTGATAAAAATATGGCATTTACCGCAAAAAATATTACTTAATTGCCTAATTTATGAGAAGTTTTTTTTGTTCAGCTAGTTCCTATATCATAACGTAGCATTACTTTATTAATGGAGTTGTTGCATACATTAACTAGAATTTCTCTATCTAACAAAATGATTGAGTACCTATGTGTTGATAACAAGCGAACCTGGAAAAACTAGTTGCTTACATAAACGTCGATTTTTTACATAAGTAGGTACTACAAATTGACTATTTAGAATTTTATACCGACAAAACATTTAAAATGTATTTCAAGAGCTACTCGTAACTTCAGGTGTTGTGAAAATATCTTTAAATGTAACCTTTGCTCGAGTGCAAGATGAAGTAGACTATTCTTTTTCAGGTAATCTTTTTAAGGGGCTATACGACTAAAGCGAGATAGCAATGCGAAAAAAACGCGCGCGGGACCGAGACCGATTTTGCAGATTACGCGAAAAAACCACGAAATCACTTCGTAGTAAATAACTATAGCGATAAAAAAAAAAAAACTACACGATGCTAAATATATTGGTGTCCACTAATTTAAGCAATTTTCAATAGTATATGTAACCACATTTGAGAATAATTTGAATTTTGTATTGTTGAGGGGTCTTTTCGAAAAGAAAAAGTGTCGAGGCAAAATCATATAATCGTGTTTCTGAAACTACAAATCTAGATAAAGGTATGAAGAAATATATATTTTATTACCAGATTTGTAACGTCCTATAGTTTTATATCAAAAAGGCCATCCTTTTTCCGATTATCGCCTTAATAATCACTTTAACTTAACGTATAATTAATTGAGTAGGTACATAGGTATATTAACTAACTTTAATTAAAACGATTGGTTGGTTATGTTGCTTGCTAAACAAAGAAAAAAAAACAGCTTTTCTCATACAAGTTCGTTAGTCAAATAATTTGTAAAGATAAAAAGTGACTCACCATCCTCGCAAGATTCACAAGCCTGCGTCTGCACAACAAATACCGCACAGCATAGCGCTATGCACACCCAAGACGTCATGCTAGCTCGGACTGTGCTGGCAAAATGTAACGTCTATAGAAAAACTCGTAATGATAACTCCTGCCTGACTGTGCAAAGAAAAATGTAATAAACAATATATTATATTGTTGTGATACCTAATAGTCCTATTAGTAACAATAAATATAATGTACCGTTACGAAACAGATTTTCTCAATGATTGTGAAGCAATTATGTTTTTTTTTATTAATTTGAAACATTTTGATAACCAATGAATTTTTGAGAGACAAAAATACTAGGCGAGCGGCTTAGTCGCCAATCTATAAACCTAAACTCGACGACGACCTGTTTGGCGCAGGGGTACTAACCCCGCCTTCTGCGCCAGAGGTCCCGGGTTCGATCCCCGGACAAGACAAATATTTGTGTGCATGAACATGTCTGTTTGTCTTGGTCTGGGTGTTTAGTATGTATATTAAGTATGTATTTACAAAAAAAAAAGTATATAAGTATGTTTATCCGTTATCTAGTATCCATAACACAAGTTCTTCATGAAACTTAACGTGGGACTAGATAATTGGTGTGATTGTATGCGAATATTTATTATTTATTTTTTCCGCAATCCAACCTAGAATTTTAGTCACTCAATTTAGTAATTTTTAGTCTATAAAATAAAACAGTTTTATACAGACTTTTGATTGTTATTTTGTGATAATTCAATCATAAATTACATGTGTAGGATTCGGTTATTTATGTAATAGCTCATCAGGTAAATGGTCTCCACAGCAGCTATACTGACACATAAGTAGGTACGCACTCTTTTTTTCAAAATTTTCTATGACTATTTTGCAAGTACTTATATAAATATGGCTAAATGTCGATTACATAGGTACTTTTTGCGTTGAATTTCCTCCGAAGCAGGTGATTGTGGGCTTGTTGTTATTGACATAAACCTGTGATAATGAAAAAAAAAACAAAAAATATCAAAGACAAATGAATAAAAACGGTGATCAAATGTAGCGATAATTTTGTGACACGCTTTATGACTAACAAATTTTTTTTTATTGTCAAATGTATATTTTCCTTTTCTTTTGAATCCGGTTTGGATACCGTACAGTATTCTGTGACCGTACTAGATTAACGAAATATTAATAAATAAACAAGTAGGTATATCTAGTATAAAATTTATCATATCAAATAGTACAATAGCAATTGCAAACAATCTTCAAATCAAGGTTCAAATCAATCTTCAATCTTCTTATTATAAAAGTTAAAAGAAAAAACAGAATGAGATAAAAAATATTAACTTCTTGTGACTAGAGACATCTATTACGGTTTCCGATAACTTAAAAGAATTTATAAAGCACGGCCGCAGAAGGAAAGCATGTTTTTCATGACATGTGAAGCAATACCTTAGTCACAGAAAAGATGGCGTTAAAATAGTATTTATATTTTGTAAAGTTATAAATAAGAGCTCTGTAGAGCTTGAAATAAAATAAAATAAAATAAAAATATTGACACAAAATACCTACTTTCATTTTTAGGACGCTAGTGCGAGCAATTTTAAGTCAGTTTTTTCTCAAATGACGTCACATAGATATTAACAAAGACCGCATCTCAGTAAAAAGGAAAATAAAACCTAAGCAAAACATTTAGATTTAGGGATTATTTTGTATAACGCAGACCGCACCTAAATTCAGTAAAAATGTATAAACAAAATAGAAAAATCATTTTTTAGAATCAGCTTTGCGATGTTTTAGAATGTTGATAAGATAATTTATTTTTGTATGCAAATTAAAATCTTTATTTTTGTAACAAAAAAACAAGAGATTATTTTTCACCAAATGCCGATAGATCTTGAAAACCTAAGAAGGTAGTTGTCTAACTTTTTTATTTTCCATTAAAATGTATATAAGTATTTATTTTCGGACGACCAACAGCTAATTGTAATGAGAAAAATCACAAATAGCGGCATAGATCACCTTTCTGTGTTCTGTGATGAGTGATAATATTAAATATTAGACGAAATAATTATAAGCTGGGGTGTACCGATTTAATTATAAATGGTCTTCTATAATATGGATTTGGTATGCAAATGAAAGTAAAACAAATTCATATTTGATATCTTTAAAAAAATCTCTAGTTACCGTTGAATGCATTTATTTTTCTAGTTTATAGCAGCACGTTTCATAACTGCTTTTCAAGATGCTGATTCGCAGTTGCTACTGGAGTCCATGAGTATTTGAAAAAACATAGTCTTCGGTATTAGTTATTTCTTACTATAATCAACAACATGACGCCTGGTTGCGTGGAAGTGGAAATATAATAAATTTCCAAGGAATGCCCATGTCGATGTCCCATCAATAATGATAAGATTTTTTTTTTCAAAGTATTTTCATAAATTTTCTTAAATCTCTCGGTTGGCACTCGCCTCCGGTCGTTGTCATACATTAAAGGCGGCTTTTACAAAACCTTTCAAGCCTGAATGTTTAGATTTAATTCTAGATACACTAGACTTAGAAATTCTTAGTATATCCGCCACGCGCCGTGACGCTCACCTTTTTTCACTCGGATTATATTTCTACATGAAAATTATGTACGTAGTATTGCCGAAATCTTTTTAAATCAATCTTTTCTGTACAATCTAGTTCTTTTTTATGCCTATTGAAAAAATGGCATTCTGTGCCCAATTTCCCGTGACATAAATAATATAGAATAACTCTCTATGAAAATAATTATTGTTCAGCTCGCATCATATTAAAAAAATAAATTGGTGACATTATACACCGGCTAATTTAACAGCTATGTTACTTATGGTATATTTAATGGGTATTTCTGTAGTCCTTTTGATTTTTAGTGGTCTCTTTACTTATTGGACATCCTTCTAAAAAGGATTCCTTTATAGGACCTCCGTGGTGGAGTGGTGTATAGGTTCCACCGGTGTCGCCTACTCTGAGCTCTTTGGTTCGAACCCCGGTAGGGACAAATGTTTGAATGATAGGCGCATTTGTCTCAGTCATGGCTGTTAAGGGCCCGCTATAGGCCAACGAAAATCAGATTGCTTTACATGATCGTCTGTAATATGAATATTAATGAAAAACTGAATTTCAAATTAAGATGCAGCAAACTACAGGACTAACACTAGTTACTATGTTACTCAAAAACACGATTGCATAAAATTTTCTCGATAGAAAAAAATTGCGAAGTTGCCTCCAAATCACTATAATTAACACGATAAACTGCTAGTATTCAAGTGATACATTAAAATTAAGCTTGGAACTTTTTAGTATAATCACACTATAGATAAGGCAGGGCTTATGTTATATATTTTTTGGAAATAACCTTTAAATATCCTTTAAAAAAAGAATTTTCTTCATTTCTTCATTCCGGACCGGCCGAATGGGGCCGGAGAATTATATGTGGAAAAATATTAATTTAAACATATACCCTGTTACTTAACCACTATAACTGCAGAATCCAAATTATTAAGGCTTATATCTGTATGTGTGATTAACCATGACTCACTATATGGATCTCAGTGACCTTGTGTGACGAAATTCAGAGAAAATATTTCGTAACATATTGAAATGTATCTGGGTTATGTAATCGAAGTCAGTGTAAGTGCCCTTGCACCAGAAAAGAGTTATTTTTATGCATAATTAATTTGATTAGGCTTGGCTTGATAGATACATATGTTTATATACCTTCACTAGCTTCCACCCGCGGTTTCACCCACGTGATTCCCGTTACCGTGGGAATATCGGAATAAAAAGTAGCCTATGTTACTCTCCGTCTTTTCAACTAACTCTATGCCAAAAATCAAGTCGATTGGTTGCTTAGTTACGGCGCGAAGAAAGGACAAACAAACACACTTCCGCATTTATAATATAAATAAATATATAAAAATAAATATTTCTTACACTTACACCAATTAACCTAGCATACCTACCATACTACAGTAAAAGATATAAATACATATAATTACACATATATAAGTATATATGTGTAATAGTAGTTTGTTACACAAGCGACGTAAGCGAGCTATTACAGAACAAGATCCAATTTTGCGCCCGTGCGAGCGCAGCTCGCAAAGGGCGCTAATGGATCGAGTGCACCCGATATAAAAGCGACACCTTGAAACCGGTGTACAGTCAGGGAACTTCCCGGTTGACCAGTAGAGTTTTTTTAGGGAGCTATATTAAAAAGTTATAGGTATATCGAAAATGTTTATATCACAACTAATACAACATTAAAAGCCACTTTATTTGAATACAAAATTATTTCTTTAACTTCAGTACTTTCCGAGAAAACGTTTAAAATAAAAACTACTAGTCAACCGCGAAGTTCCCCGATTGTAGGTACCACTCTACCACGGAGGTTGTCATCAATTAGTTAGGATTAGGATTCCATGGAGAAACTCTTAGCCTCACAGACCTATTTCGAGATATAGCGTGTCGAATTTTCCGTACCTACGATGACGTTACTAGTGAGATTTGGTGATGTGTAAATGTTATTGACGAGCTCTTGCAAGAAAGCACTGCACAATTATCCATTTTCGTTTCTGAGTGACGCGTGTTTTCATGGCAATGGTCTCAAGCGAACTGACTTAGGTCGTAAAAGTTTAACCGTGGATCAAACTTTTGGCACGCAAGGTAGGTACACATTTACAGTCTATCTCTATATAGGTCTGTGCTTAGCCTTCATCATACGTACCTTATGTTAAGGCGAAATTACGCTTCTCTTGGAATCGTCGACGACTGAGAAACTGGCTATCTTGTCAGATTACTGACGGAATACAACAATGTTGAGTAACTAGCCCTGGCGGTCTAATGGCCGATTTACACCAGGCAAGGACAGTGGCGAGTACAGTGACAGCGCTCAGTTTTAAATGGATCCACTTGCATGGCAGCTTGAAAGCCAAGATGATTCGCTACTGTCCGATCGAACGCTTCCACCACCTGTAATTACTAACTTCGCTAAAGAATTGACCCGTGTAAATCGGGAATAAGAAAGTGCTACGACCAACTAAATATTGAGCATATTAAACGCATTTTAGAAATGTCAGTTTTTCCCTTTTTCAGTCTCTTTTTTTATCACATTTAGCTTAAGGGTAGACGATCCATATTTGCTAATATAGAAAAGGGTAAACTAGTTACTTCTGAGAGAATAAAGTAACCGTCTTCGTGGTCTAGTGGTAACAACCACCGGTATCAGACCTTGGGGTCCCGGTTCGATTCCCAGCGTGGATAAATATCGTATTCGGCTTGGTTGGTGGTAGGACTTGTTGTAAGTCCGTCTTAACTATAACTATAATGCTATAACAACATTGTATTCAGCATTGTTGTGTTCCGGCAGTTAGAGATAAGATAGCCAGTTCCTCAGTGATGAGGATCTTCTTTTCCATCTTCGGCCTTATCAATACTTAACATCAGGTATGATGAAGGCTAAGAGTGCCCCGTTGTTTATAAAAAAAAAACTGTTGGATGCAGGTCCTATAACAATAACAAATAAGTTAAGTAAGGCTGGGGTTTTACCAATTGACGTAAAATAAATATTTTTGTAATACGTATATTACTATTGACGCAGTTAGTGCTTGACTAGCCTTAATTTTAATTTATTAAGAGGGCATAGAAGTTATAAAGAAAAAAAATCTGATAGTACTTACTTTTCTGTTTTGGAGCGGTGTTGCGAGCATCAGTCCATACAACAGTCTGGTTGGCTAATAAGTTATTGTGTCATTAGGACTTAGAAACTAGTATGATCTAGGATAGGAACCTTGGCTTCGTCTCCTATTTCTTACACTCGTGTCATGAACCTTGGGTTCGTCTCCTATTCTTTACACTAAGGTCATAGTCATATTTTTACTGAGGAAACAAAATTTCTCATGACTGTGTGGAACATAAACTCTCTTTGCTGGCCGTTAATCTTTTGATAAAATAATGATAATAATATTTTAATCTTTCATGGTCACTATTACGAACAACATGATTTTTACCATGTTTGTATTTGTTAGATCGGGGGCTCGACAAAAATACACACATGTTAAAAATCCCGGTTTTCGTAAATAATTATAATTTTTAATAGTGCTAATTATAACCCTGCAAATTTTCAGTCACTAAGTATTTAACGAATCGGTTAAACCAAAAGTTTCAAAATATATAAATAAAATTTATATCAGAAATTAATAAATACAATGTCCTACTTTATTCATCGTATTTATTTAGAATCATGACACGTAATGTGCCACAAGCTTAATCCACTTTAAACGTTTTTGATAAAGATATCATTAATTACTTCCCCTTTGTTTATAACCTACGAACAATCGAGTTGTAATGACAGCTCATTTCGTCATGTTTCCACTTGCTTACGCTTAAGTGTCGGTAGAACGCTAGCGACGTAACCGGCGCTGTTGAAAAACATAATAGCGAATGTGTACACAGCTTTTTGGGCGTCTTGTTTGTTCTGAAACAAACACATATAATGATGGGGAGGCACACGCTTCAGTATAGTGGGAAGTGTTGATGTGAAAATGCAGCTCAAGCTGATAATTTATTGCGTGCTCCTCTTTTGTCTTGAGTTTTCTGGTGAGTTCTTGATTGTTTATCCCAATATATCAAAATTAGGATATTCAGATTTTTATGAAGAAAAAGGGTAGTTTTATTTTAATTTTACATCTAAATTGTATGGTATAGTGCGGAGCCTGGCGGTCCAACTCAGCTCTTAAATAGCAACTGCAAACCAGTAAAAGCATTGACTTATTCCAACCATTCAACCAAACTACTTATATCATTCATTGATTACTTTAATTTTGTGGTATTTTCAGCTTCTGTTGAATCGAATTCACAAAAGCAGTCAGGTATATACAACATAAGACCACCTTACGCAGCATCTCGCCAGCGGGCACCTCGTTCTTATCAAGCTTGGAATGAACGGCGGCCTTATCAACTGCCTCCGCAATATCAACCGCCTTCTCAGACTAATCGTGAATGGAATGTACCCAATAATTTCAAAAAACCTGTGCCAAATTTTCCTTACCAAATACCACAGGCACGGTTTACTAATGGATACCCTAATCAACATAGAATTCCAAATAACATAGGTGCTAATTTCCCAAATATACCAAACCAAGTTAAAAAGGTCATAAATGTTCCTGACTCTCAAAAGGCGTCTATGCAAAACAATCCACACAATTTATTGGTTGCCAAACTTCAACCCAATTCACCTTATCAATTTAAACAGCAGATTGCCGGTAATCCTGCTGTATTGAAACAAACTGTTCCGAGAATTGCTGAACATATTTTACCAACCAAAAATGAGGCCAAGATAGTAAATGTGTCAGTGCCAAAGTTGGAAAAGCGCAACAGTTTTGTAAGTAGGCCAGAAGCAGGTGTTAGAAATGAGTACTTTACACCACTAATTCCATCAAGACCAATCCAAGCTAGCACACCGAGTACAGGACTTACGGAACACAAGGTCAAAATAATACCATCTATAGAAATCAAAGAAGAAAATAAAATTCCTCTAATAGCTCCAGTTCACTTGGAAGACAGATATTTAGCCAGCGCGAGTAACCCTGTTGAGACAATTACAAGAAAATTAATACCACCATGTAAGTATATTTAACTGTGATCATATTAAAAAACGATACTCACACTTTTACAACATAAAAAATATACCCTCTAAAGAAAAAAAGGAAATACACAAGTTTTTTAAAGTAGGTTAGTCCTGGAACTTGTTATATTATGTATTTTTTTTATTCGCCCTCGTTTCACCTGCATGGTTCCTGTTTCTGTGTTCATACTGGCATAAAAAATATCCTATTTTTCAATCGAGACTAGGTATAAAACTAATCTGTGTGCCAAGTTTCATCCAAATCGGTCCAGCCGTTCTTGAGTTATAAATGGTGTAACTAACTTAACATTGTATGATATAGTTACTCGTATATATAAATTAATTGCAATTTGATAATAATAGTCATTAATACACAAAGTCTGTTATCATTAATAACTTCGTTGCTTTTCTGTTTTAAGTTTCTGTTTTCACTTGTTACAAAGATATGTATTTAATTTTCAGATTACAATATAAAACACTTCGCATCTAATCCAAACATAAGAAACGTATTGGCTACAACAAAACATAAGAAACGTTATTTAGTCATTCATCCAAATGGCACAATTGAACATGTCGAAAAATTAGAAACAGTAGCACAGAGCAATCCAAATTATGTTTTGATCCAAGCTGGAGACATAATTTCAAATCCAATCCAAAAGGTAGAAAAAGTGCAAGAAGTTGTTGCCAAACCTGTAAATAGCAATAGCTTACATAACGTAATAGTAAATACTCCTGTTGCAAGCCCTGTAATACCACCAATCATTAAACAAACATCTACGACACCCACCAATGATAATCAAAATAAATTAGCCCAACCAGTTTCAATTCCACCTAAAACAACATCAATCAATACTCCAAAAGTAGCGAAATTACCCATCAGCGCAGGAAATGTTGCAGCTAAATGTTCCATTCAAAAAGTACCAATTGCCTCACAGCAAAATAAAACTTCACCGTCGGTGACTCCATCAAACATAAAAATAATATTTTCTAAACCTTCAACTAATATTAAAAATACTGATGACGATTCAAGCGAAGGCCAAATACATATTAACAAAATTGAACCTAATGTTTTAAAACCAGTATTTGAAGAAATCAAACTATTAGCAGATCTACAAAATCCAATAGTAAAAGAAAACTACGAAAATAAAAAACCAATTATAATATATGGAGAAAATGTTACTGGTGCAAATGACCAAGAAGCTAAGATTCCTGCGACATTACCTCCAAAACCAGTTAAAACAATTCCTTCTCCAGAAAGTACAGTAAAGGAAATTATTGTAAAAGACACAGTACAGCCACCTTCCAAAGTTAATGATCCAACAGTAGTAGAAGCTGTAGCAGTGACCAAAACTAAGCCTACTGTGATTCCAACTTTAGTAACTTTGCAAAATAAAGAAAAGGATAGTACTCCGGTTGATAATGAAGCAAAACTATTACCAATAGTAAATAATAAGACAGTTGTAAATGAAAAACCATCAAAAGATAAATCGGATACGTCGCCTGCAGCTTCAATTGCGAAAGTTAATTTAATTCCACCAGTTAAAGCTGAGGCAGTAGTTAAATCAGTTTGTAATTTAACTGAAGCTAAATCGTCAGAGAAAAAACAACCAAGTATCAATCAGATAACTCAAACGAAAATTGTTGATAAAGAAGAACAGAAACCTATTAAGACACCCAGTGATGATAAACTTATAAAGAATTACACTGCCATACCTTCAAAACCCGAAGACAAAGAAGAAAAGCATATTACAGGTAAAGATAAAATAAGGACAATTCTAAAATATTTTTTATTTATTTATTAATTAGGACATCCAACAATAAGTACACTGATATAGACAATAATTAATAACAATAAAACAAAATACGTATTTAAGTGTCTTACAAAGTAAAGACAGTCTCAACATGCACGTGAACTATCGTATTCATAATAATTTAGATTATTAGGAACTCTAATTTAAAATAATATAAAATTTAATATAACTATTACCTAAAATAATTACTGACATCATAACAAACGATAAAATAAAATAAAAGTTAAGAATAACATCTAAATAGAGTAAAATAATAAAAATAACAATCTATCCATACTTTTTAACTTTATTGATTTTACTTATTGACTTTATTGATACGATGAATAATAAAGTAATGTCATTTCAGAAAGCTTGGATGCCGAACCTGACGAAAACCCACTAATATGGTTCCGGACATCAGACCCTGGTTTCTGGGATAAACTTAAAGGCGATGATAAGGACGATGTTGTTTATTTCTTCCAAATACACAACAGGCCAAAGGTTGAAACAAATACAACAAGAACTATATTCCCTAATGGAACTGTTTTTGAAGAAACGACTAAATATCTTTGGGAGATTGAAGGAGGTAAAAGCTATAATTAATTATATAGCATTCTAAATTATAATATTAGTATTACCCACCTGATACTTGAGAATGAAGGAATATAATGTATGTTTTTTTTCAGAAACCCCAATAATAACCAAATCGACGCAAATAATCGAGCCGGAAAATGCAAAAAGTTGATTTTAATATTTCTAGTTAAAAACCGTAGTATGTAATTTTATTGCCTTAATTTAAGTTCCATATAAAATTGTGATACTAAAATAAATTTCTTATTTTCGTATATTGTACATTTTATTTGGAAGTTAATTTTCCTAACGACTTTATGGGTCGGTTTCACTACTGACAGATAAGTTCTAGATAGCTTATTTTGCAGATAATATGCCATATTTTTAGTGTTACAACTGTCAAATTATATGCCAAATAAGCTCTCCAGAAATTATCTTTTGGGAGTGAAACCAGCCTTAAGAATTCTTATTAAGACTAAGTCATGAGTTTGCAAAGGGACGAATATGTATGTGGTGCACATTTGTTTTTATCCTGTTTCTAGGTTATAAAAATGTCATAGGATGATTTGATAAATAGAATTTTCGCTAAGATCCTAGTGATATTGCGAAAACATGGATAATTAAACAATGAATAAGACATTTCTATCCAAAATATTGTATTTTGTATAATCATGCTATATTTTATTATATATTTGCCTATGATTGTTTTTCCCTATTATTTTATATTTAAGGCACATTTTTATTTAATTTGTAAGTTGTGGAGTAACAATGTTGGCAGATCTAATAAAATAAATGAATAAAACAACTTTTACGGATATCAAACGCGCTATATTTCCACGAACTAAGTTGTAATTGTCCGTAATTTTTAGGTTTTTTAGGGGTTTTTTGATTTTCCCGACGTTTCGGCACCTTTACAGCTGCCGTGGTCACGGGATGACTAACTACTTATAAGTCTACCCTCGAAAAGTTAATTTATTTTCGTTCGGATACGGTTAGACATTTACTATGGCACAAATTATTTTTGATTTGATATTTTTATTTAATTGTTATTTTAATTCTTTATTATTAAGAAAAGAGAAAACTAAAGACTCTACTGGCAGTTCACAAATTGGGAGGACCTTCGAAGAAAGAAAACTGCCAAGAAAACTTCGAAAGCGGGCCGACCTCCATCTTTATAAAAATATTAAAAATTAGGATATGTTGTCTCCACCTTTACTTTTTTATATTTATTTATCTACAAAAAGAGCTAACCGTATCTTTGGGTCTTGCAGTGCGTGATTTGGGTTGAGACTTTAATTTATGGATAATAGGGTCCCAAGCTGGTGGAATCTTCCACCCATCATCTCTATTGAAGTTTGGGTATTTGGTAATTTCAATAGCCTCACGCAGCATTCTGGGGACAAATTTTTGTTCCTTGGCGAGGATCTGTGGCTTATCAAACCTGATGTAGTGGGTGGGTCCCTCAAAAGCATGTTCACACACTGCAGACTTGTTATCGCGCCTATTTTTCACGTCAGCTACATGTTCTCTAACGCGGGTCCCTATGCTTCTCTTTGTCTGCCCGATGTAGGAGAGCCCACAGTCACAATCCAGTTTGTAGACACCTGCGACTTGAAAGGGTATGTTGCACTTGACTGGTGGTAGGAATTGGTTGATCTTCTTGGGCGGCTTGAAGTAAGTATTAATAGAAGCACGCTTTAGAATTCTCCCAATCTTGTCTGTGACACCTTTCACAAATGGTAAAATGGCAGGTTGACGTTCTACTGTGACTGGTTTGGCGCGGTTTCTGTGACGTCTGCGTGGTACTTGCAACTTGTTGTTTCTCAGTACTTGCTCGACATGTCGAAGCTCCGCAGTCAGGTGTTGCTCGTCACAGATGCCGCGTGCTCTCTGAAACAAAGATTTCCCTACGGTAGCTAACTGTGAAGGATGATGGTGTGAATCACCATTTAGATATCTGTCTGTATGTGTTGCTTTCCGATACACTGTGTGGCTCAAAGTTTGATCAGGATTCCTAATAACAAGTACATCTAGGAAGGCTAGTTTATTGTTTGCCTCTAACTCCATAGTGAATTGGATGTTTGGATGAATAGAGTTAAGATGGATAAGGAAAGCAGAAACACTATCTCTAGGTAGTACAGTGAAAGTGTCATCTACGTACCGTTTGTAGAACCGGGGATACACTGGTGCTGAAGCCAGCGCCTTCTCCTCGAAATCCTCCATAAATATGTCAGCGACTATGGGGGATACAGGAGAACCCATTGCTACTCCATCAACTTGTACATAGAATTCATCATTCCACATGAGATAGCCTGATGTTAGGCAGTGTTCAAGTAGATCTGCATATTCCACAGGCATATTGTTGTTTTCAAGTCTCTTCCTAGTAATATTGATGCAGTCCTGTACTGGTAGACATGTGAATAAAGACTGTACATCAAAGCTGACCATGATTTCATCATCGGCGAGATTTAGGTGTTGTATCGCACTGATGAAGTGGTAAGAATCCTTCACAAATGCTGTTGTGGTGCCTCTTAGTGGTGAGAGGGTTGTCGCTACGTGTCGAGCCAATTTGTAAGTTGGTGAGTCAATTTGGCTGACTATAGGACGCAGTGGAGCATCAGGTTTGTGTATCTTCGGCAATCCATACAGTTTTGGCGGCTTTGGGCAAGAAGGAATAAGTAAATTGACGTCAAGATTCAACGATTCTGAATGTTCCTTGATGAGGTCACTAATCGTTGAATCTTGACGTCAATTTACTTATTCCTTCTTGCCCAAAGCCGCCAAAACTGTATGGATTGCCGAAGATACACAAACCTGATGCTCCACTGCGTCCTATAGTCAGCCAAATTGACTCACCAACTTACAAATTGGCTCGACACGTAGCGACAACCCTCTCACCACTAAGAGGCACCACAACAGCATTTGTGAAGGATTCTTACCACTTCATCAGTGCGATACAACACCTAAATCTCGCCGATGATGAAATCATGGTCAGCTTTGATGTACAGTCTTTATTCACATGTCTACCAGTACAGGACTGCATCAATATTACTAGGAAGAGACTTGAAAACAACAATATGCCTGTGGAATATGCAGATCTACTTGAACACTGCCTAACATCAGGCTATCTCATGTGGAATGATGAATTCTATGTACAAGTTGATGGAGTAGCAATGGGTTCTCCTGTATCCCCCATAGTCGCTGACATATTTATGGAGGATTTCGAGGAGAAGGCGCTGGCTTCAGCACCAGTGTATCCCCGGTTCTACAAACGGTACGTAGATGACACTTTCACTGTACTACCTAGAGATAGTGTTTCTGCTTTCCTTATCCATCTTAACTCTATTCATCCAAACATCCAATTCACTATGGAGTTAGAGGCAAACAATAAACTAGCCTTCCTAGATGTACTTGTTATTAGGAATCCTGATCAAACTTTGAGCCACACAGTGTATCGGAAAGCAACACATACAGACAGATATCTAAATGGTGATTCACACCATCATCCTTCACAGTTAGCTACCGTAGGGAAATCTTTGTTTCAGAGAGCACGCGGCATCTGTGACGAGCAACACCTGACTGCGGAGCTTCGACATGTCGAGCAAGTACTGAGAAACAACAAGTTGCAAGTACCACGCAGACGTCACAGAAACCGCGCCAAACCAGTCACAGTAGAACGTCAACCTGCCATTTTACCATTTGTGAAAGGTGTCACAGACAAGATTGGGAGAATTCTAAAGCGTGCTTCTATTAATACTTACTTCAAGCCGCCCAAGAAGATCAACCAATTCCTACCACCAGTCAAGTGCAACATACCCTTTCAAGTCGCAGGTGTCTACAAACTGGATTGTGACTGTGGGCTCTCCTACATCGGGCAGACAAAGAGAAGCATAGGGACCCGCGTTAGAGAACATGTAGCTGACGTGAAAAATAGGCGCGATAACAAGTCTGCAGTGTGTGAACATGCTTTTGAGGGACCCACCCACTACATCAGGTTTGATAAGCCACAGATCCTCGCCAAGGAACAAAAATTTGTCCCCAGAATGCTGCGTGAGGCTATTGAAATTACCAAATACCCAAACTTCAATAGAGATGATGGGTGGAAGATTCCACCAGCTTGGGACCCTATTATCCATAAATTAAAGTCTCAACCCAAATCACGCACTGCAAGACCCAAAGATACGGTTAGCTCTTTTTGTAGATAAATAAATATAAAAAAGTAAAGGTGGAGACAACATATCCTAATTTTTAATATTTTTATAAAGATGGAGGTCGGCCCGCTTTCGAAGTTTTCTTGGCAGTTTTCTTTCTTCGAAGGTCCTCCCAATTTGTGAACTGCCAGTAGAGTCTTTAGTTTTCTCTTTTCTTAATAATAAAGAATTAAAATAACAATTAAATAAAAATATCAAATCAAAAAAATAATTTGTGCCATAGTAAATGTCTAACCGTATCCGAACGAAAATAAATTAACTTTTCGAGGGTAGACTTATAAGTAGTTAGTCATCCCGTGACCACGGCAGCTGTAAAGGTGCCGAAACGTCGGGAAAATCAAAAAACCCCTAAAAAACCTAAAAATTACGGACAATTACAACTTAGTTCGTGGAAATATAGCGCGTTTGATATCCGTAAAAGTTGTTTTATTTCAATGAACAGTGCGCGCCAAAACATAAGATGTACGTATAAATGAATAAATTTCCCAATCTTACTGAAAAAAGATAGGGTTTTTCAAAAACACGGGTTGCGATAGTAACATTGGTCTAATCTTTGCTTGCCTTCTGATTGAGTCCTAGTTTTAACCTGTGACTTTAAGATGTTCCGAATTTCATGAAGATGTAAAGGGTAAGAAATGACACTGGCTATTTATAGGAACTTTACTTTTTATTGAACATCTTAGTTAAAATTCAAAATATCAACCACAGAAAGTTTACTTACCCCTGATTTTTATATGTAAACAGAAAATGCCCACATTAAACGATTTTTGCTGAGACGCCATTTCCATATCTCTAATAGTTTAGCTGGTCTCTTAGCTTCCTGAATCAGGTTTTCCAGATTTCAAAATAAATTGAAGCCTATATTATGGTCAGACCTAGCGGCTAGCAGGCTTCAGTAGTTTCAGAGATTAGCGTGTACAGACAAACAGACGCACAAACAGACAAAATTTTTAAAAATGGCCTCAACTTATTGTTTTCTTGTTATTACGTCGTCCCCAATTAGTTTTTGGTAAATGTATTAAATGTACAGAAATGTTGTTTTTACAATTTTATTATATGTAACGATAGCCAGCGATTCTTTTCACAGTCTTACTAACGCAACCCGTGTTTTCGCAAAAACCCAATATTTTTCAGTATCGTAAGATAGAGACGCCGCTATATGCGCCGTTAGGCACAGTCCCACTCTCACAACTTGAAAATAACATAAAAAGAATCGTATAGAGTTGATGGTCTGCCCCCTGTACAGTCGGGAAACTTCCCGGTTGACATGTAGAGATTTTTTGAGAAACGATATTTCGGAAAGTATTAAGGTTAAAGAAATAATTTATTTTATGTTTTGGCGCGCACTGTTCATTGAAATAAAACTACTTATACGGATATCAAACGCGCTATATTTCCACGAACTAAGTTGTAATTGTCCGTATTTTTAGGTTTTTTTAGAGGTTTTTTGATTTTCCCGACGTTTTGGCACCTTTACAGCTGCCATGGTCACGGGATGACTGGTTACTTAAAGTAAGATAAGATAACTTAGTTCGTGGAAATATAGCGCGTTTGATATCCGTAAAAGTTGTTTTATTTCAAATAATTTATTTCTAAAATGAAATAACATCAAACCACTTAAGTTAAGTTACATAAAATTTACCTATCAAAGCTCTATTATTTGTGATATAAACGTTTTCTATGAGTTTATAACTTTTTGAGATAACTTTCTTAAAAAAAACCTCTACTGATCAACCGGGAAGTTTCCCGATTGTACATCCGTAGAGTAGCACTACGACATCCTACTGGAGATCATCCTAAGGAGAATCCTACTGTCCTATTTTTATACAAATTAAAGGATAAGTAATCAAATTAGCGAAACGTCACTTTTGGAAAATTTCGCTTTTGTTAAAAACAGTTATTATTTCTAGAAACATCGAAGACAAGATTTAATGTACGTCAGGACACATATTAACGTCTAAACTTGAGTAAATACTGGGAATTGCTTTTCATTGTAAACATTTCTAGATTTTACGATACCTGCTATTGAAAACTATACACTGTTTCTTGTAAGTGTATTGTTTTTTTGACTCATTATTATTTGTTTTGTATTTAAATTGTGATGGATGTTTTTGAAAATTGTGACATCTGTTTCAATAGTATTAATAATTACTATTATTATATTTTGCAATAACATCATCATTGTTGAAAAATATTTAAGACAATAGTTTCTATTTGAATTTCTAGACTCAGGAGGCCTACTCTGTAAGCTCGTCAACTAAGATACGGGCCTCCGTCCGTAAGTTTCCCGAAACTAGTTTCGTCCTAAGTTACGGACGTTTCCTACTCCGTATCACCTACGGACAGCTTATTAGTTCGGAGACCCGAACTAAGAATGAATGAGAATACGTTTTGTGCATTGTCCCTACTCCCAATGTGTTTGAGCCGTTTTTCCAAAACTAGTACACCCGAAATCAAAAGAGAGTAGGCTCCATCCGTAGTTTCCCGAAACTTACGGGGGGCCCGTATCTTAGTTGACGGGCTTAGAGAGTAGGCCTCCTGTTCCGAATCGCACATTCCACAACAAAACAAATGCAATATTTTTCTATCGTATTCAATGTAAATGTAATTAATAGAAACAGATTTTACTTTATATTTCCAGGGGTGTAGTTTTTACATTTTATTGACAAAACTACTACAGTAAATAATTTATTTTCAAAAATATTTTGCTGATATACGCGATTCGGAAGTGAAGTGAAGTGTTACAGGAATCTTTCTATACCTCCTATACCTACGTATACCATCCTATACAGGAATCATCTTAGCTTTTTTTCTAGATATCAATAAAAACTTAAGTATAAGAGCTATTGATACTTTATACGATTAATAAGACCGCTATTGACATTATATCCCGAGAATATTGTTCATCTAGTATAATCCAAACCCAAGTAAAGAGTCTTCAAAAAAAACGACGAAGCGCTTCGAGAAAAGTTAGGTAGTGCGCTTGCGCTTAAATTGGTTCGTCTTGGCACACGATTGTGTGAAATAGGACTTTGAATCTCTCTGCTATTTGTCTAAGAATAATTTGTAGCTGATTCTGGAAATGTTTACTTACCATAAAAAATATCTGCTTGCAAATGAGATTTAAGTTGATTTCAAATATAAACCTTATTACGATAAAAATTTTACTGCTAAAATATTGATTTTCACTTTAAAACTTCTTATAACATTTTTATAGACTATAAAAGCATGATATTAAAACTTTAGTAGCTAACGACTATAATAAAGATGTTTGGGCTTTTCTTTGCTTTTCCTAAATATATAAATGGTTAGAATATTTACGAAGCCAAACTTCTAGGTAATTTATCAAGCGTGTGTAACTAAAAAAGATATATGTGAATATCTGTCGCTTTATCTTCATCAATTTTTAAGGCGGTGTCATTAGGCGTATGTGGATCCACGTTACTTTTTTCTTGGCTTTATCAGTGAGTCGGCGGTATCTTAGAATTATTAATGGTACTCAAGATGTCCTCCCAAGATCTGGTTTTTATTTGAGGATAACAGGAATAAAGTTACGTAAGGGACGAATGATAAAACATCTAGGGGCGTAGCTTATAAGCTTTAGTCATCTTCTAGGTAGTAGGTAAGCTCGCTTCATTATAGATCGCGTCTTGGTCCTCGGGTTAATATCAATTGGGCCCATAGTTGAGGTCAAGAGTTGGGTCAAGAAATATTTTTCTATTATTATAACATTTGATTTAATACTTGAAGTCAGTTTCTGAATTGAAAATTTCAGGTTGAGAACGTCTCAAGTGCTACTAAGTAATAATGTAATGCGAGAAATGTTGTAATGAATGTTTGTCCTTTAAAATACTATTATTTTCTTCGCAAGATGAAAATTCAATTGTTTATTGCATAAACCATAATGTAAATAAAGGTGTAACAAAAAAAATGGAGACCATTATGGACCCTGTCGGGCAACTGGATGAAAATGAAAATTGTTTACGGTTAAAATAATCATTAAACTAGCGGCCGCCCGCGGTATTCGTTCCCGTTCCCGTGGGAAGATCGGGAAAAAAGTAGCCTATGTATGAGTCCACTTTTTGAAGTCCAAATAGGTCCAATAGGTACCAAATTCCATCCAAATCCGTTCAGTAGTTTTTCCGTGAAAGAGTAACAAATAAGAAAACGAAAAAGCTGACATACTTTTACATTCATAATATCAGTAAGATAAGATAAGAAGTAAGATGTACTTTTATTCTAATATTTTCTGGGTGATTAAGGAAAGTGACCTTACTGATGTGTTAAAGTCAATTCTCATTTTTAGGGTTCCGTATCCAAAGGGACGGGACCCCCTATTACTAAGACTGCTGATTCATAAAATCTGAACCGAACATCGGTATCTTGGCAATAATGGAATATCTATTGTGTCTCATTTTCCAGGGCCTGATGGGCTTTTTTATACTTTTACTAAACTATATCACTAAGATTTATTAACAGGCAGCAGTGTTTTCAGGATTCCCGTTTTCTACCACGTTCCCCGAAAGATATCGAAGTTCCTGCCTATAGAAAAATAGAAATATCGGGGACTCGGAAACAAATACAAACATGGTAAAAATCCCGTTTTCCCTAATAATATTGCAGATTATGTAAAAATCTGTTTTTCCAACCTATGGAGTTTATTTTAGATTTAAGAAAAAAAAAACAACAGTCGCTTCGTCTGTATCGTCATTTTGTTATGGCTGACAATTAAGTACATAGAGCCCGTTTATGTATAAATCGGGGCTTAGTAATTGATAGCTCCCATGCGAATAGTTCTCGTGTTTTAGAATAGAGGATCGGGAAAATATATTGGCTCTCGCGATGGTACTATAAATTAGGATTTTATACCAGCTGAGCCCTAAGTATTACTAATTTACCTTGCTGGCATCTATTCTAAAAGGCTTATTTTTACATTTTGAAGTCGGTTTCTAAAAACAAAAGTTTTTTTATGTCACTGGTCGTCGCAGTTTAGTATATAGCAGCGTCATCTAGCGGCATATTGAGAACCACTACGTACATAACTACATCAGTATTTTCTAGATTTCCTGAAAAATAGTAAAACGATAACAAATTTAAAAAAAATGTGAATTAAGGTAAAAGTGTTTAATTAATTACTTTTATCGCACATTATTACCAGTTGAACCTGACTTTTGATAAATGATATTAATGTTCAATGAAGTTGGTCAAAAATATCAATATTTACAGCCTTTTAACCTAACAAAACGTTTCTAGAAGCAGTTGGAGCTTATTATCATATTTTAGTACTTTTAACCTAACCTAACCTAGAGGTACCTTTCGTAAAGTGATAAATTTCATAGTTTCAAACACATTGACCAAATCATGAGGTCAGTATTAATAATTACCAGTTATTATAATTTTCTCACTATTAACAGTTATTAAATATTATTAATTATTAATAATTACCATGATCAAAGGTAAACGTGAATAATTAATTCTTTGTACTGCACATTATTAATAATTGCACCTTATTTTGATATGTAATTAATGTTTAAGAAGTCGATCCAAAATATCGATATTTAGTCTTTTAACATAACAAATCGTCATTAGAGAAGCAGGAGGAGCTTGGTGTCATATTTAGTATTTTTTAAAGAAAGTCGTCTCTGGGCTTCGCCCGCCGCTGCCACGGAACGCTCGCTTCGCTCACTCGGCTCGCGCGTCTTTTGGTCACAGTTCTAACCTAACCCAACCTCGAGGTACCTTTCGTAAAGTTATAAATTTCTTAGTTTTAACCACGTGGTCAGTATTAATAATGACCGGTTATTATTAATAATTTTGATACTATTAACATTTACTGTGACATTTACGCGACGAATTGATAACCTCTTATTTATGTTGGTTAAGACGCCATATGAAACTATTATTAATGGTGTCCACTAATTAAACCAATTTCCAATAGTATATGTAACCCCATTTGAGAATAATCTTGAATGTTCGTGTTTTTAGGGGGTCATTTCGAAAAGAAAAAAAAGTGTCGAGGCAAAATCATAAAATCGTGTTTCTGGTACAACACAAATCTAGATAAAGGTATGTACTTGTATATCTTATTACCAGATTTTTTACATCTCTATATATCAATTTAGCTTAAGTAACAGTGTCTTAAATTAAAGACAAAGTCTGTAAAGATAAAAGAATACATAGGTAATAGTTAAAAATACTTTATTGTACCTGGGTACTCATACTCATACTCATTACTAAAATAAACATGAAATTCACTTATTTAACTTTATAAGTTTCTCGAAATGAAAGCCATTTGCAGCATCACAACATCACTGCTTTAATTTTTAGTTAATTAAGTATTTTAAATAATATTCATAATAAATCGATACAAAAGGCCACGAGACGCGAGTTCTATCGATAAATAATTTTGTGTTCAATAAAGTTTCTTGAACAAGTTATTCAGGATTTGTCTTTAATTTTAGATAGTTTATCACTCACACTTAATTAATCTTTAAGGAAACGTTAAACGTTTTCTATACACCTAACTATAACTTTTTAAATTTTCAATAAAGCTCCTTAAAAAAACTCTACTGGTCATCTGGGGTGTTCCCCGACTGTACTAAGTAGACATAGCACATCAAGAGTAACAGATGCTCTCATTGAACACAAACGGCCAACGACCTAATGTGCCTTCCAAAACACGGAGGAACTAGAGACAATACATTTTTGGTCACCCATCCCGTGACCGACCATTGGGAATCCGGTCTCCACTTATCACACTATCCTGAAATTCTGAATCAAATCATATGATTAAGCATCAAAAATGGCGCCACCGCGGACCGTGAATAATGTAAAAAGAAAATACAATATGTTTATGATTTTTTCGTTTTCGTCTTTTCGTGCCATTATCAGAGAAGCATAAACGTTGACACCAAATACTTTGATTTATCGAATCGTCACGATTCAAATCAATTCATTATTACGTGATCAATTTGGTAGTAAGAAAAGTTACGAAGTGCCCGAAACAAAGTAAAAAATATAGAAAGCATCACATTCATTAATCTAGGTCCACTTACTATATACTATTTCTACGGAAAGAAAGCATCATTTGGTGAAGCGGAACTGATGATGAAGACCACAAATGGTCATCGGAACCATTAAATACTTAGCATTTCACGGAAGCGATATACTTTAATGTGGTTCATAAGCAATTTATGCTCGACTCAATCCAAGCGATAAAGTGGAGCTGATGATGAAATACCGGGATAACTCCTCAATAACTAACGTCCCTGCACCGGGAAAAGCAGCATTTTGTAAAAGGATGAGCAGTTGACATAAGGTTATTAGCGTAGGCAAGGACCTCTTCTACCTTTAAAAATTGTGAAATAAAAAACCTTTTATAAAAAAAACCGACTTCAAAAAACTAAATAGCAAAAAATAAGCCTTTTGGAGTCGGTGCCAGCCCAGGCAAGAAAAATTAAAGAGTAGGACCGCAAAGTATATTGGCTTATTGCTAATATTGGCTTACTTGGCTTATATTTGCTTTTTAGTTTTATGAAGTTGGTTATAATTAAAATTTAAAATAGGCAGCTTTAAAAACATAAAATTGGATAAAGATCTATGTAATATCAATTTTGGTAGTATCTAATTTAATTAACGATGTTGTTTTAGACGTAATTTATAGCTTGTTTATATACGAAATCAAATATTTGTGTTGTTCGGAATGATTAATAGACGAGGGAATAATGAAAATGTGTCTAATCGATTTCACTTGGGCTAACACAGCGGGAGTGTTAATTTTAATAAGATATAATAGGTTACAAACTATTAGTAAGAAACAAGAAAATAATAATTAATTGTCACAAGAGAAACACATACTACATTAATGGCATATGACATAAAATAATTGTGGCACTTTTATGGTAATCCACTCAGCATGTTGCTCAGCTTGGATGTTGCAGGCAGTCCAACGCTGGTCTTCCGTGGCTACCTATATTAATGAGAGAGCACTACCGGTTACACCATATTAATATAAACACAAATAATAATAGATAAATTAGCTATTAAATAAAATAACACAAATATAAATACAAATCAATCAAACATTTTATATAGGTACACTATTAGAACAGCGATGTGTCTGTCACTTGTTCGACAACATGCTTTAACTTAGAAACTGATAATCTAGAATTACTTAAATAAAACCTTAGCATCAGTAATTAAATGGCTAACACAAAACAACCTAAATGTAAACATAAATAAAAAAAATGTACAGTTTATAATTAAAAATGGAAACAAAAAAAAACTGGAAATCAATTACGACGGCACAAAATTACAAGAAATAAGTAACATTACCTTCTTAGGCATCGTACTACATGATAAATGCAATTGGGAACAACATATAAGTAAATTGTCCCCACAAAACAAACTCGTATGCATATGCTTTGTGGAAGCTAGGAAAAACCGCAAGCAAACATACTGCACTACAAGCATACTACGGTCATGTTTGCTCAACATTAAGATATGGCGTAGTAATATGGGAAAATTCCTGTCATATCAATAAATTATTCATTGCCCAAAAGGCATGTATTAGAGCTATTTACGATGTCGATAATATGGTTTCATGTAAACCACTGTGCTAGGTGTTCTGACGGTCCCGTGTTACATATATGAAATATGCATGTTTGTCAAAATACATCCAGAACTATTTAATTATTTATATGATACTCCCCACCCATATAGTTGTAGACGATCAAACAAGTTATTACTGTCAAAAATGCGAACGGCCATGTGTTCCAATAACTGTCGATCGATGGCTGTAAAAATATTCAATAACCTACCAAGGGACATAAAAAATCACAAATTTTAAATAAAATCTTAAGAAATGGCTTATCCAGAGGTGTTTTTAAATATAATCTTAAGAAATGGCTTATCCAGAGGTGTTTTTATACAGTTAATAAATATTTAGACAAAAAAACATTGTCATTTATTGACTTTATTATTAGCGTTGAGATTATGTTAAATGAATGACATTAAAATAGAAAATGAATATGGTAACTTTATACATTGACACTGACATAACGAATAAATTAATTTGACCTGTCTATGCTTAAATTAATATAATATATAACGTGTAAACTAACTAGACAATACATGACATTCACAATTTCCACTTTGAAAATTGTATGTGTTATTCCAATAAAACTAAATAAATTCAATATACATATTACACATTTTATAATATAAGTACTTTTGCATGTTCGTTATTTGGATGAATGTGTGTTGTTCAAACCTGTTTATTTAAGACCATGCCTGTACTCACATTCTAGCAAAATAAATGATTCTATTCTATTCTGTTTCACAAATTTTAATAACAGGTTAAAAAAAATCCTTGCAATCTGAGAACGAGAACCCAATACAATATACTAAATTTTGTGTGGATTAAGAAGTAGACAATTATTACCCAACTGTAAAGGAAGGGTTCTGGTTTATGTTTTTCGTGCGTATCTTGTATGTATGTATGTTTGTTTGTTTGTGTATATGTAATAATCTTTATTACCTCTGAAACGGCTGAACGGATTTCGATAATTAAGATATCGTTAGATTTGTCCTGACAGAGCAAGTGTTCTTAGATAATAAGCAACATGCAACATAGCGGCTGTGAGGTGTTATTATTTGAAGTATCTTTTTTTATAATTTTAGATTACTTTAATATGGGTATCAAATTAAAGAGCTAGTCTAAGGATTTCCAAAAGGTGACATGACCGATAAATAACTAAAAATATGTAAATTAAAAAAACGATAAAACCCGCCTCATCAAAAGACAAGTCAACTGAAAAGATGGAAACAAGATCAAGATCAAATTAAAAAATATTTTGTTCTACATAATAACATGCAGTCGGAGGCATAGAATTTAATAATAAGTCGAATAAATTCATCATGTTATGCCTCCGATTGCATGTTATTATGTTGAACAAAATATTTTATATTTGATCTTGTTTCCATCTTTTCAGTTGACTTGTCTTTAGTTTTTTCAATTGGTATATTTCTTTAGTTGCCCATTCATTAATGCGATCCAATTCTACGCCTATACATGCTAAACTGTTCAAAGTATCCTGAGGCTTAAAGGATAAATATATTTGGAGGTCGTCCGCATATATATGGTAATTACATTTCTTGATGATAGTGATCAAATCACCACAATAGAGATTGACGAGGATCGGGCCCAATATAGATTCTTGAGCTGCTGTTCTCCAAGCTGTCCTCCTCTCATCATAATGCGATATAACAACGCGCTGCTAATGGTCATTAAGTTACCAAGAAAACCACTTTAGAGCGTTACTGTCAAATCCATAGAAGGCCAATTTCGACAACAGGAGGTCATGGTCGATGGTGTTGAATGCACGGGAAAAATCAAGGAGATCCAAAATAAATCCCTGTCCCGAACATCATCAATTACAAAATGTGCAGCATAAACATCATCAAAATTATATCTAGCATGGCTGTGGCTGTACTATGACAAGCTCGGAATCCAGATTGCTTAGGGGGTAAAATATTATTAGAGCTGACATAGTCCGTCAGTTGTTGGCATATCAGTTTCTCTATTATCTTTGACATGAATGGAAGAATACTAATTGGCCTAAGATCTTTAAGATTCGATTGATTTCTAACTTTAGGGATTGGATTAACACGAGCTTCCTTCCACTCATCCGGGAATGTAACAGATTGAATAGATTTATTAATAATTGCAGTAATAACTTCAAGTGTTCGCAGTAACGTCATCAGGATTATGTCACGAGTGATACCATCCACGTCCTCTGCGTTACTATTGATATTCATAATAGCTTTAGCAACTAAACTTGTATCCACAAGATAAACTGGCAAGGCTAAACCTATGGTGTTCAAAATAAGTAAGATCCAAAATAGAGACAATATTATTACACCACAATACGTCGGTTTCCAGCTGTATACGGCCATATTGCTTTACGAGGCAATTCTTAAACCGACCGCCGTAAGCAGGGCTATTACACCAACATTCCGTGCTATTAAGGCTTCCGGAAGGTTTTATACTTTCTTTAAATGAAGACTGATACTTAAATTGACGTGGTGGCTAAGCTAAATGGACGGAACTGGTTATTAAGAGGAAACACCTTTGGTTATGTGACTTGTGATGAAATATTATATTGTTTCACACTATTTTTACAGTGATATAGTTAGGTTGGCTTTGTATGACACAGCTAGACTAGTTTAAATTTTCATACATTTTAACATGCAGTAATGATTAAATTTTAATTGTATGTAAATAACTTATGTTCCTTATGATATCGTGAAACAGGGTATAAATTGGAATGGCCTAATTATTTTTTGTCTTAATGACCTTTGGCACACAAATTATAGGCCTAAAATTATATCAGACAATTGTCAAATGACCTAATTTAGTTTAGCCTATTTTCATTTCGCCTAATTTTTTTCGCCATATTTTCGCTTCCCAAGCTCATCATTAGGCATAATCATTCATTAACCCTACTGTTTCCAGGTACTAAATTACGATTCGCCCAACACCTTTACGCCTAACCATTTCCGTATGTCAAATTGATGAAATAAATCATTTACGTGACGAGCATGCAAGCAAGCAGGCATGCAAGCTGGCATGCAAGCAGGCATGCAAGCAGGCACGCAAGCAGGCGTGCAAGAAAGCGTGCAAGCAGGCATGCAAGTAGACAGGCAAGCAGGTATGCAAGCAGCAAGCAGGTATGCAAGCAGGTATGCAAGCAGGTATGCAAGCAGCCATGCAAGCAGCCATGCAATCGGGCATGCAAGCAGCCATGCAACCAAGCATGCAAGCGAGCATTCAAGCAAACATGAATGCGAGCATGCATGCAAGCGAGCATACAAGCGAGCATACAAGCAATGCAAACAAGCAAGCACGTAAGCAAGGAAGCATGCATGCAAACGAGTAAGCAAACATGCAGCAGGTGCTTAAGAATTTTAGGCCAAAGAAATACGGCGACATGAAATTAGGACTAATGATTTTAGGCGTGTCGAAGGGCACCCGAAACAAAATAGTGATAATTAAAAAAATATAGGTACAGTCGAGTACAAAGATATGTATATTTCGCAGCCAACTGGTTAAATCAGCCGTTCAATTGGAGTGCTAGCCCGTTATTAAAACGCCCGCCGGCATTCAATGAAATGACTAAGGGACAACTAGCCAAGTCGTTGAACGAAACGTTTAACGTCATATTTAGCCGTCTCATTAAATGAGATATATAGACTCAAACTATTCTTGAATACTTGTAGTCGGCGGTGTAATATCAGCATATTTTCATCATACATTTTTGTAATATCAATATTGATATTAATAAAGCACTGTAAGTTATATTGAAACGAAAACAAAGCACACAAAATTGCCAGCTGATGCAAGCTATCTGACGCCATATTTGTTTTGAAACTACCAGCGCCCCAGTTGCTATAAACAATAAACTAAATTTGAATCACGTGGCTTAATTAACGTCAGCCATCTTCAAAGGGCTAACTTATATACTATACTTATTTATTTATTTATACCGTTTATGCTTTATATCTTAACTTACAATAAACCAACTATATAGTTGAACGTTAATTGATGCTTTTCAATAAACGATCGGCCTAGGCATTCAACTGAATGCCGGCGTTTAATTAACCGGCTAGCCTTCCAATCGAATTACACGGCTGATTTAACCAGTTGGCTGCGACATATATATAAAAATAGTATCTTTATCCGTTGTCCAGTAACCATAACACAAATTCTTGATGAAACTACTTTGAGCTTAATGGTGCATAATAATTGGTTAATAGTTGTCATAAATTTGGCGCATCCGTACGGGTGTATAAATAGTATGTGAACATAAACTTTACGCTCTGTTAAAATAATACAATTTTCACCACGACTTTTTAAATGCGATCCGTACCATGTCATGTCGTGCGGTCTGAATCCTACCGTGACAAAACTAGAATCATGAAACTAATAAGTAATAAGAATATGAAACACTCCAAAGAGTTTCCATAGGTTTTAAATATTGAAATTTTGAATAAAGAATATCGGCTTGTATGTACATATTTTTGTAATGAATGGCGACTACATACTTTATTTTGTCTTGTAGAGTACACATTACTCTGTCCTCCTTGCTTTATACATTAATTTGTCACATATAGTGAACATAAAATACCCGTCATAAAATATCGTAATGTGTGTACACACTATAATTTGTAGTGAAGTATGTGTACTTCTTAAAATGGGTACATGTTTTTGTCACTTTAGTATACATATCTTTGTAGTCGACTGTACCTACTCATGGCTGCGTCTATCACAAAAGTGTCTATTACAAACAAATCTGATTAGACATCCCCAAAAAGGTACTTACAGATTAGTGTAAAATCCATCCAAAAGTAGTAATTTTAAAATCTTAATATCATTAGATTTAGGAATTGTACGAAATGAAACAGGTTGCCTGTCCCCATACAACATAGAATTTATCATTGCGTAATGTCCAGCACTTTTTTCTTCAATTTCGCTTCTGCTAGTTATATGTATAAGTATAGAAGGTAGTTATGGTAAATTTTAAATAGAAAAATATTGGAAAAAATTAACTCGGCCACAAGTGAATTCTCAGGCTGGAATCGAACCAGCGACCTTTGGAAATCCGGTCCAATGCTCTAACCGCTGAGCTACCGAGAATTCACTTGTGGGCGAGTTAATTTTTTCCAATATTTTTCTATTCAAAATTTACCATAAGTATAAAAATAGCATTGAAAAATGCAAAAATTACAAAATCATAAAATATAGAAGGTAGATTTTAATTTGTCGATCTAAGACAATGTGAACCCTACCCATTCCAAAAAATTGCATTAATCCGGCCACGTCCAATAGACATAAGCCTATAAAAATGTTACTAATTTTATTCCTATTTATTCATGAACTTGCCAGTGTTGGTACAGAAAGTGTCACGCGTATCATATGTGATTCATGGGACAGGGAACCTGTTAAAAGCTTTTGTCTGAGAGTCATGAAAGGTTTAACTACTGTGCATTTATAGGAAAATAAATATAAATAATTCAGTTTTACGACATCACATAAAACGACACTTATGGAGGTAATTTTATGGCATGACCCATATCCAGGTCGGTGCTTTTACATACAACAAAGACAAAAAATAAAGAGAAACCTATAAATTAAACTGATTGGATTTTTACGATTACTTAATAAAGGCTGTGTGGCCAATATTTCAGCAACCAATAACTAATATAAATTTCAAAATACACTGATCGGACATTGTCGTAGATTTATGAAATGTTTTGTCCATTTATTTGGTGCTGATCATTTAGCTCATCTTAGGCCACGCTATCATAGGTAACATGTATGAAGAAAACTTTTCAATGATACTGGTCAACAATGACCTAATCAATAAGGAAAGGATGTTCGACAAAAAATACAGGATCAGCATCAGATCTAGAGAAGACTGGGAAATAGAGCAAGGCAATCTTTATAGCACTGCAGTATGCTACACTGATGGGTCAAGAAAAGAATCAACTCAGCTATCGGGAGCTGGCGTTTACATAGCTAAACCTGGCACAAAAAGGGCAACTTTCAATCTGGGCAAGTACACCAGTGTATTCCAAGCGGCAGGCAATTTCGGCAGTGTATTCAATCTGGGCAAGTACACCAGTGTATTCCAAGCGGAAGTATTTGCGATAATGCAGTGTGCGCACATGATTAAAAGTTATATAGGTACTCATAAAGTAGGTAAAATAATAATATATAGCGACAGTCAAGCTGCCATCAAAGCCCTTGACAAAGTGGAGACTACCTCAGCCCTAGTGAAGGAATGCTAACAAAGCATTCAGGAACTCGCCAACTTGGCTGAGGTAGAAATTGCCTGGGTACCCGACACGAAGGTAACAGTGGCAATGAGGAAGCTGATAACTTGGCTAGGAGGGGGGCTGATGAACCGTTTATTGGCCCTGAACCAAGACTACCAATATCACATAGAATCTCTAAGAACATCATTGATATTAGAATAATCAAAGAAACTAACCAAAGATGGATGAAAAGAAAGGACTGCAGACAGTCAAAGATCTTCATCAAATCAATTGATAAGAAGAAAACTAGAGAGCTGTTGAAACTAAGCAGAAGAAACATAAGGAACATAGTAGGAGTACTGACAGGACATTGTCCACTGAATAGGCACCTTTCAATAATCAAAAGGACAGAGGATCCCACCTGTCCACAATGTATTGAAAAGGAAGAAACAAGTTACCACTTCATGGCAGAATGCCCAATGTATGCATCACTGCGCTGGGAGCTCTTTGAAGTGGACAAGCTAGAAGAAGAGGATTTAAAGCAGTTGACGATAAGTGAACTCAACAGGTATTGTAAGCGCACAGGAAGGTTCGAGGGTCCGACGCTGGTGGGGTGAACGATAACCCGCCCCCCCCCCTGTCCGTCAGGGGATTTCTTCACCGGGGAATTGGGTGAAATGGTTCCAACTAGGGAGACTGATCACCCGTCCGGCCTTGCTGGCGTCCCCTCTCCAAAAATAATAAAAAATAATAAATAATAATAGCTCATCTTAAAATTTTGCGCGTTAAATTGAAATAAATCAACTTTTTTGGACCAAATCGCGTTTTGTTATTTACTTTGTATTCTGCGTGCTACTTTATGGTTTTATGGAATACCCGAAGTTTCAGTAACTCACAGTGCCGTGGTCACACCGTGACACGGTGTAACTGTAAGGAGGGTTGACTATTGACTATCAGTCGTCAAATCCAAACAACAATAAATATAAAAAGCGTATTTTAATCTGGAAATATTGTTTTCCATTATTTATTTAATATAGACAATATTTTAATTGTTTCAACGTGCCGGTCACGAATCCTTTTATTTTCTAAAATGATGTCCAAACTAATCTCTTTTTCTTTTTTTTTCTTGAGCATGATCAACACCATTTTAATGACCCCACAGCTGGGCTAAAGACCTTCTTTATACATAAGCACCTTTATGGAGAATGGACCATGACGCGGACAAATGCGGGTTGAGGGGTGTTAACGACAGGAAATGCAGCTAGGGCTAACGACTTAACGTGCTTACTGATTTTCCGGAGTATAGAGCTCCAGATAATACATTTTTTGTCACCCATCCCGTGAACGACCATTGCGAAAGTTGCTTTACCGCCACAATCTCCTCTTATGGACACATTATACCGTCGTTATATGTCGAAATAAGATTTAATAACGGTGTAATATCCTGTTTGACATTTGTCTGTTCCCGGTGCTTAGCTTCGCGCAAGTGCTTTTCTTTGTAAACGAAGCGGGCGGGATCGCATCATTCAGGAAGGTTTGACGACGGAAAACAGCTTGGTAGATTTCTCGTATTGTTTCAGGACTTATACATTTTGGAGTGAGATGATGAGTAGGAAAAAATTAAGTTTATTTATTTGATACAATCTAGTGGTCGGTTGCCAAATTGAGAATTTTCATTGAAATAAAACAACTTTTACGGATATCAAACGCGCTATATTTCCACGAACTAAGTTGTAATTGTCCGTAATTTTTAGGTTTTTTAGGGGCTTTTTGATTTTCCCGACGTTTCGGCACCTTTACAGCTGTAAAATATGATATAGGTTTTATTTCAATGAACAGTGCGCGCCAAAACATAAGATGTACGTATGAGAATTTTCAGTTGAGATTGTCTCAAACGTTACTTTAGCATGATAATGTATTTATGCTTTGAGTTGGGTTTGAGTCACTCTTAACTTTGTCGTCTTCGCCTTCATATACCTACTAGATTTTATTTCATAAAACAATATCATTAGGGAAATAAAAAGCTCAGGACAAATTTCTTGCTCGTTCCTACCTACTCGTATAATATGGGTAAACGGTGTATGAGACGGTGTAGTTTCTTGGATGATTCATGTGTGCATGCATCAGCCTAAATTGATATATCGTGCCTACGTACGTACGAACGTACGTGCCTAAAACGTACCTACTCAATTTCACTCTAGATACATTACTTATAGCGCCCTTATTATTTTATAAGTTTCCACAATAAATGGACACTAACGTTTATTTGGTGGAGAACCCTACTACTAAAATCTTGGAAAGTATGTGCAAACAATAAATGTCTCATAATTTTCTCCTTTCAAAGGAACTTGTAACAAAAGAATATCACAATAGAAACGAACTTTCTTTGACGTATGCGGTACATTTCTGCCACAAAGTACGTCCGCGGCGGTTGACGCCCAAACAGAGAGAATATTCATAACAATGTGCTATTTTTCGCACGTACACATTCACGTTACGTTTACATCCATTCTCAATATGTACTCAAACGCGATTGTTAAAATTAATACAGGAAAAAATTTGTATAAACAACAAGCAAACAATTCCTTTGATAAATTTCTATAATTTATCCCTTGGGTTCACCCGCGTGGTTCCCGTTCACGTGGGAATATCGAAATAAAATATCCTATGTTTTAATACAGTCTATAAATAACTGTGTGCCCTAATTAGTTCAGCCCTACTTGAGTTATAATTGGTGTAACTAACACGGCTTTATTGGACGTAAAAGGAACACATAGGACACCCATTTGCACTAAACTTAAGAATCGCCTAAAGCTATTCATAACTTTCTTAATCAGAATAAAAAATTGTTTTGCACTTACCATACGACCTTCTTAAAATCCACTAAGGCTAGGCTAGGCATAAGTTACGGGCCCAATATCGAGCGCCTAAATTTTAAGCTATTCTGTATTAAAATCGATAAGAATAGCCTTAGGCGATTTTTTGGTTTATTGCAAATGGGTGATAGATACTAGAAGACAGTAGAAAGAAACACAAAAGCGGCCTTATTGCTAAGTAGCAATTTCTTCCAGGCAACCCTGTAGTTGACGAGAGCAAAAATCGAGTCAAGCAAGTTTTTCGATTATGGAAACCTTGAGTAGAAAAGTAAAAGTTGATGAGGGCAAAAAGGTGGGAGGTGGGGACAAGTTGATAAAATTTATTCATATTTAAAGGTATAGGTAAAACTTGCAGATTCAATACAGTATCAATCGAGTCAGGTAAGTTTTTCGAGTATAGTGGGAGCGGTTCTTCTGTTAACTTTTTATACTGTGATTCTGCACAATACAAGGGCATCGCGACTTTCTTATTGCTTTAGAAACTGTTACGAATTAGGAAGTTTTCTACGAGTGATTGCGTTGCTTTCTCGAAAAGAGGCGATGTTGTAGGTGAGTTATGGGGGGCGTAGCCCCCCGCCGCCAAGAAAGTACGAAAGGTACCTCTAGTACGTACATCTTATGTTTTGGCGCGCACTGTTCATTGAAATAAAACAACTTTTACGGATATCAAACGCGCTATATTTTCACGAACTAAGTTGTAATTGTCCGTATTTTTAGGTTTTTTAGGGGTTTTTTGATTTTCCCGACGTTTCGGCACCTTTACAGCTGCCGTGGTCACGGGATGACCCAACTAACCCAACCTAACCTAGAGGTACCTCTAGGTTAGGTTGGGTTAGAAAATGACGCGCTCGCTGAGCGAGCGAAGCGAGCGTGCCGCAGCAGCGGTTGGTGAAACGCCAGAGACGATACCATATCTAAAAAGTATTAAATATGATATAGGTATTTATACAATTTATTTTCATAAATTTGGAGATTAGGTTTAGTAAAGTTCTAACATTCATATTCGAAGATAATGATTTGACCAAAAGTCAGTTGCACTGATTAATAATGTGAGGTAATTAATTAATCGCTTTTGCCTTTAATTAAGGTAATCATTAATAATAGCAAACAATTATTAAAAATTCTCAATTATTAACATTTACCGTAACATATACCTACCTAATAATAATAATAACATATACCTACACATCAAAAGTGTCTAGGGATCAAGTACTTTTTTAACTACAAAAAGATATCAAATGAATATTACCAAATGTAGTCTTTCAGACAAGGTAGGTATTTACTTTAAGAGGGCTTTGAGAGGGCACAATCCCTTGTTTTCTAAAATCGTCGGTTTAGTGATTTTTCGGAGGAGGTGATTGTTAGTAAAATCAATGCTTTTTTACCGACTTCAACAAAAAAGGAGGGAGGTACTCAATTCAACCCGTTTTTTTTTGTCTGATGTATGTATACCGATTACTCCGTTGTTGGTGATCCGATTTTAATAGTTGGTTTTTTGTTCGATCGGGTACACTGTCAATTTGGTCCCATATAAGTCTCATTGAGATCCGATGATAATCTTCGGAGATATGGGGCCTAATGTCATGGAAGTCATGAAACAATTATATCATCCAGGTAATTGTTAGATTCTTGTTCGAGCTGAAGTTTCACGCAATAACTACCGTGCGGATTTTGATGAAACTTTTTTGTTAAATAGCTATCGGTCCTCGCTAACATACCTATAGGCTATAACCCCTCAATAAGTAACGTCCCTGCACCGGGAAAAGCAGCTTTGTAAAAGGTAATGAGGAGTTGACATAAGGTTATTAGCGTAGGTACGGGACCTGTTCTACCTTTAAAAATTGTGAAATAAAAAACTTTTTATAAAAAAATTAAAACCGACTTCAAAAAACTAAAAAGCAAGAAATAAACCTTTTGGAGTCGGTGCCAGCCAAAGCATTCTATAAAAAGTTTTTGGTATGAAAGTTACTGATTTAGAAGCACAGTATCCTATTGAAGTGCATGTAGGACGTAGAATTTAAATTTTAATAATATTTTAACTTTTTGTGTTAGCCAAAACAGATATTTTGCTTCAGAATGAATTGCGAATAAGTCCATGTAGAATGCCGAATTTTGAAAATAAATTTATTTCATACGAAAAACGCTTACGAAAATTACGAAAAAATTTTGTTATTTGACTATATATATTTCTCGATAAATTGATGAGATCTTCCGTTAAATATTTAGTTACTCAATAAACAAGTCTTGCTTATTATTTTAAGATAAGTTTCATAAATAAATATTCTCAGAGTAACTAATTATACATTTTTAAAAATCAGTAAAAACATCAAGGGTGGAAAGGGTGCTGTTATCGAACGGTTGATGAAGACCACACATCACAATTGATCATCGGAACTACTAAAATACTACATATCTGACGGGTGAGGCGATATGATTCGTATCTTCGCCTTAGCCATTTTTATTGACCTCACTGCTGAGGCACTGGCCTTCCTTATGGATGAATGAATAAGGAGAATGGGCCATAACCCACCACGCGACCCCAATGTGGATTGTGGGTTTTAACGACTGCAAATGCAGTCGGGTCCAAAGGCTTAACGTGCCTTCCAAAGCACGGAAGAACTCGAGATGGTAAATTTTTGGTCACCCATCCCGTAACCGACCATTGCAAAAGTTGCTTAACCTCAACAATCCCAAGCCGACCGCGCGAACAAGTGCGCCACCGAGCTCCTCGGTTTGATTACTTCAAATAATATACCATAAGCTTAACTTGCTTAGGGCATAGGTATTATTTGAAGTAACTCACATATAACACAAAAAATACATAAATAATACAAATGGGTATGACTCTTTGTGGCATCGTCCCGGTCCGCCATTTTGTTTTTTTTTCTAAATGGCGTCTCTCGATAATACCTTCTGCGGAATGGGACGAGGTCAGCCTCTATATAAAAAGTTACCCACCCCATTAATTTTCAATGTTAACTACAATATTTCTACTGGTATACTCTGTCTAGGTTTTAAGTTAAATTCTAATATCTTTAATAAATGTTGTTTTTTTTATTTTTATATATATAATATCTTTTTACAATATCATCAATCTTTTACACCATTTGCATTAAACTTAAGAATCGCCTAAGCCTATTCTTGTCTTTCTTAATCATAAAATTGCCTTGGACTAACCATATGACGTTCTTAGCTTACGTGCCCAATAACAGACAGAGTTACTTATATATATGTAATATTAGTAGGGATGTCTATTGTTTTGAAATAATGCATACTAAAAAATTTTGACGTTATAATATAATCAAAGTATCAACTTTATTTGTCAACTTACTTTATTATACGCATGCGAATTTACTGGAACTTTGGTCTCGCGTATTCAAATTTTGACATGGAATAAACAGACTTATTCAACTAGCGAAATAATAAAAAAAAAGTACGATCCAAAAAAGTTTGCATAATAATCCTCTTCAGTGGCGATACTATAAAGTATAAAACGTACTTGATTCCTAGACATTTTTTATGTATGTATTACTCGTAGTTGGGAATTTAATTTAATAATTGCAACATTCATGTTTACTTGGTAATTTTAATATGCACCTATATGTATATGCTGCCAACTAGGTTTTTCTACCTTTTCTTAATAACTGTTGACTGAAAAAGTATGCAAAGCGAACCTTTCATTTATAGATTCTGTATCATTAAGGCATACGAAGTCACATTTATGAATAGATTGTTTTATCTTCTGTCCTTCGTAAGATACATTATAAATTCAAGTAATAAAAAATACAAGGAATTCAATTTGACCCTTTAAATTAAATTTTATTTTGAATTATAGTAACAACTATTTTTTTATTAACATGAATTGGAGCTCGACCTGCTATAAGAAACTAAACATCAGCAAACTACTATTAAAACAATCAAAATACGAACCAAATATAAACAAACTTTTTTGAAACATTAATCGCTCGCTAATTCAATAACCCTCTATTCTGCTAGTGTGTAGTTTTCGCACTCTGTCGCAGTCCCATGGGTTCTATTCGCAAACTGGATAAAGTAGACAACTAAAGTTGAAATAAAACAACTTTTGCGGAAATTTAGTGCGATTTATTTACCCGAAATATATATTTGATACTATAATTTTTCGGTTTATTTGAGGTTTTTTGGTTTTCCGACGTTTCGGCACCTTTTCAGTTGCCGTGGTCACGGGTTAGCTACTTATAAGTCTACCTTAACACAATATTGTCTTTTACGTTCAAACATAGCACAGAACCACTGGTTCACCTGCCAGACTTATGACAGAATAATACACGAAAATGCCTGTTGGATATATCCACTGAGCCTGTAGAAACAATCAACTGAGCCAAAAACTTGACATTGGCAAAATCCAAAAGAGACTGCCACTACATAAAAAGAAAATGAAGATGACACGGTGGTTAAAGGGTTAAGATGATGGAAGTGTCATAAAAAATTACGACAAAGCGAACCTAAGTTGTAAATGATGATATACTGGTTGTTATTTAATGCTAATTGAAACAAAACCGAAACCGCACCACTGCACCATTCATATGCAAGCACATTTGCAAACTTTTAATGACCCATGTTGTATAAATAACAAACCATTATTTCTGACCTAGGATATATGGTTTTGACATAATCGTTAATTTGGCGTACTAACTTGCGTAAAGTTGAACCGCTGTATTACAATGCCACATTGGATAATTAGCTACTTACTTGATTTTTCAAAACCATAAGCATATAAGCACATTATCTGAAGACGAAAGTTTTTAAAACGTACTATAAGGTTAGTAGGTACTAAAGAATTGATATAATACTAAAACACTTTTTTATATTCATAAGAACCACCCAGACCAACACAATTTACATTACTTATACATAAATATATAGTGTAAGTAGGTGGGGAAATATGAAAAATATATAAAAATAAAATTGCAATTATTTCAGTAATTTTGTAACAATACATTGCTGAGACTTCCCTATAAGTTATTTTAAGATACTTGTATTAAGAATGATCCAATTCTTCTCTAGTTGATAATAGTAGATTGTATATAGTAGAGGTGAAAGTACATACAAAGTGTATGTAGGTATATCTAATGTGATTGGTTGGTTGAATTTGTTGAACACTTGAATTGAACCACTAGATCAAAATCTCCATCTGATCATGAAGAAAAGCATTTTTTTTAATATCTTTGAATCAAAACGGTTGCACGTGTAACAACAAATGGTTATTGATTCAGCCATCGGCTGTTCACAAACTATTAACTTCTTCAGAAACTGTAGATGAGTTGTGAAGTTGCCGTCGAGTGATTGCCCAACTTACTGAGCCAGAAATGTTCGTATTCTATTTTTAGACACCAATTCGTTTTCGTATTTATTTCGAGGTTGTTTTTCTAGGATGGTGATTCAATATTACCTTTACTGGTTCAAGACAAGGGAAGTTATTTGAAGTCTGGTGTACTTACTTTGGTGTAATACTTTTACTATGTGGACACATGGTAAAAGTATTGTATAACGGATTGGCATTCTTTTTTAATAAAAACTGGACAAGTGCGAGTCGCACTCGCCCACCGAGGGTTCCTCACACATTTGTAGGTACCTACTTAGGTACATAATATTATAAATAGTTCAGGAATTGAGTCTCGCAGTTTTTTTCATGACAAAGTATTATATTTGCGGTTTTGGGAAATGTGTTACAGGTATCCCATAACACTGCTATATCTCGCTCAAATAAATTTTCGTTGAAAGTGTTTCTCTACAGTATTTTTTTTTTTAGATTTTTTTTTTCTCATGTACGTGTTGTAAAGTAATGAGAAGGCTGAAGGTGGAAGCGCGTCTCTCCCGGAATCCTCAACCACCGAGGAACTGGCTAATGCTGATAACATTAACGTTTTGGTGTCAGACTTAGATAATATGCCGAAAGATAGCCAGGCGGACTTACAACATTTTACCAAAAACTAAACCGAATACAATATGTGGTATAGAACTGGGAATAGAATCCAGGACCTCTGGGTTCGATATCGGTAATGTCTGTTTCTTGGTATTGAATATTAAGTTCATTAAGCATGTCATTAACATCTCGTTTAATTCGAACTTTACGATATGAGAGTCAATGACTGAATTTGAATGAATTTTGTTTTAAAAAGTATTTTGAAAATACGTATTTTGCATTTTGTATTTTAAATACAAAATGTAAAACTATTTTGTATTTTGTATTCGTAATAGAAAAATCAAAAAGTATTCAAAACTATTTTTTGTAAAATTATTTTGCACATCTCTGTCCACGCGTTTTCGAGATAAACGAGGACAGGCGGACGGACGGACGGTCGGACAACAAAGTGATCCTATAAAGGTTCCTTTTTTTCTTACGAGGTTGCCCTAAAAACGATATTCAAAAATCACTTGCGAGATTTTCATACGTAAGCCTTGATTTCGGGGCCTGCAAAAGAAAAAAGAAATACCTATTAAATTATACTTTCTTACTGAGACAGGGCCTTTCACTATATGGGTATTCAGCGATAACGGAATAATACGAGTACTTCCTCCTTCCTCGTGTATACCCTAGTGATCGGTTATCGTACTTATATGCGTTTCCAGCTGAAAAACTACTAAAGCGTGGTTCATGTTCCAAATATTGTTGTCTTAATGTAATGTAACGTTTTGTGACGTCAAGCTAGCGCGTCATGTGTTTACCTTCGCTTGCGTCGATCCTGAATTTCTTTGATATTTATGCGAGTGTGTTGCTACTCGAAATATATCTAAAGGAAGATACTTTAAGCTGTTTGTTCAAAAGTAAAATTCAATTTATTATTAAAAGCAGGCAAACCTACCAAACCAAGCGTTTCCTCTATGACTTTTTAAATTAAAACTTCATTAAAAACTTATAACAAAGTTATACAAATAAGTGCTCACAGCTCACCCATCGACTTAGCCTCAGCCATTCATAGGCGGCGAGGCTTATCCGCTCCGTGTTTTCAGATTTTCCTCGCTTTATAAAATTCTATTCCCGCTCAATCCCGCATTTGAGTTTTTCAGCTTCACATTCCCTAAGTAATGAATCGTTGAGAACAATGGCTTGTAAGCCACATTCGGCTTTGTTGGTATCGGTAATAAATGGTTTTCGTTTTACTTTCGTTGGAATTTTTTAAGCTGTGCTTTATAGCGTAAAAGTGCGACAGTTGCCAGTTGGCCTAGCACCTATGCTCATATAAATGAAAAATCGGCCAATTGCGTGTCGGGCCACGCGTAGTTAGGGTTCCGTAGTCAAAATACCACTAACATTTTTCGTCTGCAAAAATAACTTTGGGTTTCATAGTGTTTGTATAAATAATAAAGTTATATTTGCGGTTACGGAAAATTAACTGTATTACTAAAACTACTTACTATATTCTGAAAGTTTTACAGCATATATTGTTAGCAACTGTGTAATCTTAATAGTGTCTGTGAATCTATAAGGGGTCCGTTTTTTGCCATTAGACTCCGGAACCCTAAAAAAGTGTCTTTGGATTTGCATAGTAAACATAATATTATAGACACGAAACGGGACGGTTGTTTCAAGTTGTTATTAATTAACTGGATAAGGGGAACATAAGATTTGATAGGTTAGGTTTCTGTATATTTTATGATAGCCCACCCAACAAAGTAGTTGTAGAGTGCATGAACCTAAGCGATTTCTTCAGAAAATTGTTTAGGGTGTTAAAAATCTCCGCTTCAAGGAGGTGCGCGGGAGTGTAGGGAGGGGTGTCCCACTTTTCAGTATTTCGCTAATATGTTTAAAAGGGTGCGTCGTACTCGTAGTATACTTTTATCAAACATTAGCTTTTGCCTACTACTTCGTTCGCGTTATTTCGGGATGAAAAGTAGTCTATAATGTTAGTCCAGATCTTAATCTATCTACCTACCAAATTTTATCCAAATGTTCAGTTGTCGAACTATCGAAACTTTTATCTATGTTTTGTTGTATCTACCATTTATCCGCGTAGTTCCCGTTCCCGTGGGAGCATCAGGATAAAAAGTATCGTATCTAATAATCCAGACTATCTACTGATCTGTGAGCTAAAATTCAATCAAATACGTATAATAGTTTTTGAGTTTATTCGTTAGAAACATACAAAAATACAAATATTCCTACTTTAAAATATTAGTATGGATTTATACATTTTCATCCATTTAGGCCGCGAGGGTCCTGATAAGAGTGTTTTCCCGCTATACGAGAGGGTTAAAGTTCCCACTTTTGAATTTTTCGCTTATATCTTTAAAACAGTGCGTCAAAACGGATAAATCCATACTAATACTATATAGAGGAAATATTTTTGGTTTTGTATCTTTGTAACGAATAAAACTTCAATACGGATTTGAATAAAATTTGGCTCACAGTAACTCATAGTATGTAGCCTGGATTAACATATAGGATACTTTTTATCCTGATATTCTCACGGGAACGGGAATCACGCGGATGAATGACACATACAATAAAACATAGATAAAAGTTTCGATAACTCAACGGCTGAACGGATTTGGATAAAATTTGTTACTACTATACGTCTACTTACGTCTACGTTACTATACTACTTTTCGTCCCGAAATAAAGCGAACGAAGTAGCAGGCAAAAGCTAACGTTTGATAAATGTATTATTTTCGAAAATTGACACTTTTCCAGAACGTGTAGTTTGAAAATGGGTTCGAAAAAGTGTATAAATAAAAGTTGTAGATAATTGTATGAGCTTTCATTACATGGAAGATAATTTTGCTCTACGCCGCACCGTTTTGAATATTATAGGAGTTAAAGTATGAAATTGCCAATTTTTTTCTTACACTTCAAGAGAACAGTACTTCTGTGATTAAAAGGTACATCTATTGCTTGATTTTATATTAAATTAAGACTATAATGATCAAGAGTAATTAATCTCAAGGTTATTATTTTTGTTTCTTATATATACGATAGAAAATACGTCGAAAGGTTCTTCTTTTTTTGTTAACAAAATTTACTACTTTATTTAATATAATTTATAAATTATAAATTATTTTTAAAATAAAAATAAAGCATTAGATTGCTTAGTCTTCAAACAATGTTTGTACATTCTAAAATTGTGGCATTAGCACTTGCGGTAGTAACTATAACAAAAAATGTAAGTATGAAAAACGAACTTTCTTTGAAAACTTTACATACATAATACATAATTACATAGTTAAAGACCTATAAGCGAAATACTGAAAAAGTGAGACCTTCCCCACCACTCCGGCGCACCTCCTAGAAGTGGGGATTTTTAGAATGTTTGTTTACTTCCTAAGCACCCTGAAGAACTTTAGGTTCCAGCTCACGCACTCTACACATTTTTGGCTATACGTTGAGTGGACTATGAGTCAACAATATTATTAAAAGCCAAAACTTCGGGTTTGAATGGTTTTATTTTTAGTTCAATAACCGGTGATTAATTTGAAATTGTTGTTATACAGTAATGATTTTATTTAACTATTGAATTTAATTGAACTCAAAGAATATTTAAGTATCTCTTAATCTTTAAAAGCATGGTGTCAAGGAACGGTTTGGTCCTTTATTTATACAGTTAAATAATCCCCACTGATTTCCCTTCGGTTTTCCCATTCGCCGCAGCCAGCCATATTAAATGACGCTGGAATTTCAACGCCTTGATTTATGTCGAGTGCACCTACGAATACAATTATTCCAATTTAATCTGAATTTAAAATCACACCCCGAAGTAACGAGAGCCGAGCCAGATATTTCAAAGAAGAGATTAGCAGCTGGAATTTATGCAACATATCTTTTAAAATCTTTAGTCACAGTTGTTTCAGTTTGTCTAAGTAAGTATGACTTATTAATCAATATAATAAAGAGGAAAGACTTGATTGTTTCTTTGTAACGAATAAACTCAAAAACTACTGAACGGATTTGGATGAAATTTAGTACACAGATAGTAGATAGTCTGGTTATGAACATAGGATACTTTTATCACGATATTTCCACGGGAACGGGAACCACGCAGATGAAACCGCGAGCAGCACTAATTTCAAATAATCCTATAACTTTCTTTGGCACTGTTTGCAACAAACATAAAATAAACTCAAGATACAGTCCTTTCCAGCTGATCCTGGACAAAGATACAATTGTGAAAGCAACAAAGAACTTCGCAAAGCCTTAAAGACGGTTGTATTCGACATTTTAAAATACTAGACTGTGTTTTTCGACAAACCGCGAGCGGCCACTATAATTTGTTTAAGCTAAAATTCAAAGTTATTTAAAATAAGAATAAAAATACAAAGTTAATAGTGCTATTCGGAACGCATTATGACGTATATTTTTTATAAAAAAACTTTACATAGCGTGAAAAATCGAATGACAAAAACTCAACTCTACTTGTACCTCATATCAATGTTGACATTTACCTAATCGTTTTTATTGTTATTATTGGTAACAATTTATTCCTATTTTAAATAACTTTTAATAAACTATACTACTCCCTATACTTATACTATACTTTTTTGTTATTGTAGTTTTTTATATCAATAAAACAAGAATAAGGTATATTTAGATTAAACTTTTTGTTAAAAGAATTGTTTACCGGAAGTTGACCGCGGAATGAACCTAAAAATTCTCCTCGCTGTTGTGAAGTGAAAAAGTGTGTGTTGCGTTCGGCAGAAAAGTTTTTAAAGTCTCGTATTTTTTTAAACCCTCGCTACGTTCAGGATTCAATAGAGGTAACTCGCCGTAAAATCTAACTTTCCAGTAGTCTCCAGCCTTGCGTAACAAATAGGTAACTATTAGTCCAATGTAATTTGAATTAATCACACCCCGAAGTAACAAGAGCCGAGCAAAATATTTTAAAGTAGAGATTATCAGCTTTGGCGCTTCTACACGATTTATATATTTTTAATCTTTATTTTAATTTGAATAATTTTAAATGTAAATGGTTTCATTATTTGAAAAAGGAAGCTGTAGGTATGTTTTAATTTGTCAAATATGTGCATTAAAAATCTGGTGTGTTCTTTTTAAAATCAGAAGTTCTTGACCTATCAATCACTAAACAAAATAAAGATGATGTTTACTGTATCAAACGTCATTAAATATATATTATTATAAATAAAATTGTTATTATTATTAATAATAAACTGAACTAGGTTTAAACTGTATTCCAGGCGATTATTGATGAATGTCCGATACTTAACTCTGATACAATGGCTAAGACGAAGTTTATTATGCCAAACGTCATTTATAAAAGTCTGATATAATGGCTAAAATAATATTATTCTATTTTTGGTTCTCCCACGTTAGCCAATCAGAAGCGACTATATAAAGGAATAATGGATGATTCAGTAATAACTTACCTGCAATTTATACGCGGGCAATTTATCATTATTCTATTGTGTACCCTGGATCTGAGCATAATCAGTTCGATAAACGGATTTCATTACCATTTCTAATGGTCTGATTGATAATGGAATGGTTATCGTTGTTTTAATAAACAATAACTTATTTTGATGTAGGTATCCTATTGTCGTGTTTGTCTCAAATAAATACAATTTTCTTTCTTTCTTTCTAATAATATTTTAAATTATTATAGTCGCAATCAACTTACAATAACTCAACATCTTAACGTAGCTAAAACAATCCGTCAGTAATCTGACGGATTATTTTAGCTACGGATAGTCAAGCTTCGAAATTTCTTCTGTCGTAATGTCAAAATATAACTGTCCAAAGCGAAAACAATCATTTAGGGCCGATTCGACCAAACTTGAGTAAGTTTTTACTTGAGTGTAAATTAATGCTTATTCTAAGAGTAAGCAAATTTTGCATTCTACCAACTAATAACCTAAGAAAAAGTAACTACACGCGAGTAAATATTTACACGGGCAATTTTGGCCGAGTAAAGGTTTAATCTGAGAATAACAGCTGTCAGAGCAGAGGTGTCACTTGTGAAAATAAAATAACCTCAACTTCGTTTTTGTTTGTTACACATTTTGATTTGTAATAACAAATTTGTAAGAATAATGTCCAAAATAACAGAACACAACACAGCGACAAAAGTACTACGCAAACGAACACAACCAAACATAACATAGAAACTAGAAATAAGAAGCTGTCAACATTTGTCATTTTACGTATTATCCTACAAAATTCAATTGTTGTGTCATTTCAAGCTAAGCTAGATGTAACAAAAGGACAATGATTTTTGTCGGTTTATACATTCGTTCATCATTCTTTTTAATACGCAGAATATCAATACCGAGTATAACGTACTCCTCAAGTACATTGGAAAAACGTAAACGAAGATACCCAAGGGTAAATTCAAGGAGTTAAAATTATTCCCGTAATAGTAACACTCGTGTAACTTTGTGTTTGGTCGAATCCGCTCAGTAAGTTATAGCAACCCGGGGTTAAACGTTACTATTGAAAAAGTGGTTTTAAGGACGATTAATAAAAAAATCCATTTAGTACCAAAACTAGGTATTAGGTAGGTAGGTAAACGAACTTCTACATAAAAAAAACGCATCTTTACCCCTCAGGCCCCAAGTTATGAGATACAATAGATAATCAATTGTTCTCTGGACACCGGGGTCGAAGTAAATAAATAAATAAATATTTCTTATACTCACACCAATTAACCTAGCCCCAAAGTAAGCACTGTAAGCGTTGTGTTATGGGATACTAGGGTAACGGATATAAATACATATAATATACATACATAAGTATTTATGTGTAGAAATACATATAAACGTCCATGACTCAGGTACAAATGCTCGTATTCATCATACAAACATTTGCCCCTACCGGGATTCGAACCCGGGACCTCAGAGTAGGCGACACCTTGAAACCGGTGTACGTACCACTCTACCACGGAGGTCGTAAGTGACGAATTAATGTGATTATTTCTTCCGCCTAGGTTGTATAGAAGCAAAAAAACTATAAGAGTTCCTTATTAGTTTTACTACGGAACCATAAAAGAACGATTTTAAATATTTTCATGTTCCGCAATAAATAGCATCTGTGTTCTGTGTGGCATACGGTCGCTGAGTGAAAAATGTGCAGATGCAGATTATCACAGACGGGTCATTTAACAGCGAAGATGTTACCAGCTTTTTGTGGACAATGAACATAATAAGGGAAGTTACCAACTTTAAATTGCCCGCTATGTATTTGATGGGTGCTCCCGCAAACGCCGCTGTGCATATAAAATAATGTTCCCATTTGTATTCGAAAATGGTGGTAGCATACTAAATGTATTCACATTTCAGATCTCCTTTGACTGATCGCTGTTATTCGAGAAGTTGGAAATTAAAAAGTTTCTTTTCAAGATATTTTTAACGACACCGTTTTGGGGCAACGACGCGAGACGATTATGAAATCGATGCTGTGAGCTCTAGATAAATGAGGAGGTTAGTTGCTTCGAAAATTAGTTTGAATAATCAATCACGGCTTAGTTGTCTTTTTTGTTAAAAGGATGTTCGAAACTTGTAAAAAGATTATTAGAACCGATATCATATTGCCTCAAAAAAAAAAAGAAAATTGGTAAAAATTCCATTAGAACGTTATTTAAGGTAAATGTGAATCGGCTCACAGTCACTAAGTCAATAGATGGATGGACAAGTTGGATCGAAGCAACGGTGCATTGTGCCAAGCTTTAAAATAAATAAAATTTAGCAGTGAACCAAACGCTCTGTCTCTTATAGGCATCAATCCACTAATACAAGAATATCACTCAAATAAAAAAAATGTAGTTCTTGTTTTGAAAGGTAGACATTGTAACAAAGACTATGAGTTTTAAATTATTCAAAGTAGGAAATATTATTAGTACACTTAATTAAAAATAATAATAATATAATTTTCTATTCAAAGTTATGATAAACGATAACATTAAAAATGAAAAATTCAAAGATCATAAATGATAAAATCACCGATGTAATTCAAAAGCCACCTCGACTCTCTTATTGAAAAATTAAATTTCCCATAACATCGGACATCTGACTTTTCGCAAAAAGAAGAATAGACATCAATAACAGCAGATAATGTATCGGGCAGAACCATGGTACATACATGTTTTCCAACACTATACCTTTAATTTTTTTACTTCGAATTCGAATTTTCGTAACACTGAAATTTAATTAAAGGTACTTTAGAGATGGTAAGAAATACATACAACATTACATTAAAGTTAAACAATTGTAAAAATACAAAAAATGCTTCATAAAATTATGTTGTTATTTATTTTACTTCTCTTGTCTACAACACTGACGCTTGAGCTGTGGTGTAGGTAAATTCTGAGCACAGTAGAATTGCGCTCTTGTGAGCGTAGTGCAATTTGGAATGCACCAGATGCGTTGGAAATTTTGTAGGCCATTAAAATGGCGGCTTTCTTCGAGATCAAAGGACTGCAACTTCTGTTACTATTATATATTCTTTGACAGAACTGTATTTTTTATTATGGAGTTTCTAAATAACACACATCCGTAGCAAGTTATGATTGGAAAAGTTAGACGATTACAAATGGGAGTTACAATGTTACTTTATTCCATAGATTTTCAATTTTGATAAGTCGCACCGAGAATGTGTTGTTACAACAAAGTGGCATAACATTCAGCGCAAATGTCTCCTTAGGCACTCCAAACATGTTTTTGTTTATCTTGCCCATTGATCTAAATGGCTGGGAGACAGTATATTCAATATCGGCGTTAGTAAAGTGATCTGTTTCGTATTCAGCTGCTGCCGCTGCCGGCGACGAATATAAGATTGGAACAGGCGAGAAGGCGAAGCTACAACAAGCTTGTGTAAAGAATTCTCTTTTGGTATGTCACATGAGGGTAAGAAAAATGAGAGAGCTTGCGCAAACATAAAATAGCTCAATCACAGGCTCCATAACAATACTTGTTTACAATATTTATTTACTCTGAGATAATATTTTGTCATTTCTATTCCATCAGTATAATATAAATTCTTAAGCCAGGGTTAAGAGACACAATAGATATTCCATAGTTCTCTGGAACTGCTGTCCTGCTATTTTGTTTTTTTGATGGAATAAGCATTTTGGTATTTCTTAGTTGCTACTATATTGAGCTTTTTAATTTTCTGAGATTTTAATTTAGAATAAGCACTAGTATTCCGCTCTTTACCGCCTTACGCTTTTAATTTACCAGAACCGCCATTGTGGTCTAGTGGTACAACCACCGGAAAATATATCAGAGGTTCAAACATAGAGCGGTGACCCCATCCATCTATTAAATTAACCCAAAAACTAACATTTAGTTTTATAATTAAACATCCACATCGTCAACAACCACCATTCATTCACATCAGCAAGTTTAGGAGTTCACCCATAGTGTACGCATTACCATCAATTTCTCACATCACATTCAATTAAGTTCAATGGAACTTAAATGTCAGAAATATCTGATATCCAGGCATTCATGAACCCTCCATTTTATTTAATATATGTAACTAAAACTTAACTTTTAATTGTTTTAACAGTGTACCTATTTCTTATGATTATGCGTTAATTTCCTGACAGCTTTAAATATTATATCGAGTCAGTAAACAATACGCAGAGAGAGTCAGTACACAATATGCTATTAATAAAATGTGTATTAAAATATATAATAAAATCCCAAAGCAGTTTAAGTGTGGGCCTTCTAAATTAATGACAAGAAAACTGCGCATGTGGCTTACATAAAAGTGTTTTTATAGTGTAAGCGAGTTTTTGACTAATTAATGATTATAAAAATAATACTAATGATAATGACATGACATGATAATAAGACAATGCTAGGATAGTAACAATGACATGATATGATAATGATGAAAGTATATAATATGAATATAAATATAAAGAAAATTTTTGCATGTTAATTTATAGTTAACTGAATAGAGAACTGTAATGTATCCTATTTAACACCATGTGCGCCTATTCTTAGCAAATAAAATGATTTGATTTGATTTCATCAAAATCCATTTACTTATCACTAAATAGTGTTTGTCTCATTTACCCGTTGTTGTCCTAGCTGAAAAGGGTATAAGTTCCTATTATTATTGAAAGATCAAAATAAAACATTACAGTATCCCGGGTTTAATTCCCCGCGGGGGTACATATTGTATTCGGTTTGGTTGGTGGTAGGACTTCTTGTAAGTCCGCCTGGCTAACTACCACCATCTTATCTAAGTCTGACGCCATAACAACAATGATTACATTGTTGTGTTCCGGCAGTTAGAGGTAAGCCAATTCCTCAGTGATTGAGGATTCCGGGAGAGGCTCGCTTCCATCTTCAGCCTTATCAATACTTAACATGGTATGACGAAGGCGAAAAGTCTCTCCGTCATATATTAAAAAAAAACCAGAAACAATTGAAAAGTTGTTCGATTTATATATTTTTAAAAAACCTAGTTCAACAGTAGATCGTGCGGTTGAATTGTAATGATAATGATCACCATTATGTAATTTTTAAATGACGTGAACATCATCAATTTCTCCGATCACTGTTTTCAAAACAGTTGAATGATGATGATGATGCATCGCACTGTTGAGGTATGTATACTTAAATATTATAGCTACTCATATTATTCATTGCATATGTAACTACTTCCATGGCCTATATAAACATTTCAAGTTTGGGATAATTTACTTATCGAAGTAACTTCTTAATTGCTTAGTAAAGTTAGCGCGATTCTCAGAAGAGTTATATGATTGATGGTCGTTAACTTACCAGTCGAAGTTTATTAATTAGAAATGCAAAAATGTTTTATTGGTAGAAGGAAAAGGATAATAAAATTTGTGTCAAAATTTTAACATTTTAATTGGAGTTGTCAGACAAATTGAATTGTCTTTATAGACATTGTCTTAATGATAAATTAAGGCAAAAGTTTGGCATAATTATCACATGGAGTGATGTTAATCTCATAATATTTGTCACTAATGGGAGGATATGATTCCCTTCATATGATAAAAGATTTTCACTTATTAGTACTGAAAATTAAAAATATATATATATATATATATATATATATATATATATATATCATTACTGTTTTGACTCAAAAAAATTTTAGGTAATGAGAAGTTATTAATTTTTAATTTTACAATGCTATTTTTATGTGATAAGTTTTTAATGAGAAGTTACTAATCGAATTAACGTAGATACTTTTCATTATGGCTAAGACAGCCATTCTCACTAAAAATGCGGCCGTTATATTCGTAAGTCACATTTAGTATAATATTGTACAGTCATACAAAGCTTTGGTTCGCATGTTTTTTCTCTAGACGATTTGAGTGAGTATCAATTGGCAATAAACCTCGTACAAGACGAAGTACCGCATATTCTTGTAAAAAAGCAAATGTACATTAGATACCATCTGTGCCACTTGGTACCTAACTTTATATGAGATTCACGTAACACAGAACATTAAGTTTTTGCTTTAGATAGCGCGTTAACAAGAAAAGCTTGAGCACGTAATACACTCGGACATTCATTCATCATTTTTATGTCGGGTAATATGATGAAAAAGTATTTACACGATTCTTATATTAGCCTAATATGAGTCGGAAAAGATATGTGTGAAACGTGAATGTTATAAGGGTAAATATTTATTATTCTTTGGGTTCCGTATGTCCACAGGGTAAAAGAGAGTCCTTTCGTTTTCATTCTGCCTAGACCAGTTATTTTTCTCAAGTTCTCGTGAGGCAACAATTAGAAGTCCCCAACTAGAATTTAAGGGGAAGAAGGATGATGATAAAAACCACTTGTTTTCAATTTGCTCTTACTCAAACCTGCAGCTTTTGGCTGTCATAGCCAATTCTCTTCGGTTTGACCTGCCGAGTCTTCAGAAATCTCATTGTTGTCACAGTGTGTTTTTTTAAATTACGTTTTGCTTGTTTATTATATCATTATAGATTGTGAATGCTAAACGTAAATCATAAATAATTTGCTGCATTCTTGAACTACTACGAGTAAAAGGCCGGCCCTTTAAACTGTAAACGGTCTTTATTTGACAAATTTGTTTGTCAAAGACTTGTGTCAAATAAATTTTAAGGAGTAAAACGCATCAGACATAGACGTTAGATGGTCAAATACTTTTGACAAACACGGAAATTTTAAATTTGCTGGACTGCTATGTATTGAAACGCAAATTGGGACTGACACCATTAAAATATCAGCGAAGCTCAATCAATATTCGGGAAGTTTTTGCTTTCCACTGACGCGTACATTTGCATTTGATCCAATTACAGTTTCAATGTTTGACTGTGTTTGGGTCGAGATGGCAAAATGAGGTCCAATGTTTCTGTTCATTTGATTGTTAGAATTATTTGTAATTTTCATGTTTAGATTTACATATTACGAAATGCATACATAATACTTACAATAACACAACCAGCATTATCTATGTGTACAAAGAATGGTAAACGTGATAAGATTGGCGTGCAATGTGGTGTTAAACTAAATTACAGTAAGTTGGGGAATTTCCCGTTAGACCAGTAGAGCTTTTGTAGGGAGCGTTATTTCAAGAGATCTATAGAAAACGTTTATATCAGAATTAATAGAACAATAAAAGATAAGTACTTAATTTTAATAATAATAGTTTATTTCTTTAACTTTAATACTTTCGAAAAAACGTTCCCTTGAAAAGTTCACGGATGACGTTATTAGCCTAATGCCTAGCCTATACAAACTGTCTAAATCTAGTGCACGCAAATACGTATCACTTAAAAGTGGTCCACCGTCCGAGTGGACCTTGAACCGATATTAAACCCGCCTTTGTTCCTTCAAAATTGAAATAAACAAATTTTTTAAGAAAGTAGTGATACAAAAATATTTTTTTTATATAATTACAAAAGTCATAAATAATCTACATTAATACAATATCACTAAAAAGTGGTCCATCGTCCGAGTGGAAACCGAAACCTTGAACCGATATTAAGCCCGCCTTTGTTCCTTCAAAATTGAAATAAGCCCATTTTTTAAGAAAGTAGTGATACAAAAATATTTTTTTTATATAATTACAAAAGTCATAAATAATCTACATTAATACAATAATAGATACCATACGGTACTGTCACTGATAGAACTTTAGTTTGTCACACCTGTGTTTGCATTAATTAGTAATACCTACGCAAATTAGACGTAACTTCTAAGGCCTAGTTATAGTAAAGTTTTTAGTATAACAAATAATAATTATTAATGAACCGGTAGAAAATGATAAGTTTTCGAAACTGCAGAAAGTTTAAGTTTTTGTAGTACAATTATTGTAGCTTTGAACGTTTATACCGAAAATATAAAGATACTAGCTGTTGCCCGCGACTTCGTCCGCGTGGAAAAATTAACATTACAAACAATTCATTCAATACTATAAGTGATACTGGCAGAAGTTTAACAGCTGATTAAGTTTTAACCGTCAATTTTGACGTTTTTATCTATCGAGAAACAGTTTGTTAAAAATTAATAGGCTTACTTAAATTGGGTCAAAATCGTTTAACTGACTGGTTATGCTCCGAAAAAATTTATGTTCCTAATAAAATTGTTATTTACATAATTTATTTAAAGATCAATTAAAGTCATAATATCTTTATTCAAATAAACTAAAAAATTAAGCGTTTTTGAATCGTCTACATTTTTCTACCCCCGTTCCAGACTTTTTTAACTGACAAGAAGAACGGGCGCAAGAAACTTGTCAGCCTTAACAGAAATACGTTACATTTACACATTATGTACAGGTTATAGTTACATAATACAGATTTTTACAAAAATTGTTAACATTTTACTTACAGAATAAACAGTCTTAGCACCTACAGTACATGACCTCCACCAACCCATGGTCCTATATACCTTCTCGGTATACGGACCGAATCTTGGGAGAGCGTAGGGGTACTTGCTAATTAGGGGTGATTGCGAACCCTACCCCCCGTGACCAATGGCGGCCTGGAGGGCAAGTACTAGGAGGTTTAGTTGGTAGTACCCGCCCAGGTGAGACCAACATTTCGAATCGCCCCTGCACCTGGGGGCGAGGGATGCGTAAAAGCATTTCTCCTAGTATATAAAAAAAAAAAAAAAAAAAAAGGGTACTTGCTAAAGTCCTTCTCCGTCTGCGCTTTTCTATAACTTCCTGCAAATTCTGTTTCCATCCCTTCTTTTTTGCTTACTCTCGAAATCCTGAGTCTCTTCTATTCCGGTGTCACACGGGCAGAGAGCAGACTGGCGATGCAGCGATCATAGTTGATGAAGTCGGTTCCCGAAACACCCATGCCCGGTAGTTGAGAGAACGTTTATACCGAAAATATAAAGATATGTAGTTTCTTTAATCAAATATGTGAAATAACAAGATTTTGCTATGTTTGTTATCGCTGAACTGTGTTACCATTTTGCACTATCATAATTAAGGTTTGTGTGCTCGACCCTTATGTTCAAACAAGGTTGCCATATTTTTCTAGAACAAAACACGGTTTATTTGTTTTAAAGAAAACATTATAGACACGAACAATAGCAATTAAAGGGTTTGTTAAAACTCAGCAATAAGAACCATCAGTTAAGTATTTGCGAAAACTGTGACATTCGGAGACTAAATTGTTTTATTGATTAAATTAAAAATAATGTTGTTAAGCAATCACTAGTAAAATTATTAAACCAAGATTAATTTACATACTGACCTTATAATTAAAAAAAGATTAGGACGAATTGAGAACCTCCTCCATTTTTTGAAGTCAGTTGATGACTTTGTTGATGCGGGCGGACACGACAAGCGACGTCGCAATGTCAATATTCCTCAATTGGTTTTTCAAATTTAATTTTCATTACGGATTGTGTAATTAGGGTTGAAAGTTTGGAAACATATTGTACCTATATATAAAATATGTATATACTAGCTAACTCCCGCGACTTCTTCTTAAGTCTTAAGAACTTCTCCAGAAAGATTTAGTAAAAGAAAGAAAGAAATATCTTTCTTTTTCCTAATCCAATTTATATTTAAAAAATACTACTTACTCCACTTATTGCGATGTAGTGTATTTTCCCGTAGAAAACAGGGATTTTTACGCGACAAAAAGTAAGCTATGTTCCTCTCAAGGCTATAAAGTATCTGTGCCCCGAGACTCGAATTTCATCCAAACCCGTTCAGCCGTTTTTGAGTGATTGAGTAAGAAACATCCAAAATTTCACATTTTTATGATACTTATAAGCAGGAAGTAGGTATACCTAAGTATTTAGATGAAATTAGGATTACGATATAATCAATGAAACATCCACGCGGACGAAGTCAGTCGCGGGCGGAACACTAGAAGTATAAAAAAATCTGAAAATGTGTGTCTGCGTGTGTGAGCCTAGCGTCGTCAACCAGCCCCATAATGATAGTACGTTTCAAATTTATTTACGTCTCCCCTTTGTGACGCAACATAGCTATGCTATATTATGTAAATTTTGGTCTCCAAGGGTGTTAATTGCTGAGGTAATTTATTACACTTAATACACTCCGAGTCATTACTTAGACGGCGCAAATGATATTAATTGTTTCAGAGAAAGGGTGCATTTATAACAGCTATTTATTTTAAAAGGTAGGTATATTGGAAAAACATAACAAGCTTATCATATTTCTTAGGATTGAATTGTAGTGTACAGTCAGGAAATATTTTTTAGAAACCGTTATTTAAAAAAGTTATATATTTAAAGAATGTTTATATCACAAATAAATGTAATAAATTATGAATAGGTATTTTAATTGAATAATAAATTAATCTTCCACAGTATTATTTTGCGAAAAAACATTTCACAAATAAGCTTTACTGGCCGACCGAGAAGTTCCCCAATTGTACCTAAATCATCTTGAAAATGCTGTGTAATATTGGTCACGATGAATATGGAATTATGATCTGATTCCGAAACACAGAAAATTTAGTTAAAACTCAAATTTTATTGTGTTTCTGTACGCACTCTTAACTCGGAACGTACACTTAATAAACGAGAGTCGGTAGTGAGAATAATTTATTTGCACAATCATATTTTTTGCGCGTATTTATTTGATCGGTTCAGTTATTGAGTTCGATATTGTTGTGTACGTAAAGCTGAGTATACACTATGAACGCGCAAATTTATTTAAGTTTATGCAATTAATTCCTAATCCTTACCATACAGAGCTGTGGTGGTTACATAATTAAAGACGCTAGCCGATTTTCATACAATCGAAGTAACTTTGGAGCCTTATGGTTCTCTGCCTAGGATTACCTTAGCTGTGATCTGTTAATGGCCATCCAAGAAGTGAATGGAGGAGAGGAGAGTATACGAATATTTGCTAAGTATTTCAATATCGATATATTTCTTGCGAATGTTCAGTAGCTGCCTAGTTATGTCCGCAATTACAAAGTATCATAGAGTGTAGTATCAAGCACATTTTTTTCATAGCCATAGAAATATCTCAGTGGTCAAGAATAACATTTAAAATCCGTTATTTGCTGTATGTGTAGTATTTAAGTTTTGTTAAGTTTTAATTTAGAGCTGTGGATTTTTAAATAAATAAATAAACAAAATTTTTGTTTGTGGAGGGTCATGGTACAAATTCAAATAGTATTGAAAACAAAACGCAAACAAACGTTCTAATGACATGATGGACTCTTAAAGATTCAGTAGTCCTACTGATCATATTCTACTCATCAAGATGTAAGGATCAGAGTAATTTTCAGTTTCAGTAATATTCCTAACTAATATGTATTATAAATGCGAAAGTGTGTCTGTTTGTCCTTCCTTCACGCCCTATCTATAAACAACCAATCGACTTGATTTTGAATTGATTTCGAGTGAAGTTAGTTGAAAGGACGGAGAGTAGGAAACGCTACTATTTAACCCGATATACCCACGGGAACCACGATGCTGAAACCGGGGACGGAAGCTAGTAACGAAATAAATGAAGTTGCAGTCATCTAGCCCGTTATTATAGGAATCAGACCGTGTCGCAAAGGAGTAAAAATAGAGTTTGTGGAATGTTGAACATTGAAAGGTACCAAATTGAAAAAATATCGGTAATTTTTTTTATTATAATAATCCCTATATGAAAATAGGTATTTTGTATGAAAATTTTGAAGTGATCACAAACTTTTTATTGATCAGTGTGTCCTTGCAGAAGTCGCTATTGACCAGTAGTAGTGTGCACCCAGCTTAATAAATACGTGTAGCGGTCGAAGTTCGTACACCATTCGGCGATAAATTGGCGCCGCCTCGCAATATTACGGAAACTGCACGGTTTCTTTCGACGGCCATTTTTATATTCGGAGCTGCGAACGTTTCGAAAACTTGGAAACTCGGGCGTTTGGCACCAGTAGGGTCACTGTGTTTGCCGCAAGTTGCGGATATTGCATCACACTTTTAAAATAAGATGTATCGGGAAGATTGAGTTTTCTTTCAATGTTGTTAGAGGTTGGAAGCGTATAAGTACTTATAAACTAAATAACGTTGCAACTTCGTTCTTAACTATTTCTTTCGAGAGCACTGAAAATCTAGTTTATTTTTGTAATATTTTCTCTATTTTATAATTTTGACTGTGTGTCGTTATGAGGTCCCAAATAAATTTATATTCTTTCTATTTTCCGGCAGGATCACTGCAAAAGGTACAATCGGGGAACTTCCCGGTTCATCAGTAGTTTTTTTTGGGAAACGTTTTCTCGGAAATAATAATAAATAAATAATATTTTAATTCACCAAGGAAAAATACAATGTTTGGTAAGTTACAATAACTTAAAACTATAAACATACTTAGTTCTTAATTGTATTAAACCTTAATTGGAACAAGCCAATAGTAAATATCTGCACCCGAACTAGGAAACCTGTATCTCAGGTGCAGTGCTCTTTCTCTCACTATGAACAATAGAAGGTTTAACCAGAGAGGCAAAATAATATAAACTAAAACTAACAAAATATGCCAGAATCAGAACAAAACCATAAAGTTAACTTAAATGTAGTGAACCTCTCACGGTGAGTAAAATGAATATGAGTGTGTGCGTGTGTGGAGAGGGTGTCTTTATTGTTGAGTCATAATCAAATGGATTTATTTGAATTTATTAACAGAATCTTATATTTATTAAAGGTACCTAGCATAATTATAAATTTATGTCATTAATGTATTATTTATGTATTTTAATAGCGAAAAATTATGGGCATACATTATAATTTCTACGTTTTGAAGTTAATATTTTTTTGTCATATTTTAGCAGGGAGTGTTGCCTGAGAGTTAGCTGCAATATAAAAATTTACTAAGGTTAAAGAAATAAAAAAAAAGCTAACTAAAAAAAACTCTACTGGTCCACCGGGAAGTTCCCCGACTGTACCAAGGCCAGTTGTCCGCTTTGACCTTTTGGTAGCCCTACCGTAGGGTTGTCTACTTTGCATAAAGTTTGCACGTGCCTGGAGGTTTCTGACGAAGTTATCGGCCGATGTGTGCCCCTGTTTGGGCTCGGATTTCTCGACGGCATATCTACTAATTCACGTTTCATTGAACTTTGGTTTGGAGAAGTTGGTTTGTATTTTATAAAAACCTAGTTTTGATAGCTATTAGAACCTTATTATTACTTTTGAAATAATTATACTTATAAAAAAAAACTTTTAAGTTTACTAATCCCGGTTACGGTCTTAAAAAGACATATTTTAAATCAACATTGTTGCTCTAGGTATGGTATCAAAATATTACTCTCTCTCTTATTATTCGATGCGCGTCAAATCTTAGTCAAAAACTTAGAAAATGGTTAGAGTAAGCGTTATGTGTCTGTACATCATAATGTTCTCATTGAAATAATTTATTTCAAATGGGTAGTGGTTAGAAAATAAGTTTCGAAACCTGTCCCGTTGCTTTAGAATCTCAGTTTCCCAACGGAAATTTCATCGCAAATATACTCATGATGCGAAAACACCAGCTGATTTCTCCATTCGGGTAATTATTACAATTTGCTATGGTAGATCTAATTTTGATTTTAATTAAAACAATTATTTTTCTCTTTTATATGTCCAGATGAATGCGTATGGTACGAGTAGGTAGTGTTTGTAAACTGTTCCATAGGAATCTCAGTTTCCCACCGGCTAGGTTATTCGCAATCATACATAGGCGTTGTGGTCATCTCGCCAGCAGGAAACACCAGCTAATATTTCCGGTTAATGATTAAAATAATTCGAAACGTTTAATCTAATTTTAGTTTTTATTGAAGTTGTCACATTTTGACATACCTACTTCACACTTTGGAGGCGATGACTGAGTGAAGACGTCACAATACTTTCGTCAAAAAACAAGCTTATTTAAAAAAATCCGTAGTAAAAATTTGCATGGTAAGATTGGTAGGGCCCCAGCTCGGCTTGCTGTGCTGACATGAAATATTTCGAAGTAACGTAACGTTACGTTACAACGAAAATGTAAAAGTCAGTCGCCACCCTCACACAGAAAACTGTTTCCCACAGCTATCTCAACGCAATTACACAGACGATGTGGTCGTCCCTCCAGCGGAAAACACCAGCTGACTTCTCCATTCGGTTAATTATTACAATTCGCAGCGGTTGTTGCGGATTCATATCTATTTGTCTCTGGACAGATCGTGATGAGGGTGTACCGCGATTCTATCTTGAGTGAGGTCCACCAGGTTGTACCTGTGTGGAATACACGTACCTATCACGTGATTTGCTTATCGAGGGAACATTTTGACATCCAGTTAGCAAAGGTGAACATTCTCTGAATGACATATTTGATAAATGATAAATGTGGTAGAGTACCTACTTTAATTAGAATTTCGTAAGTGCTATATTTCAATGAAAGAATACTTGGTAATAAAATATCCTCAGTCTCTTCTCTAGTACATTTTATGAGAATTTGGATGTGACTGAAAGAAAAAGCAAACATTGTTATTATTGATTTTATCTGAATCACGCACAAGAGTTTCACAATTTTTATATGATACTCGTAATCCAAAATGACTAAATAAATTTCAGTATTCATTTCAAACGGAAACACTATTATTATTATTCTATTAACTTTAGTAGGAACGAAAATGTTAGATTTTTTGGGTATTTTTTTAATTTCAGTAAAAGAGCATCGCGAGTATGAATATTATCAAGGACATAATGATTTATGGATTTTGTGTTTGAGGCACGGATCAGAAAATTACATTTATTTTCGGCTTGGCGGTTTCACACACAAAAATTGCGGCTAAAGAACGTCAAAAGATAGACAAAGGAAATTATATTTGACATTCAACGAGGTCATTAATTTCGTTCATTAATCATCTAAGAAATGCGTAATAAATCAACTGCGACAGTTGTCCTTTGGCGTAGAATACAATTAAAAATGCTATCATTATGAGTACACTATTGTTTTGCTCTAGTAACATGAACAACTATTACGGACATGTCTGAGGAATACAATATGTAGTTGTTTCCTTTTTTCTTTACCTAATATTACCTCTACAAAAAAGAAACTGGGTTTTAAAAACAATACTTAGCCGTAGATAGTTTGTGCTTTATTTCCTTATTCTTAAGAATGAAATATTTATTTATTTATTTATACATATTACTGCTATCACTCAACATAAGGCAAACTAGCTTTTTGCTTTCTTGTGCCGATTGACAATATACAGTGATATTATAATTTCTCTCGATAAATTGTAATTTCACAGCTTTGACAATAAACCTGCGACATACATACCTACTTATGTAAAAATATCTAGTCAGGTAATAAATAAAATATAAATTGAATCAAAATATTAACTGACCGTTTTTGCTGCTTAAACACAACCTCATTTGTTTTAGAGCCCATTCGAAGACTGAAAATAATCTTCGTTTCGGTAGAATAACGGTCGAGCTATATGCGTAAATTTTTATTACAGCCGTAAAATCCGAAAGATACCTTTATTGTTTTGTTCTATACACATACTTCGATAATAAATCATCTAACTACCTTATGTTTTTTCTTAGATTTTATACAAGATTTATTTTGCTTATAATTTTTTCTAAATTATTGTTCTTATTATCGGAGGCCAAGACTCACTTGGGGTCGCTGCGCCATCAAAATCTTAGATAAGTAAGTCAATTATTTCTATATTAATGTAAAGATTACTTTGGAAAAAAAAAAACCTTTATTAATTTATTTATAGAACGTCGTCCCTAAAATACCTATTACATACTTAGTTAAGTGAAGTGTTTACACAAAATGAAGATATATTGACAAATATCTGATCCGGAACCGATATAAGACGATTAAACCAAAAGGAAAAGTTAACGCTCTTTATATTTATAACCACAGAAAAAAATACCATTACTTTTCTGTGTTTAAAATTAGCCAGGATTTTCTCAAATGTAACTTCCGGCCGCTCTTGACTGAGAGCTGTAGCGCCCGGTTATTTGATGATTTCGTATTTAAAGCATAGGTACACGTATCAAATTATTTAATAGACTTATTGACTTAGAGCATTGGACCGGATTTCCAATTCGGGTCGATTTTCAGATTCGGGTCGTGGGTTCGAGTCCCATCTGAGAATTCACTTGTGGCCGAGTTGATTTTTATTTACCATAAGACTTATTGAGTTAAATAGATTTGTTTTCTACAAAAGAACTCGAAGCCAATAAAAAGTAAGTAGCCGTGATGAAGAAACGGACGATGGAGGGAATATAATAATTAGATCAATACACGGAAAATGATTTGTGAATATTACGCTGAACAAAATACGCATGTATTCTCGTACATAATAATTTATTAGCGGATGAAATTCAATAACTCTGCCCTATTAAGAAAAGCCTAGCAAAGGTTAGATAATTTAGGGCCCTAATTAAGCCATTTGATTTGAAAACGTTATTAATGTTTTTATAATATTACGTGCCAAAAAGGTTTCATATAAATCCCGGCTCTTTCTTTAACCGCAAAAAGAGTATCTTTGCATTATAGCTTAAAAGTAAATTTCTAAAAGTGCGTATCGCGATGAATTTTGGTAATCAACGAGTCAGCGTGTGTGTAAACTTGTTCCATTTAAAAGTCTCGAAGAACTCGTTAAAGCTGCTACATCAACGTATAATGAACACTCATTAGGAAATCTTACAGTCTGCTTACAACATTTAGGGCAGTTATATGGGCCGGTTTCACCACTGACTGATAAGTCCTGGATAGCTTATCTAGCAGATATTTTGAAATATTTTCATATTAAAACTGTTAAACTATCTGGTAGAACTTATCCGTCGGTGGTGAAACCGGCCCTTAGAACCACCATAGATTATTTCAGGATGTTTTTAAAGAAATACTGTAGCACAGGCAGAACAGGGGGGCCACTGCCATTTTTGTGCAGTATTGTTTTAATCTCGCCATACTATTTCGCACTACGACCCTCTTAGTAAGCTTATTTTAAATATTTTTTCCGTTAGATGTTATGTGACGTCTTAGCTCAATTACGCCTTCACAGTGTGTGAAAAGTGTTTTCAAAGTGTTGAAAAATTACAAATTCAATTTGTTCCTCAAAAAGTTTTTATAACATGACGTTTTCTAAACGATGATGGTAGGCTACCTGGATGGACCTGCTCTGTCTGTGGTACGGTATTCCTTTCAAGAAAATTATGTTAACGAAAAACAAAAGCAATGCTGATGCTCTTTTGTTGGAAAATCATGATAAAAACCTCTTCGAAAATATTGTTCGCTTTTGCGTTAGAAAAGGTACAAAAACGTCGAGGCCAGAGGTAGGAATAATCAAGTGGATTGTACGCAGTTAATTATCCTGAGTAATTGGAAATCGCGAGAATGGGGACCTAGGGCCGTTATTTTTAACATGGAGTAATGAATTGAGCTCAGGTACCGTGACTCCTGAAGTTTTAATTATAGGGATAGTGACAAAAGTTAGGTGTTTCTTTTAAGCTAAGATGAAACATAAAGATAAGTTAGAATACCAGTTAAACCCGAACCGGACAGAGAAAATGGAATATTTATTGTCTCATAATGCGGGGCCTGAAAGGTAATTTTTTCGACAATTACCTACTTTTTTTATTAACAACGGAGAGATGCTTAGCCTTCATCGTATCTGATGTTAAGTACCTATTAATAAGGCTGAAGATGGAAGCGCGCCTCTCCGCAATCTGGAATCCTCAACCACTGAGGTACTGGCTGTCTGATTATCCCAAACTGCCGGAAAACAACACTGCAGCTTCCAATTATGATGCTAAAAAACTCTAATAAAAAAACACACACACACACTTACTTACTACTTTCATCGTTTAAATTGGATAAGATATAAAGCATTTCATCTATCTAGATTAGATGAATTAAATTTTGTCAAAGCCTTCCAAACATTACTTGTTTTGATTATGCCGATACACGCGCTATTCAAATGATCAAAGGATGCCGCCACACAAAGGTAAAGCTTGGTTAACCAACAATAAATGTTTGATAAAGAAGCCATGAACCAAGAAGCACTCATCTTCTTGGTTAAAGGGATTATAGCATAAATACCGATCATGCTAATTTACAGTTAAACCGAAATTAAAATTTTATTTCACCTCACACGCTCGGAAAAGGAGGATTTGTCATTCAGTTTTCGCGTAGAAAATAGCATTTTGCGACCTAGCGCGGTAAAGTACTTATTTAATTTAATACCTAAAAATATGTCCTAATGCGTTCTGAATAGCACTATTGACTTTTTGTTACATTTTGTACTTATTTTAAATAGCTTTGAATTAATTTATAATGCTCCGTTTTGGTTTTATTACCTATATTATGTCATTGAATCATAAAACAATAACAATAAGATTAAACCTTGGACGAATTAACCACATTCGTCCAAGGATTAAACTATTTTTTATAGGAATTTTTTATTAGGCTGGGTGACATTTCACAACCTATGATTGGATTTAGGAAAGTGGCATACTTAAATCTTTATTTTTAAATTGTCTTTGTCTTGTACCTCATGTTAATATCAACATTTACAGAATCGTTTTTATTGTTATTTATAAGTTACAATATATTCCTACTTCAAATACCTTTGAATTAACTGTTATACTCTCTTTTTATTATTTTAGTTTTTTATATCATTAAAACAATAAGAATAAGGTATATTTAGATTAAACATAATGTTTAAAGAATTTTTTACCGGACGTTAACCGCGGAAACAACCATAAAATGTTCCTCGCTGTTGTGAGGTGAAAAATTGTGTGTTGCGCTCGGCAGAAAAGTTTTTAGCTTCTTGTAACTTTGAAATCCTCGCTTCGCTCAGGATTCAATCTTTGAACCACTCGCTACCTAGAAATAGTCAATCCTAGAATCCTTCACTTGCTCAGGTTTCAATAGAGGTAACTTGCCGCTAATAACCAAAGTTCCAGCCGTGCATAACAAATAACTATTTCTTTCGTAATCGATCACCCTGGAAATATCGTTCGAAGATATTTTATTTCAAATAAGTTTTAAAATATATCTAAGTCTGTGGCCATGACAACAATGTTTTCAAGATGAAACAATGTTTCCAACATTGTTGTGTTTCGGCAGTTAGAGATAAGATAGCCAGTTCCTAGTGATTGAGGATTCCGGGAGAGGCTTCCATCTTCAGCCTTATTAATACCTTAAACATCAGGTATGATGAATGCTAAAGAGACTCCCCGTTGTACATAAAAACTAGTTTTAGGTCTAGTAGTTTCAGACGTCATGATCATTAAGCAACTTATTTGAAACTTTTCAAATACTATCTTTAAAGTAAAAATAGTCGCCTGTGGAGCTTAGCTTAGCCAATTATGATTCAGTTGCAGAAAAATGCTCCTAAAAACAACACAGGAAAGAAAATTTTGTGGATAGTGACTAGATAATTGTTTGAAAGCTATTTTTTATAAGCATATTCTTATCTATATAACCATCGTAATATTCGAAATTGATAGCGTTTCTGATCGACATCCCTTAATGTCTTCTCTTCAGCATTGATTAATGATTAGGTGATATTGTTGAATGTTAATGTGGAATCCAAGTTGGTGGAGTACCGGATATCTATCCTATCTATATAGTATACGTTTATGTTTGTATTCCGAAACTTTTTAACAGTGAAACGTCCTTTCAATTGGATTATACGAGTATCTATATCTTATAATCCAAATAATAAAATTCAACTTCTTATGAGACAAAAGGTAAATAAATCATAAAAAAGGTTTTTCAATAGGTGGAATTTCATAAGCATCTAAAATCTATTTAAATAAAAGTGACATTAAAACACCTAAAACTGTAGCTATTCCCAAACTTTGAACGCATTCTTTATTTGAAAAATGAGTAGACATAATACCTACCTTGCAACAATAATTTGTCTCATAGTTTTAAAACATTGGTTTTTGTTTATCTTTTGTCTCATAGGAAGTTGAATAGAGTATAAAGATACAACAAAAAATACCATTGCAAATACAACTAAGTATAATTGGGAAAGTTTGCTTGTAACTTTAAAATATTCGTAATACCTTGAATGGGATTGAATTAAAATTTCATTATTATAGACCAGGGGGCCTACCATCAACTGTAATGCGATTCATTTTAGGTTACTTTTAGGTAGTAAGTGCGGGACGCCGCTAGACGCGCCATATCGCCATGCAATTCATTGTAGGTTGTGAGAGTGGGATGGCAGCATCCCACTCTCACAACCTACAATGAATTGCATTACAGTTGATGGTAAGGCCCCAGTACCCAGAATAGGATAGAGGATGCTTTTTACCCCGTTATTTCCATGGGAACGGAAACCTTCGGGCTAAACCTCAGAGCAAAGCTATTATTTTATATTTCTGATGTGATTTTTTATGTTTCCTTTCAATTACTTACACGTGGAGCTTTTGTTATACCTACTTAATTTACTACGTTCAATTGTGTAATTACAAAATAAAATAAAAAATTAGAATTCTTTCATACCTACTCTCTGTCAAACATAAGTGATTTTCACAAATTAAACTTAAAAACCCCCAAAACAAAAAAAAAATAAAAAAAAAAAAATTCTCTCGGTCGGGGGACCCCCAACGTATAATATACCCTTTTAGTACTTCTCCTTTTGTGGTTCCTATTATTATTTTTATTTCATCCTTTTTAAATTACACACAAAATAAAAAAAACGCAATGAAATAGCTTGATCCGTTTAGGCACTACGAATATTTATGTACAGAAAGACAATATTTTTTGCCGCCATTTTGTTTTTTTTGTGCTGCACCTAAATTTGCCCAGGGTGTACATTATTTTACTCAAAGCACCACCTTTGTATCTATTACCGTTTTGGCAGGCAGTTGACCATCTCCATAAATGGCCGGATGGATTTTCATCAAACGTGGCTAAGAACCATCTCGATTAATTTAGCTTTCAATAAAAAAAAACGCATTGAAATCGCTTGATCCGTTTAGGCTCTACGAATATAAGTACAGACAGACAGACATAGGCTTCAAACTTATAACACCCCTCTTTGCGCTGCGTCGGGGGTTAAAAAGAGGAAAAACGGCCATTGAAAACTGCAACATTTTGATATAAGCTCCTTCGACTTTGATTCTTCTTCGTTTCTGATGTTCAAAAGCAATTGTAATTGCTTGCTTATGTAAATTTTAACGTACTTAATATTAGAGCAAAAGTCTATCCGTAAAAGTTGTTTTATTTCAATTATTGTTGCTGTAAATAAAACTTCGAACATTGTTTTTGTATTCAGCCAAAAAGGCTTTGCCGTTGATTATCAATCGCGACGAAATTCCAAATATCGCAGTATAATATATTCTTATTTGGTTGCACACTGCACTAACTACTTTCTACTAAACATCTAAACTCGAGTTTGGCTAGTCGCAATCCCCCAAGCTAACTCTGGGGGTCAATTCTGTTAACAATAAGTTATAATCGCATCTCAATCGTGTTTCAATTGAAGTGTTTTTTTTTACACTGTAGTAACAAGAAGTGTGAAAAAGAGCACTACACTAATGTAAGTCCTTCCATTACATGCCCTTTTAAGTACTTTCTATTTTCTTTGCAAGTTGAAAATTGTTTACGGTTGGAATTATCTAGAAATGTACTTTTTTTTAAGTATTTTTTTGTGATGGAAAGTGACCTTGCTGATTTGTTAAGGTCACTTTTCAATTTGATGAATCCGTATGAAATAAAACAGGGAGAAAAAAATATCTGTTGATGAGTTTCTTGCCGGTTCTTCTCGTTACAAGGTCTCCCGCCGCGCCGTAGGGTATGTGAACTGATGGCGTAGCTTCTTCAACATTCACCAGTTCTTGCAACAGCCTAGACTGAATAAATTACATAGATTTTAGTTTGAATTTTTACAATTGAAACACGATTGTGACTATTTTCTAGGGTTTCTGTTTTCTCGACCAATTTTTTTTCTTATATTCTCGAGGCTAAATTCTCGAGTTTTCTCGGGTCTCGAGTCTTTGAATTAAAACGAATTTTCTCAGATGGGAATCGAACCCATGACCTTTGGAAATCCGGTCCAATGCTTCTGGACGGTTTGGATTTCCAAAGGTCATGGGTTCGATTCCCATCTGAGAATTCACTTGTGGCCGAGTTAATTTTTTCCAATATTTTTCTATTTAAAATTTATCATAAGTATAAAAATAGCATTGAAAAAACAAAAATTCATTTGAATTTTTACAATTGAAACACGATTGTGACTATTTTCTAGGGTTTCTGATTTCTCGACCAATTTTTTTTCTTATATTCTCGAGGCTAAATTCTCGAGTTTTCTCGGGTCTCGAGTCTTTGAATTAAAACGAATTTTCTCAGATGGGAATCGAACCCATGACCTTTGGAAATCCGGTCCAATGCTTTTGGACGGTTTGGATTTCCAAAGGTCATGGGTTCGATTCCCATTTGAGAATTCACTTGTGGCCGAGTTAATTTTTTCCAATATTTTTCTATTTAAAATTTATCATAAGTATAAAAATAGCATTGAAAAAACAAAAATTCAAAAATCATAAAACATACTTTTCTTGCACCACAAAAAACAGTTAATGTCCTCACTATGCCACTAACTCCCTTTCAACTTTCGTTCTATCTATTCAACTTTGGCTTGACGCAATCAATTATTAAATGCATAACCGAACGCGACATCAACGTAGTCGATTGTTTTAGTTTCTGCCTGCTTATTGAAACGTATGCATTTTACTTGGTGTTGAACACTTTGTCGAACACAGAATTCCATGTTGATGACAGTAACAAAAAAAACACTGCGCGCGCTACACTTTCAACTGTCATGGGCTCATATAGCACATGCATTAGGGGCATGCCTGACGTGCGTTGTTGACTGCACTGAGAGGCATGCCTTTGATGAACAACAGTGTGGATCTAGCTATTATATAATTAGAGTTTGGTTCCTCTTATTAAGGTAAGGAAAAGAACAAAAAATTTAATCTTCTTACATACTTCTGAATAATAAAAATTTAGTAATTAACGATTGATTTATGATTATAACACTATGTAATTAATTTGAATCGATTGTGTTTATTAATATTTTATCGATTTAAATTAAATTTTGCACGCACATACTGAGTGAATGTGTCCGGCACTTGTAATGAAATAATGATTCTGTTTTGTGTGTTTTGTATTCATGAGAATCAAAGTATTCTATTATATTTTATTCTAAGTTACTTTATTATACTTACTGCAAAAGCTGTTAATGCGAGAATGCTCGAGTTCCGATAATCTTTTTTTTTCATCTCGAATGAAGACAAATTTCTCGAGTTCAAGAAAGCTCGAGCAGAAACCCTAATTGTGACTAAATATTAACAGAATTGGGGCTCAGGTCGCCAGCGCATATATAAATATAAACTTAGTCGCTCGTTTGCTAACTTTTCTTTCTACACCTGCAGGTAAATATAGCAAGCAATATTTACACAGTAAACTCTATGTTGGAAATACGAATAAGTTTTCATACATTTATTCAGTAATATGTATTACTGTGTGGAAGAACTAAAATACTAGTTTCGTTCATAGCTTTATTACATATTAGCAAACGCTACCGAATTTATCTGGGTGATTGCAACGATTCGATTTGAATGTCAGCGATATATTTGAAATAAAATGTATGAATAGAAATATTATTCCGGTTTCGTTCATAGCTCAGTAGTAAACTAACCAAAAAAACAGAACAATGCTTAATATGTAGAATAGAACAGTCGTGTCTCGGAATTATTGGTAAGTACCTAAATGTTGTAGAACTCCGTCACTTAAACGATCAAATTTACAAAAGCGATGACAACTTCACAAAGTACTTAAATTGAATGGGATTGACATCAGTTTTCGAAAAACACAGTCTAGTATTTTAAAATGTAGAATACAACCGTCTTTAAGGCTTTGCAAAGTTCTATGTTGCTTTCACAATTGTACCTTTGTCCAGGATCAGCTGGAACGGACTGTATCTTGATTTTTTTTATGTTTCTTGCAAACAGTGCCAAAGAAAGTTATAGGATTATTTGAAACTAGCGGCTGGGGAATATCGGGATAATGAGTTTACTATATTTATAACCAGACTATCTACTATCGGTGCACCAAATTTCATCCAAATCCGTTCAGTAGTTTTTGAGTTTATTTGCTTCAAACAAATCATTCCTCATTATAAGATTTGTAAAGATAGTATAAATTATTACTCTCGAAGTTAAGAAATATTTATTGTTATCTACAAAGGGGTTTGGGTAACTTTAAATCGACTAGTGGCGTCAATTTTAAGGTTCCGTACCAAAACGGTAAAAAGGAACCCATATGGTGCGACTCAGACTGTCTGTCTGTCTGTTACAGCTAGATATATCAAGAACTACTATTGCTATCAACTTGAAATTTAGAATAGTTTTAGATGACGTTTGCCCAACTATTTTGCAAATAAGAGAGAAATCTAAAATAAATATATTTTTTGCAACAGGGACTGAAAGGCGGTCTTAAACATTTATAGTGGGGCTCATACATATACATCAAAGATCATCATAGAGTATCATACGAAAGAGCGCTACTTGCACATTTTCAAGCGTTTTTTTATTTTTTTAGTCGCATAGTTTTCAATTTTTGATGAAAATTGTAAAAAGTACCGTTCCCCCTTTATCTTAGAAGTTTACAGAGAGAAAAATCTGAAATTATTCTGTGGTAGAAGTTTATGTAAAGATTACAGGAAAAATAAAACGATATCTTTAAATAGCATACTTTTTCAGAAATCTCGAAAAAGTGATTTTATACTTATTTGGTAAACTGACCTCGACCTACGAGTATGTCGATGTATGTGGACAATATATGGTACGGAACCCTCGGTGCGCGAGCCCGACTCGCTCTTGACCGGTTTTTTTTCTGCGGTCACTCAATGTTTTCTTTCTGTTTCAAAGTATCACTATCAAGAAATCTATCTGAGTGATAAACTTTGGCTTAAGTAATGTCGGAGCTGAAATATGATTTATTTTACCTCAATAATACGATGTAAATTCGATAAAGGTCAGAAATCTTGGTTCCGATATAGTTTAGCTATATACTCGTATGTTCCATAATGAGATTTGTATATCTTAAAATGTATTGTAAATTTAAAAATGTTATTATAAAATTTACTATTTGCGTTGGCCGTCATTTTCAATTTTACTAGAAATCTGAAAATGCTGTCAACTTTACCCATACCCCTTTAGGAGGAGGAAAGGACTGTTTATACGAAAATCCTGAGAAAATAAAAAAAAAATGTAAAATACTATTTTGTGAGTGTGTGTACTCTAATTAAGTCCTTACCTGCCAAAGTTATTTGTTATGCAAGGCTGGAACGTTGGTTATTAGCGGCAAGTTACCTCTATTGAAATCTGAGCAAGTGAAGGATTCTAGGATTGAACCACGAGCGTAGCGAGTGGTTTAAAGATTGAATCCTGAGCGAAGCGTGGATTTCAAAGGTACAAGACGCTAAAAACTTTTCTGCCGAGTGCAACACAAAATTTTTCACCTCACAACAGCGAGGAACATTTTATGGTTGTTTCCGCCGTCAACTTCCGGTAAAAAATTCTTTAAACATAAAGTTTAATCTAAATATACCTTATTCTCGTTGTTTTAATGATATAAAAACTAAAATAATAAAAGAGGGAGTATTATAGTTAATTCAAAGTTATTTAAAGTAGGAATATATTGTTACTTATTATTAAGAATAAAAACGATTCCGTAAATGTTGACACTGACATGAGGTACAAGACAAAGACAATTTAAAAATAAAGATTTATGTCACAGTCCGAAATCCAATTATAGGTTGTGAAATCTCACCCCGCCTAATTTAAAATTCTTATAACAAATAGTTTAATCTTATTGTTATTGTTTTTAAGATTCAATGAACTAAAATAATATAATTAAACCAAAACGGAGTATTATAATTAATTTAAAGTATTTAAAATAAGCATCAAATATAACAGAAAAGTCAATAGTGCGATTCGGAACGCATTATGACATATTTTTTGGTATTAACTTAAAAAAGTACTTTGCCGCGCTAGGCCGCAAAAAGCGATTTTCTACGCCTAAACTGATTGACAAAACCTTCTTTTCAAAGCGTGTGAGGTGAAAATAATATAGGTAGCTTTAACTAAAAGAGGAAGTATATATTTAAGGCTGTATACGTCTTGGCGACTTTTAGGTTTGCAAAGAAATAAAAATTCACCAGAAGTGTTGGAATTTTATCTGTTGCTTTATATGGCTATCTAAATAAAAACATAAAAATGGGGGAACTGTATACATGCGGAACCAGGGTGAAATGCTAAAATCTAACTTGATATTCATGCTACACAGTTATTTATCACGTTTAAGGAAACGCTGAATTTCAAAGGCCACACATCTTACTCCGAATCTTTCTTAATTTCAACCACAAAGAAAAGCAAAAAGAAATCGTCGATACTGTTTCCTTGACAGATTGACGTTGAAAAACGTTAAATGGACTTTGGAATGGAGGTTTCTATTAATCTCCCAAAAGTCAGGCAACAGAAAAAAGCGGCTTATTTTCGTCTCTGAAGATTAAATTAACTTTGTTAATGATAAGGATCAAAAACAGACGAAACTGAGCAATCGAGATGTAAGAGAAAAACTTCTGGAAAATTTCCCACTGCGATGTTAATATAACAAGCAATCCTAGCCTAGCCCCTAGCTCCAAATTAGTGTAACTCAATTGCGTTTGTGATTAGTGTGGAAATAATCTACTCCAACCTTAGTGGCATAGAATAGTAGTGAGATAGCATAGGCTACTATTTTCTAGACGAGGGGCTTTCCACGATTTTAATGGAACAGAAAATGTATGGCATGGTATGTAAGATTTAATCTATAGACAACCATAGTGCGTAGTTTGAAAGGTCAATGCCATAATCCCTATATTACTCGAGAGTAGTTGCAGAGACGTGCCTTAAATAAAATTCTTCCTAAAGTAAGTAATAATAACAGCTACGCTTACGTCACGTTATCAGCCATTTTTAATGTCTCCACAGCTGGGGCACTGGCCTTTCTTATGGATGGATAAGGAGAAGAGTTACAGTAACATTTAGGAGTATTTACGACAATTTTATTTTCACCTCACACGCTCGGAAAAGGATATTTTGTCATTCGGTTCCTGCGTAGAAAATTGCTTTGCGGCTTAGCGCGGTAAAGTATTTTTTTAATTTAATACCTAAAAATATGTCTTAATGCATTCCGAATCGCACTATTGACTTTTTTGTTACATTTTATTCTTATTTTAAATAGCTTTTAATTAATTATAATACTCCGTTTTGGTTTATTATATTATTCTAGTTCACTGAATCATAAAAACAATAACAATAAGATTAAACTATTTGTTATAAGAATTTTATATTAGACTGGGTGAGATTTCACAACCTATGATTTGGTATCGGAACGCGACATAAACCTTTATTTTTCAATTGTCTTTGTCTTGCCATTGTCAACATTTACCGAATCGTTTTTGTTGTTATTTATAAGTAACAATATATTCCTACTTTAAATAACTTTGAATTAACTGTAATACTCCCTTTTTATTATTTTAGTTTTTTATTTAATTAAAACAACAAGAATAAGGTATATTTAGATTAAACTTTTTGGTTAAAGATTTTTTTACTGGAAGTTGACCGTGTTTCCGCGGTAAAATGTTCCTCGCTGTTGTGAGGTGGAAAATTGTGTGTTGCGCTCGGCAGAAAAGTTTTTAGCGTCTTGTACCTTTGAACTTGCTCAGGATTCAATCTTCTAATAGAGGTAAGCGCCGCTAATCACAAACTTTCCAGCCTTGCATAACAAATAACAATTTTATACTATGCAAGTTTAGTTCATCGTTAATTATCGTTCCATTGCAGATCAAACGTGTTTTTGCTGAATAGCGAAGCGCATTTTTCATCATGAAAGAGTCTGCCTATGACAAATTACTGAGCTTCGAAAGATGGTTGGCACAGCTTCCCATATTCAAATGAAGAAAACTCGAATTATTCAATTAAGCAAACCGGAGTAGCTTCCATTAACGGCGCAAAGGAAATAAATCAGCGCAAATGCTTTTCAAATTACTGTAGGATTAAATTAAGCAGAGTTTAAGTGCACAGAATTCTTATTTCATTGATAGAGATCTGAAATACGTACCTAATTTATTTACGTTATTGACTTGAGAGACTTTCTACCCAATTACTTAGCTAAAAGCAAGTTTTTTCAAACAGTGATTCAGATCAGAGAGGTTTAAAAAACTTCTAGAGTTGAAGTAATGCGTTCTACTTGCATGATCCCGTTTGTTCCCGTGAGAATATCGGGATACCGATAAATGGTCGGGTATCTACAGTTATTCAAAAGTTCATCAAAATCCGTTCAACCGTTTACCTACGCGTAATTAAGTAATATTAAAAGCATTTACTGAGCTTCCCTGTAATATTAGGTTTTTACCTATCAAATTGCCGATTTGTATGAAGAATAATTCAAAGAAATAGTCTGGTTCTCTAGAAGTGTAAGAAAAATCGGCAATTTCATAGGTAAGGACCTATTTGTTGTTGACCTTGTTATAGGTTAAGTAGTAGATACGGTTGTAAAATAAACAATTAGTACCTACAATTTTGTTTTGATTTAATGGAGAACAATTTAATGGAGAATAATAAAAACCTTTTTCTTTCTTTCTTTCTTTATATTCTATTGTTCTCTGGACACGCGGTGTCCGATTCGGGTTTAATGAATTAAAACCAATGTCTGCCAAAAATGTCCTTGAGTAATTTTTATTTTTTATTTTTATATGAATATTTTGAAAATGATTTCCGGTACAAAAGACTTCATCAAGAAAGTTAAAACGCTATAAAAGAATTTACAAACACGGTATAAGTTCGCTCACTCACAGGTTTGACACTTGTCCGTGTCCCGCCTTATTATTAATTAGGGACCCGCAAAAAGGTGCCAGGGTCCGTCCGTGGCGCAGCCTCCTGCGGCAAAGCCAGTAGCCGCCTGGAAGCCGACGCGGCCGCCGCGCCCGTGAATATATCCCGCCATTTTCGCAAACCCGCTCCGCACTCGGAGCTCCAAATTCAAATCTTGAAAGAACTTTTTTTTTGTGACAATGGTATTAAGTGATTTTTATTTTTTTACACTTTCTCGAACCAGCCTGTTATTTTAACGTTCCGATGATGATTGTTATAACGGTTTTCGGTTTTGTGGTAAATTGAGGACTATTTGTTACGTGGTATTAGATGGACTATAAATAATTATTATTTAACCGTTGATCCTCTTTACAGTATTAGCTTAAAAGTGATTTATTGAACTGATTCAGATTTGCATAGATTTGCAGTTACTCACAGGGATTAGACAATAAGTACTGTATCGCTGTGTTATATAAGTTTGAAGATTACAGAAAAGATTATCGAACATCAATGTAAATGTAAGTACACTTATTGAGATACATAATATTTGAGACATTTAGATTTCTGGAAGGTTAAATAAATTTATTTATTTGGGTTAAAAAGTTTATCTCTAATAATAAAGCCATATTCCGAGTTATTTACATATATGTGACTGTTTGAATTATATTATATAGTATCTCTGAACTCGGTGTGCCTCTTGGCATAGGCCTCCTGAAACATTCTCCACTGTTTTCGGTGATTGGCCACTCTTGTTCAGTATGGTCCCAGAGTGAGACGAATGTCATCCTCCCATCGTCTAATTTGGCGTCCCTTTCGTCTTTTACCATCTCTTGGGTAACAAAACTTGAGCCGTTTACTCCACTTGTCCAACCTACAGCGAAGTATATGTCCAGCTCCATTTTAAGTGACCAATACTAGTAAATACGTCAGTTCCTTTAGTCTTGTTCCTTATCTTATTACATTTGGGATTCGGTCTCTAAGCTTGACTACCAACATACTTCTCTCCATTGCCCGTTGACACTTGGCTAATTTTTGTCGATGGCCATCTGTCAGTGACCAGGTTTCACAGCCATAGGTTAGGCAAGGCAGGATGCAAGTGTTAAAAGTTTTTCGTTTTATATTTAAACTTAATTCTTTTATCTCTACTTAAACCTAAAGTATCTGCATCCGAGGAAATACAAACGATAAGTAATGATACATTTTGGATATTTTTAGTGTTTCTCGCACACACTAATTTAACTTTAGTACAGTACTGTTCATGATTAGGCTTAGGGGTGACTAATAAAACCTAGGTGTGGATGCCAATACGAGACAATTAATGTTTTCATGAGATAAGTACAACATAGTTCTACCTTATACACTTAACTCCCACAAAAGACATTAAAGCCAGAATAAATGCTCTATATGGGAGACCCAGGCTTACCAGATAGTGGGTCTGTTATCTAACATAAACACAAAACTGTAAACTTTACATGAAAATTTACTTTGTTAAGACGCTATACGGAAAAAGTACCTACTTTTTGTAATAAAATTATAGGACGATTAGAGATGTTACAAATCTGTTAATCAGATATATATTTCTTCAAACCTTTAACTAGATTTGTAAAGCTTCAGAAACGCGGATGTATTATTGAAATTTCAACATTATTCTTAAAACAGTTATTGTCACAGTCAACATCCTGCCTCAGCATAATATTGTTGCACTGTGATACAAAATCACAAAGAAAGGGCGCTGGTTTTCTGGCAGGGCCTGCGGGAGGTACCGTCATCCGTTCTAAAAATATACCTATATGTACTTAAAATAAAAAGAAACAAAAAACACGCACTTAACCTAAAAGATACACGTAAACATATATGGTTTCGTATGCATACTTAGCAAATATGATAAAGTGATACCAAAACCTAAAACAATAAGGAAGTGCCTATGCTGCCGGCGGCGCCGGCCGCTGATTTGGGAGCCGGCGCTAGCGGGTAGTTTTCGAAGAAAAAATTACTCTTTTTTTGACAAAATGTCACTCTAACTTTTTTTGACATAATGACGAAAGGCATTTCTAGATTAGTTTAGGTTAGAACTGTGTCCAAAGGCGAGCGGAGCGAGCGTGCCCCGGCAGTGGACGGTGTAGCGCCAGAGAGGATTTTTTAAAAAGTAATTACATAAATATGACATACATTAAATTTTTAGGTGCACCCACTTTGTTTCTCCCGTACCGCCGGCGCCGTTTGCCATTTCGAGTGCCGGCGCTGGCGGTTATTTTACATCTCGGCTGCCGGCTCGTAAGTATCACCGCTTGTTACCAATAGTGATATTTTTGGCAGCTGGCGCCGGCAGCGGAGGCACTCCCTAAAAATAATGTTTTACAAAGTAATTGACGAAACTTAGATAAACAATTCCTCTTATGCTTATACCTTACATTTGGGACATTTTGTATAGGTTTTTATTGAACAAACTTGATATTATATTGTTTTTTCTGTCACTCGCAAGTTTCCAATAGTGTCAGTCCGCACAGAGGCCAGGGGTTCCTGATGCTTGTTAGAGCTTTTATAAGGAGGCAGATGTTCCGATGAACAGTTCATTCTAACGGTAGGTTCTTCGACGACTGCTTTTCTTTGGTATGCCTACTATGCCCATAAAAGCACCCAGGAACTATTCTACAGCCAAGAAAGTAAAATATTGCTTATCATAATGAAAACTTACAGGAAACCATATCCTCCTGATTGATTAATAATCCATATATTCATGCTCTAGTGCATACGCAACCACATATGTCTAAGCGAAATATGCGATGAATGCATACAAATCCAGATATGGTTCCGAAACAAATGATATTGAAAATGGGTGAAAAGAATGTGAAAATTTATTACAGTGTATACAAACTAGAGGTTATCATAAAAACATTTTTTTTTGCTCGAAAAACTAACCTTTTCTTTTTTATTTCTTTTTTCATAGTTGCAAGTCACACATGCGTTTAAACTTTTACTGAAAATCTCTGGAAAACTGAGGCTGTATCCAAATGATATAAGAATATAGACAAAATAGTTACTTTTTGTTATTGCTAATGATTTAATAAACAAACCACATTAGAGATGAATGTCAGTTTATTGATATTTTTAGAGTTAATGAACTGTAAACATGTCAAACAATAATATGGTTTCCTATGCGGAAAAGGGTTAAATCTCGTAAGTACCACGCATTGTTCCTGAGAAAACGTCTTTAATATATTCTGAGGTACTTGTCTAAAGCTATTCAAAAGCTTCGCCATAAGTAATGCTTTGGGCAACCGACTTAATAAAAGGTCTTAAGAGGTACTTCTGAACAACGAGGAATTAATATTGGAGCTCTTTTAGAGCACTCATTTTGAGAAGATTGAGTGGATCTTTTATTTTTCTCATAATGAAAGTTACCTTGGGGGTTTACTTCGAAAACAAACACGTTAATCGGACGAAAATTCGTTAAATTCGTTTAATTCGTTAGCTTTTCGAGCATCGAAAAAAAGACAGTAGTCCAGCTATCGCGATCATCTTTCGTAGTTACTTGTAAAAAAAACCGGATATGTGCGAGTCGGACTCTCCCACCGAGGGTTCCGCACAAATTTGTAGGTACCTACCTAGAAGGGGCGAAGGGTCCATACATACCATTCCCATCGGCTTCCCTTTTAGAAATCCTATCCCACTGATCCGCCATACAGTTGAGAGAATTTTTGGATAAATTTTGGGTCCGGCTTACCTTCGCCATCGAATTAAGCGTCGCAGTTTATCCGAAGTTTCCCGAAATTCAGTTTCCAAAACTTAAGACTACATTTTTCATAATTTAATTACAAATGTCTAGTTTTCAGATTTTTTCCTGTACTTGTAGTATAAGACGACACAACTTGCGAAATTTCATAGTTCTAGGTCAACGAAAATTATCCTATGAATTTTGATTTCCTTGAGAGTGTACGTTTTTGCGACATAAATGGCCTTACCTTTTTAACGTTTACAGCTTCAAGAGATTGTTAACGTGAAGATATTGTTTTAATTTCAACTCAATATCTAAACGCATTCTTAAGTTTTTTCCCAAATTCAGTTTCCGAAACCAATGACTATATTTTTATGATTTAATTACAAATGTATAGTTTTTAGTTTTTTTCCTGTATTCGTAGTAAAAGACGATATTACTTGCCAAATTTTATAGTTCTAGGCCAACAAGAAGTACCCTATGAATTTTGATTCATTGAAGTGTCGAAGTATACGTTTTTTTGCAACACGGTCCTATCTTTTTTTAGTTAATCTACAACTTTGATTTTTTTTACCCCTTCTACAGACTGTTGACCTAAATCTATGGCTTTAATTTTAACTCGATACCTCGATACCTCCTCCACGCGTTTTCGAGATAAACGACGACAGACGGACGGACGGGCAGACGGACAACAAAGTGATCCTATAAGGGTTCCTTTTTTTTCTTTAGAGGTTTGGAACCCTAAAAAGATCCTCATAGTAGAAATTAATAAATTACCTGTATTTCACTTTAGCATGACGGCAAATGCCATTTGAAACAGGTGGTCTTTATAAACCTACTTTACATTCAGGTCGCTTAGGGTAAGGTTTCATTATGATTTATGTTACCTAAAACGAAATTTTAGAGCTTTGTTAAGTTATGGGAAATGTTACTGAGGCTGGCTATTTAATGTCTGAGAAAGTGATGATAGTTTTAAACGTTAAATCAGAAACTATTATTATTACCTTATCAGTTAGTTTTTTAAGAACAAACTGCTTTCTTTATATTGAAATGTCATTATGTTTCATCGAAAGATCGTGGTCCCATATCAAAGATTTACAAAAGATTTGACAATCTGTTTGGCGTAGCGGTACGAAGCCTGCCTTTTGCACCAGAGGCCCCGGGTTCGATCCTCGGACAAGACAAATAGTCGTGTGCATGAACGTGTATATTCGTCTTGGTCTAGGTGTTTAATACAAAAAAGTATATAAGTAATTTATCCGTCATCTATTAGTATCCATTACACAAGTTCTTCATAAAACTTAACGTGGGCTAGATAATTGTTGTGTTTGTATGCAATTATTAATGATGTACACTTCCAAAGTGGTAAAATGTGTGTCCCTCCCCTCTAACTTTTGAAATAAGAGAGTGAAAAATTTAAAAAAAAAATATGCTGTAGATCTTAATAAAAACTTTCAACGAAAATTGGTTTGAACGAAATATGGTTGCCAGTTTTAGAAATATAGCATTTTTTCCAAAGGGATTTGAAATTTTTTTTTTTTTACCGAACCTATACTTGAGGCATATTTATAGATAGGTCTTTAAAAATTACATTGAAGTTTCTTTTAAAGTTTTTTCTCAAAATCAACCGTTTGAAAGATATACACTTTCAAAGTGGTAAGATGTCACAGCCACTTTATTCAAAAACTATGAAGATTACATAGTTGAAACTTGGTCAGTAGATGTATTCTGTAAACCGCTTTACGGTTTTTACATAAAAATAAAAAAAATATGAATTAAGGGGGGGCTCCCCATACATGGAACTGTTACTGTTTTATTTTTTCATCAAACCTATACGTGTGGGATATTATTAGATAGATCTTTAAAAATTACATTGAGGCTTCTAAAACAGTTCTTTCTCAAAGTCAACCGTTTGAAAGTTATACACTTCCAAAGTGGAAAACTGTGTGTCTAACTTTTAAAATAAAAAAGTGTAAAATCTAAAAAAATCTATGATGTAGATCTTTATAAAAACTTTCAACGAAAATTGGTTTGAACGAAATATATTTACTAGTTTCAGAGCTATAGCACATTTTCCAAAACAAATATAACTTTGTCATTCATACAAATACTATGAAAAACAAAGTTATTTTTGCAGACAAAAAATTATAGTGGCATTTTGGCAATAATAATAGAAACTTTATTGCACACGATACAAAAAGAAACACATACAGAGAAAATGACAAAAAAGAGGAACACACAATAGGAGGCCTTATAGCTACGTAGCAGTCTCTTCCAGGCAACCTTGGGTGAGAGACGAAACCCTTCATGTGCGAGTTCGACTCGCACTTGGCCGATTTTTATTTATTTATTTATCTAATCACAACGCCAAGTAGTGCCACCTACAGTAAGTAGTACACAACAGAAATGATAATACGGAAATGAAAATAATAATACAAGTTAAAAATTACACACATGTGGATTTAGGTTCAGATTTCTCACAAAATTGTAAGCAAACTCTTGAGATAAATCTCAATTCATCCATAAACACATCACACTCAGGCTGGTCACTTAGGAATTTTTTAATATCTGTCAATATGCGGCAGAGAGGAGATATTCTATATATTTTATTCCGATATTCCCATGGGAACGGGAGAAACCGCGGATGGTAACTAGTTTGTAATAAAAAGTAGTCATACATTTTTTCATTGTCCAATCTTTCTATAGTCAATGCGGTTTGCTCAAATAGGTCCCTAGATACATTAAAATCCATTGTACTCGTAAAGATCAATTGATGGATCTTTTTGCATTGTTTTATAAATTTTAATCCTTGGTCCGCAAAATCCATTGTGTAAAGATCCATTGGTGGATCTTCATCACTCTTATGTCCACTTTAATCCGTGAGTCAAGATACACGATGGTACTAGAGAACGAAATGTTCCTTTAATACCATATTCTTTTCACTGAAAATTAAATTCAATCGTATTTATTACCTACGTTAATAAATTAAAATATTTTACCTGAAAGTACCAGGGTTGCTAACCAGGAGGTAGATAGATAGCTAACCAGGAGTTGTTTCAGATGTTTTGAAAGATATGATTTTTATTGGATTGAAATTTAAAAAAAAAAGTAGCTGTTTTTTTATGAAGTACGTGGAGACTCTTAGCCTTCATCATACCTGATGTTAAGTATTGATAAGGCTGAAAATGGAAGAGAGCCTCTCCCGGTATCCCTAACCACTGAGGAACTGGCTATCTTACCTTTAACTGCCGGAACACAACAATGCTGAAAACATTGTTGTTATGGCGTCAGACTTAGATAAGATGGTGGTAGCTAGCCAGGCGGAGTTACAACAAATCCTACCACCAACCATACCGAATACAATATGTACCCCCGCTGGGAATCGAACCCGGGACCCCTGGGTCTGATACCGGTGGTTGTACCACTAGACCACGATTTTTACTATAAATAAGTCCTGGTTGGCTGCGACCTTGGTAATTACAGCTAAATATATTTTGATTTATTAAGCAATCAATACGAGTGTAATTAATTTTCAATAAAAAAAGGACCACTGGTGGTATTAGTAGGAAATTTCGTTCTCTATAGTACCACCTCTGTATCTTGAATCAAGGATTAAAATGGACAAAACAGTACAAAAAGATCCATCAAAGGATCTTCACAATGGATTTTAGTGTATCTAGGAAAATAGGTACATAATACCAATGCGTCTAGCAAAAAGGTGAAATTGAGTGACAGGACTACTGTATTCCTCTTTTTACGTTATTATAAAAAATACACTCTTTTACTGACGTTATGTAAAATACTGGTCTGGCATAATATTTCTGGTAGGACAGAAATGAAAAACAATAAAAAGATGTGCCTGAAATCCGACGTATCATAAGCGGTCTGCATTTTGATATCAGGCTTGCGTGTGTTATTTGCATGTTGCCTGTATTACATCCCTACGTGACTGAAATACTTGTTTTATTAAAGGTCCTATATTGTTTTGTATTATAAGAAATTACTTATAATAATACAATTACATGAATACATGATATGACTTACATGATATGACTTTAAATTTTGCATTCACATCTATATTTTCCTTAGATACATTTTATATAATAGGGAAATCAAATAAAAATGATTGCAATTCATCTTTTACTTACCAAGAAATAAACAAGTAAGTTTAGTTAAACTTTTAAAGCTTTCTTGGTGCAATTATCTTTTATCTGAGGATCTATAACGAAAAAGTCGCTATAATTGGACAGTATTCGTAGTTATTATTATTGAACTAATAATATCAGCGAAACGGATGTCACCCAAATATCGGTTTGCTATGCAAACGGCTCTTCAGTCGTATTTGTTTTCAAAGTAGGCCCTGTTTTAGAAAGATTATTTAAGGATTACATCGCTACTTGTCTTTTAAATACGTAGGTTTTTAATATGTCCGTTGTATAATTGCATATATTTTATTTATTGACATTTTACTGCACATACAGCAAAATGCGGACTTAATGCCCTAAGGCATTCTCTAGCAGTCAACCGGAAAGGATTTTATTTTATATCTTAATAACAATTACGTGATACGCCTTCCTCAAATGTACTGGCAAACATTCCTAGATTATTAAACATTAAACTAGACCTAGGAACTTTGCACACAATTGAATCACCGAGCTGTTACAATTGGATTTTTTTTTACATCTAGATGCTATTACATAGTTTGCATTGCAGATTGGAAGTAAGTAACATATTGTCATATAACGTCCTTCAAATGAAGTAATTTTTAAGATTATAACGCACTTTTTGTTTATACTAGATTATATAATTATTGCATGTTTTTTTAGATTTTACGTCGTTTTGGCACCTTAATAAAACCATAAAATTGTGAAACATGCAAACGTGAACTAAAACTAAAGAGAGTTTTCAGTTAACACTAATAAAAAACGTAAGTAACCACACCTTGTAAGAGAAGTATTTAACTTAGAACCATTTCGTTGTTATATCCAGCAGCAATATACTGATGAATATTTGGCGAAATAACTCAAAGCTTGAGGCTTGATTAAGGAAGATACTTCCTGCCTTACGTGAAGGGATTACGCGGTATGAAATGTTGCGTATTGTATTATAGAGCGATGCCGGAATCCCGTGGGATTACTCAGAAACTCGGTATAATCGACAGAAATTTGGAACACCATAATCGGTAATCGAAAATTCGAATTATGTGTAGTCTACCGTATTTATAAACTGTAATTATGTTTGTTAATAAAAAAAATTGGGGATCATCAGATTTTAGTGCACAAATATTTACTAAAAAAGCACTAGCACAACAAATTATTCTTCGATAAGTTTTATACTATAGATCAAAATAGAGATTATGAATAAAAAAAACTAAAACGATAATTTTGATATACAGATCTTTATTTTCATACTAGCTTTCTCTCGCGGTTTCGGTCGCGTGTTTTCCGTTCCCGTGGGAATATCGGGATAAAAAATAGCCAATTTTACTCTCCGTCCTTTCAATTAACTCTATGCCAAAAACCAAGTCGATTGGTTGCTTAGTTAGGGCGTCAAGGAAGGGCAAACAAACACACTTTCGCATTAATAATAATATTATTAGTTAGGATATAGTTAGAATTAGGATAAGGATTAGGATGATGGCTGATGCACATCAATAGCCCAAGACCGAGCGACATAGAATCAAGGTTCGCAGTGAGGCAATTCAGGTTGATAAAAAGTAAGGAAATAAAATAATAGTTTTACTTCTAATACTAAAGAACATATTATATAGATATACAAATATTACTATAATGGTTTTATAACTAAAAAAAAACAGCTGTATCGTAGTTTTACAAATGGTTTTGAGGATTTGAGTAATCATAAAATAGCCATGATGGTATCCTAGATCTTGTATGGTGTAATGATTCCGTGAGTGTCCTCCCGTGCTTTGACCTCTTAGTAAAAGAAGATCCTTATCACAGTTCAACTGACATTTATTGAATTGCATAAATTTTCCAAGCGTATTGCCTATACATATCAACGATCATATCAACGAGATGATTATGAACAAATTAGATCCCAACTCTCTCGTACTTATTGGGCGGCTATTCTTTCTCAGGGTAGCATAGAGGAAGCTGTTGAATTATTTTATTCTATAATTAATAGCTTGAGGGACGAGTTTGTACCTTCTAAGCAAGTCTGTGCCGTGCCGTGTGGTGTTGGTCTAAGAATAGAAGTGTCACCACACCCTTACATGCCTGGGATGTCGTAAGAGTCGACTTAGAGGCTCGACGCATTGAACACCTGTGCGAGAGAAGGAAAACTTAAAACAAACCCTCTACCAACCCGTCTGGCCAGCGTGGTAGCAGTAGGGTAATAACCTCCTATGAACGCCACAATAGGCGTGAGCTAGTAGAGGCCTATGTCCAGCAGTGGACGTCCACAGGCTGATGATGATGATGATGATGATGAGGATGAAGCAAGTCTGTAATTACAAATATCCTCCTTAGTACAAGCTATCTCTTATCTATACATGCAATAAAACTGTAAAATTATAATTTCTGTACATTGAATATATTTACCAAAAACCAATTGGGGATGACGTAAAAACAGTAAGAGAATGCGTTAAGACGATTTTTACCATTTTTGTCTGTCTGTTTGTCTGTTTGTTTGTTTGTCAGTTTGTATGTACACGCTAATCTCAGAAGGTACTGAACGGATTTGTTTTTTTTTTGTTATATGTAGCTAATAGGTCGGGCCATAAAATAGACTATTTTTTTTTTATCTGTAAAACCTGATGTAGGAGACTAAGAGATCAGCTAAACTATTAGAGTTATGGAAATGTCACAAAAGCAAAAGTCGTTAAGCGGGATGAGCATTTTCTGTTGACATATTAAAATCCAGAATATTTGAACCTGATGTAGGAAAATGGAAGTGGCAGAAAGTAATAGACCAGCTAAACTATTAGAGATATGGAAATGACTCCTTAGCAAAAGTTGTTTAACGTGATGGGTATTTCCTGTTGAAATTAGAATCAAGGGTATTATAACCCAATGTAGGAGATTGGCAATGGCGTCTAGCCTAGCAAATTTGTTTGGGCATTTTCTGTTGAAATATGAAAATCAAGGACACGTTTTCTTCATTACACGAAAAAATAACCAAAAACAAATTAAGAATGCTAATTATTCCACCTGTTGCTCCATATTATTCGAGGAACGAATTCTCTAAGTTTTTTAAAGACAGTTGATGCTGTAGAGCTTCCTGCGTTTCAAGCAACCTGTAGGGCACTTCATCTTCATGACGATGATCAACACTGGGACAAGACTCTCGAGGAGGCCTATGTCAGTGACAGCTGCTCGCTGCTTACGACATTTGTTCGCAATTATGTTTGTGTTTTGTGGTCTTTTGGATACTTTAGTATTGTGGAAAAAATACAAAACATTCCTCTCTGAAGACTTTGATAAAACAGACTCATGAGTAACGTCACATCCCTTTTCTCGGGAGATTTTAGACAGATCCTTCCTATTATAACTCGGAGGACAAGAGCCGATTAGATTAACACCTCATTAAAATATTCTAAGGCCATGTCAACTCGCATATGAAGGGTTCCGTCTCTCGCCCAAGGTTGCCTGGAAGAGATTGCTATGTAGCAATAAGGCCGCCTATAGTGTGTTCCTCTTTTTGTCATTTTCTCTGTATGTTTTTGTTTTTGAATCGTGTGCAATAAAGTTTCTATTACTTATTATTATTATTATATTAAATACACCTACCCAAAAGGCCAATATAATTTTTCGTCTGCAAAAATAACTTTGTTTTTCATAGTGTGTATATTTTCATAGTTTTTATAAAGCTCTACAACATATATATTTCTTTGATTTTTCACTTTCTTATTTTTAAAGTTAAAAGGGGGGGGGGGGGGGGGGGCAAACATTTTGCCACTTCGGAAGTGTACATTTTCAAACGGTTGACTTTGAAAAAAATTGTTTTAGAAACCTCAATGTAATTTTTAGGTTTGGTGATAAAAATTAGGTTTGATGAAAAAAAAACCTGTTTCAGTTCCATGTATGGGGAGCCCCCCCTAAATATATATATTTTTTTATTTTTGCGTAAAACCCGTAAAGCAGTTTACAGAATACATCTACCTACCAAGTTTCAACTGTGTAATCTTCATAGTTTTGAAATAAAGTGGCTGTGACATACATCGGACATGACGAATCTATAAGGGTTCCGTTTTTTGCCATTAGGCTACGGAACCCAAAAAATTACCAAGCAACTGCAATAAATGAAAGAAAAAATAGCGAAAATTGTTCCGGATGAAGTGGTTTACACTTGCTTTAACAATGTAGTTGATCAGGACGACGCCACAAATTACCCAATTGATTTTTTTTATTCACTTCCAGCGAGTGGTCTCCCTTATCACAAGATCAATTTAAAGTCGGTGTTCCGATATTGCTTTTGTGAAATTTTACTGAGCCAAAATTATGCAACGGCACCCGACTTAAAGTAAGTGCTTTGCAAAGAAGCTGAGATCCTGACTGGGTGTACTGCCGGTAAAACTGAGTTTATACCGAGTAAACTGCCCATCCCTAACAATTTTCCGTTCGAGTTCAAGCGCACACGCACAGTTCCCTGGGTGACCCCGTGGTTTGATTTGACTATAAATAAGTAGCAGTGACAAACGCTGAAAGCCGCTGTTGTGTACTAAGGTCCAATTGTTTTTCCTACGGCCAGCTCTATGTTGCTTTTACGCGGGTCAGTAGAGCTGCGGGTTTATTCATATTGACTCAAAACGGAAAAACCACCAATGTAGTTCTTAAATAAATACTTTAAGCACCTTACAGCTACATTAGTATAATAAATTTCCTTTGGCATACGGCATTTAATAATCATTTTTATACTAATCACACCACGATTTAATGGTCGCTCTTTAACGTCAAATTCAAAAATGTAAATACTACATAAAAGTCCACGCGTACGCCAGCTAGTAAAAAAAATAATAGAAAAATTATTTTTTTTCTTTTGTTTAAAACTTATAGCAATATGTCAGACGAGTATGCTTTTCATCTGCTTCGTGACAGGGTGAAAGTTGTTGAAGATCAATGTTATAAGGACTATATGAAGACTATCGAGGATTCACTTGAAAAGAACCCTAAGTTGTTTTGGTCCTTCATGAAAAGTAAACGACAATGTGGTTCCTATCCTGCAAGCATGAGTCTTGGTGACACATTTTGTAACACCGGTGTGGGTATTAGTGAGCTGTTCCCTTCTTATTTCCACTCGACCTTTCTGTCAGATACGTCAACATCTTCTACACACTCCAACGATCTAAATGTTGAATCGCCGTACGACATCTCTTCCATTGAAATAACCGTGGAGGAATTAAGAATGCAGCTTTTATCTCTTGACCTTTGCAAATCTGCGGGTCCTGACTTACTACCTGCGACATTCATAGGCAACTGCGCTAATGAACTTGCCATACCAGTCAGTATTCTGTTTAAGAGGTCGTTGGATGAGAGGGTATGGCATAAAGCTTTTATTACCTCTATACACAAGAAAGGATCTAAGACAGCCATGGAAAACTATAGGCTTATATCTAAATCATGCTTATTTGCCAAGATGTTTGAACGAATAGTATACGATCAACTTTATAATAGTATTGAGGCATCTATCATAGAACAGCAGCATGGGTTTTTAAGGGGTAGGTCAACCGTCGCAAATCTTGCGATCTTCAATGACTATATTTCCCATCACATGGATGTAGGTGATCAAGACGACGTCATCTACACTGATTATAGCAAGGCGTTTGATCGAATTGACCATATGGTCCTGCTAGCTCCAATGTTCACTTCTTATCTTAGGAATCGAACTCAGGCAGTGGTTTTAAATGGTCCGTCCGGCGTTCCTCAGGGTTCGTTCTTAGGTCCTCTCCTTTTTGTGATATTTGTCAATGATATTCATTCATGATTTAAAAACTCAAATTATCTCCTTTTCGCTGACGATATGATTTTTCTTAGAGTAGTTAATAACACAAGTGATGCTTTGTTATTGCAAGAAGATATTTTAGACTAGACAGTTATTGTCAGAAGAACAAATTAGAAATTAAGTTTTGTAAGTGTTTTACTGTAAATTTTAATTAAAAACGTAATACATTCTATTTTACCTATGAATTAAAACAACAGGTTCTTTCTAGTAAAGTCAGCGTCAAGGACCTAGAAGTTAACCATGATAATTAATTACTATTTGATAAACATATTGAACACATCGTTGACAAATCTTATAAAGCACTTGGCTTTTTGATTAGATCATCCAAATCATTTAGAAATATGAAAACTATTAAAATTTTATACTGTGCATATGTTAGAAGCCACCTTAAGTATGCCTCACAAATTTAAACTTACGAAATGAAATTATGAACCCAGCTTATGATAGGTATCTAAATTAATAGCATTGAAAAATTCAAAGGAAATTTACACATTTTCTGTGTGCTACATTTAAGATGCACTCTTGGGACTATGATGTACACTGTTGTCGTTTACATCTTTTACCATTTTCTTTGCGTCGGAAAATTGCCGACATTAGCTTCCTTATGAACTTGGCTCATGGTAAGATAGATAGTCCGGAACTCTTAAGCAAAATTAATCTGAAAATTCCAGCCCCAAATCTTCGTCAGAGATAATGTTCTGCTTCGCACACACACACACACACACACAACACACACGAACTAACAGAGCTATTTTTTTTATTTTAGTTATTTGGCAAGATCATGCAAGCCGTTCAACACATTCAATTGTGAGTTTACGAATGATATCCGATTGGATCTGTTTTGTACCTCTATAAGGCACTTGCGAAAAATTATGATGAACGACAACACTGCTTTTTAAAAGCTTAAGCACTGGCTCCCACACTAGGATTCTTTGTGTTGTGGAATTCAGTCTCTTCCGTGCGACAATTTTAATTAAATATTAAGATAATTTAAAACAGGTTTTTTGTAGAAAGCTTTAAGTAAGTAAAATGAAATGCTATCTTAATAGATTGATTGATTGGTTGAAGGAATGTATTGTGTGTGTGTGTGTGTGTGTGTGTGTAAGTGTGTCTTTGCGTGTGTGCATGCGTATGTGTGCGTGTGTGTGTATGTGTGCACTCGCGGGTGTGTGTGTTGTGATTGGTTATCTTACCATCGGAACCTTACATTATCACGAAATAAAGGATTCTGTGTGTGAATAGTCTAGGGTTGTTACCCATTTCCTCAGTACTTCTTTACACTTGCGTCTCGTAAGCCGAACCACATCCAATAAGTCATTGATCTTACAGTAAATTTAATGGTAGGACCCATGTACAGACAGGACTTTTTCCAAAGGTAGGTTTGCAGGTATCCTTTCTCCACTTCATCTTTCTCCGTGACCGCTGACATTTTTCCATATTTAAAAGTGCTGTTTTATGGAACTTGAGTGTGATAGCGATTTATGGAGCTGTCTTACTTGCAGCATGCCAGTTTCTCTGTAAAGTGTGTCAGTGCAGAAGCGGATTGGTTTTTGATATAGCACTTTTAAAATGGCACGTTGCACGCGTTAGAAGTCTTAGAAGCCGCTCCCCATGTTACCTGTATATGTATATATGTAGTAAGATAAAGCTATTTCAATAAGTTTAAACCTGCTAGGCAACGAATCTTCTTGAAGATATGGATTAGTTTTCGTACTCGGGAATATAAGTTGGCACAACAATTATGTCAACCTTCCCGTTCCCCCGAGGTGAAGTGGGGGGCCGCCAGCCACTGCTACTACGGACTACACTACTTGTCACGATTTACACTCTTATTTATAGACATGTAATGATTCTATTTGTTTACACAAGAAATGGCATATTTTGAATAAACCAAGTACGCGTCTACTCTCAACGCTGTCTCGGACGCAAGAAGAAGACGGTATTCGTATACAGTAACTGTAATTTACTTGTCAAATCTGTCAAATCGCATACATTTTTAAACAATAAACCCAGTAAAAGTAAAAAACTTGGTGCAACTGGCGGTAGATATCCTTTATTTATAAACAATAATTAAATGCCAGTTTATATTTTGCTTGTATTTTCGTCGAAGACTAAACAAATATGATTGTCAACGGACTGCTGCCCTGCTGCCTTTGTCAACACAAAGTTAATAAAGGTCATATCACTTTTGACACTTCAAACAGGCTTGAATCGTGGACAATGTGTATATTTTGATCGAGACGATCGTTTGACGAGCATTTTTTCAGGGTTTTTTACACTTACGACGAACCCGATAACCCGGTACACATTGGCAGAAATTTACAAAAAGGAATCATTACCGATGCAAAAAGGTTAAAATAATAATCCTCTGGTACTCAAAAAACTAACTTAATCCCTAGGAACTTTTGATGTGTGTATTTTGTCTACTAACGTACCTAATAATAAATGCCCTGCAACTTGCCATGTTGCCGCTTACTCAAGTATTTACCGCACCAAACGAATCAAAGGACCCTTTTCATATCAAGTGACTTCCGTACTACAAGGCGACATTACGTGTTTGGTTACATATAAATAAACCGGAGAACAGGCTCCGGGCTCTCCCCAATTACGTGGAAGTTTGGGACATTAGCCCCCCAACTCGAGTTGGTAAGTGTATTAGGAAGTGACCGACTTAATTGCCACAGTTGAGAATTTGTTGAAGTAACACGGTTACTTTGGGAAAATTCCCGCATTCGTTTGAGGTCAAAGGAAATTATGTACAAGAGCGGCGACATGTTTGCGTTAATAAGCTGTATAATGTTTCAGGTTTTGAACAATGAAACGCACGTAAAACTCTTCCATTTTGACAATTCCAACAATATTACATAGATATTTTTTAGATTTCATCATTCCTGATGTTAGTATAGATAAGGGTGAAGGTGGAAGCGAGCCTCTCCCGGAATCCTCAATCACTAGAACTGGATACACTGGTAATACGGTTCTAACTAATAGCCTCCTTTTAAGAAGTCGGTAAAAAAAGATGACATAAAGTTTTGTTTCCTGATCCTATCATAAAAGGGAGCAAGGAAAATTTTTAATTTTAAATACAATAATGTGAAAGTCACGATTATTCAGGACACGTTTTTTTTATCCCGGATACTCAGGAGACCAAATAGACGTGACTAGAATAAGAGCATTTTCTCGATTCAAATAACGGATGCAAAACCGTGACGTTTATTTCATATCCTAACTTCTGCGGCCTGACTTATCATGAAATGATCATGTATGTAGATAAAACTCTTGATCTGTAAGCCTAGCATGAATAACTTTTGAGTAAGTATCGAGGAAGTAAAGTAAAAAAAAATTATAAGATATTGAGCAGCGCTCCTACCGAAACTAAACGGTACTACATTTTCCTATAAATTTTTTGACATTACCTGCTCGTAATTACTCGATACTATTTGGATAGTTTTTGTGCTAACCCTGCATTAATTAGAGTCAATTCCCTTTGCCGCTATGTTGCTGCCCCTTTTAATATCTATCAAGAAGGAAAAGTTAATTTATAAGGTAAAAATTCGACGCGTTTTTTTAAAGATTTGGATTCTGTCTATACTAATTTTATAAGAGGAAAGATTTGATTGTTTGTTTGTTTGCATTGAATAGGCTCCGACGGAAACTACTGAACGGATTTGGATGAAATTTGGTATATATAGATATAGTAGATAGACTGGTTACGAACATAGGATACTTTTATCCCGTTATTCCCACAGGAACTACGCGGGTGAAACCGCGAACGGCCGCTAGTGTTATATAATCATGCTCAATACATTAGAAAACTGTGAAAGAAAAATGGTTTTTTAATAATGTTTATACAGAGTTTGCGCTTTTTTGACAACAGAGGTACCAACATAGCGGCAAATGGAATATACTCGTACGGTGAAATGCACTTATGTGGAGGATTACCTTGAATTAACGCCATAGTGATAAAACCTCATTAAAACTCATTCCGCCTTCTCCTTTTTTCTATTGGGAGAGAGATATATATATATATATATATATATATATATATATATATATATATATATATACGTACTGCAGGCTACCATCCATATTTGGTTGCCATTCCAAACTTACACACTGACTGCTTAGAAGTCCTCTATATCATGCGAACAGCCAAGTAGTGGAATGCCCTGCAAGCGTCTGTTCCCCGAGCACATACAATCGAAACCTCTTCTAGGTGCATGCAAACAGTCTTCTTCTGGGCGAACTCGCACCATCTTAGACCTATTCTACGCCCTTTGGCCAGATTGAGGTCAAGAGTAAGTCCATTTAATATAAAAAAGCCATAATGCAACAACCAACAACTCGACATATTTAGTATATTCCAAACTAATAGTTAAACTTAAACTCGTCAAAACAATGTAATTGTTTTATAATATTAGGTACTTATACAATTATCTTATTATATGAATTTGCTATTTATATCAAGATCTTGTACACATCGGTTGAAATGATTATTGTATTGTACGTAAGTTCTTCAATTCATTTTATTTCGATATTGCTGATTACTTCGGAAGCGTTCTCAATTTACGATGAAGCGTCGTTAAGTTTTATTCATCCTTAAAGACGTAATAATTTTTCCCCTTTTCTTTTACGAGATTATCATTTAATTTATTTTTTATTTTTATTAAGAAGTCTGACTTTACTTTAATTTCCCGTGTAAAATAAATAAATATCAGTAATAATAATTGGATATTTAATGTCTAGGGATCAAGTATTTTTTTGACACAATTTATTTTTATTAATTTAATATATGCTTCTAGCTTGCAATTTTTGATAAATGTACTTTGTAATTGCTTGCAGTTTTACTCCTGATCCTGAGGTTCCCATTCCCATGGGAATATCGGGATAAATGTATCTTATGTTTTAATCCCGGCTACGAAACTACCTGTTTGCCAAACATGACGTGGTTGCCTAACAAGTAAGTTATTTATATAACGGAGGATGATTGTTAAACTCGTTATCAGAAGGGTCAGACATCGTCGGTAACACGAAATAATAGTCTCTCGAACAATCACAAGCCTGTATTTCAGCAATGGACCAACAATCGTTACAAAATATCCAAAAACTTAGCAGATGAAAACGGATTTTAAATCGGTAACGCGGCAAGTTCGATACCACGTGTCAGATTAGGCACGTCCGTTCACTATCGCAGCCAAAAACAGAATGCCCAAATGACATCATTGACGTTTGATTGACGTTCCTGTTTCCCGCCAAAACGAAACTTAAAACTGACAGCCGACAACGCGGCATCGACCTCACCCAAGTGTCAATGTCAACCACTTGACGTTTCCGATTTAGCTTAAAACTAATCTGTGTGCAAACGCTCTTAATAGATTTCAAAAAAGAATGAATTCTAGCATTATAGAGGGCAGCACCGTGCTGATGCTGCGACATATATAATATCCAACACAAAAAAATAAACACACACAAATAAGGCTGCCAAAGGTTGTTATGCTAAACTTTTTGACGATTGATTGTACTGAACAAGTGATTGAGAATGCTCTCCATTTCCGCGATCGGTCCAGTTCTTAGTTCAGTCAAAACTCCGCTGACTGGCTCTATGACCGACATGTCGTCTCGTTTCATTGAACCGTATAATAGGATTTGCTTGGTCGCATATCAATCTCTCTGATAATCGAAAGGTTCCGGCTCTAAATCGTCGGTTACCAAACTAGTTTAGAGCAATTTATGAAGTATTTGTAGATTCTAATGGGGAGGAAAATTTCGGGTAATTCTAATAAGTAGTCAGTGTTCATCATCATCAACCATTTTTATTCACCACTGATGGATCATGGCCTTATAATGGCTGCAAATTAGTGCAAATGCAATCAGGCCTCTTATTGTATAATTTTAAAACCTAACGCAATCCCTTTCAAAGGTTTAGTGATTGTGATAGCGATTAATGGATTTGTGTAACTTGGAGTCGCAATCGCTTAAGGAACAAATGATGTTTTAAATGATATTAAGATGACACTTCATTTAACACTTCTTAATATATTTGAAAGATATTTTCACTTTGCATAGAAGGTTCGATTTCGTTCATTCAATACCTTTCAAAATGCTCATAGATCACAATCCCTATCATATGTCAAATAGTTGTGGTGCGAAGCTCGTAAATACCTTTCAAATGACAAATTGAAAGGGATTGCGATACATTTTGAAATTAGGCAATTGGCTCCCTGGACCGACGGTGTTGTGCCTTGCAAAACACGGAGGAGCTGGGGATAACTTTATTGATCACCCATCTCTTAACCGATCATCTTGAAAGTTGCTTAACCACCCCAATCGCAAGACAACAATGCTTAGAACTGTGCAATGCGCCATGTACAATGCTTAAAAAACGAAAATAGTGTTACTCCGTATTAAAAATGCTCAGTTTTAGGAGAAAATGTCTTATTGTTTACAAAATTCTTTCACAGAGCTACAATATTTTTGCGTCACACTGAATATACCTACGTCGTCGGTAGGTTTATTTATGACTTTGGTTTTACTTAGACATAATTGTGGATTATCAAAAAGAGTCACGGACATTTAGCAAATTACAACATAATCAATATAGAAAATAAGTAATGTTAGGACGTTATTGTCAAACATAAATAAAGATGTTATATTTCATCGTAAATTCGCTTTCATCTACGTTTTCCATAAGAATGGTTTCCTTTATAGCTAGTGAAAGGAGTATTACAATGTAACGGCACATAAATAGTTTTATTTTCAAATCTGTTAGAAAAGGCTTTGGATATTTTCTTTGTCACTGATATTTTTTCATGTAAATGGAAAAATTCAGGAAAATGATCTAAAGCTTTTTGTACAAACATTTTAAGGTTCCTTTTATATAAGTATTGAGTGTATGATACTTACTTGAGATCACTTTAAAATAAAATGAAAGAATTAATTATCATAATTACCTACTTATATTCATTCTGAAATTATTCGCAGACGACATCGATAAAACGAAATGAATAGAATCGAATTGCGACTCACCTCCTTTTAATTTCGGTTAAATAGGAATCCTTTTTTTTCATTTCTTCATCGTCATAATAAACAAATGCGTAAGAAAAATTGTAGGCAAGTTGTACCACTTATCTTTTATATTAAATCACAGGGGTTTTACTAAGTGCAGCCATTATATCATCCATGCTCAAAGGAGCACAAGATTTTTCAGCTCCAAAAGTTGGAAAATATAATATATCATGGCAATAAGTGATAATATATCCTAGAAAAGGTTTGTCACGGGTCGCTTTGAGCCTGTGACGTCACTTTCGGTGAAAATATGGCCCTGAAAGCATCTGCCCTTAGAGGATTGCGTCGTTCTGTTTTATTGTAACGAATATTAAGGATTGCTATTTGCTTTGTGTTTGTACAAAAGAATTCGTGAATCGGAGGTTATAGGTTATACAAGATGTGAAGAAATAGATACGTTAATAGAAACAAGGGAATTCTTTTCTACAAAAAGTATAGTTACCGTTTTAGGTTTATGAACTTTTATTTATTTCCTTCTACCAATTATTTTCCTACGTATACGTGAGCTTTATCTCAAAAAACAAGTTAAGAGCCCAGTAAACGATCAAATTTATTTGACAGTTTGACAAACACGCATGTGATATCAATTTTCGGAAGTACAACGCATCAAACAGAGCCGCAGACGGTGTAATCAAATTTGAAAATTTTTTTATATATAAAAAAAATCGTTGGCCGACACATGTACTTTTTGGTCCAATTTGACTGATCTTCTTTGATCGCTTATGAGGCGCCTCATGAGTGCTACGATTAGAATAGCAGATCAATAATTAGGACTGTTTCCGAAAGCAATACCTATGTTAATAATAAAATAAATAAATAAATAAAGGCTTGTAAGTGATTAGTTCCGCTGAACAATAATTAATACGAATTCAGGGAATAGTGATCACATACTACAGAAATATTCTCAAATTTAATTGAAATTGAAATTTATTTATTTGCATTTGATTAGGGTACACTGGAGTTCTTATAATATTTAAAAGTTCTGCCTATTCAACCATTATCATAATAGCATGCAAATTTACCTTTAAAATTAACCATCATAATGTAAGTAAAGTAGGTACTTAATTTCTTTATCAGTTATTATTTTGATGTCGAATACAATTTGATTTATCTAATTACAATTCAATTCAATTAATGAAAAAACAATATGTAATACGAATATGATAAATGTCAATCTAAATTAAAATTTGACAACACGAACATACAAAACAACAGTATTAAGTAATTACTCCCAATGAATGTTTATTGAATTCGTAAATGTAATTTTAAATAGAAACGGTCGTATTTTGGCTAGCTCTATCCATCCATCCATCATCTCATGAATTTTAATGAAATTTTCTGTTTAGGTTTAATTCGTCCGTTACTCGGGTTCTGTAATTAATTCGCGGTTTGCTTTAAAATTGGAGTATAGTACTTTTGTTTGTGTTATATTTATTCGCAACGATGATTCAGTTCGCATGAAAATACTCCTAAATATTAGCTTTTAGGGTTCCGTAGCCTAATGGCCAAAAACGGAACCCTCATAGATTCGTCATGTCTGTCTGACCGATGTATGTCACAGCCACTTTATTCCGAAACTATAAGGATTACACAATTACAACTTGGTAGATAGAATGTATTCTGTAAAAGGCTTTACGGTTTTTATAAAAATATATATATATATTAAGGAGATACCATACATAGGACTGAAACTGTATTTTTTTATCAAACCTATTCGTGTGGGGTTTCTATAAATTAATATTTCCATAGAATCACACCAATTATCTAGCCCACGTTAAGTATCATGAAGAACTTGTGTTATGGATACTAGATAGCAGATAAACATACTTATATACTTTTTTTTGTAAATACATACATAATATACATATTAAACATCCAGACCAAGACAAATAGACATGTTCAATCATGCACACAAATATTTGTCTTGTCCGGGGATCGAACCCGGGACCCCTGGCGCAGTAGGTGGGGTTAGTACTCCTGCGCCAAACAGGTCGTCTATAGATAGATCTTTAAATATTACATTGAGGTTCCTAAGACTGTTTTTTCTCAAAGTCAACCGTTTCAAAGATATACACTTCCAAAGTGGTAAAAAGTGTTTTACCACTTAACTTTAACTTTTAACTTTTAAAATAAGAAAGTGAAAAATAAAAAAAAATATGTGCTGTAGATCTTTATAAAAACTCAACGAAAATTGGTTTGAACGAAATATATTTAGCTGTTTCAGAGGTATAGCACATTTTAAATACACAAAAAAATATCTTTGTTATTCATACAAACACTGTGAAAAACAAAGTTAATTAGGCAGACAAAAAATTATAGTGGCATTTTGGGTGGTTTTAATATAATAATAGTAAGAATAGAAACTTTATTGCACACGGTACAAAAACAAACACATACAGAGAAAATGACAAAAAAAGAGTAACACACAATAGGCGGCCTTATTGCTACATAGCAATCTCTTCCAAGCAACCTTGGGTGAGAGACGGAACCCTTCATGTGCGAGTTCGACTCGCAATTGGCCGATTTTGATAACTTAAAATGGTAAACAAGAAAATATACTAGAAGAAAGCAACTAGTCTCATGAGATTAGTTGCTTTTTTCTAGTATATTTTCTTGTTTATTATTTATCACATAAAAATAGCATTGTTAAATGCAAAATTAAAAAGTTATAACTTAAAATGGGTGAAGGTATTATCTTCATTTTAAGTTACCAAATTTTTAAGAGATTATTTATTTGGAACCAATACTTAGATTTGTACAAATTTACTACAAAACCATATTTCATTCAAATTGTTTGAATTTGCCTGGAAAGGCCGATAACAGATTTCCTTCTTATTTTTAACTATTGTCACAGTTTTTATATAATCTAACCGAACATGACGGACCCTTTGTCGGAGAGAGTCCTGTCGTAGCAGTGTCTTGTCGGAACTGGGTTTTACGGGGACTAAGAGCGCTTACGCTCAAAATACTCCAGTGAAACATCGACCGTTCCCGAAAGGGACCTAACATGAATTTATCCGCTTCTTTTGGCCCTACATGGTAGCGCTTATCCAAGAACCATATGTTGGAAATAGACTTGTGAATGAAGTCCCAACAAGGCCTCACAATTTACCAATATAGCAATGGTAAGAAGGTCCTGCATTTTTGTCAAATCTAGCATTAGTAAACTGCTCGGCGAGTGCAAATTCTCATCTCCAAACCTCAGCGTCATAAGCTTGAACCATGACTGTAGACCCATAACTATCGCGTCCGTCTACATTGAGCCGGATGTCGATCCAGACAATACTCACGCAAAACTGGAGAATCTGACCAGACACACAAACAACCAGTGCCTTGTGATCGGAGGCGACTTTAATGAATGGAATCAGTTGTGAGCAGCAGTAGAAATAACAACAGAGGAGATGAAATTGTCGATTTCATATTTGCCAGCGACTTAAATATCTGCAACGTACAACACCTACTTTTGAAACGACATGGGTTGTCAAATTTTCACTTCCATCATCGATTTGACTCTCGTATCATACACCATCTTCTACAGCATTGCGGACTGGAAAGTGAATTTAACTGCATGCACTCGCTCCCAACATAATGCTGTAGACAATACCAGTTCTATCATGAGTACCTCCATTTTTCTCTATAAAACCGATAAGGCCAACTGGCCACTTTTCAAAGAAAAACTCGATGATGGCATGAGAAATGGGCGATTACATAAGAATATGCCAGCAAATTGAAAGCCGAATCCACCAAAAACTTCCGCGAATTTTGCCAACTCCAGACAAAGGAGTATGTATGGTCACTAACCAACAGACTACTAAAGAGCCAGCACCAAGGAGACCTGCAACAACACTAAAAATAGGAGATAAGTTCACCACCATGATTGAAGAAACCGTCGAGGCTCTTCTTGATTATTTCTTCCCAGAAGATACTTCTGACGACGAAATTGAGCTCAGATCTCACTCGACCTTATCACCCAACACCCAAGAGGATCACGTTTCATCGATCCATTCACGTTTGCGGAGGTGATGGAGTGCCTGGAGCACATGAATCCGAAGAAGGCTCCATGCCTGGACCACCTAACCGCAGATATCTGTAATCAAGTTGCCATATCGTACCCGGACGTTCTAACGGATATCATGAACCGCTGTCTGGAGCTTAAATATTTGCCCCAAGCAGTGGAAAGAGGCGTATATAAAAATCCTGGGAAACCTGACACCACCTCATTGAATTCCCTTATGCCAATTGGTCTCATTCCAGTATTTGGAAACCTTTTGGAGAAGTTAACCATAAAAAAATACACGGCTGACAAGTTAGGTATGAATAATCCCCTACAAATTGGCTTCGTAGAACAGAGAAGCACTGTAGACACAGCATACTGCAATCAAGGAAGTTGAATCTGCTAAATCGAAAGGACTGGCCACAATGGCAGCTTCACTAGATATCAAATCTGCCTATAACAATGCTTGGTGGCCTTTACTTTTTCACCAACTAAAGAGAAAGGGATGCCCTAATAACATCTTCGGGCTTCTGATCAATTACACATGATCGCAAAATAATATTAGACCATGCCGATGTCAGAGTTTCGAAACAAATATCTAAGGGCTGTGTACAAGGATCGGCATGTGGACCTATGCTGTGGAACTTCACTTTGGACGACCTTTTTGATGTCAAAACCATCTGGGATGGCTGCCATCTTCAGGCCTTTGCAGGCGACGTCCTTCTTATTGCATGCATCTGCCAAATCTACGCAGCTATTGGAGCAGAGGGTCAATTTGGCCTCCGAACGCATCACATATTGGGGAACTAAGGCCACATTAATCTTCGGCCCTGAGAAGACCAAATAATAGCGTTTTATCGCAAAGCGGAGTCCGCAAAGATCTATATGGCTAATCGAACTCTTAACTTTTCGAGTCAAATTAAACTCTTGGGGGTAATTATTGACAAGAGACTTCGTTTTGGGCTCCACGTCAAGTACATCACAGAAAAGGCACTCAGAGTCTACCAAAGGCTATGCATATTCGCCAGACCAACATGGGGTACACATTCCTAAAATATTATCATCATATACTGACAAGTCATCTATACCAATCTTTATAGCAAGATTTATAGCGCCAGAGGTACTTGGAATCACAACAGGCTCAACACACAAAACGGTTGCTCCCCTCTCTAGACGACTGCCACCGCACTATGGCAGCGATGGGCATTTCATTCAGTCTCACTCAAATTATCACTGGACACGGTTACCACAAGCAGTATTTGCACAGGTTTAAGATAACTACAGACAGCCTGTGCCCTTGTGATAATTTGACTGAACAATCTATCCAACATCTCCTTGAAGACTGCCCACGATTCTCTAACTCGAGATACACGCATGAAATGACCTGTAGCAACACCAACGTTGATCCGTACTCTATCCTTGACATCATCCGCAAAGAAACAGCAATAGAATCATTTAACACGTTAGCTGCGGCACCAATTTTTGCATACTTTCCGTTCCTGCGGCACGAGGTATAATCGGCCCGTACCGTGACCAGACGTTAGGGCGACACGCGGTCTATTAGACCCCACCTCCTTTTACAGACTAAAATCCATTTTCTGGCGCGAAATCAAAGATAAATGAGAATTTTGGTCCTTATTGATATAGACAGTGAATTGATGAACCCTAATCCACCGTCGCCCCGGGATCTGATGGCTAGTTTAGGAATTATTAGCAAAACAAAATATGGGATCTTATACACCTCGTAACGCACTGAAATAGGGCAAATTTTCGCTGCGATTAGTGATGGGAAAAATAATATCGACGTTTTTAAACTGTCTTAACTACGCAACGACTTGACCGATTTTGATCAATTATATCTCATTAGATCGTTTTAAGGGCAAAACCTGGCAAAACAACACAAAGCTATCAAAGGATACATTTTTTTTTAAATAATCTAAATTGTGCTTGAAGGCGCCATAAAGAAAAAAAAACCGGCCAAGTGCGAGTCGGACTCGCGCACGAAGCGTTCCATTCTATACCATTAAGAGGCACCTATTACAGACTTATTATTGGAAAATAATGGATTACGGTTTATGCATAAGGTTTATCTTTCTATTTGTATATGAAAATCTTAATGCGGTTCACAGAATAGAAAAAAAAGGCAACCAGAAGTAGAAAAGAAACTGTCCTATTTATTCTGCCTCGGGCTTTAAAAATACAATTATTAGAACTTGAATTAACATTAAAAAATCAGTATCAATATACTTTTTTTATAAAAATCTCAATATATATGTTGTACTTATTTATGAGTGTTTTTCATTGAAACAGGGTAGACAATAAGATTTTTTGCACTGAGTGCACTGAGTCAAAATCTTTTTGGATTTTTTATCAGCTTCACGAGATGGTAAAAATGTGCGTAGTTTTTGGTAACAACCAACACATCTTCTCCTTTTTTCACCCTTTTCGAGGCAATGGCGTGCGCTTTCAGGTGCTGAAAAATAACAAAAATGTAAAGATAACGTAATAAAACTGACATTGTTACTTAGGTTAGATCGTAGATGAGAATAACAATGATAATGTAGGTATAACTGCATCAAATGAATGTGTTTGTTTTATACTTAAAATGTTGAAAGAGTAGGTAGGTAAGGTAGCTTAAATTCAGAATAATTAAAAGGAAACAATAATAAATAACTTAATAATGACCAACTGTCAAGCTTAGTTTATGAAAGCTTCAACACGTTGACTGTCAAGAAATATATCTAAGCATTACATTCCCGGGGGTCTCATCGATTTCCTTTTTTATTAAAGATTCTATAAGTTTCTCCACAAAGAGTCTTTTTGGTCTCTTTTTGGTCAAAGAATCGACGTGATGCACAACACTGGTCGCGGGAAGCTCGCGTTGAGTGCGGTACGAGGTCAGGGGGGATATGGGACGTTTTAGCCTCGTTCCGCACTGCATTAAAATTATATTAATTCAGTGCGGCACGAGGCCTAAGACATCCGGTACCAAGGTAGGTACACCACCGAGTCCGGAACCATTAGTGATCTCAAATATATATTTATCTCTTTCCTACACTGGACCAAACCAAAGCTATGCCATTCGCACGACAGAGAAATTCACTTTTTTGCTTGCCGCACCACAGGGAAGTTGCATCAGGGGTGATTTAGGCCTCGCTTCGCACTTAACGTGTTAATGAATTCATTACACATACATCATTTACAATCTAAAAAAAAATAACAACATTAAATTACACTTAATATGACATACAGACCTATATCGAGATATACGGTAAAAATGTACTTACCCTGCGTGTCAAAAGTTTGATCCACGGTCAAAGTTTTATGACCTAAGTCAGTCCGCTTAAGACCCTTGCTATGAAAATACGCAACACTCAGAAACGGAAATGGTTAATTGTGCAGTGCTTTCTTGCAAGAGCTCGTCAATAAGATTTCCACATCACTAAATCTCGCTCGTCATGACGTCATCGTAGGTACGAAAATTCGACACGTAAGGTTCTCATACAGTTTGAAGCGCTCTTTTCGTCTATCTCGATACAGGTCCGTGATCATTTTAAGGGTTTCGTAGCATAAAGGCAAAAAACGAAACCCTTATAGATTCGGCCAAACCGATGTATGTCACACCCTTTTTATTAAAATACGAAGCAGAGACATAGACAATAGTTAATCGGCATATGCCAATACAACTATTATTATTTTCACCCAGCAGCGGCTTCAAATAGTGGAGAAGTATCAAATAGCACTCCCTATACAAATCGAATTAACCAAATACATGAAAAAACGGATCCAGAAAACTCTCACAAAATTCGGATGTCGCTAACGCACTGCAATCCAAATCCGATACGTAACTTCCTATTTTAACATTATCAGTGAAATGGTAAGTTAAGCTCTTGGCCTAAACTAGAACAAATGTATGCGCAAATTTATGCAATATTTATTTCATAACACAGAATAGCGAGCCGAGCGATTTTGTCAGCCAGTTTGTTTACTTGATTCGCGATTTTGATTGTTTTTTTTTTAAATGAGTTTTGCTATTAATAAAGATTATGCATAAATATGTGGTGGAAATAAGTGGAACCTAGGATGCTTACTTATCCTTCCATGGGTAGTGTTATAATAGGGAAATATTTTGTTCATACAGTCCGTCATGGAGATTCACGGATGACGGAGAGAAGAACACGGATGTAGTGCTTAAGCTACCATACAAATAGTTCTACTCACATGTTCTACGGCTATGATGACGGATCGTATTTCCACGGATCCGTTTTTTCACGGACTAATTCAGATGCAGTGTGTAAGCGTTCTGACAGTTGCTACACGTTTTTTTTATATAATAACTGGGCAGGCATTTGACCACCATCTTGCTTAATAAACAGGTTGTGGTCTAAGGTGTTGCATGCTTGCCCAGGAAATGCCTATTCACTCTCGCCTTGAAGAGGCCAAGGTTGTAGGAATCAGGGAACACATGAGCAGGCAGCGCATTCCATTTTTTTTGCGCACTTTAGCGGTTTGCATAAGAAATGTGTCAGCAAAGCGCTTGGTACGGACCGTTGGAATCTCAACGACGTACGGGTGATAAGCCAACCTGCGTCTGGTAGCCCGATGGTGGAAAAGGGCTGGAGGAACAAGGTCGTGCAGTTCTCTCGCACACTCTCCAAAGTGTATCCTATAAAAGACCGATAGACATGAAACTTTGCGACGGTGACTGAGGCTCTGAAGTTCCGCCGTGGCCAATGCTGAGTTTCCAATGAGTTTCCTGGCACGGTTTTCCATCGATTCCAGAAGCTCTAGCTCTATTCACGCATGGACGCTTTATCCGTGTACCTGCAAATGTAATTATACGCCTGCTATAAATGCGCCTAACTGCAGGGTGCAGGTACGGACGAAGTATTTATGTGTACGGTTACGAGTACTTACATCGGACAACGGTTAGTTAATATTATTTAAAATAGTACTATTATTTAATACATTGTATATATAATAATATTACATTGGTGATAAAAATCTAAAAAAAATTGGTATTTTCAGCTTAAAATATGAAATAATAGTGATGAACAGGTGGATTTATCTTAGAATGGTTTAGAAATGTGCTGGTTCAATAATTATTGTCCGTAGAATAGTATCTTCAGAGGTATGAAGGTATAATTCCGTATTAATTATCATACACGACTTGACGGTAAACAAACTACAGATTATAGTATCACATAATACATGTTTACCTCAATGTTTGCTTAAACTCTGAAGTTCTATAAGGATAATAACAAACGCTGGGACGGTATGTTATAATTGTCTCTCAGTGGCTGAAACTGTTATATAACTTTTGAAGCGGGATTACAGTTTATGTTTCTGGTTCGACTTGTAAACGACTTGTATTGTTCGCAATTTCGAGGAGTAAGTAGCAAACTTAGAAAAGTAATTTGCACCACTTACTGCACCCATCGTTGTGGTGACATCATTTACCACAGAGCACAAGTTAGAGGTTAGTAATAAAATATGTTATTTTCTTTTAATTTAATACTGAAAACCACTGTCGCTGTCGTGAACTAAGTCATTTGTTAGGAAAACTCAATAACGTGCGCATCTGCGCGCTCATCTTTGTCTTTTTAGTTGAGAGATCCGTCAGCTTCTGACTTCTGACCTCTTCCATCTGGTCAACTAAACAACAACATTTGTGATACTTCTTCATTTAAAAGTACCTAATTAATATAAAAGTGCTATATGGCCAAATCTAGTTATTTTTTGTACATATTTCTTTATGATAAAATGCATTCACTTTTTTGCATTTACACTGCTGTTAAATGTTATAGTCTAAAAGTGGTCATAATAAATAAATAAATAGATTTTCATACAGTACAGTTTGCGTTTAACTTTACGACATCAAGTTTTAACCGTCTTGTGTTTCCTACTTCGTTAATATTTGATGCAAATAACTTTAATGGAAATCTCATTTTCGTTCAAATTGTTCAAAGTTTCTCGTAGCTACCCATACAATTTGAAGCACAGTTAAAAGTTACAGTTATACGTTGTTCATAACAACGTATAACGTTTAATTGGAATTGAATTTATTTAAGACTTTTTAATTGGTGTCAATCGTCCTTCCTTTGGTAGACCAGGGTAATGGCGGTGCTGCTTATGATAATTATCACCCTTCGATCTACAGATATGGAATAGCAATTTTCCCATGCCAGATTAAAATCAAAAGACTGACTAAGCTGCTTTAAAGCTTTAAATGATAACCACAGACCTATATCGAGATTGACGGTAAAAGTGTACCTACCTTGCGTGCTAAAAGTTTGATCCACGGTCAAAGTTTTACGACCAAAGTCAGTCCGTTTGAGACCATTGCCATGAAAACACGCAGTGCTTTTTTGCAAGAGCTCGTCAATAACATTTACACATCACTAAATCTCGCTCGTGGCGTCATCGTAGGTACGAAAAACTCGAAACTCGTACAGTTTGAAGCCCTCTTTTCGTCTATCATATAGGTCTGTGTTCATAACGCAAATTATTTTTTTAGTTAGGAGTAGACGCAACTTAAAATCAAAAAGTATTTCTTCCCTCTATGTCATCTTAGGCATCAGGTAATACATAAATGCAGATTCAAAATCAAGCTTAATCCAAGACGTTTAAACAATCGAAACGAGTGATCTAGCATTGTTTGCGTCTTTATAAATTAATTGAGTTTCCACGTTCGACAGAGTGGACACTTTTGTTCTTCAAAATAAACTGGACCGCATTATTGCCGAGGCTGCCATCAATCTTTCATCAGTCACCCCGAAATAGGCTCGCGTCTATTGATGACATTTTCATTCAAACCCTCGTCGAGCGCTTGTTCGAAAAAGGAAATAATATGTAAGTTTCTATCTGAAATATGACGTGGAATAAAATATGATGTTCTGTATTATGAAGTCGCTTTAAGTTCCAAGTGTTAGCTAATTTAAAATCCAGCACCAAAACACAGATTACTAAATATTTACTTCGTACTATACTGAAACTATTTTATTGTTCACACGCGCGTTTTCACACGCGTGGTCCCTGTTCCCGTCGGAATATCGGAATAAAGAGTATCAAATACAAATACAAATATTTTATTTGCATAAACACAGTTATAACAGATCTTATATGATTGTATGTTTTAATCCAGGCTATTTGTGTGACAATTAGACCTAAGCCCGTTCAGTCGTGTTTGAGTTTATTCGTTACAAAAATACAACATTTCTTTGTAATATTACTTTCGAAAAGATTAGATTCATAAACTTATTGTTTAATATTTTGGTAATTTTTAACCGTCTTCAAAAAAATAGAAGGTTATCAATTTGTTCATGTTTTATTTTATGACTACATTTGTTACAGTATCTGAGATGCACATGCATATGAAAATTATCAATATGTTATAAATATGTTTACTTGATAATGAACCAAAAACATCTAACTTAAACAAAACTAGGGTAAGCAATCAAAAATCATATTCGCATTTAATTCATCATTTTTTAACCGGAGACCGGTGTCCAGAAAAAAATAGAATGTCTATTGTGTCTTACTCAGGGAGTGAGAGGTTAAACAACTGAGAAGCGATACCATCAGCGACACAAAGTGTAAAATGTTGGAAGAGAAAAAAGGTTTTTTGGCTTCAGTTTATATGACAATATCGTGAAAAAGTGACACGTACTCGCAGCTTTTTGTTGATTCCACGTTTTCAGTTCACGGACCAGTGGGCCGTGCCTGGCCTACGCGGCACGAGTTGGGAATTTCAAAACATTGTGCATTGGAATTCATATCGATGCATACCATACGAGATTATGCATCAAACCGATGATGACTTAGATGACGTACGGGATGAGCTTTGATTATAACTGCACTTTATTGTATTCAAAGAAAATAATACAGAAATAACATATAGAAGGAAAGTGCAGAATAGTGGATTTTTGCTTATAAACATCTGTACCGAGCAATATTTATGACGAAAGGAAATTAAACGGCTGTGAATTTGCCTTTTTTAACCAACAAGAAGAATAGGCGGAAGTAAAATTTTCATCTAATACAATAAATTTCATCTAAAACATCAAATATCATAGTTTACAGTAAGTCACAGTACTCTTAACTTATGCAATAAATATTCATTTTGCTCAGGCGATCATCCCTATTCTCTACTATAGTGGGTTTAACACAGTCGTTTACATAATAAAATGCTTTGTTTTATAGTGTTCTATTTAGGTGAGGACACGTTTACGGTGTTATTCATAAAGTTGAGTGGCCATCTCATAAAGTACGAAAATAACAGAGCTACTTTCAAAGTACCTACAGTCGAGGAAGGTTAAGCACCTTTAGGCGATATTCGCGTGCGCTCGATTTGGACAGTCGAATAGGCTTACAACGTCACCCAGTGATAGCTGTTTCATGGATTTTGCGCGTGGACATGTGCGCAAGTGGACTACCGGTAACTTCCGCGATTGTACAGTCGGGGAACTTCCCGGTTGACCAGTAGAGTTTTTTTAGGAGGCTTTGTTTAATAAAGTAAAAGATATATAGAAAATGTTTATATCACAAATAATAGAACATTAACGGGTTTTTTATTTGAATAATAAATTATTTCTTTAACCTTAGTACTTTCCGAGAAAACGTTTTCCAAAAAAACTCTACTGATCAACCGGGAAGTTCCCCGATGGTACATGATTTAGGTATGTAACAATAAATAAAAATAAAATACTTTATTTCAGACTATGGTCCATATTCACAATAATAATTCAATTAAATTAAATTTCATCACAATCATAACAATTATAATTAAAAATTAATTAATAAAGTTAGAGTATATTAGTAACAATAGACTTACAACGATGTTAGTGAGCAAATAACAAAACAAAATGCAAACATCCCAACCCGTCGTAGACTCACTGGCCCACATGTAAAACATGCAACTCAGTGAACCTTCGGACGATAGCTGCATCCATCCTGTCAGCTATCACCAACTGGATCGTATTGCAGCTTCCTCTAACCTTGCCCAGTTAGTAATAATGTTACATTGTGTTACATTAAAAAGGTTAATAGATTCCAGTGATCTAAAAACGCAAGAAAGAAGAAATTTTAACATTGAAAATGTTTTTTCGATCGCTTCAGTACAGCCTCCTAATTTAACCCTGTGTGAGACTGCAGGCGCAAGTGGCGTATTCACTCACCACGCACGCGATAAGTTAGAGCGGTTGAAGTGGAATGTATGTTGACTCAGTCGATAACTGTCACAAATATATGTTTTTATTATATAATATAAGTTAAGATTTTTTAATTTTGGCATTTTTCAGTGCTATTTTTATACTTATGATAAATTTTAAATAGAAAAATATTGGATAAATCAATGTAGGTATGTATAATCATGTGATTAATTTGACCTATTGCATACGTTTTAATATACTAATGCAATTTCTTTTTTGGTGTTTGATTATTTAGTTTAATATTATTATTCATTCTTCATGACTTTAAATTTTGAATATAATACAATATTTTGTAAATTTTTCTTATAAAAAATACAATACTATTTTTTCTGATAGAATACCACAATACAATATTTTTTATATAACTTAGTTCTAATTATGTAGTAATACTATTTTATATTGTTAAGTGTATTTTCAATGTAGCCAAAGGTCGTGTAGGCACGAGATCTGTGATTATTAAAGCTAGGAGAATATCCAAAAAGGAGGATACCTACTGTAGTCTACTTGTGTTAGAAACTTAGTATAAAAAGTTGATGCTTTGAATGTTATATGTTATAAACATTTGAGTTGTAAAAGGGTTGGTCGCATTTGCAAAATTGATTTCAGCTCGTAAGGAACGAAGAGGAATTGATGATTTGCGTTACAACTTTTTAAAAATAAACATAGATGAAAGCTTACAAAACTTGGCAACGACATTTACCCAGAGGGAACCTGGGCGTTTGCTAAGTATTCTTTTACTAGTTAACATCCCAAACTTTGCTGTTGCCCAGAAATTTGTTTAAAGTTAAGACTCCAGTGCTCCTGGAGCGATACCGGCTCAAGTAGGCGCGTTTTATGGAAATTGTTTGTCAAAGTGAATTTTATTAGCGAACGGTAAGTGGCAACAAAGTGAATACCTTGTTATGATAATAATTTAAATAAAAAATTGATTACGGGTTTGAGAAGGATTGAAGAACAAATTAAGAACTTATAATTCGCACTTAGATTTAAATGATATCGAAGTTTGCCAAGATTGCAGAAAATTAATAATATAAAAACTCTTTTTTGTAATAATGAAAACAAAAAATTCAAATAAACAAACTCCGTTATTACAAGAAACAAAACGGGGGAATCCCACTTTATCAATAGCGTATATCCATTGATGGATAATCTGGGATTGTTTGTCCCACTATATCCATTGCGACTTAATGGTACTTTTTTCCAAAATATAGCTTTTGAAGTCGGTGCCAGTCAAGGCAGGTAAAGGCCGATGGTGCACATTGCTACATTGCACTTCTATACGTTTAGTTTTTTTTTATCCTGGCTGGCACCGACTTCAAAAAGATATACAAGATTTTAAACTTTCGCGTTCCATTAGACTTATATGGAATTTTGGTTCCATTATACAAAAGTTATATTTTGAATACGGTTTTTATTTTTTCTAATCCTGTTGTCCAGTGCTCCCTGCAGCGATACGTAAGGCTGAAGTAGGGGCGTTTTATGGAAATTGTCGTAATGAATTTTATTAGAGAACGGTAAGTGGTACTAAAGTAAATAACAAATATGTTAACATTTTCAATAAAAAAAATTGACATGAGATAAAACATTAAAACTATGTATAACTAGTTTTTTGTTGTTAGATTTAATATCTAAATTTTCAAAAATTACAGAAAAAGCGGTGCAAGGGTACCGGTCTTGATTATTAAGGGTTTATATATCAACTTAACCTCTGTTGTCGTATTATACAGACAAATTGAAAATTAATTGTCATTAATATTTCGCTTAGGTTTTGATTGTCGTTTCTTTTAGTTGATTATGAAATTAACAGACTGATAAACGTATCCGGAGGATTGAAAACTAAGCCCTTATTACGTCAAATGGCATACATAATGTGCTTCAACTAGTTCTAATTGATGTCTAATGTCTTATATAATAATTATTTATTTGCAATCTCAAATCACTTGTTTGATTATGCTAAACCACTGTTTTTTTGTTTTCACGAATTACTTATAAAAGTAAATAGTATGGCTTACACAATAATATTACCTTTATGTGTGATATGATAAAATATCGAATTTGGAAATCCGGTCCAAGAGCATTGGACCGGATTTCCAAAGGTCGCTGGTTCGATTCCAGCCTGAGAATTCACTTGTGGCCGAGTTAATTTTTTCCAATATTTTTCTATTTAAAATTTACCATAAGTATAAAAATAGCATTGAAAAATCAAAAATTACAAAATCATAAAATATCATTGAGTTTACAATCAGCATTCGTTCCAAAATCCATTACTTTTCTGTTTAATATTGATGCAGCATAACCCTTGTTGCGGGGAAATACGCATATCACGGAAAACTTTATGGGTATTTCCCAAAAGGCGTTTAAGCTTGGTACTCGGACAATATGAGCTGGCCGGTGGGCAACTATATATTTACCTATCTTTACTTTTTGAATTCAGAAAAGGCATAATATAGGGTTAATATACATATTTTGTATGGATAAAAAATATTAAAATAAAGATTGACAGATTGACCGTATACGATCACGTTTGTTGAGCAATGTTCGGTCCGGTCAGGTGTGGATGGGTGACCTTACGGTCACCCCTCAGTAGCTATACAACAGAGTGCTTCCGTGCTTTGACGGGCAGCACCGGCTGTTGTCATCTGATGACAGTCGTTTAGGATGACTGAAGCGAGATAGCAATGAGAATGGGACGCGCGCGGCAGTGGGACCGATTTTGCAGATTAAGCGAAAAAACATGACAATTTGAAACTACACGATCCTAAATATTATTAGTGTCCACTAATTAAACCAATTTCCAACAGTACCTATATGTAAATAGAGAATATACTTGAATTTTCTTATTTTTTTGGGTCTTTACGAAAAGAAAAAGCGTCGAGGGAAAATCATAAAATCGTGCTTCTGAAACTTTACAAATCTAGATAAAGATATGAAGAAATATAACTGTAATAAGATCGTTTTACTAGATTTGTAACCGTACTTTAGTTTATAATAAAAAGTAGTACTTTAGTTTATAATAAAAAGTATATCGTCATAAGCCAAGTTAAGTTAAGGCCTAATAGGCGGCTTGATAAACGCTGACACCAAAGGTGGTCACTAATCCTCATACGATAAGAAAAGAGAGATTAAAATAAAAGTCGAAAAATAATACTCATATTTTGTCTTTTAGTGCAAAAACCTTACGTATTCGATTTGTTTGTTACTGGATCATAGTCCAAGCAGGTTAAGTTACAGGCTAGACTAGTATTAAAATAAATCATTATTTCATATTATTATTATTCTAGAATTCTGACACCTACGTATAGAATTATACAATGTTAGTGGTTCTTTAAAATAAATGAAAAACCAAACAAACTGTATTTAAAGCTCGTTGACAATTATGACCGAGATTGAGCTATATGGTATGCTTTGCTTGTTATTTCACCTCTGTTAAATTCTGCTGAAAAAAAATAAAACCGATGCACAATCTATAATTAACTGACTGACATAATGTAACTCGTAGAAACCGTAGCCGTAGTTCTCGTAGCAATCGTAGTCGCTACATCGTAGCACGCGACGAGCGAATCAACGGTCAACATATCAAAATTAGGCTTATGAGTTCACTAACTGATTAACCGACCAATTGAGGCGCTATACGACTGAAGTGAGATATCAATGAGAAAAGGACGCGCGCGGGAGCGAGACCGATTTATGCAGATTAGGCGAAATAACCACGAAGTCACTTCTTTATAAATAACTAATAGCGATTAAAGAGAAATAAAACTACACGATGCTTAATATTATTGGTGTTCACTAATTAAACCAATTTCCAATAGTATATTTGAGAATAATTTTGAGTTTTCGTAGTTTAGATGTCTTTTCGTAAAGAAAAATGAGTGTCGAGGCAAAATCATAAAACTGTGTTTCTGACGGTAACAGATAAAGGTATGAAGAAATATATATCTTATTATCAGATTTGTAACATCTCTAACCATCCTATAGTTTTATATTAAAAAGTACATACTTCTTCCGTATAGCGTCTTAATGCTTGGCGGAACGATGTTTTAAACCATGATTATCTAATCGACAGTTGGTGAACTTGTCGATTTACATAATCGTATAGTTTTATGTCGTTTGAATGATATTGAACTAAAACGACATTAATAGGAGTTCAAAATGGTAAACACAAAGAAAAAAAAATCTTAATTTCAAGTTTTGGAAAATCATACTCATCGGTTCATCACTAATGATTTTATGATAAAAAAGAGATCCTTCGAATGTTTACATATCTACTAGTTACTTTTAGCATGGATTTGAACGTAAGTTTACATTAAAATAGGTAACTATGTATGTTTATTGATATGCACTGCAGAGTAGCAAGCATGTCTTGAATAACCAATTTCCGATATTATTAACATAAAGTATGAAAGCACCGCGTACTCTTAATAGTAATAAAACAACCTATGCGGATTTTAAGTACACTATAATATTTACCCGAAACATATATTTGGTACTATATTTTATATTTTTGAACGATATTGTTGCCATATTCAAAATTATTAACATTTAATTAGTAATTGTCTAACCGTATCCGAACAAAATAATAAATCAACTTTTTGAAGGTAGACTTATAAGTAACCAATCAACCTGTGACTACTGCAACTGAAAAGGTGCCGAAACGTCGGGAAACCAAAAAAACGTGATAAAACCAAAAATATATTGCTAAATATATGTTTCGGTTTGGGTTAAATATGCACTTTAAATCCACAATATTTTTTTTACTTCAATAAGGTATGAATATATTTTTTATTGAGGCATATTTGAATTAAGGAAATGGAATACCTCTTCATATTTAAACGACATACAGTGTTAACTTGGTTACTGCTACATTTTAAGGCGACTTTGACCATCTGTCACTAATCACGATTATTGCTAAACATGATAAAAAAGACATTTCATTTCAGAAATATGTTTGAAGTTTAAAAGGACAGAATGATGGTTTAAACATGATTTGAGTAATGACGGTTGGTATGTTTACTTAATTTACACATGCACTTCAATGTAAATAATTTTTTTTGTATAAGCCAATTCCGGTTCCCGAACAATCATCGTATTACAAAAACAAGTTATTCAGCTTTTATTATTCTCGTATAATGTAACAGTTGCCCTTAACGTTATTGAAAGTATTATTCCACGTCGAAAACCCAAAAATAAATGGGAATTGCTTCGGGCCGTTAAGTGAACGGGTTTCGCCGCTGACCGCAGAACTTTCGATACCGCTGTTAAAATTAATTTAACCAGGCGTTAAGTAGTCATTTTGATTACAACCGTTACAGTTTCACCCGCTTAATTATGGTTATTATAAAGCAGATACGATTTTCAATTAAACTTAAATCGATTTTCTTGAGGCTCGGGATTTTGATTGGAATGAGATAATTACGAGTATTTTCATACTTTGTTAACAATCCGACGATTGAAAAACTTTTACTAGCGGTGATGAATATTTTCTTAGTGACCGTTAAAGGCAAGTTATCTCTGTAGGCGTTTTGATTTCAAGTTCGAATGTGAAATCAGCTTTCAAGAAATGGCAAAGATACACTGACGAAATACTGGCGGATTTAACTGACATTTAGAATAATTATCAGTATTCATGCGAGAATTGGGAATAAGAGAAGATTCATAATGAATTAAAAAAAAATCTTTGATACACTTGCAAAGCGGCGTGGCGATAACGTACGAGTATATTCGTTTTCAGAGATGATTTGTAAGTTATGTAAAAACTACCCTAATGGCAAGAGCCCGGTAAATTATCATCTTTTCGAAAAATGCTTACATTGTTGCACGTTGGTAAATAATAGGATTAAGTTGGACCTGAACATCACAATACATTCATGGAATAATAAAAGCACGGGACTGTAGGATAAATTGAAAGGACCTCTTCGGTTTTAGCGGATAATTTTAACCAGACATTACTACATTTAGTGATAACGTCACTATAAATACTCTGATCCCCAACATACTGATGGAGTAATGCGTAGTCACTACTAATCCTGACATTCATAAGTTTGGTCAGTATAACGGTTACAACTGTTGTGTAAATAAATTAGTGCTTACCTATAATGTATTCTCTTTATTGTATGTACTTTAGATGCTGTCTGAAAAAAAGACGATAGCCGAGAAAAGGCTGATCACAAAGCATTGTTGATTTGAAAACAACCTTAACGTATTTAAATATTGTCTCGGCACTACTTTGATTGAAGCATTTTATATAATAAGGGACATATTATATAAAATGCTTCTTTTCTTTCTTCATCTTTCCTTCCCTACCAATATAGTTCTATACATCTTCAAATTAATGGATGTGTTATCTATATTCGAAATGTGTCACACAAAGATATAATATTCAAACTTTATGTACAGTCACGCGCAATGACATAGGAAAACGGTTACTATGGTGATACGTGACTTATCGCTGTCGCGTTGCTGTTGCAAAGATAGCTAAAAACCCCGGTGATTTTCTAGTAAAAAAAAATACATACTAAAATTAATAAATGCAGAAAAAAGTCCTTACATGTTCACTTATTCGCTACCATAAAAAATATTTTACCAAGCCCTATCTTACATAATAAATTCCATCTACATTTACCAAGCTTACGAGATAAAATACGTGTTCACAAAACCGAGACGTTAAACTCTAGTTCTTAGAAAGAACCCAGCCGTCTCAGACCAACTCTCACATGAATATATGATGAACCTCCATAATGTTGAGTACGCGTCAAAAGATGTGGAGCATTCTACGAAATGTGGCATGCATTAAGTCCGATGGCAGCACAACTACGCGATTCACGTGAACAGTGGAAACAAAGCCTTATTATTATTTCAAAACACCTACAATAGGGTGTCCAGGCTTTTTCACTTAATGAGACGCTTGAAAGACCTTTTTCACCTTTCAAAGTGCTACTCAGAATCATGCTGAAAAGAAATGGATACGCTTGTACGATAACTCATCATTATAAAAAAGCAGTAAGAAGCAGTAAGTTGACTATCGGGCCACTATTTTGCAAAAAAAAAAAACATCCATATATTCTCCTTGTATGATTCAGTTTTTTTTTCACGTTGTCAGGGCAACGCGTCAATATGCCTGTTTCCGGGGCGAATGCTCCTTTTAACTTTTTTCTTGTGGTCTGTGAGATTAAAGGCTATACTACAAAAACACTATTTATCTTAACTCGTCAGGAATATGCTAATGAGACTAAGCTATTAAATATTTCATTGTTATGAGATATGTTATGAGACACGCCGGTGGGCTCGTGATAGTCGAGACATTACTTCATTAATTACAGTTAATATTTAAGCAACATAAGAAAACGAGTATAGATATTAATAACGGTTCGTTTTAAGTCATTCGATGATATCATCAGATAATTTATGGCCTCACTGCAGGACACAGACCATCCCTGTAACTGGCTAAGGAAAAGGATAAGGCGTGCCTAATATTAAAATAATTAAGACTGGTTCTATCGAATCCCAAGATACACTGAAACATGGTCCCATTACTTTTCTTATATAAGACCTCCTGTACCTTAAAATTTTCCAAAGCTAATTTGTAGCATTGGTTGTGTTGTGTTGATAATAAAAACTTTTATACAGGAATATGTATGGGTAGTATATGAAAATTAACAATAAACCGGAAAGTATCAAGGACAAATTGTCGTCTGTCATTCAATTGGCAAAATTAAATCATATCATAAGTTAAAAAATAAATTAAATATTTGGGACATTTTACATAACCCTTCAAATATTATCACGCGTGATAAGGTACTAGGCAATGGAGAATAACACTATACTCTTTGTCAATAAACACTTATAATCCAGTAATACCCAGACCAACATAAAATAGTAATAATAATAATAATAAAAAATATAAAAAGATCGAATAGATATATAATATAAATAGTATATAAATCTTATAGAATATTTTGTGTCCTGAGGGAAACGATCCCACGACGTCATTATCAGCAGTCCAACACTTGGACACCCACATCAAAATCTCTTCTTTATTGCCAAAATCTAAAGAAAACTCAAGTCAGTTAACTTTTGTATCACTAATATATTATATATAATATATTAGTGATACGAAAATGTAAATTAATTAAAATCACCTATATATATAGTAAGCCGAATATGCTTTTCGTTCACCGTCTCGATTAATAAGTATAATATTTTTACACCATGCAACTAATCACAACGAGTTTTTGCTTTGAATTAAACATTTAAATCCGTTTCGCTTGTAAATATGATTTTCCATTACACAGCATGCGAGTAGTTATTACCTCGAAATTCTGTGTAAACTAATCAAATGTACGGCGAAATATCTCCACACTCCGTGTATATACTGCATCAATGGAAATTGTAAGACCTTTTGCACAAACAATATTCCGAATGCAATATAAACGGTTATTATTCTGTTATGCATGAAACTGAATATGTTAACAGTGAGTTGGTTGAAATATAAATAGTTATTTGTTATGCAAGGCTGGAAAGATAGATTTAGCGGCGAGTTACCTCTATTGAAACCTGAGCAAGCGAAGGATTCTAGGATTCAAAGATTGACTCCTGAGCGTAGCGAGGGTTTCAAGGTACGAGACGCTAAAAACTTTTCTGCTGAACGCAACACACAATTTTTCACCTCACAACAGCGAGGAATATTTTTAGGTTATTTCCGCGGTCAACTTCCAGTAAGAAATTCTTTAACAAAAAGTTTAATCAAGACTAAATAAGACCAATTTAATTTGACCAACGCATCTTTTGCCCAACGAATCGCTTGTGCAGTTTCCATCTCTTTGGGTATAGTATAAAATTTTATTTAAAGTTCGAACTGGCCTGCAAAAATTAAAATTTCGACTTCAAAAAGTAAAAAATAAAACTATTGGAGTCGGTGCTAGCCAAGGTATTAAAAACTTTTATACAGGAATATGTATGGGTAGTATATGAAAATTAACAATAAACCGGAAAGTATCAAAGACAAATTGTCGTCTGTCATTCAATTGGCAAAATTTATTTTAATTTTCTACATTGCACTTCTATTAACTATATTTTTTATTTTCTTGCCTTGGCTGCACTGACTCCAAAAGTTTCGGTCGGTTTTTTTTTATAAAAAGTTTTTTTATTGTACAAGTTTTTAGTTACATTATGTCCCGTTACTAACACTAAAAACCAGCCCCTACGCAACAAGGATGTCAGCTACGATATCGACTATTTGGAAAACGAAATTGATATTTTTCAGGATTATGAAATAATATTCATTTGGTGAACTGCAAGAAACAAACGATTCGATGGGCAAACGATGCGTAAACGTTCATTGATCTGTAGTTCTTTCGGTAAGATTTAAAAAGCTAAAAGTTTTTATGGGATTTTTGGGGTTGTTGTGTTCCGGTACCTAGTTAAAAACCAAGATAAATTGCTAGTTTCTCAGTGGTTGAGGATTTCGCGAGAAACGCTATCCCACGTACGGCATTTTCATTAGGTACCTACTTAACATCAGGTATAATGAAGGCTGTTAATGATCATCATCAGCTATCAAAATGTTATTTCTCTTTGAAATTGTTCATTTGGTATTATATTACGCGTCAATCGCTGTATTTGCATTGTTGGTCAAAATCCTTGTTATAACGCGGTCAAAGTAGTATCCGCTTCATTTGCAACCTATTTCCCTGAAAGAGATTCAAATGGGTTTCGCGGACCCTTTTTATCGACTAAACGATGGAGCATCCACAAAATATAAGGTAAGATAACTATTACGATTTTTCTGGAGTAAAAATTCCCAGAGGATCGCTCATTTTTGACTTATAAAATTGAAGTGTTCCAATAAATGAAGTCGGTTAAAATAGAATTACATTTTGGCGTGTATTTTTTTAGCGAAGTGCCTTGTTGTTACATTATAACCACTTCTTTCAACTTATCTCAGTTTTCAATTAAACTAGGTACCTTCTGTTCAATAATTTAATATTACTTGCCCATTAGTTTACTTTGAAGATTATTTTGAGATTTTTTATTCGTATCGGCTTAAAAATGTATGACGATTTCAAGCCGCAAATCTTATAGTAAGTAATTGTAAAAGTAACATGTTGCAACGATAGTTAGTACCTACTATTTTTATTCAACATTTCTTTTCATTCACATTTCCCCACATTTCTAAGCTATCCGGATAAACAGTATTTTCCGGTACATGACGTCACTCGAAGTGCTCCCGAATGTTCCCGCTAAAACATGGAGTAGGAACAATTTCTCAAGCTCTTGTAGGAACTCCGGATTGTCTGCGGTACCAATAAACACAAGCCTCGTAGCTTATCACGCGAGATCAAACGTAAACCACAGTGTAATACGTGTCTATTTCGCTTGCATGTTTAGTTATTTTTAATCAAATCACTACGGAGTGCCGTAATGTTTCGTAAGGAGGTAGAATGTCTTTCGATCTGCTGGATTGCAGGGAAGTTTTGTCTTTTTTTATCTTGCCCGCAGATTTTGTAGTCTGTTTTTCCTTTATACGCAATTCGTTTTGTTGACTTAGAGGTCGATTGTGGACTTTGTTGGAATAAAATTAAAGGTTTCTTTTATTTGTACTTTTAAGAAAGTCATGCCTGAAAGATTAGGTTTAAGTCATTAGTATAGTGTAACAGCTATCTACGATATATTTTCGTATGTTTAAATATCTCGCCTTCTCCATTGCTTGCAGTAGGTACTAACAACCTTTCTGTAAGACAAAATGTAAACAGATTTTCATTGAGTCACAATAGATATTCCATTGTTCTCTGGACACATTGTTGCTTCAGTAATGGTTACTGAAGCAATGCAGATGCTGTGACAAAGTCTTTAATTCGTCATTTGCTATCAGGACAGCGGAGTCCAGAAAACAATAGAATATCTACTGTGACTCTATGAAAATCTGTGTATGTACAGTCAACAGCTGCTACGTCTTTACATTTGCAATACGAAAACCGCCGCTATTATAAGCAACGTAAGGGCGCTCTCAAGGTCAAAATATAAAGCCGTAGCTTCTGTTGACTGTACAAGAGCTCAATTATGAAAACGATCATTTTTATGTTGAAATGACACCCAGATACAGAACAAACCCATCGTTTGACCCTGATAGAAATCGAACCCACTCAACCGCAAAATGGAACATCAGGCTAAAAATTCCTGGTTAAACTAAAATCTCTTGATCGGTCTCAAAAGGTCTGTCAATCTCCTTACAACACTTTATCACCTCGCCTCCTTTATCTAACAACATCCCGTCCCACGGAACTAGTCTTTACGACCACATTAATTTAGGGTTCCAGTAGCCCTGACCCTTCGATACGTTTTACTAACTTCATTCATAATACCGAAACTAGGATATTACGGCAGCCGGAAAATGCAACTTATAGTAAGGCTGTAAAGACTATAAATTGGATACGGAAAACTTACGTTTGCTGCAATAGAGCTATAAAGTTTACAAGGCTTTCAGTGTTTTATTACTGTTTGAGTCAGTATAGTTATTTAGTAGTTTGTTGATCAACATAGTAACTGACTAGAAAAAATCAATCATTCGAACCGTGTAGGTATGATAGCAATATTATTAGCATTAGCCAAACACCAAAATCTTCTTCACAAAATGAATGCAATTTAAAACTTATTATGTTAATAGAAATTTGATACAAAATGCTTTTCAGCAGACGTAACAACGGGAGACACTAAGCCTTCATTATACATACCTGTTGATAATAATGATAAGGCTGAAGGTGGAAGTGCGCTTCAACACTGAGGAACTGACTATCTTATCTCTAACTGCTCGAACTGTCGGAATGTTGAAAACATTGATGTTAAATAGCGTCTGACTTAGATAAGATGGTTGTAGCTAGCCAAGCGGACTTACAACTAGTCCTACTACCGACCAAACCGAATACAATATGTACTCCCAAGGGAATCGAACCCAGGACCTCTGGGTCTGATACCGATTATCACAAGACTTCAGATTCGGTTAAAGTTTGATTAATACTAGCGCTAATCGCAAATGCTAATTTTGAATAATTCAGGATGCAATCCAAAGTTAGGTTCCAACTCGGCTTACAAATTAACACGTTTGATTGTGACATGGCAGAACCGCTGAAACTATTCGCTGGCCGACAGACGCTACGTTGCATATTCTATAAAGCGACGTTGCATAACAACGTGTCATTAAATGCTGATAGAGATGCTGAGACCACAGTCTATACAGGGTGTTCAATGATCTATAACGAAAACGATAACCACGTATTTTCCCCATGGTTACTATCATTTTCTAGTATGGGGCCAAATCTGGAATATTGACTTTGATTCTGAAAAGAGTTATTGAGGATCAAATTTTAAGTATTGTAAAGTAAAAGAGTTATTGAGGATCAAAATCAATATTTATTTTTAAAGATTTACGTTTAAAGTTACAAAACCGCAATGAATATCAAAACCAATCAAATAGTGTTGGCAACAACATGTTCCATTGTAAATGTTGTTGTTTCTGTTAAAGCTGATAAGTTTCTTGCGGCTGTTCTTCTTATCAGTTAAAGATGTCCTGAATGGCTGGCAGGGAAAAAAAATTTTGGACTATTCGAAAGTACTTATCTATAAGTCTATTTGAATAAAAATCTTTGACTTTGAATATACTGGATCTCGGCTGCCTATTTTGCGTGTGAAAATAACACCCATTTTTATAAACGAAAAATAAAAGTCGTTTCCCAGAAAATATTTTTACATATTCTTATTTAGTTTTATGTACACAATGCATATTACGGCTTCGGTATGGATGTTTTAACATCCTGTATAATTTCTGTGACAAGTCCACAAACATACCCCTCACGCTATAAATTCTTTGCGGGATTAGCAGAGCATCAAATGTGTAGCTTGGGTGTAAAAATTATAGATGCCTGCATACAAAATTCACTCTGCCACACCTAAGCTACGCCTTTGGCATTGGATACCAATTGTTTGGAGACAATAGTGATAGGTTGCCAACCCATCGCCAGCAATAGTTTTCGAATGATATACCTTTCGGGTGTGTAATGTTTGATATTAATATTTTCTTATATTAGACCAAAATAAGTCAAATTTCTTTTGACATATTTTCATTTGATATAATGCATAACTTGGCCTAATAAACATTTCGTATAATTTAAGATTCTATAGCTACATGTGATATAACGTAATCATTTGATATAACAGTATAATATTATTAATATAATAGTCAGATGATATAACAAATATTTTATATAACACCTGTTCGCATTCACATTATTTTATTTTATTTTAAAATCATAAGTACCCAATACCCGTCGCTTTATACACTTATCTTTTTATAGCGGGGACCGCTCCCTACACCTACCGACATGCAGCATGCAAGCAGGGATGCAGTATGCAAGCAGTCATGCAGCATGCAAGCAGGCATGCAGCATGCAAGCAGGCATGCATGCAGCAGGCATGGTTTCTGCCACGGCTCTGGCGGGCGCTGCGAGGCTCCGGCGGGCGGTCCCACGCAAGCTTAAATTACACTCTAGGAGTAGGTTATACAAGACTGCGTGGAGTCGGTTTTGCAGCGATACGTTTCTGTCACTATATTTTTTATCAAAATATTTTGGCTGTGTAAGTTAATATTTTAAATCAATTTAATGTCGAAACAGCTTTTATTAGAAAATAGTGTATTATATTACGTAAAAATATATAAAATGATATTATAGACTATGATTATTATACTAATATAGTTTTATAGCAAAAGTTTTTGTACAGCGCGGGACCTTAAAGCGGGGATTAAAAACGGAGGCTCTGTAGGTCACTAGTAATTGAATCAATATGGTCCCAACTAATTAAAATCAAATTTTAACTTTTAATCTTAAATTTGTCTAACAAAGTTATTCGTAAATTCAATGTAATGCAAACAAGTATGTACGTACAACAAAATGTAAGTTCCGCTCAATTCTTTCGGAGTCACTCAAAACATCTTTTTGACAATTTATGTGTCAGCTGATAAAAAATAATACTGTATTACCAACGCACTTCATGAGTCCACGTTTTTTCTATTTTACACTCAAAGCCATTTTCACATTACAAATTGTGTAAGTAAATTCAATTCAAATATTAAATTAAAATTTATTTAAACTGAAACTAAAGAAATTACCATAACAATGTTTTGACTTTACTAATCAAAATTTTTCTTTTTAACACTATTTATTTTCACTATTATCTTCTTTTTAAAAAGATCATAACGTAAAAAGCATTGAATCCATGGAATTAATAGGTAGTACGTACTAGTACTTAATATTTTTTTGAAATCCACTTGGTGCAAAGAGTATACTTGCATACATGCATTTCATGTCATGCATGATGGATAAAATTGTAAACGTAGTGATTACTTACTCTATGTTGTAAACAGGTAACTGTCTCATTGCGATATTCAATAATGTACTACATATTTTAATTATATTGAAACAGAGATTTAATGCTGTGGGAAGTACTGGGGGCCGGTTCTATTCAAGGAGTTAAAGGTAAATCTTCCAATGGATAGTGATATCATGATGTTTTGCGGTAAGGTAATTTTTAAAACCCTGTACCACGATAAGTTCGCAACGATTGCTAATTTCTTTTCGCAATTATACACTGATTATAAATCGTAACTTTAAATTCTTATTGTGAATAATGCATGGGTTTTCATAACTGGATTTTTTTCAGAATAAATACGAATACTCTAGAGAGTCTCTATTTTCAATATTTTCCCCGGTTCTAGGCCCCATGCTGTATAATATGAATATTATATCTAATGAATATTACACGTAATTTTATTATAGGAAGTGTATTTAGGGCAAGTAAAAATTATATCCAATGAACGATATAATTAGTTCCATTGAAATTAGTTCATTTGTAATTATATGAAATGAAAATCATCCATCCCTTTCGTTGACATAATGTATTTATTCCTAAAATAGTTTGGTATAACGTATTTGGCATATGTTTTTTTGCATAATATTATTATGACATAATTGATTTTGCAGCATATAATATATATATATATATATATATACATATATATAGACTACCAGGGCATATTGTATAGTCGCATAATAGTATTTTGTCATAAAGGTTTATAGTTATGCGACCCTAGTACTTTCAACTAAAAATATTTGAATTTAGGCGCAGTTGACGGAATATAAAAAATAATTTAATTCGATCCGGCGACTGCGCCCGTAGGTCCTGTAAAAAGTGGGCGCAGTCGCCGGAATACTCTACTTTATTAGAGCAATGTTTCTGTAAAAATTCTTTGATGTAAAAATTTTGGGAGTTACTAATTCTGCGTAAGATGATTATGCTTATTTTAATTATGGTTTATTATTATTACTAATATGCCTTTTTAAGATTATGGGTGTGAATGTTTGCCTAAATGTGCTGATTATATTTATGCTTAAAACAATTATGCTAATTTTGTTATGGCTAATAATATTATGCGTAAGTATCATTAGTATAAATTACCATGCTAAGATATGTATGGTTTAAATTTTTATGCAAATAGATAGTGGATCGAATATACTCGTATCCTGTCCGTCGATAGGCTTTAACATCTGCACTGGAAAGCCAGCATAAGGCCCACTCTATGTTTGTCTTTCGCTCCCAGTGCAGAGTGAGAGTCTATAATATCTAATATATCTTTATATAAATAACAATATTAAGCAAAATGACAAACATAAAGAGAGATAAATATTATAAAGAGGAAAGATCTGATTGTTTGTTTGCATTGAATAGGCTCCGAAAATACTGAACGGATTTGGATGAAATTTGGTACACAGATAGTGGATAGCCTGCTTCTGAACATAGGATAGTTTCTATCCCGATATTCCCACGGGAACGGGTACCACGCGGGTAAAACCGTTAGCGACCGCTAGCAGAGAGACGTGTACGACGCAACGACTACCTATACTTTTTAAGAAATGAATCTTCAGTCACTTTTGCAGCAATATACAATGTAAATGCCTCGCTGCAAGTGATATTCTACGAGCTTTAATGAGAATAGCGAAATGCAAGAAGTACTTCGTTAGTTATGCAGTCTCAACGAGCTCTAAGCTATGCAGAACATTATGAAGAGGTTCGTGAGAGGCGAAAATATGTAAAGTATACCTTAATGAAGACAATAATGATAATACTTAAGAAGTCTGCATTGTTGCAAAATTCCTCCTATTTTTGAAGATTGTTTACTGCGACGCCTTCGACTTCAACTATGTCCTTACTGCCAATTAATTTTACACTACCCATTTAAGTTTTCTGCTGTATCTAAAACTCATAGTGAGGGCGCGGGTAGGAATATGTAGCAAAAATGTAGTCCTACAAGTATCCTTGGACCACATATTTTTTAGTCCCATAAAAATCCTATTAACGTTTATAGGATTGCATTTGGGCGCACATTATAAGACTATTTTCGTTCTATTATAATGTTTACCGGTAAAGTGCAAATTTATTGTATTATTGTTTTATTTTAAGCTTCTCCAAGATCACTGTGTCCTATAAAGATCTAGCGCATGCCGCTACTGGTGTAATTCTTCCAAAAGCGTGATGCCATAATTAGAGCGTTTATTTTTCATTAGTTTTGTGATGGTGTCGAGTTTTAATTTGGATGAAAATATTATAATTGCAAGTCTAGTAATTTCTAATACTATTTATTATCATAATATGAGTAGCTATAACTTGTGAGTTTTCATTGACATGAGATACAAGACAAAGACATTTTAAAAATAAAGGTTTACGCCACGTTCCGAAATCCAATCATAGGTTGTTAAATCTCACCCAGCCTAATATAAAATTCTTACAACAAATAGTTTTATCTTATTGTTATTGTTTTTATGAAATTATTCCAATGAACTAAAATAATATAATAAAACTATTATTTAGCACAAGAGCTAGTAAAAGCAACCTAGGTAAATTTTCACCTTTAAACAGAATTTTGTCATCGCAAAACCGCATCTGTAAAAGAGGCCGTTTAGAGATTTTCCATCTTAAACTAGATAAGTTTAAAAAAGAACTTTTAAGAATATTAGGTTAATATTTTTTTTTTTTGCGTAGTATAATATTGCACATATTTTGGTTATGCGTCCTATTTACATTTAATATTTTTTTATTAGTCATAATTAGATTTTAGTTTAGTTAATTACTGTGTATACTATTCTATTTAATGCATGCCGTGGCAGCCTCTCAGTAGGGCAACACTATGTCTAGATTAAGGTGAACTGTGTGTGTTTTAAAGCCAAGTTTTTTGTGTATGCCTTGTTGGTTGTCCATAAATAAAAGAAAAAAAAATACCAAAACGGAGTATTATAATTAATTCAAAGCTATTTAAAATAAGTATAAAATGTAACAAAAAAGTCAATAGTGCGATTCGGAACGCATTATGACATATTTTTAGGTATTAAATTAAAAAAGTACTTTACCGCGCTAGGCCGCAAAATGCGATTTTCTACGCGGAAACGAAATGACAAATCCTTTTTTTCCGAGCGTGTGAGGTGAAAATAATATTATCTTAAATCTAAAGGCATTATATGCCAATGAAAAGACATTTCCGCAACGTTTCATGCCTAACCTTTCTACCTAAACCAACAAATGGAAGGTGAAATGAAAAAAAAGCAAAAGCAATTCTCCATTGCGAGTTGTTTTATCTCGTTGAATACACCGGAAAACGTAAATTAGTTCGAAATTTTTATTTAATGTAGATTCGTTTTCTAAAAAATTTCCATCCGAGATTCAAGGGATTATTTAGTTTTGTTGTCGGTATTATGATTATTATGGGCTCTTCTAATGAATGCTTTCGGATTTATAAAAATAAAACATTCCATATTTGTAAAACGTAATAAATAACCATCAGAATACCATAAGAAATGTTCTTATTCAGTGGGGTAAGTGGTAAAATAAAATTAATTAAAACTACAAATTATACCTCTACCAAAGAGCTATAGCTTACAGTGCAAGAAACAGGCGTTAGCGTCAAGGTTACGCCTTTAACTTTAATTATTATTTACAAAAAAAAATAACAAACGAACATAAACATTTCTACAACTATAATTGGTGCCTATAATATGTCCACATTGCATAGCAAGCCGAAGTAATCATCAAAAACAACAAACAAACAACCTAGCAATCGGCCTCTCTGTTTTTTAGGGTTCCGTACCAAAATGTTAAAAAGGAATCCTTATGGTGCGACTCAGTCTGTCTGTCTGTCTGTCACAGCTGGATAACTCAAGAACTACTAATGCTATGAACTTGAAATTTGGAATAGTTTTTTAATGTTTAGAATAATTTGCATTTGGTTGGGTATGTCGATGTATGGGGACAATATATTATGATGGTACGGAATCCTCGCCCGACTCGCTCTTGATCGGTTTTTTAAATTGAAGTGTTGCTAAACAAATACATAAATACTAAATCATTATTTACATGCTACTTAAATCCAATGACTTTTATAACCTGAAGTCGAATAATAATAAAAATTATTATGTAAAATAATTATTACGACGTATATTGAAGTTTAGAAAATGTTAACACTATACCTACGCGCGTATAGCCGCGTCTCATTCACTCAACTGCAATAAAACCGCTAATCGTCATCAGCTATTTTCAATGTCCCCACTGCTGGCGCACTGGCCTTCCTCATGGATGAATAAGGAGAATGGGCTATGATCCACCACTCGGGCCCAATGCGGATTGATGGGTTTTAACGACTGCAAATGCAGCCGGGACTTTACGGCTTAACGCTATACGGCTTAACGTGCCTTACAAAGCACGAAGGAGCTCGAGACAGTAAATTTTGGGTCACCCATCCTGTGACCGACCATTACGAAAGCTGTCTCCCTCAACAATCGCTGGCCGAGCGCGCAAAACACTGCGCCACGGGCTCATCAACCGCTAATAAGAGGTCGTCAGAGAAGCTCTGGAATCTTGTACCGCAAGCTTAGAGCAGAAAACTATTCGAAACTCAAGACTAAGTCCGAAAACTCCGTCCATCATCGTTGTAAACCGCTTTCGCCTGTGTTACGTTCGAGGCGTTAAATTCGTGGAGTTTTGTAGGGTCTCTTGTTACGACCTACTAACCCAGCGCTCACAAAACTCCACAGGTATGCAATACCGCATTGAGCTGTGAAATCTAGGAAACCTAATGATCTTCAACTCTATTTCAAATCGCTTAGGGTCTATACAAACGATTAATCTTTGAGAATTTTGAAGATATTTGTGTAAGAATTCTTTGAGATTAATTTCCTTAGACCAAACGTCAAAAAACATACCTACTCGATTTGTTATTATCTAATATTTTTTACACAGCTAAAAGCATTGCTTCCATTATCCAAATACAAAACTTATTGAGCTTAATACAACACAAAATTTGGAGAATCACCCTTGTCAAATATTTTATTCATATTTCTTCCGGATTTTCTTATGATAATTCGTTCTTACGAAAAATATGTAAATTAACGACGGGGAGACTCCTAGCCTTCATCATACCTGATGTTAAGTATTGATAAGGCTGAAGATGGAAGCGAGCCTCTCCCGGAATCCTCAACCACTGAGGAACTGGCTATCTTATCTCTAACTGCCGGAACACAACAATGCTGAAAACATTGTTATTATGGCGTCAGACTTAGATAAGATGGTGGTAGCTAACCAGGCGGACTCACAACAAGTCCTACCACCAACCAAACCGAATACAAATTATACCCCCGCTGGGAATCGAACCCGGGACCCCTGGGTCTGATACCGGTGGTTGTTACCACTAGACCACAAAGGCGGTTAAAACCTAGTTAATACCTAGTTTGCTATAAGGTTTCTGTTCCTCAAAAGAAGAAGGATCTATTTATACAAAGAGTTTCAAACAGTCTAGGCCAGTCTAGTATAGTTTTTTTTTATATATTAACGCCAAGCTAACCGTAATTTTCTTTTGTTTCAGTGTCACATCACAGCAGCCAATTAAAAAGTAAGGAAAAACAAATGAGCCAGTGATATCTACTCTTGTTGAAAACAATACAGTGCCGTTGGGATGTCAGCGGGACACAAACTGATTGGTGCGAAAATGCAATGGGCCGGAGGGGGGAGAGGACGCAGTTGATTGGTCGAAGCACATCACAGTCGACTATCGATTCTCGTTAAAAGCGGACGTCTGAAAAGTCGAAATGTCGGCAGGTAATAGAGAAACAAGTTTGTATTCTTTTCAGTTTTTTTTTACTTTTAATTAAATAATATGTATAAAGCTGACAAATACTTTTGTCCGATTACAGATGTACCTAATTAATGTGTCTACCTCTTAGCCGAGCCCAGCAATCTTTGGTTTTAGATAGGAACACGTGCGTAAATCATAAAACTTTTAAGGACTTTACTTAAAAGTTTTATGATTTACGCACGTGTTTACAACATCAAAGTTTGATACCAAATTACGACAGTCCTTTTACTAAAGTTTTGGAATAACTTTTAAAGAACTCGAATATTGTAATTTACAGGTACAGATATTTATCTAATAGCCCACTTACTCTCCAGCAAATTGTTATTACCTTACTGCTCTCCACTCAAATCTTCTACTACAATAAAAATAACGAGACTTTAGTGTTTTAGCTGAATACACGTTAGCTGCAACCGTAACTGCTCGCTAACTGACACTGTACATTCGCAGTGAGTCGATAAAATCAATGTACAGTCACGAGCAATAGTAATAAATGTAAATACTATACAACTTTGTCACATTTTTGTATGCACATGCCTTTGTTTGTTTGTGTTTCAATGTATTTTCAAAAAAATTGTACGAAAAAGGGATCACAAAATGGATATTTAAATAGTGGACTGTAATTAAAAAACGCGAGAAATGTTTAGGCCGTCACATTCATAAAATTAGCACTTACCAGGTAGACTGCTGGCTCCCCCGCAGCATAGCATCGAGTCAAGTAGTCAAGTAGTAGTTAAATAGTAGTCAAAGTCGTTACCCCTCGATGCAATATCCACGTCTTCTTTCCTCGAGCACCAATTTAATGAAAGTTTGACGGCTTAAGAATAACTTGATAAATAAACTATAAAAATTGCATACGAGAATGCGCGCGCGCGGCGGTTCGTATTAGAGAGCGCGAGTTACGAATTGAGCGGGTATCAGTTCTGTCAAAAATGACAACTAGTGTTGCCACAGAATTTATTGATACGAAAATCAAAACTGAACATTCCGCCCACCAAAATACACTTGTATTTTAAGTAACTTTAAACAACAAAAAAAAAAAAAAAAAAAAAAGAACGACACGACAATGAATAAAAAATGCAAGTTAAATTTTACGACAAAACGACAATTATCAACAAAAACAAAAAAAATATTAAGTAGTTTTAACTATTAAATCTGCGTTGGTAAGGGACATAGTTTAACAATCGGCCTCCTATAACTACCGGAAGCTGTTTTCACTGTAGCGACTCTACAGATACCGTCAGAGCCCGGATGCAGAGTAATGATGCGACCGAGAGCCCACTTCAAAGTGCTACATTGCTCGTTTACAATAAGAACTAACGTTCCGATTTCAATTTTGCGTCCAACTTTATCCCACTTTGCCTTTTGTTGTAACGTATGAAGATATTCCTGATGCCACCGGGACCAAAAGTCCTGGTGCATCTTTTGGATCAGGTTCCATCGTTGCATCGGGGAAAGCCTCGACTCCACAAAATTCTCTTCCGGGAGTATTACCAACGGTTCTAGCGTCAGGAAATGACCAGGAGTCAATGCTGAAAGATCATTGGGATCAGCGCTCATTGGAGTTAAGGGACGCGAATTCAGTATCGCCTCTATCTGCGTGAGGACAGTAGAGAACTCCTCAAATGTTAGGCGCTGATCGCCCACAACGCGGTTTAAATGACTCTTTACTGATTTAATCCCAGCCTCGGCCAGCCCGTTAAAATGCGGACCACCGGGAGGGTTAAACGAAAATTTTATACATAATTGTTCGGAAGCGCCCTGAACAAGTTTATCAAGGTAGTTACTTGCCCCGACAAAGTTCCTACCCTGATCCGAAATGATTTCACAACACCGACCACGGCGTGCAACAAAACGCCTCAAAACAGCGAGAAAAGCATCAGTTGAGAGCTCAGAAGCAAGCTCTATGTGCACCGCCTTGGTGCTAGTACAAACGAAAACACAGATATATGATTTATATGTCTTGGTACCGCGCCCACGACCTAGAGCGATGCTAAATGGACCGCCATAGTCAATAGCAACTTTCGAAAAAGGTTTAATTTGATCTACACGATAAGACGGAAGGTTTCCCATCAAAGGGGCTGGAACGGACTTTGGATTAGCGCGGAAACATTTTAAGCATTTCGAAACCACCGAGTTAACTGCGCGTTTACCTGAGAGAATCCAAAATTTTTGGGTTATTAAGTTTAATAGCGTCTGAGCACCGGGGTGCATGTTCTCTTTATGAAACGCCTCAATAATTAAAGTGGTAAAGTGGTGACTCCGCGGTAGCAACAATGGATGTTTAATTTCGAAACTGACATGTGCGTGAGCCAAACGACCGCCCACCCTGAGGAAACCAGAGTCGTCAACAAAAGGGGACAACTTACGGAAACACTTTGGCATAGAGTTCGGGGAATCTTTTTTCAAAAGTGCAATTTCCGACGAAAACGAGTGAGCCTGAACATGCTTAACGAGAAACATGAGAGCCTGATCAAGCTCAGAGGGCTGTAAAGCACCTGTTATTCTATCAACATGGTTTTTCTGCTTCGAATTGTGCAGAAAACGACGACAGTACGCAAGCACTCGCTTGAGTCTCGACAACGACGAGAACCTTTCAACCATTTTACCAATGAAGGGACCATCAGCAGTACTAGCAACAAGCGTAACAAACCTTTGTTCTTCGCCAGTAACAAGTGGCACCGAAGGCGGTAACGGCCAATTCTTTTCGGATTGAGAGAGCCAAGACGGTCCATGCCACCAGAGACTGTTATTTAAAAAGTCACGAGGAAGTGTCCCACGTGACCCACAATCGGCTGGGTTCTCAGCTGTCCCGACATGACGCCAGCAATCAGGAGGAATTCGGTCTTGAATATGACTGACCCGGTTTGCGACAAAGGTTTTCCACTTTGACGGACATGATTTTATCCACGCAAGAGCCACTGTAGAGTCAGACCAGGCTGTGATGTTATCAAATTGATAAAATGGTTTCAAGGCATCTACGAAAGAGACCAGCAAGTCCGAGAGTAATACAGCTGCCTGCAGCTCTAACCTTGGGATAGAGAGTTTCCGAAGTGGGGCCACCTTGGACTTTGCGCAACAAAGCTCGACTACATTCGTACCGGTACGAATGTAAAGAACTGCACAATATCCTCGCTCGGACGCATCACAAAATCCGTGCAACTGCAATGAAACGGGTTCATTGAGCATGCGCCGAGGAAGGGAGAGGGACTCCAAGAGCGGCAGCTGTTGCTTAAAACGCAACCACTCCGATGCGAGGTCCTCGGGAACTTCATCATCCCACGAAACGCCGCAGGCCCACAATAAGGTAACCGGTACCAAAAAACCCAACGGATCGTATATTCGGGCGATATCCGAGAGGATACTACGCTTCGAACAACGACGATCTTCTACCAACACTCGAAAATGAAAACGGTCCTCATGCGGTGACCACAACAATCCCAAAATTTTTAGGGAGACATCTGAAGCGTCTTCAAACATTCGGAAATCCGCCGAATACAAATCCGAGAGAGGTAAATCAACGAAAAAATCTTTATGATTGGATGTCCACTTCCGCAAGTGGAAGCCACCCGACGACAAAATAGCGGAGAGTTCAGACCGCAGTGATAGAGCCGATTCGACAGAGTCAGTTCCAGAAACGATATCGTCGACGTAAATATCGCGAGACAGTACCGCAGAACCACGCGGAAAATCGGGCTCTGAAACTTGTGCCAGCTGAGAGATCGTCCGAAGCGCCTGATACGGAGCACAGGAGACACCGTATGTTACAGTGACAAGTCTGTAATCCCGCACAGGACCGACAGGATCGGGACGCCACAGAATGCGCTGGTAATCAGCATCTTCAGGGGGCACTAAAATCTGGCGGTACATTTGCTTTACGTCACCGGTGAAAACGATGGCGTGCCAACGAAAACGAACGAGCAAATCGAAAATATTTGTTTGAAGCTTGGGTCCGGGCAAGAGGGTATCATTAAGCGAAATACCTTTTGCATCCTTGGAACTAGCATCAAACACGACACGAAGTGGGGTGCTAACAGACTCCGGACGCAGTATCCCATGGTGGGGTATGTAATAAAAATTACCTACGTCGTCATTAGGAGGCTCGACCTCTACAAGATGGTTACAATCAGCGTAGTCTTCCATGAAAGACATGTACGCTTTACGAAAACTTGGATTGAAATTTAATTTCTTTTCCAACGACAACAATCTTTTCAGTGCAATTGCACGTGAATGCGAAAAAAAAGGTTTATTAGATGGATCCACAAAAGGTAAGGGAACGATAAAGCGACCATCACTAGCACGTGAATGGTTTTCGACAAAATAATTTTCACATTGTTGATCCTCCCTCGACAACGATAAACTTTTTGAAGAGACAACAACATTTTCTGTTTCCCAAAATCTTTTGATAGATTCATCCAACGAAAAATTGGTTGTAACAAAGAAACACTTTTCGTTGTTATTATAACCACGAGAACGAGAAATTTTTGATGGACATGAATTGTTGAAATGACAATTTCCCATCAAAACCCAACCGAAAACTGTGTTGATGGCTGTGGGCTGACCAGCCTCACCATGAACCAACCCATGACACAGAGAAGAAGCGAAAACATCAGCACTCAGAAGCAGGTCTATTGGGCCTGGTATGTGTAAGTCCAGGTCTGCTAGATTCAAATTGTGTACATGCTTCCAAGTCGACCGATCGACAAATGAGGACGGCATTGCAGGGCATATATCAGGAAGGACATAAGCAGTTATCGAAAACGTATGCTTCTCAGTAGTAACTGTTGGCTTTAGTGTACATGTTAGCCTACCCGATGGCTCAGTAACGGTTTGACCGATCCCATTAACCGGTTGACTAGATTGACTGATCTTTAAGCCCAACCTCCTAGCACACTTCTCTGTCATGAAGTTACAGGCACTACCAGAATCCAGTAGTGCACGAGCACTAACAAATTTACCAAAATTATTTTTAACTAAAACACGAACAGTCGAAAACAAAACCGATGAATTTGAATTTTGTGAAGTCAAGGCTGACACCGATGGGGACGAAGGCTGTCCATCTGCGTCTGCAGCCAGCTCAGGCTTCCCAAAATGCAACAAAGTATTATGCGAAAACTGGCAAATTTTACACTTGTCTTTAATGTTACACTTTTTTACTGTATGTGTTTGTGATAAGCACAAAATACACAACCCTTTCTTCTTCACAAAAGAGAATCGAGAGTACACATCAAGCTTTAAAAACTCAGGACACACCAAAAGTTTATGACTTTGACCCGAGCACAACACACACGAAGGAGTTGCCGCTACCAGAGCTGGCTTTGGGTTACTTGACCTTTGTTTTGACAAGTTATTAGTATTGCTAGCTAATGGAACACCATTAGCAGCCTCGAGAGCACGGTATCTTTTTTCCAAAAAGCTCAGTATGGTTTCAAATGATGGCACCTCATCTGAGTTGTGCTCTAGTTCAAATTGTTCCTTAGTATTCTTATCTAACTTTGACCACAATAACTGAAACAACATGAAATTCTTGTCAGGCAATTGAAATGTTTCCAAAATCGATAAATTTTCAATAAAAGTTTGTTGAACACGTTCTATTTCATTGCCCCGGCCAAGTTTTACCGGTTCACATGTCAACAACTTTTCATAAAAGGCATTGGCAAGATGTCTTTTTCTATTGAAATGCTTATGTAATGTTTTATATGCTATTGGGTAGTTGTCATTACAAAGAGGAAAGTTTTTAATTAAATTATATGCCGAACCTTGTACACTTGATAATAAATAATGTAATTTTTCAATGTTATTAAGGTCTTGCCTGTTGTGCACTAACGAATCAAACATTTGTATAAACGAAATCCAATTGTTTATGCTACCATCGAAAGGTTTGATGATTATTTTAGGTAGCTTTGCACACGAAGAAGAATTATTGTTATCTATGTTCGGCTTAGTCTCAGATTGCAAGAAACGACATTTCAGTTCCTTTACATATCCTTCAAACTGCATTGCATGTTCGGCTTCCGCAGGCCGGTGATCGTGTGGAGTTTCTGCGAGAACCTTTATTTGCGCACTATGAAATTGTTGTGCTATTTGGTTTACATCTGAGACAGTATAACCTATTAGATCAGACGACGCCGTCATATATTCTATACGAGTCATCGCATAGTCCCTAGCTACTCTATTCTCAGACTCACCATGACTCGCACCCGATCCTCCAGTCATTTTAACCAAACAAAACACTCACGCACGGATAAACTTTTTAAACTTTACGAAAACAAAACAAACTTACGACAAAAATAGAACAGACAGACAAGTGAAAACGTCAAAGTCAAACTAATAACTAATTCCCTTACAACGCTTGCAATCTATAATTATTTTATATGTAGGTACTGTTCTAATGTATTTTAAACTACGATACGAAAAACAGCGAAAAAATCGTGTCAATAGAACGAACCCACGTATTGACCAATGACGAACTCTCGACTCGCGCGCGCTTGTGATCACGTGATAACCGATATGGCGAAACGAAAATTTATACAGACACCCTCGCAATAAAATATTACTCGACAACGAAAAGGAAAATAATGTAATAGATATTGCGACAGTTTATTTAGCGCCGTACAATGGGCTTATAATTCGACGACAAAAATGGTGGTTACCACGCGGCCGCAAGACTCAGCAAATTTGGCTCTGAAGGTCCAAAAAAATGTACGAAAAAGGGATCACAAAATGGATATTTAAATAGTGGACTGTAATTAAAAAACGCGAGAAATGTTTAGGCCGTCACATTCATAAAATTAGCACTTACCAGGTAGACTGCTGGCTCCCCCGCAGCATAGCATCGAGTCAAGTAGTCAAGTAGTAGTTAAATAGTAGTCAAAGTCGTTACCCCTCGATGCAATATCCACGTCTTCTTTCCTCGAGCACCAATTTAATGAAAGTTTGACGGCTTAAGAATAACTTGATAAATAAACTATAAAAATTGCATACGAGAATGCGCGCGCGCGGCGGTTCGTATTAGAGAGCGCGAGTTACGAATTGAGCGGGTATCAGTTCTGTCAAAAATGACAACTAGTGTTGCCACAGAATTTATTGATACGAAAATCAAAACTGAACAAAATAAAAGATTCCTTCGAATTGAGATCCTCCTCCTGTTTTTGAAGTCGGTTAAAAATGTGGGTAACATTTCAAGTTACATCTCGCTGATGAGTACTCGACCAAACGCTCGAAACGTGAGCGAGCTGGACATTATGATATCTTCTAACGTCACATGTACCGTGCAACTGTTACCGTTATAGCTCACTACTTATTACCCGGCTTATAGCGAGGCGAGCATAATGCAACCATTATACTCAACTGTGTTTCGAACATTTCGGCTATTAAGTGGAACAACCTACTATTGTTAGTAGGTAGTTCTATTCAGTGCCGGTAAGTGCTGGCGTGATGCTGGCTAATCAAGCGAGACTAGATTATTTGAAGAATGACTCCTATTTTATTGTTTAAATAAAGTAACGTAGAGTAACGTACACGTAACGAATTACGAAGGTAATGGTACCTATCCTATTTGGACCCATGTATGGAAAAAGGCAAATTAATATAATAGTGGCTTCCGCCGGAGACTTCGTCTGCCCGAACATTTGGATTTAATATAACATTAGTAGGATCTGATTATGTAGCAGGTTTCCCAAAAAAACAAGTCAGTTCATGAGTAATCCACAAGATTTTCCACTTAACAGGATCAGCGGTGGCTATGATCGGGGCGAACCTCCGGTTCGGTTCCTCCGGAGCTACCAACTCTACCATCCTCAACAACACGCGCCACTGCCCGCCGGGCGGCGCGGCGAGCGCTGCAGCGCTTCTAGCGCTGTCGGGCTTGGGCATGTCCGCTAATCTAGCGCTAATGACTGTCATATTGAGCAAGAAGCAGCTGCGAAGGTGAGTCATTTAGCAACTGCACCATTCTGAACAACTCGCGCCACTGCCCGCCGGCTGCGTTGCAGCGCTGCTGGCGCCCTCGGGTCATATCATGTGGGCATGTCCGTCAGTCTAGCGATAATGACTATCATATTGAGCAAGAAGCAGGTAGGTGAGTCGTATACCTACAACTATACTTACCATCCTGAACAAACAACACACGTTACTGCCCGCCGGGCGGCGAGGCGAGCGCTGCGGCGCTTCTAGCGCTGTCGTGCTTGGACATGTCGTGAGTCAGAATAAAATGATAATAAATGTGCCAAAGCTGAGCTCGCTCTTGCATGAAAGAAATGGTCACTTAAAATTATTGGGTACCTACAATATACATTTTTTTTTTACATTTTAAGAACCCCCGACACAAAAAAAAATTCAAAAAAATAAAATTTCTCTCTCGGTCGGGGGACCCCCAACGTATAATATACCCTTTTAGTACTTCTCTTTTTGGGGTTTTTAAATTGTAAAATATTTTTTTTATTTCATCCTTTTTAAATTACACACAAAATTTAAAAAAAACCGCACTGCAATCGTGAATTCGTTTAGGCACTACGAATATTTATGTACAGAAATTTACCGCCATTTTGTTCTTTTTTGCTGTACCTAAATTTGCCCAGGGTGTACATTATTTTAGTCAATGCACCACCTTTGTATCTAAGTAGAAAACGAAAAATATGTCGCGTAATTCCGCAAGAAAAAATGCAGATGCAGCCCAGTGACACACCTTGCACCTTCACCGACTACTCTACACGTGTTTCGCCCACTCGCGGAGCATCCTCAGGAGTTGTTAGACCGTGCCAATCTCAGCACCGAGTCTCACCATCTCGGTGCTGAGATTGGCACGGTCTAACCGAGATGGTGAGACTCGGTGCTGAGATTGGCACGGTCTAACAACTCCTGAGGATGCTCCGCGATATATTTTTCGTTTTCTACTAAGATATGGATTTCCGCCAAGTAACGCCTGATTCTATCAAATACCTTTGTATCTTTTACCGTTTGGGCAGGCAGTTGACCATCTCCATAAATAGACGGATGGATTTTCATCAAACGTGGCTAAGAACAATCTCGATTAATTTAGCTTTCAATTAAAAAAAAACCCGCATTGAAATCGTTTGATTCGTTTAGGCTCTACGAATATACGTACAGACAGAGAGACATACAGACATAGGCTTCAAACTTATAACACCCCTCTTTGTGCTGTGTCGGGGGTTAAAAATAAAATTAAATAGGTACTTGTATCTAGGGCATGTTATCCAGATATCGGGATATCCAAATAACCCGGATATCCGCCATATAAAATATCCGAATACCAATTGCATTATTATTCGGATAAGTAGAATAAAACGCATATTTTTGGTTTAATATTTTAACCTAAATGAACACTAATTTTACATATTTTATTTCGTGTGCAAAAACGTAAAAAAAAAAGAATTGTTCGGGTATGTTTCGCAAATGGCAATACTCATTCGCTACGTTATGGACGCTCTGTCCGTAATTAGCTGTGTATGGTGTTTGGTCGTGACACGTTTTTAGTCGGCAATTTTGCTGGATCTTGAAAACGACATGGTTAATTATCATAAAACTTGTCATAAAAATATCAAAGTTATAACTTTGAATACTTTTTGTATTGGTCCCAGTCAAAAACTGAATACTGACGTCCTATTATGTGCAATTTTCGGAAGTTATTGGTTTAAAATGAATAGGTAGTTATTTTCTAATAATAATACTGGAAATATTTACATTAATAAGCCACACTGCATTAGGTATAGGTTGAATGTACTTTGCGCGGTATTACATAAATGCTCTTAAAATGCAAAAGCTCCCGGTGCCACTTGATTTGAGAAGCTCAGAAGTAAAGAGTAAGCTGAATTCCTCAAAGCAGGCGGCAAACCTGTACAAAAAGAACTTTAAACCAGTTTCAACACCGTTCTCTACGTGGGGAGAACTCCAGAGGCGTGGAGAAGGAGTGTCATCCTGCTGTTCTTAAAAAAAGAGATAAGACCTTACTGGTGAACCTAATTCGCTATTAAGACACGTCTACATCGGTTTTCCAGATCCATCACCAGCCGCCTTGTGCGAAGACTGACCGATATCTAACTGGCTGGGTTTCATCGAGGATACGATAACATAAACACATCTTCATAGAGCGACAGATTATACAGAAAACTGAAGAGTAAAATCGGCCTCTGATCACTTGTAGTCTATGTGAACCCGGAGCACGCCGGGTTTTGTAGAGGATACGGCAACAAAAACTAGACACATCTTCACAGAGCGACAGACATACAGAAAGCTGAAGAGTACAACCAGCCCCGGTTCATTTGTAGTCTATGAAAATCGAAACCAGTAAGGGGCTGATCTAGAATTATGCCGTTTTATAATGCCTCCACCATGTCTGTCCAAGTGCAGAACCAGCAGACCAAGCCTATATCTTTGTTTAAAGGCGTGAGACAACAGTTGTGATATTCTCTAAATTGTTCACAAATGCTTTAGAGGATATGATTTGAACACAGCACTGGCTCGGACGTGGCATTAATATTAACGACGAAATCATTCAAAGCCAAAACGTGGCCAACTAACGAAAGGGCTGGTTCGCGTGCTATGCTCAAAGTTTATCTGAAACTATACCAGTTCCGGTAGAGAACCAACATAATTGTCATAACCCACCGGATAAGCTGCAGACTGATAGCCGCTGGAGTAAAGAAGTTCTTGAGTGGAGACGGCATATCGGTAAACGTAGAGTAGGAGTTGAAGGGCCTCGGACAGCCGGTAGAGCTATGATATGCGCAAAGTGGAACGTGCTCGGTGGCGTGCACTTCAAGAAGCCACAGATTCGATGTGCACCAGTGGAAGATGATGATACTGATGACCACATTAATACAGCATGTGAATACTACAAAAATCTCAGTGCATATTTAAGGTTGAATATATGTTACCTACTTCTAATTTATAACTTTGCTGGCCATAAGCTTCTTTTTTTATTTTACTTAAATAATTTTATTTATTAGACTGATTAACCAAAAATAAATAATTATTGATGATTTTATGATATTTTTTTTAGATTTACTTGGATAATAATAACCGAGTATCCGAATTATCCGAATAGTAAAATGAGCGTATAATTCCATGCCCTACTTGTATCTAAAGACTGTAGTTCATAGCTATCTAAAGATTTAAGACCAGTATTATTGTGAACCGCTACGCTCTTTGCGATAATCAAGATGAACTGTTTTTTATAATTTTGTGATTTTTGCATTTTTCAATGCTATTTTTATACTTATGGTAAATTTTAAATAGAAAAATATTGGAAAAAGTTAACTCGGCCACAAGTGAATTCTCAGACGGGTATTCACTTATGGCCGAGTTAACTTTTTCCAATATTTTTGTATTTAAAATTTACCATAAGATGAACTGTTTTATCTGCACTGCATTTTTGCGAATGTTTGATTCTATTACATGCTATTTGCAGCAACACAAATAACTGCACTTATGTACTCGTATCAGTAACGTCATTTATCTTAAATGGTCCATCAAAAGAGCAAGGAAAGACCAAAAATAAATTACGATGATGATCCATAAAAGCTGGGAGCTTCCACTAACGATGCATAACTTATTAGTGGAACATGTCGAATTATGTTGAACTATTGTTAATCGCTCTACTCGTAATTATGGACGTATTACCGGTACCGGGCAGTTCAGGCTAGCCGCAACGATTCGCTACAAATTAGCGAATATTACGGTATTCAGCTTGTGAAAATAGCTTAATAAGGCGTGTTTAATTATATTACATTATGCTATTGCAGGACCATTTGTATAGCCTTACTAATTATTCCAGCTTAATGTCTACTATTGCGGGTTTAATCATTTGTGTAGCTTGGCGCAATGGAGAACCCCAAACTAAAGAGCAGACGGAGCACGTTGCGTTAGAATGTTGTGTAATTTAATACTGAAAGAAGTGACGAAATGTACTGCTTCTGTGTGTTTGATCAAGAGGGTGATTACACGCGTAGCAACTAACTTACTACTTCAACCTCATTCTTGTGTTCGGTGGTTATACAACTTCATTTCACTTAAAGTTGGTTTCTTTTTTATTCCTTTTGTTGTCCCAAATCAAGGAACAGAAAGAATAATACTTTTTTTTGCTAGTTAATTTAGCAAACATTAAATCACCGTGTGTGTCTCAGGATATTTCATTAGTTTTGTTCCTATTCAAGTATTTACAGGTACATGTTAAAGTTCTGTAGTTATAAATTCTTTATAATATATATTCACTTTCAAAGTTAATGTCTCAGAAGAAAATATACATAAGATTTGTTCTGAATATCTTGCATATCCTATTTTTGTTATCCAAAGCTACTCTATTTATGTACTGCATGCATATTATAACGAAAAGAAAAGCATTAGCTTAGCATCGGCATTTATACACCGTGGTCGTAATTCAACAAACTACATATTTAATTATGTTTTTAGAGAATTTGAACATTCATTATGCCCAATTCATAGTTAATTATAGAGGTGGGTGAACAAAGCTTTTTCATTGATAAACATAATTATCAAAATTATCCTTTAACATAATATTTTATTTTCCCAACGCTTCCATGCAAACTCCCAATCTTAATTTCAAATTTCCCGTCGTTCTCGTTTCTAAGTACTTATTCGAAACGCAACGAGTTCCGCAAAACAACACAGTTTACTCACTTAACTCGCACTCTCGCCGTTTCTCGTTATTTCTCGGCTGATGGTCGCTAGAGATTGGACACGTTTCCACCCGAAACGCTGTATTTGGCTTATATTATGTGCTTCATCTGCCTTCAAGACGATTATCGTTGACATTAGACTGTGGTACTTAGCACTTATTATGAGGTGATGTTTGCAGTGAACTGCAACATTTGTGAATAAAGGAAGGGTTAAATAAAAAGTAAAGTATTTTACCACAGATTTAAAATTCTATATTTTTATAATTTTTTCATTTTACAAAGCTATTCATTTTACAAATATACTTGAAAAAAGCAACTTGTCTCGTCGCCCTGACGAGATTGAGCGTTTTCATGTCTGCATGAAATTTTAAATAAAATCGGCCAAGTGCGAGTCGAACTCGCACATGAAGGGTGCCTGGAAGATATTGCTATGTAGTAATAAGGCCGCCTATTGTGTGTTCCTCTTTTTTTGCCATTTTCTCAGTATGTGTTTGTTTTTTTTTTATCGTGTACAATAAAGTTTCTATTATTATTATTTTATTAAATACACCTACCCAAAATGCCACTATAATGTTTCGTCTGCAAAAATAACTTTGTTTTTTATAGTGTTTGTATGAATGACAAAGTTATATTTGCGTTATATTTGTTTTGGAAAATGTGCAATAGCTCTGAAATTGCTAAATATATTTCGTTCAAACCAATTTTCGTTGACAGCTTTTATAAAGATTTACAGCATATATTTTTTTTGGATTATCTTTCAAACGGTTGACTTTAAGCTAAACTGTTTTAGAAACCTCAAAGTAATTTTTAAAGATCTATCTAAAGATAGATAGTGCCGTGTGGTGACGGCCTAAGAATAAACGTGTCACCACTCCCTTACATGCCTGGGATGTCGTAAGAGTCGACTAAGAGGCTCGACGCATTGAACACCTGTGCGAGAGAAGGAAAACTTGAAACAAACCCTCTACCAACCCGTCTTGCCAGGTGTGGTAGCAGTAGGCTAATAGCCTCCTATAAAAGCCACAATAGGCGTGGAGATGTGCTAGGAGAGGCCTATGTCCAGCAGTGGACGTCCACAGGCTGATGATGATGATGATGATGATCTAAAGATATCGCACACCTATAGGTTTGATGAAAAACATTTACAAAGCGGTTTACAAAATACATCTACCTATCAAGTTTCAACTGTGTAATCCAAATAGTTTTGGAATAAAGTGGCTGTGACATACATCGGACATGAATCTTTAAGGATTCCGTTTTTTGCCATCAGGCTACGGAACCCTAAAAAGCTAGAATATCATAACTCAGCTTTGTAGTGCAATGAAATCCTCCAAAACACAATAGTTGTCGTTATGGACGTCCTTCGATGATTTTTGTGTATACTAGAATATTATTGTACGAATTATTCGGTTTAAACAGCAATTTCGTAAGATCAAATGACATTTTGTTTTACCGGATATCAATCATTTCATGTTTGTTCTCAATATCTGCCCAATAATTATTGTCAATCTCGTTAATCATCTGGGCAAGCGAACATGTCTTGAAGGATACTCGTACACTGGATGATGACTGAAGGATATGCGACACAAAAACTAGTGTGGGTAGAATAAAAGGACCGATAACAAAAGAACTAATGTATTCAGCAAATAGCGGCAGGGCGTGGGTCTAGGTAATTATTCACACTGAGCAGGGTCCCGACAATGCAACAGTACCATCCTGGCTAGCTGCAGCGAAGGACGACGCGAAGCGAAGGAAGTCGCGAAGCGAAGCGGCTATCGTAGCGGTAGAACGCTGCCACACGAGGGTAGTAGACCCCTCACTATAGATCCACAGCCATAAAGGTGTTGATGGTCGGTACTTCGAACCCCAGTATGGGGTTTTATCACTGCTCACAATTTAGTAAAGAATATCTGGGTTAAAGTTTTGTCTATTTCGTTATTTAAAATATTTTTAGGACTAGCGAGCAATGTCCGAGCTTCCAAGCGATCAAAATCGGTATCACGCGGGGTTGCAGGCGCCGCGGAGAGGGAAACGTTGAAAAAACTGGTCGCCGCCGAACAATAGCAGCTTATCGGAATGCCGCAGGCAGTAACGCTAAATCCGAGTGAACGTAACTTTCCGTAGGCTAATTCTGAAATGTCTAGGAATCATACGTAGTTATTCAAAGCAATTAAACAATATCAATTAATTCTGTATATAGTTTTAGGTATTAAATGTAATTTAGTTAATTAATTTAAACTTTGAGAATAAAAAGGTTCAAGTGTTACAATACGTATATAACATTTTCTCTGAGATCTCGTAAAACATTTTAGCTTAATGGTCGGACATCTCACGGTCAAGACAGTGTCGTCATAATTTAAGTAGGGGGAAGTTTTTTTTATATTTATTTCGACAGTTTTACAACCACTGTACTTAACCTTTCCTAAAAAACGGCCTTTTCTAAATTTTTTATTGTTCACAGTGTTTTAAAGTGACAAATTAATATTAATATTTAGGGTCTAGGTCCCTTGAACCTTTAAAATTGTCATGCTTCTAGATAACTTCATTCATAAAAGCATATAAGCTATTATTTATGTCGACTAATTCAACTACAAATAGCTCAAAACCTTTTCAATTCATCTTGTTGATCTTTATAAAAAAAGGTACTAATATTCGGTTTTCTTGCTCATAATCCCTGAATTAAATTTGATAGAATTAAAAACAGTGATGTACAGTCACCGCCTCTGTAGTTTAGTGATAATACCCACCGGTATCAGTTCCAGAGGTAGCGGGTTCGATTCCCAGTGGAGGATATATGTAATGTCTTCAGTTTGGTTGGTGGTAGGACTTGTTCTTAGTCCGCCTGGCTAGTCATCTAAGTCTGTCGCCAGAGCAACAATGTTTTCAGAATTGTTTTGTTCCGACAGTATAGAGATATGAACATTGCCAGCAGTTTCTCAGTGGTGGAGAATTCCGGGAGAAGCGTAATTCTATAGCTTTAGCAGTTAGCACTTATCTGGATCGATTTACATAGAGGGCTTTTCCAACGAAAAGGCTAAGCTTCTTTCTGGTTTGCACCGTTGGGTGCGGTTGGGTGGATCTTCGCGAGGCCAGCCCGAAAGCCGTTGAAGTACTTAGCACGCTACTGGCGAAACATAATTTAGGCATCTACTGTTGGTACGATAAGAAGAAGAAGAACATGAACGCTGAGCGTTTTCTTGTTTTGTGTAAAAAAAAACAGGACAGCAGTACGAGGAGTTCAAATGGGCACCTTTTAAATATAATAATTTTAGGAAGTTCCAATGGGTACTTTTTTCATTAGGGTCGAATCTTGAGGGTCTAGTGGGTACCTACCTAGAAACCTTAAGCACTGAATATTCCCGGTGATACGTATTTAGATAAATACCTTCACGTTGGGGGTTATCGGATGTGGTAAAGATAGCCGGGGCCGGATCGCGCACTTAACGTGTTAGATGATAAAATATGTAAGGCAATTTGAATGCGTTATCGCACAGGCGAATTAATTAATGAATTGTTGAGGTAAGATATTCATTATTCATGAGTGTCCACGGGATACGATGATCCGTTCAGCATTAAGTAAACCTATTCGCCTCTCTTCCATCTCCATCAGAGATGTTCGCTAAAAAAGATGTCACTGCAAGAATATTTATTTTCCTATGCCACGCTAGGTTTAGTTCTGGTGGCAAAGAGCTTACTGAGGTTTTGGAACAAAACAAACGAAGAACTGGATTGTTTGGTAGTACAACGAACCACCGTGGTACTACTGGTAGTAATACTGATTACTACCACGGTGGATGGTGTGGTACCAGTAGTTACCTGTAATACCATGGGCAACAAAGGGAATTTTCTCTACTCTGTCCTGTCTGTCCTGTTACACATCCGTGTAACAGGACAGCTACTTGGAGGGTGTGTTTGCACAGGTGTTTTGTGATAGCTGCGTAGCATGCATAGTCCGTGTCACATTTTCTCCACACCTTTAATGCATAGTAGATTGTATTACATGGGAGCAAAATATTCTTTTTAAAGCGAGGGCGCTATTTTGAATCTAGAACGAAGCAAAGGATTCTTAAGTTGAATCCAGAGCATAGTGAGGGATTCCATCGCGTATCGACGCGTGGCTTCGCAGGTGTAGTGGCGCATCTCATTGCACCCAGGATCATCTGTTTCCCATCTCTGGTCAGGAGACGTTGCTCATGGAGAACATTCTCAATTTGCTCGGTGTCTCTCTTTATTTGGTGACTAAATTCTGACAGGTGTTTGGTGCCTCGAAGTCATCGAAATGCTCTTGGGTGATAGAGCAGTCTAAGCTGGTCTGTTTAACGGTTGCAATGGATCGGGTAGACATCGTGGATCGTAACGAAGGTAGCGAAGCAGAGGGAGACGTGTTTCGCAGGTGGATGTAGTTAGCCGGTACACTGCGTTACCGTGAACCTCTCCGTTGCGCAGAGCACGCCACGGGGCTCCGGACCATGAGATTTAGCTCAAGGTATTATTACCCTTTAGAGGTGCGATCACTCCGTCTACATATAATTCATTTTACTGGAACCCCAAAACCAGGCTCAAGTGACAACAAAATAATGTGCATATAGCACATTGACAAAACACCTGGACCCCATGTGTTTCATGACGTACCAGCATCAAATATTATGTCCAAAGCACTTAAGCACTTTGTGAACCGATGGCGTAGCTTCTTTGACGTTCATAAGTGCTTGTAACAGCCTAGACTGAATAAATGATATTGACTTTGACTTTGACTTTAAGTGCTATTTGCTACCATTGTTGAGAGTAAAGAAATGCAGAGTGCTTTTTGTTATTTTTATTCATTTACTATTAGATTTTATGGGAAAAAGAAACTCGATTGTGGTAATTAACTAAATTTAGAAATAAATGATTCAATTTTGATAGGTTTATTTTAGTTTTGTACGAGTTGCCCAAAAAAAATATTTTTTTTTTTCTTTTTTTAACTCAATAAAAGGTTATGTAAAACTTTTGATTTTATTCAAAACTTCAATTATCCCTTAAAACATAAAAGTTATAAAAAAATACATTATTAATCAAAAGTTGTACAATTTAGACGGTCCAAAGTACTCAAAACACATTTGTTACCATTGTGGAGAGTAAAGAAGTGTAGGGTACTTTTTTTACTTATGATAAATTTTAAATAGAAAAATATTGGAAAATATTAACTACGCCACAAGTGAATTCTGAGATGGGACTCGAACCCACAACTTTTTTTTGTAAGTTTTAATTTATTTATTATTTACTATTTGATTAAATGGAAAGAAGAATCTCAATTTTGGTATTTATATTAAATTACAATTTTACAATTAATAATAAAATTATGATAGTTTTATGATAAGTTTGTAAAACTTGCAAAAACCGCCAAATTTCCATTTTTTCGTTTATTAATGTTTTTGACCCAATGAGAGGTACCTTTAAAGTAAAACTTTTGATTTATTTAAAACTTGAATTAGCCCTGAAACATAATAAATATAAAAAAGGCTATGGATTTTAAAACTGTTCAATTTTATGATTAATTTTTAATAAAAAATATTGGAAAAAATCAACTCGTGAATTCTTAGATGGGACATGGGATTCTCAGATGCAATCTGTACAATTTTGATCCATGAATGTAGGGTTTCAAAAGACCCCATGCTACCGCATTGGTGTTACTAAAAAAGGCGCGACCGACGGCGGGTTCGTATAATATCACTCTCATAACTTGACGTAGTTTTTTTTTAAATACCACAAATATAATCCGTTCCGTTACGAGAATTGCGCCTTTCAGCCAGTACTTCATATTACTTGCGTTCGATTTCAATGAACGATTCATGTTCCAAATTAAAGAATCTCATTTCTTCAACAGGGAAATCTTAAATTCAGCTGTTAAAAAATTTCGATGCCATGCAAACAAAACTTTTCTCGGGTTTGTCGTTCTAAAATCGAAGTCAATTGAGCCATTTGCGTTTTTCTGTACAGTATTTCATAACGCGTAAAAAGACCCAATTACAAAACACAAACAGAAACAAGAGAAATATTTTCCTTTTCCTTCCATTGCGAACCCCATTAAAAGAGGATATCATATTTTATTGTTTTTGGCTAAGGGAAAGAATGCTGTTTCCCTCATTATAATAAGTAACATGTCGAGAATAAAATCGTTTTGTGTGCACCCATGTATTCAAACATTGTTTCTTTCTGGAACTCTTTTGTATTATTTCCTTCGATCATATTGTAGGTAATAATAATGTTTCGCCTTCGGCTTTATAATGATTTTTGTTAAGTATATAATGGATATATCAACTAAAAAGTACCCATACGTATACCCATAGACTACTAGCATATTGTTTATTTCATTGAATGAATATTGGTTCTGAAAGAAAATGGGACAGGTAATAAGCGCTTCACAAACAGTTTTGTTGAGTAAGATTTAATTTTAATCTTTATTCTTACTCTCCGACTAAAGTTTAGATAGCATTTTCATTAAGTACCGCAGATTGATATCGTCTTCGTATGATGAGCCACCAAAACGTTGTTTGAACCACATAATTAAAATATGCCTACCTACTACTAAGGCTTGGTATCAAATTTCCCTTTGGTAATGGAACTTGCATATTGAAACCATCTCATTTTGTTTTCCCTGACAAAATTCCATTAGATGAAAGTAATGGGCAATTCTGCTAAGTATCCTCTTACAGAGTCGGTAATGAGATTTACACCCACCCACACTACGAACACTCAATTCGTCAGTCATCAAATTACGTACGGCACGGGAGTAATATTATATTCAACTTTTTCTAATATGTAAATTTATGAAGTTCCAAATAATTCTGCCATTATTTGCTTAGCACTGAAGTGAGCGGAAAGATTTTTGTTTCACAAAATAATCAAATAAACACAAATATTGTTATCTCAATAGAGTTAACTTTATTAATATTGTAGATCCTTCGTTCTGTAACAAAACGCTGCAGAGGTATTGGTAATTTTTACTGCATTATCAATAAACTAATATTATAATAGTGCTAGTTAGGAGATTAGGAGCTAGCAGTAACGAAGGGTATGTTGGTATATACCGACTCCCATCGGCTTCCTTTTTAGAAATCCCAGCCCACTGATGGGTCTGAGGCTTACATTTACCATATTTCGACCCCTTGCCACTGGGAGCTAGGAATAGGTATATAACAAAACCACACATACGACGAACACAATAATGAATATTTGTCCGGATTGGGGGTTGAACTTACAAAGTAACTATTTAATAATCTGTGGTTGAACCATAAGGCCCTGGCGCAGTAGATAAATTAGAAAAAAATAAAACGATCACTATAAATATCAATTTGCCTTTGGTATCGTCCAATATGGAAGGGTACTCAATTAAGCTATAGCAAAAGTTGGTTACATATAATTATATTTCAAGAATGTTCGATTACTTGCAAAGTTAGTAGGAACAACTTGCTACAAAATACACTTTTTAGCAGTCAACCCTCGCATGATGAAGGTTCCACAATTGGCTGGGTTCTTTTAGAATTTGCGACCGTTTTGTACGTTTTTGCCGTCGTCCTCGACACAATAAAGAGCTGTAGGTTTGCGCACTTACACCGTCTTGATGGCGACTTTACTCATATTGGATTCGTTGTATATAAGTATTATTTTTAGGCTTGGACGAATTACTTTTTAGGTTTGACATGTTGAACTAAACTGCATCCTTAGAGATCTGTGGCGAAGCGCGGCCTGCGAATTTAGCTCTTAGTTAAATGACTTTTGCAAATGGTCAGTCATGGAATTGGTGACCAAAAATTACCGTTTCGAACGAACTGTTCCATGCTTCGTGAGGATAATTTAGTCGTTAGTGCCGGCTGCATTTGTAGTAGTTAGCACACACAGATCGGCAAGGCCATTTTCTTTATGCGTGCATTAGAGGCCGGTGTCAATAAAATAGGTGGTGATGATGATGAAGACTAATCAATGAAACAATATTGAGCGTAGAAAAAAATCTATTGGACCAATATTTTTTTCAGGGGAAAAGTATTTATTCAAAAAGACATATAGATAAGTGCTTTCGATTAGTCCGTTTTTTCCCTACCTGCCATTCAGGACATCTTTTAACTGATAAGAAGAACGGCCGCAAGAAACTTAACTGCTTTAACAGAAACAACAACATTTACAATGCAACATATTGTTGCCAAACACAAATCTACAATCTTAAAATATATTTAATATAAGAGGAAAATTTTCTCATACTCATTTATTAGAATATTTGCCTTTTATCAATTACAATAGTTATGTTTTTATAGGTCTTTTAAATAATCATCTACCTTGTAATAAATAACCTTTGCTTAAAAGTGTCTTTTTATATTTTAAATTTCTACATTTATTTTCTACATATATTATAAATTTAAGCAAAGGCAGCTTAATCAATTGCTGTGGAACTTTACTAAAAAAGCTATGCCTTTCCCCAGAAACGAGCGTCTACATTTTTCAAGTCAAAATTTTGAAGATTATTCTTATTTCTAGTATTAAAATTATGAACATCGCTATGCTTAATAAATAAATTATGATGCTTCCTTACATATACTATATTATCATAGATGTATTGTCCCGCCAAAGTTAGTAGGTATATTAATCACTTTAAACAAATCTTTAAAAGAATCTCACCGTCGAAGGTTTTAAATGGCGCGCACAGCTCTTTTTTGAAGTATAAAAACATTTTCAATTTTGGCTGCTGAGCCCCACAACAACAGGCCATAGGACATTAGACCATGAAAATAACTGAAAATAGCCGCAGAACTATAAGTATAAGATACAGTTCCAATTGGAGCTGCATAGCCTCCATATTCTACAAATAATAATATTTTATTAACCGAAAATTGGCACAAAAAACTTGAAGTATGTGACAACATTGACATCGATAAGCTCAATGTGCTACCTACTGTACATACCTAGTTCACGAATGCAACCGAGTGCTATAGCTAGTCTTTCTATGTGGCAGATTGAAAGATAGGTGAAATATTTCCATAATCCCTTGAGGCGGCAGAGAGTCGCCGAAGAATAAGACGAAATATATTCTAGTCCTTCTATTTCTATCATGTGAGCCGACTTTGGCTTTGAGTTTTGTAGTTTGAAAACTGGATCGGATCGCTGTGATTTACTACAAAACAAGTCACAGTATACAATTAGACAATTTAGTTTATTCATTTATTTTCTTGACTAGGGGCCCGCAAGTACCGCGCAAGTGTCGTCGGCATCGACATCGACTTCATTTGACAGATGGATGTGACATATTGCTCTTAGTCTTTGGTAAGCTTTCATTTGTGTCAAAGAGAAGCAGCAATATGCCACATCCATCTGTCAAATGAAGCCGATTTCTATTTTGAGCTCCTCCGTGCTTTGGAAGCCACGTCAACCCGTTGGTCCCGGCTGCATTTGCAGTCGTTAAAACCTACCAATCCGCAATTGGATTGGGTCATGATGGCCCATTCTCGTTATCCATCCGTAAGGAAGGCTAGTGCCTCAGCAGTGGGGACATAAAAAATGGTTGACGTGACGAGATTTATTTTCTTACCGTTTAAGTTTAAGATCCTCAAATTCTAAAATAATAATTTAATTTCTTTTGTCTACCTGATATATTGAAACTTATGTTGGTAGAGTCTGGTTAATGAAAGTAGAAACTGAAAAAAGGTGGAAAAAATGAAAAAAATCTGATTATGGCAATAAAAATAGAATAAAAAAGTCACTGTCACGTGACATTGATTTTGAATATGGGAAATTGTTTTCATAATGAAAGTTCAGAAAAGCACTCAGTGTGTACTTTCATTAGCCAGACTACCTAATGTCTTATGCCGTGAAAGTATTTTGCTGAAATTTATATTGTATGGATGTGTTACTAAACAAGTGTAAGTTTTGGTTAAAGCAGTACCTACTACTATTGAATTTAAGGCAGAATGAAGTATAGAATTAGTAAGTTTTCATAAAGCAAAGTACCTATGTGACAAGGGGGCAGGCCGGCTGATAAATTACCTGCCATTCCTGCCAATATAAAATATGTTTTTCACTTAAGCGCCCTCTGTCGGAATGAGTTATAATTCCAAAGAACATTTTTCAATTTGTGATATTATGAAGTGGTCTGAAATTCTGCAATCGGTTTGGCCACAATATCGATAATGAAACTTAACACGTACCAAATACTTTTTCTTCAAAAAGTATTAGTTTTGTAAGATAAATTATACTAGAAATGAAAACAACTTTTTTTTTACTTGTTCAGAGAGCGCTTCTTTTATCTACTTGTATAGTTTTATGTCTTATGTGATTTATCTTAGAAAATATTATTAAATCATAGACTCCAGCCAATCCACGTTTTTTATTAATCATTATTTGCGCTTCGTTAATAGTTAACCCTACCCGGTGCTCCAACACCCCACGGCATTTCGTTTTTAACTTTATTCCTTTTGTAGTAAATGCACAGTTTTAAGCGCCCGCGTATTTAACATACGTGTCATTTGCTTATGATTGGTTAGTTATACGGTATTGTACATGCTTTGTAGACGTGTAGACATATGTCGTGTGGTTCCCTATGACCCCATGGTAGGAAGGTCGTAAGTAGGTATTTTTTTATTGTTTTACATTATGTTTTTTAAAGATAATAACAATTGGTTTGCCTTTTTCATAAACATGTTTTATAATGATTTGAGATAATATCAAAACTGAATAGACAGTCGTAGAAATCGGGGATTGGTTTTAACTTAATTATTTGATGATTTTTTCGTAATGTAAATGACTGCTGGCAGAGCAATAGGAGGATAAGATTTTTCGTAATCTGAATAAACTCCTGGGTCTTATACAAATGTTCAAAGGTAAATAATAAGTCAGGACTGAAGTTTCATGGCACCTTTTAAAAGAAATGGGGTTCAGTCTTATAATGAACATTTGGAAGAACGTTTGTAGAAGCCACGTTTGAGGAAGGACAGCAAATAACTTTTTGTTGATATCCTCAAAAAAGCTGTGCCAGATCAAAGTTCATTTATAGGGCATTACACTTAGGGACGTTGTGGTTTCTGCCCAAAAAATAAAGACCACGACCAAGTGCAACATGAGCTAAATTCATATTTTCTTAGCAAAGTATGCCAAGTTTGCTCAAATTAATTAAAATAGCTAGATATTTAAGTTGGTTTGTAATTTCAGTTCTATAATAAAACTAATAAGAAAAAAAATAGTTATGAAATTTGGTTTTCTTTAATAAAATAAATCTTATAAACTTTGGTGTTCTCCAGCTTCCTTTGTAGTAAAATAAGGTAGGCCAATCAGTGTAGGGTTCCAGGGTTAATAAGTTGCCCAAGTTACTATTATATATTCTTTGCCCAAGTTTGATAGGTAGGTATATGGCATTCTTAAACGGAAATTTTACGTATATGTAACAATTACGTAAAATGCACTATTTTATAAAATTTATTCCGACAGTCGGCTGGAGTATAGAATTTTCTCCTACCCATCGGATAGTCCTCACCCTAAAATAAATTTTTCGCAGGTGGTCCCACGGGCTGTTGTTCCACCAAGCGGTAGTGGACTGCGCCCGCGCAGCCATTCTCCTGCCGCTGGGCATCGCCGTGTTCAAATGTCAGCCCGTCTACAAGTGTTCGCTGGTCGAAACTGCTTTTCTATTATTGGTACGTTCACTTCATTCTCTATCATCATTCTGAATTGAATTATGTTTTGAAATCAGTGGCCCAAGCATGAACCACTTTTATCGTCACTCGCAGCTTGCTAATGTATCACTGTCTCGCTCACAGCGGTCTAAGCAAGACAGAATCAAATCATAACATTGTTAACTTTTCCAAATTTAGTGGTAATTTTTGATACTGACAATAATAACCACATAAAAAATTGCCATATCGTGTCCCCAACCGTTTACTGGTAATAATGAAGGCAAACAAAAATATCGAAATAAATTTTGGCAAAAAAAAAGGAAAAGTGGTTCTAATAAACGTGTTTTCTCTAAGAGGTTTCCCCAACAATAAAATATGGGATACTATTTAATTCCCCACTAACAAGGGGAGGAAAAACGCATCCATTCACTGCAGGCTTAGTAGCAAATTAAGGCCAGGATTGTTAAGCCACAGTGCTGAGTTATCGCCACTTAACTTCAGATTTCAGTCGGATAAAAGAGAGTGCTCTTGAATGCTGCACTTAATTCTGATAGCAGGTATTTTAAGTACAACAGATCCATATAGTCGGAATATATTATTTTTTACGTCATTACAAATGTTTCAGCAGCAGTAAATATGCCATTAAATTCAGATTTATTCCCGATAAGTCATATTGATGAAGTTTATTATGGCATAAGTTTTAGATCACAAAAGTTTCGTACGATTTATTACCTATTTAATATTTTTACAAACTTCATCGGTGACGGTGCTCAAATTATATTTTAGTGTCAGAGAAACAAATATAATTCTATATAATAACCAGTAAACCAAGAAAAAATAACTTAAGTTATTCTTACTCTTGCCATCATATCATATCCTGTTATCCATTATGTTACTCGAAGAAAAATAAAGATTATCCATCCTGTCACAAATTGTTTTCCGCCTGATACTAATTATACTCATAAATTATGTACTAATACTCATATTTATGTTTGTTCCTTAGGTGACGGTATCAACAGTAAATATGCTCACGACAGTTCTAAATGATAGTCCCATTTTTCCGGAAAACGAAGAGGAGCAAGCTGATTTATCTGCCCCATTACTGATGGATAGCCCGCAGGTAATAGCGTAATCTGAACATTTTTTTATTGCCCGGGTTAAATTACAGGAGCAGTTAGAAATAAAAATGTCCAATTGTAAAAAGGGATGGATGGAAATTTGTCATTCTAATCGCTTGCAATAGTTCAAGAAAACAATTTCCGTTTACTTATTTAATTTTTGAAGTACAACGCTATTGAGAAAATAATACATCGACTGAAATAAAGTGACAAAGTTGCTGATATTTTACGACGATGTTATACTTTTAATCGTAGTCGTAAATTTTCACAGATAATGTTTGTTACAGTGTGTCCTTTTCGGTACATTCATGATATGGTTCGCTTCGATCACAATAAATCTCGGTCCGACGTTCTTATCGGGAGCTCTGGCCGCCAGTGCCGGCTCTTACGGCTCCTACGGAGCGTCGCCCTCGTGCCCTCTCGTCCGCGGACCCTTCAGGCATTATGTACTCAATGCCCTTTGGATAGGTGTCAATGCGGTTTGCGTCGGTCTGACACTTTTCCACCTCAAGAAACTACACAGGGATCTCACAAAGGTTTGTATAAATTTTATCTGATTTTAGCAAATACTACTGGACAGATGGCATGGAGAGGTTTAAATGCTTTATGTATCTATTGATTTGCGTTCCCATAATCATCACCATTTTACTGTTGACTAAAAACTTCTCCATGATATTTGATTACATTATTGAATCCACCAAAAGAATTCATATCATTAAACGCTTTGTGAAAGACGAAACTCTAGTAAGTTTGAATGACACAGTTTGGTAGTGCATTGCTAGTTCACTCGCGTGTCACTAAACTAGTGTCCAAAACTCGTCGAAACACACAAAGTCATCCACATTTGAAGTTGCTGCAATATTGTGCATATGTATGTACTAGCCTTACGTTGGCGGACTAGAAATTTTCGTTGGTACATTGCCAATATTCCTCGCAGCATTTCGTAAATAAGATTTAAATTTTCGAATTCAACGTTTAAATGGATGCTTGCTCGTTCGTAACACATCATCCAAGAAATTTTGCTGAGTGCAAACATGCGATATCACGTTTGCAATTCGTCGGGTATTAGGAGCATTGGATAAATTTAAATCTTATCGCATGCAGGCTAACGTAGAAGCAGTTCGAGTAGCTGGTTTAGTGACAACACTCGTCAGCATGGCAGGCGACAACAGGCGCATGGACTCACTACCGAACAGCGTTGGACCCAGGGTAATTACATTCAATTGCATGTCTCTTAGTCTTTAGATACTCCTTTAGATGTGTAGAGTGGTTAGTAGTCAGTCTATCAATTCATCGCCTTAAATATATAATTATTTATAAAAACTATTTATTGATATAAGCCTAAAGATTTACTTTCTCCTTTGTTTTGTCTTCTAACAGCACTTGAATTTACAATTTCTACACCGTTTTAGTTTCCAATTATTCTCTTCTTTTTTATCTGGATGCCTGTACTTTTTCTTCCTGAATCCTAGGAATTTCTAATACGACGAGATAGTTAAGTTTTTTTTTCTATACAGACGATAGACGGCACATTGTCGGATGGGCACAGTCGTCCCAGTGGTGGAAACTTGCCGCTAGGTGGCGGGCGTCGGCTAAGGGGGTATCTCGCGAGGGTGGAGCGCGAGGGAGTGCGGCGCGTACGCATGTTCCTTGTCATCACAGCGGCGTATGTGCTGTTTTGGGGACCATTATTCATGATCACACTTCTCCACCATCCGGCGTTGACTTCACATGTCGCGTATGAAGTGAGTAAAGAAAAGACATCCAATTTTAGTTTCTTTTGTTATGGAGCACTAATTTACAATTATGTTTAAGCACAGTTATTTGAATTAAGATGCATTTCAACTTCTGCATTAATTAACATCAATCAATGTATCAGGGTTTTCGTTGCAGCCATTAAATAGCTCTAAGCAGAAATAATTTGGATTAAAGGTGCATTGATTCATGATTTAATGCACATTAATGGCTGCAGATGATACATGACGATAATTACTATGCCAGTGACATTTCGTTGAGTTTGCATTCAATTTGTGTTTAGATATATCGTGTGAATGTTTGTGTTATTGATCTAAATGGTTATGGTTTTTAACAGATGTACTTTCAAATCACATTGCACATTTCGTATGTGCACGCTGCCGTCAATCCCTTGCTGTTTATGGCGTTACACCGGGCCCTGCGGCGGGCGGCACTGCAGCTCTGTTGTGGCTGCTGCGTACATTGGAGCCAATTTGTGCTTGCTTTGACTGCGGCGGGTAAGTACCAGGAGTTGACGTGTCCTCCACATGTTTGAAATAGTCATTGTACTTGAGGCTAGTAATTTTGAACATGCTTGAAACATTTTCAAACTAATAACTTGGGTTTGTGGCCATTATCAAAGAAATTATTTGCTAGTATGTCAAAGTTACATGATTTAATTAACACTTCTTCGGTAGAGAGTAATGCAAAAGCAATGACTGCCAACTTGACAGTAATTTTAGATCAGTCATGGTAGATGTGTTCAACGACATTCACGCAATAAACAGAATATAATAGCGTTAGAAATCGGCAATCAAAATTCTAATTGGTTGATGTACCTACCTACATACAACCATTATGAGAATTTCAAAACAAAAGCTTTCGATATCGACTTTTATACGCCAGCTCGTCGTATTCTCACGAACATTTCAAGGGGGTTCTAAAGGAAACAATACTGCCTTGACGTAAGCAAATATTGATATTGTATTTGTTTCCAGCTCAATCCCCGCTGGCGCCGTCATCATTTTCGCCAGCGGCCGCGTCCCCCGAGCCGCCGCCGGCGCCCCCCCCCTCCAATGGCTCACCCCGCCCCGTCCGTCCCCGCACCCCCGCCGGCGCCCGGCACGCCACACACGATGATGGTAATTACCTCTTATATGTAAGTGTTGACACCGTAATACGTGGTTTACTCACTCGCACTACCTCCCCGCACGTATACCCCTTATAGTCCTTCCGCGAGTCCTTAGTTTTTAGACTTTTTTTCTGTAAATGTTAGCGTACTACGTAGAGCAAGTTTTCGACGAACTTTTCTGTAGTACGATACAAGCTGACATAATATTTTGGGAGGACTGCGTGGTAGACTATAAATTTTTGCACTTTGGATAAACTAAGGGTTGTTTAAATTAGAGATTTCAGACTTGAGCTACGCAGTGCGTTAACAGCCTAAGGCATGACTAAAGACAATACAAATCTGTGTTAGTGGCTTCCGTAGCTGCCCTTCTCTAAGTTAAAGTATATCAACATCTCGTACTCAGAGTTGGGAAGTTGAGGAGTGTGACGCTGAGAGTATGTCGAGTGCGCGTGTGCAGGGAGACGAGGATATGATGGCTGAGGCGTGGAGCGGCAGCGTGCGGCGCCCCCCGCGCTCCCCCAGCCCGCTGCTGCCCGCGATCTGAGGGCCGCGCCCGCGCTGCGACCGCGCCGCGCCCCTCCTCCCGCCCGCGCCGCCGCGCTGCCTCACATATCCAACCTCCTTGGCTGCTCTTTACCGTGCCGAGACTCTGTACATAACTCAATCAACGAATTGTATATAGTGTTCGTAGCTGTGACGTCACGTAGATATGTGTCTATTGTGATCCCTTAGATAGGGCTATATTTATTAATTCTTAGATACGAAACTACCTACTTATGAATTAATGTAAATGTTGTAAATTACGTCTTATCGACTAAGAAATCATAAAGCTCAATTCTAAAAAAACAGAAGTTTGTAGTGATGTGTATTATATTAAACCATAATTCTATATAATATCTGTGGGTAATAGACAATTTAAAATCGAATGGAAAATAATTTGATATATTTTTATCTATGTGTATCACTATTAATAATCTGAACACCAGTTAGATAGGGAAACACTAAATTGTAAGTAAATATAAATATAGGAACTCTTCTTCGTAATGTTTATGAAAAAACACTTCATTATATTTCGTTTTCAAAATTGGTTTTCCACTTTTACATTTTAAAAATTGTTTATTTTGCAAAATACTTCTAAAGACTGATTTTTGCTTTGACTAAAATTTTACTTGAGCGTTTTGTATTCATTGTTCTTGTTTGTATAATAAATATATTGTATCGTAAATTGCATGTTACTACCTTAACTATGACTGATGTTATCACTTCGTAAATTTTAAATACATTGTCTGTTCCTAGTTAGTGTTAAAACGTCTTAGTAGAATCTAATATAATAGTTATCTTTACTGGACAATTATTGTGTATGACTTACTCAAATTATTATTGTTTGTTGTGAAATTTCTATTTTATTTTTTTTCTAATTCCCGATTTATACGGCAAGTACAGTGGTGCGTGACGAGCGCCTGGACAGTGACACAAAAGACAACGCCCGATTTTATTTGGATCTACTTGCAAGCCTGCTTGCAAGCCAAGTTGACTCACCACTGTCCGATCGTTTAATTAAACCATTGCACTTACCAACTTAAAGCTAAAGATTTAACCCGTGTAAATCGGGTATAAGAGCGGGCAAATCTGCCTTGAACACAAAATAAAACGAATTATAATAAGAAATATTTAAAAGTTTTAGATAAAAAGATTGCACGAAACGGTTACTCGCTTTTATATTTATGAATTTATACAATTTTGGGTTTACAAATTTATACCAAATCAATAGTCATTTAACAAAACTCTTACGAAAACGCATTTTTTTTGTTTTCTTCCACCTAAATAGATCAAATAGTCCGTTGTTGAAAAAGTTTTAATGAATTAAAATCTCGTAAAATTTCATTTTTATACTTTAGTTATTTTTGCTCGTCATTGTCATTTTTTAACTGGATTTTTGTAGTATTTTTAGACAAAGTGTTTTTTTAATATCTTAACATAACACGAAATTAGCAAAAAAAAGGTTACTCTTACAAATTTATTAATTGGGTTTTTGATAATTTTGAATACTCTCTCAATGTTTGTATTTTGTATTTAAATGACACCAATAAGGGTCTATCTTCAAAAGCGGTAATCATTTTAAAATAATTATTCTTTATTCTTTTATTTAACCCTACCATTATAATATATTTAATGCACTAAAATATTGCTTAACTATATCGAAGTGAATCAAGTAATATTTACTGACATTGAATTTAATTGTGCCAAAGTACCTATGGCCAAAGAATAATTGTTAAAATTTCTTATGAATTTTAATATTCAAAGTATTTATGTTTATTATATTCGAAGGACTACATTGTCCTGTTTACAATTTCATATTTATATACAAAGTATATAATTGTGCATGTATTTAGAAGTATATATGAATTATTCGTGGGAGTTGTAAGTACAATCAAATGATTCACTATTAATAAAATAAATGTGAAACTAACAGACCAGTGTAAATTGAAGTCAAGATTATAAAATTTAACAAAGAAAAATAAATTGATGAAAATAAAATGGTTTATTAAAAAGTGTTTGAAGTTTTAATAATATTTTTCCTGATCTTCTTTAAAGACTTTGGGGATTATTCATTTTCTTTTTTAACAGGAATCTTCCTGTGTAAGAAGCTTTCGACTTTTCTCATCAGGAAAAGGTATTGTTACTTTTGTGATATTAGAGATTTTACAAAAGTGACCTCTCTACTAAAACTGTCCTGTGACGTTTCCAGGAATCAGAATTGTTGTAAAGTAGTTTGTAAGCTGGTTCTCGTCTGTAGACGACTGGGCATTTGTCGAACTTGACTCATCTCAACTTTCCTTTGTTCTCACGTGTTATTGTATAGCGACACTAACTAATGGGATTGCTAAAAGTTTTGAACTATACACAGAAAATATGAGTTTTTTTGACAGCTTACTCTTATAACCCCTACTACCAAAACACAGACACAGTTAGTGGAAATTACAAAAGATGATGCAACATTAGTTAACAATTTTAAAAAGTATAACAAAAATTAATGATTATAACGACTTTTTAAGTAGAAGAAAGAAACATTATAAATAAAAAATCATTATTATAACTATGGATATACAATGAACCTGTGAAGCTTGAAAATATATAGGTACAAACTAGTCATATTTCATTTGCAAAAAATATGAATCTAGAATATAAATATACAATAAAACATCTAGGTATATTCAAACTTTGGGTTACTGAAACACTGTAAGGTATTTTTTATTATTATATTCTACGGCCAAAGTAACAATACTTGAAACATACTTAAATATTATAAAGTTCACAATATTTTTATTACATTAAAAGCCCTTATATAATTCTTCGTCTTTGGAAATCAAATAAATCACGCCTGCGTCAGATATTATTTGTATAATCAGCAGAATCCTGCCTACTGAAAGCTTCGTTACAGTAACTCGATTTCAGCGAAACTACGTGACATACAATGTTTTCACTACGTTTTCACTATAGTGACATGTATATGTATAACAAAGTGAATGTGATGTTGGCAATTAATTTATATTGTACGCTATGAACAAAATATCTAGCTGTTGTTATTCCGCGGCTCTTGGAAAGTGGTCGAATAGACACAAAATTAAAAAAAAACATAAAATACGCTCAATATATAAAAAAACATTAGTCATATTCAAGGATGAAAGAAGGTACGTTTAGGAAAATGTAACGAAAAATGTTCACTCGGACAAATTCTTGGGTGCGGAAAAATAATCCGACCAGCACAACGTCAACATTTAATTTTCCCAAATGATTGACAAACAATACACCACCCGAACTGTGGAGTGTGACGAATCTGAAAACACTAGCTTCACCCGCGCGGTTCAACTAACTCTGTGTCAAAAAACAAGACAATTTGTTGCTTAGTTACGGCGTCAAGAAAGGACAAACAAACACACTTTCGCATTTATAATATTAGTGAGGATAAGTATTTTGTGCTAGATCGCTCATCCACTGTTCAATCATAACTTTGTGAGTTGTATGACAGATAGTCAGCAAACAAGTTGAGAGGGAGGCCTCTGATGCCAAAACCCTCCATCCGGGAAAATAGACGGGGAATGGAGATTGTGTCGAAGGCCTTTGCCAAGTCGAGAAAAAGGACTACACATTTCTTCTTTACATCTAAGGATTTCATTTCTAACAGACTATTTAAGGTCTTTTACAGCGTCATTAGTGGATTTTCCCTTCCGAAATCCGTACTGTGAAGAGGAGAGAATGTCGTTGGCTTAAAGGAATTTGGTGAGTCGTATATTCATAATGCGCTCTGGTATTTTAGAGAGAGTGGGCAATATTGTGATTGGTCGATTGTCTATTATCTATATCTACTATCTTTATCTCTTCCCTTATAGATGAGCTTGATTTGGCCTGTTTTGAAAGCCGAGGGGAACACTCCCTGCAATATGGCTAGGTTACATATATATGTTATATACGGTACCAGTAACTGAGCATATCGTTTGATAACAGTGGTGGGTATGATATCTGCTCCCACAGCACAATTTTCCCTAAGACCGTTTACGATTTGTGCCACCTCGAGCTCGTCAGTGGGTGTCATGACGAACGAACCAGAGGGTGACCGCGTGTTTTTACTGTTACAGAAACAGGAGTTAGAATTACAGGGGGCGATCTTCTCGGCCAGGTTTTTGCCGACGTGGGCAATTGGTTAGCTTCATTAAGGCTCTGCTGGGAATTGTGATGGGATACTAGACAGGGGGAGTGGTCGACGGCTCAATTTGATCCACTTATGCTCCTTACAACTTGCCAGAGTTGTTTCTTATTTTTCTGTTACCTGCTTATTTTATTTTTTTCATATAATCTTTAAGCTTTCTTAAGTTGTGCATTGCAAAAATTACGGTAGCGCTTATAGATACTCGTAGTTTTAAGAACATCATTATTAGGATCTGATTTGGTCTTTTTAAGTAGATTGTCTCTGTTTCTCATGCAGCGCAAAAGACCACTAGTAATCCAGGGCTTTATTTTAAGTTTTCTTTTGGGGGTTTTTAATTGTTTAGTACTATCTTTGACTGCACTGTTCAGTTTGGATGCGAAAAGGTCAGTGGCTGAGTTAGTATTTTGCTGGAGTAGAATAGATTGAAAGTCAATAGCGGATATGTTTTTATCTAGGAGTTCAAAATCGATACGTTGCATCGTACCTGGGTTAGTTTTAAGCTTAGATTTGAGAACAAGGCTGAGTGCTGTACAGTCGTGGTCCGTAATAGAAGAGTGTATTATTTAGCTTCTAGTTTAGTTTTTAGAATAATATGGTCCAAGCAGGCACGGAGTCGAGTGGGGATCGTAAAACCAGGGAGCATAGAATAACTGGCAAGTAGGTTCAGATAGTCATAAGACCGCCTATCGCTATTAACAGGGTTAATATCGATATTAATGTCGCCACATAAGATAACGTTTCGGAAGTGCTTTAATTTTGAAAGGACTAAATTAAGTGACTGTGTGAAATTGGCAGTATCTGTGTAACTTGGTAGTCTTATGCTTACTATACAGTATTCGTTGCCTATTTTTATAAGTAAACAATTAGCGTCCTCTATTTGCTCCTCGATTAGAACCTGCAGTGATTTTTTGTAGTAAAGACTACACCCTCATTTTGTGTTTTATTCCTGGTTGTAGTTACATATTTGTAAATTAAGATCTCAGGTATGTACTTAGCTGAAGGGAGCCAGCATTCAGACAAAACAATAATATCCCAGTCTAATTTTTATCTCTGTAGCAGGGTAGCGAAGCTATGCCAGTTGCAATTTAAACTGCGTATATTCATAGAGATAATATTCAGTGTAAGTTTTGGGGGATGTGTTGTGTCACTTCGTCAGCATCACAACTAATCACTTGTGCTATGTTCAATGAGTCCAGATCGAGGTTTACCGCCTCCATGTTATAATTCATTTGTTTACAGTACTAGTTACCTACCGAACTGTAGTAGTCACGTAGTATACGTGACATATAGTTAAGTAGAAATTTTTGTTATAGAAAACTCAAGTCTGGAACCATTTGATATAATATAATAGCGTATAATTGGTGTAGGTTAGTGTGTTGTTGTGTATTAAGCCTAGTTAGGCAAAAGAGTTTGATAAGTGTTAATAATTTGAGAGGAGAACATCTGTATATTTGTATGTGAAGATGTATGGATGTGTGTATAAATGTTTGGATAGTGGAGTTCTGGAGTGTGAGGTGTAATGAGTGTATACAGTTTGTGTGGGCATTGGTTATGTGAATGCTATACCTAAATACTTAATAACTTAGAAAAGTCACTAAAAATGTTCACGCGTATGATTCGTAGGTGCGGAAAAATAAATCCGACCAGCACGACGACAAAACCTCCCTTTCCCAAATGATCGACAAACAATACAAGTGCTTATCACCCGAACTATGGCGTGTGACGAATACAAAAATATTCTATGACACGTTTGCTGTTCTATGACACTCAGTTTATTAGTTATATCAAAAATATATATTAACTTAATCTTAACCAAAGAATACTAACTATTACCTACACTGTACCAAGTAATGACTTGAAAATTCACGAAAAATGTTCACGTAAATGAATTCGTAGGTGCGGCAAAATCGGACCAACAGAACGTCAAACTTCCCTTCCACAAATGATCAACAAACAGTAGAAATGCTTACCGACCACTCCAACTGTGGCATGTGACGAATACGAAACATATTATTTAAGACACGTTTGATGTTTTATGACACTCTGTTTATTTAGGTACTTATATCAAAAATATATATTAATTAAACGATAACTTGAATGCTTTACTTAAATAATGACTAACATAATAAATAATAAGAAAATATGATGATTCAAAAGCGCTTGAGTTGATTAGATTATTTTGACTTGAGATGTTTTTTTTTTTACAAGTAACTGGGCAGGCATTTGACCACCATCGTGCTTAATAAACAGGATGTGGTCTAAGGTCAACATATGCATGCTTGCCCAGGAAATTTATTTTATTTTTATTTTATTTTAATAAGTTGTTATTTTTATTGAGCAAAGTAGTCCTACCAAATCCTTGAAGTGCTTGATGGAGCATTAGTTTATCACGTCGTTCTGCGATTGTGGCAATTGAACAGCTTTTGCTAGGGTCATATCAAAAGTTACAAAAAATATTATCGAGAGTTCCTCCGCTCGGCGCTCTTCAGAGGGCAGACAAGTTTAATTAGGTACTTAAAAAAAACCGGCCAAGTGCGAGTCGGACTAGCGCACGGAGAGTTCCGTACCATTATCTATAAAAACGAGCAAAAATATCACGTTTGTTGTATGGCTCCCATACAACAAACGTGATATTTTAGCTCGCTGCCCTCAAATATTTTTTATTCTGTTTTTTTGTATCTGTTGTTAAAGCGGCAACAGAAATACATCATCTGTGAAAATGTCAACTGTCTTACTATCACGGTTCATGAGATACAGCCTGGTGCCAGACGGACAGAAAGATAGACAGACAGACGGATGGACAGCGGAGTCTTACCCCCATATTCTAAGTCGTTCCTCCAAAACTTTTTACACTCCACTCAACCTCGTCGTGGGTAAAAATGGTAGTGTGCGCTAGGCCTAACACGGAGTGGCTACGTACTCTTTGGCTCCTCCAGGTCCTTACGGAGTTATGACTTAGAATACCGATTTCGAAGAGGTTTTCAATGAGGTTTCGTTAAGTCGAGGACGAGTAAGTTTTGGAGGAACGACTTAGAATATGGGTGTTAGTAATAGGGTCCCGTTTTACCCTTTGGGTACGAAACCCTAAAAAACAGCCCTTGTCGAGTTTCTTGTCGTTTCTTCTCGTTATAAAGTCACTCACCGTAGTATTTTCCGAACCGACGCCGGCGTAGTTACTTTGACATTCATAAGTGATTGATACAGTCGAAATTTATTACTTAATCAATTTTATTTTGTTTTTTATGATTTATATATCCTTATATCCGAGGAAACAAAGAACACGTGTACAAATACCAATAAGCATTACCGTAATTAATGATTAATATTAATCAGAAACAAATAAAGATTACATCAATAATTAGGAGATCGCCTATCTCCGCACAACACTGGTTAATATTCGGCTCGCCTTCCGAATGGCAATAATATTGATATAAATATTCATGGGTCCATTCGACCCGCTCGACAGATAACGGGAAAACTCGAACAGAAGCAGATTTACTGAAGATTTGGTGATTTTAATTATTTGAACGTTACGAAGTTTAATAACTTCGAACGTTCTGCACGACTTGGTAGGAATATATGTTAATTACAATAAAAAGTCCATGCTGAATTTGGCGAAAGAAATGCGTTATCAGCCAACTTTCCGGGAGAGGCTCGCTTCCATCTTCAGCCTTATCAATACTTAACATCAGGTATGATAAAGGCTAAGAGTCTCACCGTCGTTCATAATAAAAAGTCAACGGACGGAGCCCATATTCGAAAACTGTTGTAGGCGATAGGCTGACAACTAGTCTTTTCAATATTGTTTCCGAACAACATCTTGGATGTATTTCGTACGCATGGAATTTGGATAACTTTAAATTTCCACGACAACAATTAAAATCTCTATGCCGAAAATTATCAGATTAGCTTAAGTGGTTACGGCGTGAACAGTTAACATATATATATATATATATATATATATATATATATATATATATATACAGATAGATAGACTTACTTTGGCATTTATAATATTAGCACATAATAATAAATAGGTGTACTGATAATAGTATGGTTGTTATTGGGAATCAGGAGGTCAACTCTCTAAGCCCGTCAACTAAGATACGGGCCCGACAGTAAGTAGCTCGAAACTACTCAAACCGTGTTTTCATACAATCTTAGTACGGGTACCGAACTAATCAAATTTCCGTAGGTAATACAGAGTAGGAAACGCCCGTAACTTACTGGAGAAGACCTCCAGCCTCGCCAATTGAACCACTAATCGTGAAACATGTGTTGATTATTTTGCCGGTATTTTGCCGGTGATCTTCATGCTCTTGATTCTTCATCTTCATTCCAGCATAAATTAATGTTAATAGAATAACAAAAATTTGGTCTTACATTGACCAAACCAAAATATAACATCCCCGTTGGAACAAATATCTCAATATAGAACTGAACCGTAACTCCAGTCCAGAGCCTAGAGTTTAAAACAAAGCATCGAGAACAAAAGGGCTGTGACATCTTCGAATTGAGTGCTCGAACGTCATCTGGCGCCCCTACTACGAGTTTTATTACAAGAAATGATTGTGTAAACTAAAGACTTAATACATATCGTTTGCCCTTCAGCTGTGAGGTAATGTTGCACCAAATAACTTAAACGCATCGTATCCACTAAGCAACATTATGACGCACGATATGTTGTGCAACATGTTGTTCATTATGTAACGGCAACGAGGTACTTTAGTATAACAAAGTTGTTTAACAATCCTGCACGACCGGCGTTGACAAAATGTTGCCAGAGGAATTTAATGTCGGTTTTAGCAGCACTGCTTTGGGCGTCTCGATTCCCCTTGACAACAAATTGGTGCTCAATCGAGCGTTGATGCACAACGTTGTCAAACATATTGAGCGGTAATTTTTGAATTGTGGAAACGAGACAACAGATTCAAAGCTGTCTAGTCTAATCTATTTTGCAATCTTAAAATAATACACCGCTTTAATGAGACGGTGTCCAACTTAATTACGGCAATGATTGAACATGTAGGTACCTGGGTAGGTACTCAAAAGCACAGCTCTACAGATTGATCTTGAGTGTTGTGTTATTTGTATATGTCATTGTTATCTGTGACCTTGCGTTACGAGTATGATGTGATATCTATCAAATGGCTTCCTTTTAATATTTATTTTAACAATTTGTTACAGTTGATTTCCTCAACGAAGTTTCGTTTAGTAGGGGCGCATAATAAATAGCGTTACATTTCCAAGGCAAGGTAAAAATATCACATCTTTGTCTGCGTAAAGTAAATTGTGAGCGCACTCTTTGAAGATTGAAGCACACAGAAGAGTTTGTTTTGTAAAACAAAAGAATGTAACTTTTACTTTGAATTAATTATAATACTCCGCGACCTTTTTAAATCCGGTCCAATGCTCTACCGGCTGAGCTACCGAGACTTGCGAGCCACCGTCGAAATTCTCCAATACTTTTATATTTTTAATACGCTGTAGGCCAGCGTTGTCACATCAATGCATGAATATGCGTGTTTAACGATCGATTAAGATGCAACTGCCAATAATTTATGATATTCCGGTCTTCGACGGATTTCCAAAGGTCGCGGGTTCGTATAATATTTTTCTATCTAAAATTTACCATAAGTATAAAAATAGCATTGAAAAATGCAAAAAATCACAAAATCATAAATATATATATATATATATATATATATATATATATATATATAACAATGTCAATGTCAAAATTTACCGAATCGTTTTTGTTGTTATTTTTAAGTAAGTAACAATATATTCCTACTTTAAATAACTTTGAATTAACTATAATACTCCCTTTTTATTGTTTTAGTTTGTTTTGTCATTTAAACATCAAGGATAAGTTAAAATTTAATTTATATGGTAAATTTAGATGAAACTTTTTGTTTAAATAATTTTTTACCAGATGTTGACCGCGGAAACAACCTTAAAATGTTCCTCGCTGGTGTGAGGTGAAAAATTGTGTGTTGCGCTCGGCAGAAAAGTTTTTAGCGTCTTGTACCTTTGTAAATCCTCGCTTTGCTCAGGAATCAATCTTTGAGCCACGAGCATAGCGAGTGGATCCTAGAATCCTTCACTTGCTCAGGTTTCAATAGAGGTAACTCGCCGCTTATAACCAATTATCCAGGCTTGCATAACAAATAACTATTTCTACGTTATCTCGTTCTTACATTGGGTATAATGCTTCTCCAACTTTTTATTGCCTCCGAAAGAAAATAATTTCGTTGACTCTCGAAAATTCCTCTACCGCGGCCATTACCACGTCATTGCCGTGAAATCTTGTGCTCTTTCAAAAAGTGAAAATCACAAGGGGTTAAGTCCGGTGAATATGGCGTGTTATCTTAAATTTCAAAGCAATACTTACGGATTGCCGTGAGTGCAACGTCGGAGCGATGAGCTGAAGCGTTACCATGGTGCATCAAGATTCAAGACCTAATTTTTTAAGAAAATGGATTGTAACCTACCAATTGAAATCTTTAGGATCTCTGCAGGTAATTTTTAACCGACTTCAAGAAAAAAAGGAGGTTCTCAATTCGACTGTATGTATTTTTTTTAAGTATGTTCACCGATATTTCCGTCAATTATAGACGGGTTTTAATGTTTTTTTGTTGGAAAGAGTTCATTTCTGAGGTGGTCCCATTTTCACCAGGTCAGAATCTGATAATGGGATTCAGGAGAAATCGAGGGCAACCACCGAAAATTGTATGCCCGTATGGTGCTTTGTTACGTAATCATGTCTTACTCAGGTATTCACTTCAGGGCGTCAACATCTGAGCTAACGTGATGCTTGTGAGGTATGCTTGAAACAAAATCTGATGCTGCTGTGCTGATGGTGAAGCTACAGAACTCCTTAACAGTTAGGAGTTGGGGGACAGTACTGCAATTGGTCAATGGAAACTACCTAGTAGTATGTAGGGCTTACGTGATGCTTGAAAGGGCAGGTACTACTCCTGAGATGGTTACGATGTAATCACGAAATTTCAGAGATATCGAGGGAAATTCTAACAAAAATCTCAGTGAAATCGAGACAATTCCTCAAATATAATAGGTATGTTTAAAAGGGTATATCTACTTTTGAGGTGGTCAGGATGTAATCACGAAATTTTAGACATATCGAGGGAAATCCTCTCAAAAATCCTCATAAATAATAGACAAGTATGAATGTCAGAGAGAAGTGGCGATGCATTGTAAAACAGTCACAAAGAACAACATAACTACAACAACTACTTTGGCAAGAGTGCTCCGACATAATTATTAACACAACCAACATTCGAGAAATAAACTGACTTTTTTTAAATTAAACCGACTTCAAAAATCCAGACAAAAACAGTAGTATGCCTTACCTACTTATAAAAAAACGATAATTAACAACTAATTTACCTTTATAATACATATTAGATGTCTATAATTACCTATTTAGATATTTACAACTTCATACCTAACACTTTATGATAGTCATTTTTAACAACATAAATATTAACAATTATCACTTATTTTTGTAGGCGGTGCCAGCCTAGGTAACGTAGTGTTGTGTTGTTTGGCGCGCGCGCGCGGCTGGTTTGGCTGGTACCGCCTCCAAAAATAAGTGATAATTGTAAATATTTAAACAGTTAAAACTTACTGTTTTTGTCTGGATTTTTGAAGTCGGTTTTTTTTTGTAAAAGTCAGTTTTATAGAGTTATCATGTACCATTTTTCCCAAAAGTTGTTGACCTTCGACCAGAACGAGAATCATCTTCATAGGTCAATTTGCCTCTTTTAAACTCAGCTATTTTCGGCTACCCAGTAAGCGAACATGGAATAAAACATGGAGTACAGTATCAGTCACTAATAACTGCTGAATATCCGAATAAATATCAGATGAAAATTTTTTTCAGTCACTGGTACTTTATCACCGCGCGTATCTCGTTTTTATCCTTGTTTGGTAGACTTTATCGATTTGTTTTAACATAAATAATAAATGATAATGACACCTAAAAATAAAAATAAAAACATTCACAAAAATATAGTGTATCCATTTCTAAAAACTTTTTGATTCACCCTCGTACATTGCTCCTGAAAGTAAAACATAACTTCCAGTCACTCGTGACTTCGACCGCTTTGTCTGCTATCCAGCATTCCATACAAACTTTCGTTCCCTATTTAACAGGTACTCTTGGTACTCGTATATCTTTCCCCATGGCCCATTTTCTTCTATCCCAAAATTTATCGCTAGTTAACTTGTAGCTTCAAATATTAAATTCCGTTAAATCTAAAAAGATACAGGTACTCTCAGGTAAAAATATCATAAAGATTTTTCTTATGAAATTGCGAATGGTTGTAGAAAATTACTTATCAGCCACTGCAGAAGACATAACAAGGGTGGTGGGGATTGGACAGATAAATTCGAGAGAGAAAAATCATCTCAGGCTCAACCTGGGAGCATTTCCAGAGCGACCGTTAATTTGGATCGCGGCGGGGTTCTGCTCAATCATCGTCCTCGTAAAATTCACGCACTTTTTCAGTAATAAAATCGAGGGTTATGACCTACAATCTCATTCTTAACTTCGTCTATCGCCTTACTACACTCGCAATACAGTCTAGAATAAGCAATAAAAGGGGCAAAAGTAAATTTGTTATGTGCATGCTCCCAAAATTGAACGCACGCATAAATTTGACGAGATACGAAAGATAACGAGAAAATTTCAGCTCACGAAGTATTTTAGTGATAAGGTTAACGCATCACTTCTTAGCTTTTAAAGTTTCTTTATATCTCGCCAACAATCTAGTAGTCTCTAAGTTTAAAAATAATTTAAGTTACGAAGATTTTTGATTTTTATAACGACATTACGACCGACGACGACTTTAATGAGATTTTGGCGTTTGATATTTTGTTTTTAGTTTAGTTAGCGTATGCCACGAGACATCAGGCATGTATTATTAATAAAAGTTATCATAACAAGTCCCGTAAAAGAAGAACATAGAACATAAAAGATTGAGTGATTTCCATTATTATGTTATTCAATGATAACCTTTGATCTTATAACAAGTGACAATAAGGACAAAACGAAGCCTAGCCAAAAGGTGAGGCGAATGTCAAACGTTTGTCCTTCGTGGAATAAAATATAGTATGACCACAAAACACTCTAATATTTCAACCCGTAAATGGGTTGAAATTCCGAGACAGAAACAGCTCTAGTAAAACCAGCTCACAAAGAAATCTAAATACAAACTAGACAACAACCTAAAGGTTTTGAAATACGTTAGTTTGCAGTAGTTCTCTACCCAACTGCAGCACGTATATCCAAACTTTCACGTAGGACTATCTCTAATTAATCTTTAGTGCTTGGGTACAGGAGCCGGCGGATTATCTGTCAACCAGACAAGTTTATGTGCCCTCATATCAGGACCGTCGTCTGTCGTCTTTAGAGGTCACTGGGAGAAGCGTTTTGTCACTGAAATATATCACAAGTCCATTTAACAAGAAATATAGTAGTATTTACATTGAATATAATCTATTGATGTATTGATTCCTGTAAGATTTGTCGTATAGAAAATTATTCACTCTTATATAAGAATGGAAGAGAAATTTTAGAATGTGGTGTTACTTCACCAATTGACTTAGACTTTGGAAGCTCTATAGAAAGGGAACTCGTTAACATGACAAGTCTCCTATTAGTAGAAAGAAACACTAGAGATGCATTTATAGTATTTCATCAAATAAATTGCAAGATTGGTTTGCACACACAAACAAACATCGTCTCACCCCAAACGCTTATACGATCTACGTGCCGTTGCAGGTAAAAAAGATTAATCTCTGTTGTTGAAATTGCAACGAGACTTATTTATATAAGGAAGAAAGAAACCGACTCATTTTTAGCAAAAGACTCAATCATAACACAGCGAATTTTAAAAACTATGAATTTAGATTTGTACTGATCACAAAGTCTTCAGTCGATTAACTGAGTACAAATGTCGAACACGTCAGGTTTCATGATATGAACATAAACCCGTTATCTTGAAGATATTGCGATATTATTTACCTCGTGGGAAATAATGCAGTCGTTTCGAGTGAAAAAACGAACTTAACTCGTATGTGCCTGATGAAATCCCTAAAGAAATTTACCGGAAACGTTTTATCTTGTATCCTGTCGAGCAAATTAAAGATGATACGTCTGATAAATTTTAAATAGAAAAATATTGGAAAAAAACAACTCGGCCACATGTGAATTCTCGGATGGGACTCGAACCCACGACCTTTGGAAATCCGGATTCCAATGCTCTAACCACTGAGCTACCGAGAGTTGCGAACCACTGTCGAAATTCTCCAATACTTTTATATTTTTAATACGCTGTAGGCTTGATACGTTTGTTCTATAAAGTGAAAAAAACAAACATCTAAACAATAAATAAACAAATGATGATTTTCCATAATTAACTAACGACTTTAATCGATAATAGAAATTTTCACCATGGTGACTTCAATAGTTTTTTTTTATTAACGATTTTTGTGTATTTGTCGGACATTTGCTGTTGTTATTACCTAGTTATCGGCCGCTGTTTTCTTTTAGACGGCCGGAGACTAGACCCGAAGTGGTCGGGCACTGGATCAAGGGGGCCGGAGACTGGGGAAAACCATGTTTTTACGAAAATAAAGTGTTTTTTATAACAAATGGTTGCCGAAATATTTAAAATAAATTATAAATGAATAGTTGAACATATTCAGAACATAAAACAAATATACATCTACCTTAATCCATTGACAGTGCTTGGTTATGGGCGAAGAAAGTCAGCAAATGCCTTAAGAGGCCGGAGACTGGGTACTTTACCCTATGTCATACGGGCCCTCCCAGAATACCAGCGTTGCCGTGACACATCTAGTGTCATGGCAACGCATGCTAAGGCGGGGGCTCTTTTTGTGTGTGTACTTTGTATTATGGCCTTTTGTGATAATAAAATATTTATTTTTTCTCTCTCTCTCTCTCTCTCATAAAGTAAATCAGACTTTCTGTCTGTTAACTTTTTACGTCTAAAGTATAGAACCAATTTTTTAAGAAAGATAGATTAGACCTTGAAGAGACATTACGCTATTTTCCTAAGGAGCGCGGTATACCTAACCGAATTGCGAATTCCGTGCGGACAAAGTCTGGAACAGACCGAGTGCTAAATATTTTATTAAACTTTTGCCAGAATGCAATATGAATGCTTTCTGTTCCTATTCAGGAGATGAATGAAACCAACGAATGTGTTGGAATTACCAACATTTTTATTTAATCAAGTTGCAATAGCTCCACACTCTTTTTATTTTTCTATGTTGGCAACATTTTTACTGTTTCCTCTTGTTATTCGGAAATAAACCAACGGTGTTGGTGTTGTGTCCAAGACTTCCAAGAACTTTTTTAGTTTTACTGGCTATTATTAATACTGCCAATTACAATACTTATGTTTACATTGTATTCAGAAACTCTATAGTCTCCGTTTCTTGATAATAAATCCAGAGTACTTAATATCTGTGCGTAACATACATCTTTATCATAAAACTGCCATAGTAAAAACACCCAGAATCAGTCCCCACTTCTCACATTATTTAATATTGGTTTATGCTACTTTCATTTTGCCCGTATAATGTCCAATATTAAGTATTGAAGAGCAAAATAAATAAGTATTCATAAACAAAAGTTAATTTTCCCGTGGTCCGTTGGTCTGTGTTTGAACTTTGTACGGTTCGTTGATTCGTACAGAGAATATATTTACATAGGTTTCAACGTGCGTTCCAAATGGACAGGTTGGAATCCATTTTGTTACTTCGAGTCCGTATCAATTGGACATAGGAATTCGTTTATCCGTAAAACCTTGATATAAGGTTTTACGTATAACTATTTTAAACTTTTATAAATAAAATAAAAAATAAAATAAAAATAAAAATATTTATTACTCGGACAACAAAGATCCATAATTGGTTAGAGGTGATACAAAACGAAAGCTTAATTTCTATGTTAGTACTTAATAACTAGAACGGAGCGAGTGATACAGCACATGTGCGCGATCAATGGACAGTCCCCATAATCGGCAAAGCTTCTTAAAATACTGTTCGGGCTGCCACGGATTCGACGCAACAGGGATCCCGCTTTTTCGCGCGCGCAAACATCCCCGACGCACTACAGAAACGCGGCATATTTGACCCATAAGCTACTTGAATAGAACGAAGAACAGTATGCTTTGAATAGCGTGATTTTAACTGTGTCAGAACTACGATAAAACCTACGTGCCAACATATTCGCTCTAATTGACAACGCCCTGCGCTCCCTTTCCATGTCTAAGTCATCTTTTAAATCATCCGTAACAATGTGGCCAAGATATTTAAACTGGTTGACTCTGCAAAGTGATGAGCCATACAACCGGATAGGAGGTACTGTACTAGGACATTTGCTACCTGCCCTAAACACCATAAACTCACTCTTTTTAGTATTGTACAGCAATCCATGAGTTTTAGCATACGCTTCACAGACACTTAGTAGTTTTCTCAACGCACCGACCGAAGGGGCCAGCAACACCATGTCGTCCGCGTAGCTTAAATTATTAACGCATATATTTCCAATATGACAACCAACATTAGTGCCGCTTAGCTCCCTGATCAGTGCGTCTATATACAAATTAAAAAGCTTCGGCGACGTTAACCCGCCCTGTCTGACACCACATTCCATTTGGTATGGCTCAGAGTACGTATTCGCCCACCTAACACAATTACTTTGGTTCGCATACCAAAATTTGAAAAGGCTTACTATGTCCGGCGGCAACCCCACATGCCGAACCTTTTCCCATAAAACATCGTATGCGACTAAGTCGAAGGCTTTGGAAAGATCGAGGAAACAGGCATACACAGGTGTATGCCATCCTTGAAGGTCCTAGCGGAGATTTTACCGTGAAGTGATCCCTGAAATGCTCAGCTATCATTCGAGGGTCACTTGCACCATCGACACTCGCAGGTAGGCCAGATACAGGGTTCATTTTACCGGTCGATTTCCAGAACTTCCTAAAATCACCTTTTGCGTTATGGGCTGCAATAATGTCCATACGGATTTGATCTTGGTGGTTCTGACACCACTTTAACTTGCATTTGAATATTTTACGGCTAGTGACCATCTCATCGTACACAGGGCCGGATCCAGGCTTGCCATAAAACACCCACTCAATAAACCTGGATCTAGCCTCCCCGTGAGCATCTTTCACGTGTTTGTTCCAGCCCAGTACACACTTAGAATTAGTTCTAGGCCTACTACTACACTCAAAAGTTTCCACTGCTGCTGATGACAATACAGATATAATTTGAGTATAAAATTTATCTATAACAACATGATGTTCGTTATCGTTACAGGATTCATTACAACAATTTTGAAGGACGACCGGAAAATCAATATATCTAAGTTTTTCATTACATATTCTATTATAATTATCTATTTGACAAGGTGTACGCTCGCCCCATCTTACTTTATTTATACAAATATCATTTATATGAGCCTTTGGAGTAATAGTATTTAGATTACAGTAAGTGAACAACTAGTGAAATAGTAGCGATTTTTTATTTAGTAGCGGTTTTGTAATCATTCATATAGATCAACTAAAATTATAGCTGCGAAGGTAAAGTTCTGTGAATGTCTTTCTTTTCACGCTAAAACTTCTTAACTATTTTACAGTTAAGAAATACAAATGACAAAGGATTTAAGTTTGGTAACTTTGTCAAGAAATTTAATCAATTCTTAAGCCTTTAGAGGGCTGAAACGGGGTTGAGAGTTTGTACTGGTACCTACTGAAAAAAGCTCCTTGGTATTAATAACATAAGTTTTTTTACATTAATTAGGATCAGTTGACTCTACTTTCCTTTCCTCTATTACATATTTACAGTTTTTTTAATAATATTGCAGAACATTATCAGTACAATAATACTTCAATGCAGAATATAAATAAACAAATCCCTTGTTGGGTTGGCAGAGCTTGAGAGTTAAATATCGAGTGAAATAACACCACTCTCGTAAAAAATTAACAACAACAAAGATACTTAAGGAAAAAAAAACGTTCTTAAGCAATATTGTTAACCCGGCTAGGATGTGGAGGGGTCAATTTGACTTTGTAAATTTTTTATCTAGTGTGATTTTTTTTCCCCGCCGCTAAATAATTTTGAATATCTCAGTAGCTGTTACTAAGAGACCCCTCAGCACGCCGAACACCGCTAAACAGGCAGCCGCCGCCTGCGACGCGAATCACACGTGCGCGAAGTAATAAAATGCCAAGAATGTGCTGCATTAAGAAGCGATTAAGTTGGTTAGGTAACTGATAATTAAACTGTTCTGATCTCTATATGTATACCAAATAATCCTAATTGCAATGAAAAGTTTGGTTATATTTTTGTATTTTCCTCTTCTCTTCGGGTTTTGCTAAAATTGATTATTTATAAGCCTTTGCTAAAAAAGCTAAAAAATTATAAAAAAGAATTGTACTACGAAGTCTGCTTTTTTATCAAAATCCATAAAATATTACTAATATAATAATTATCAATGTTTTGTTTAAAATGCAACAGAAACACAGGGGATAATATACCCACCAAAACCTCCACGTAACTATTTTCACCGCATCCTCACCGGGTTAAGGAATCATAATGTGATTTTTCTAATTATTCGTTTAATTTATTATTTTCTAAATAGTTTTGCAATGTCATTTCATAGAATAACTGTCAGTGTAGCAGATTTTGTATACCTATTGAAGGTAAAAAACTTATTAAAAGCAAATTCAATAGAAAATCTATACTTAATATCATAATGAGGAAAGATTTGATTGTTTGTTTGTTTGCACTGAATAGGCTCCGAAACTACTGAACGGATTTGGATGAAATTTGGTACACAGATAGTAGATAGCCTGGGGGTCAATTCTGTAAAAAATTTGTCATAATCCTCTCTCAGTGGTGTTTCAATAGTAGTGTTTATTTACACTATTGTAACAAGAACTGTGTAAAACAGCACTACCATTGAAACACCACTGGAATACGATTGTGACTAAGCATTAGCAGAATTGGCCCCTGGTTATGAACATAGGAACCACGAGAGTGAAACTAAATTAGGGGGTTAATAAAAATTATCTTGTTTGAAAACAACGAAGTAAAACATACATTTAGAATTGAAATCCTAAACATTTAAAATAGTTAATCCTTAAATTAAACACCTAGTTACATGAAAGGGTTGAAAATAACGTAAACAACAAAACTACTAACTTGTTAACGCCAGCTACGGTTAAGTTCTTAATCACATTACGGAAAAGTTAAATTAGACCAAGCTTATTGGAATTCCCGTAACCCTTAAATTTCCTTTAGCATAATTACATTTAAAGCGTGTACCGAACTCATGTTTTGCGCTCAGTTTTTGGTCCAACAGAGGGTTAACAAGAAAGGGACAAAAACTCTTGTTATGAATTTAAACGACCCTGTCCTGTGTTTTACTTTATGACTCCCCAAGTGAGTGATATGCCACACATTTCCTATTAGGGTCATACTCAAAATTAGCATTAAGAGTGTTCAGTGCCATTGAAAGAAAGAAAGAAATAAAAACATTTATTCGGCTAACAAACAGTTTTACAGATAGAAACAACAGTAGCAAATAATAAATCATAGTAGCCGAAATGATCTCCGACCTCAACTTCTGTCACATATTAATGTGACGCTGGTTTTCAGGCGGACCCAGAGAGTAGAAAGAGGCACAGTCAAACATAAACATTAAGCTCAAATTAAAACTTAAACTATTACATAACTAATTAATTATACAAAATAAAATAAAATTCAAATAAAACACACAAACAACCTACATTTTATAGATATATTTTTAGAGGACAACATCACAGAACAATGAAATAAATGATACAGAAAAATACATATGTAATACAAAATTAAAAGGTAGCATTACTAACCTGCAAATTAAAATATTAGTCTTTACACGGTGACGGAAAGAAGTAAAAACGAAAAGAAGTAAAACAACAACAAAACCACACTTATCCAATTCTCCACATTTTAGTGTCTCCGATACTGATAATACTGAGCTCTAAAATAAAGTCATTGTGCAACTGTTAAGGAATATTGTTAATTTTTTTATGATATTTTTTGCATTTCAATGACTAAATGTCTCCCTCTGTGGACTGTTCGGAACAGCGGCATTGAAGTTTTAAATGCAGTAAAAAATATTTCTCTTAGTTTTTAAAGCTGTGTGAATATATGTATAGCACAACTATATAAAGGTAACAGGTAAAAAAATACAAGGTAAATAATAAACATCTTCGTATAAATTCTTCCGACTCCGACTTATTCGATATATTTCCAACGACTAAACGTCCAGCTCTGGCAAGCGACTCTGAGGAGGAAAATATTTTAGTTATAATTTCTACAGAACGAGGCATCTTTTCTGTGGACTTTTTTCTTTTTAAAGATTTTTGACTATTGCGATAGCAAATTATCAAACATTATCAATGGGAGAAATTATTTTACGTCGGTCTTGTTATTCGATTTAAATGCTACCATGACTACGATATCTATTTGTTTTCTTCTGAGTTTTCTCATCTGTATACATTAAAAACTTAAAAGTTGATTTTGGGTCAAAATCTATAAGTCTGATCTGTGTTCTTAATTTTATAAGAAATGCAATCATATGCCTAATGTAAATATAAAATTTTGTAAGCATTAGATATGTTTTTTTTTTTCATTTTTGTTTTTACGTTTTTTGTGTTACATTTCATGAATATTTCAGCAGAAATATTCATGAAATGTTGTACCTATATTGCTGCATTATGCTCAACAATGTGTGAAGCGTATTACTCTTAAAATCGTTACAAACGAACATTTAGAGAGATGATTATGATCTCGTGATAATTTATGATTTTATTTGTTGTCTATTTCTCGCATAAACATAGGTAGTTAACCTTTGATTAGGGTTCACAAGTAAATAAATATAGACAAAATGATAAACATCCACCAAAATTTTAGGGAAAAACTTTATTATTTTATCGTTTGAAACAGTTTGAAAAATACTATTATCTAGGAAGTATGAATTATATTAACTGTCTTATTAGTTACTTAGATGTGATTTCTATAGGTATATAATTTCATATGGCCATTTTGTACAAAATAAAGTGTGGCGCCAGAATATTTTGTAAAAATGAAAACAACGTATGTAGGAAGTGCTGGTGGATGTTGGGCTAATTGTAAAATGTAACAGGCTTGTGTAAAATACCTGTAAATGGGAGTTTATACCTCCTGTGCCTATTAAGGCGTAATTACACGTACAAATGAGGAGCACGTTTTACCTTTGTCTCTTGATGAAAGATAATGGCCTTTTTTCCATTAAGTCTACTTTCGTTACTTGCATAATTTATTAATAAAGATTAATCAGAAGACGTTAAGTTAAAGACGATTAACTTTATTTTATGCTTTTCTTTGCAAATACTGGAAGTAAAAAACCATCAAATAAAAAAAAAAGATTCCGTCGAATTGAGAACCTCCTCCTTTTTTTTGAAGTCGGTTAAAATACTTATAAATAAAATAAAGTTAAAATAAATAAATATCATCATCAGCCATTTTAATATCTCCACTACTGGGAAACTGGCCTTGGATGGATAACGAGAATGGGCCATTACATGACCCACCATCCGGCAGGCCTCCGTCACTCGCCTATATCTGCCGCGATAAGCACCTACAGCGCGCTACAACTTGGAGTTGTAAATCAGTCAGGGCCACCCCGCGTTTCGGCTCGCTCGAAACATGAATTTTATAAAATATTAATACGGGATCCCGTCAGGGCGACATGAGACTAGTTGCTTTTTTCTAGTATATTTTCTTGTTTAATATTTATCACATAAAAATAGCATTGTAAAATGCAAAATTAATAAGTTATAAATATAATTACTTACTTACGAAATAATACGAAACATTAATTTAAAACATTAACTACACCATGTTTTTGTTTTCCGATACTTATACCTTTTAAAATTCTTTGTTCGATTTAGAATTTTCGCAATACTGAAGTTTAATAATAGATGCTTTAGAGATGGTAAGAAATAATACATAGTTAACTTTCCGGAGCGTGGAAATATGTTTTTAAAAACTAATGTATCGAGATTTTATCGATGAATTACAGACTAACTTAGGCTAACTTAGGACGAGTGAACCCAGCAGAGTTTGATGCCGGACTGACTCGATCTACTCCTTATTCTAATACAAAAAGATTATAATAATAATTGCTACATTGCAACTTAATTCTAAGGATCGGCAAGACTGCTTACATTGCGTCTGCCGTCCTTCCTGTCCAAAGCATTTCACAGAATAATGTTACATTGTAGTTACATTGTATTAACTATGAAGTGCTTCGTCAGTAGATCTTACAATATAACTCCTCCACCCTTAGAATGAAGTTATCTGAAAAACTAAATTTTTCAGAAAACTCATTGGAAACTTTACCTAATTTTAACAATTTAAACTATGTGTTTCAGAACTAAAATAATTACTTTTTCAAATGTATCAAGGGTATCTCATTTACTTGATTAGGTGAAGTTTGAGAGTTATTAACATCAGATGGAGTTTTCTTACATAATTTTCTTAAAATTATCTTATATTTTAACACAATAAAAATTACAATCAATACGGAAACTATTACATATAATACTATGGTAGCAACGCTTTCACTTTGTTGCACACTGACACTTTTCACATTTTTCACGCCTTTTTGTAGCACGTAATTTAAATGCTGAATGTCGTCCAGATTTACTTTCTTCAAGTTCACAGGTTCGTAGTCCGTAGAATTCTGTTGCTGATTTTCAGGTAAACTGGGTAATGTGATTACAGGTAAAGATTTGTTTTTCTTGAACATGGAGTAATAACGATGTCCTCGAATTTCTATTCCTTCTATGGATACTATACATCTATCTGGTATGGTTAGTATGTATGTGCCTTGTATTTGCCCATGGATGATATTACTATCGCAGTTTTGTGAAATAATTTTGTTAATCTTGGAGAATAAAATCCAACTATTTGCGGTAATCTTTTGAAGTTTCAGGTCTTCCATGTCGACTGATCTAGGGAAACATGAAGATGGATTTGGGCAATACGTCATCAGTTGTTCAATGCAGGTTTTATCGGCATAAGGTGTGAGGTCATCTTCAGTACACAAGTAATCTTTATCTGTAACTTCTTTACACGGTTTGGCTATTGGTAAGTATTTCAATCCTTCTACGAGTAGGTAAGGAAAGTCAGGGATTATAATATAGGTTAGGTTTATGGAATTATAGAATATGGGAAGGGAATACAATTTAAAATAATTATATGTTACATTGTCAACTAAAGGTATATCTATAATAAATCTTATAACATTATTTGTGATGTAAGTTTTTACAGAAAACGTTTCTTCCAGGTTAATGAGATTTTGTTCATTTACGGTAAACATTAAATTATCGTGTTGAGCTATTTCCAATAATAAATTCAATAATTCGTTTGGGTTTAAAATACTTTTGTGGATAACTGATACTTTACTGAGCGCTAGAGCAGTTTCTATTTCGCTGAGTTTAATGTACATGGTTCGGAAGTTAGCAACAAACATATTTAAAATACTAATGAGATAAGTTACATAGCTTAGCTGATTTTCTTTGACAGAGAGGTCACTAAGTTTTGTTTCAATTCGAATAAGACGCTCATTCATAAGTTGTGTATTTTCATCAATAGTTTTTGTGGAATTTAGAAAATGATCTAACATTTTAGATATTATGGTAACCTTATTGGAAACTTCCTGTTCGTGGGTTTGTATGTTTGCAATAACCTTATCATATTTAACTGCGTCGTCATAATCTAAATTTCCTGTAATTATCTTGATAATTGAGCCAATTGGGTTAATAAGTCCTCGTTTGACTTTTCTTGAGGGGCTCAGTTGTTGGAATTTTTCAATAGTTTCATCACGTAAGTATTGTACTAATTGTTGTAATTCCTGAATCTCAAATTGATAAAAACTGTTATTACTGTAATGAGTTGTGATGTCATTTAATTCAGAATATTTCTCAATATTAAATAAAATGTCTCGTTCGAAACCTTTCAGATCTATTGTTTTTATAATGGACCACTGATCGCGTTGTAAAAAGGCTTGACCTTGTTGAAAAGGTAAGATTCCCGGATTTTGTTTAATTTCCACCAGTTGAAGTCCCTGGCTGGGGAGAGTTTGACCTAGGAGCCGTTGCGTTATCGACGTCCATATCAGTAGGTTCATCCACCTCATCCACCACCTGCGAAGGGCGTTTCACATTTTTAATTGGTACCTTCGTATCGCGTTCATTTACTTTAATAGGTAAAATATTACGGTCTGCTTTACCCGTGACTATAGCCTTTTGATATTTAGGTTTGTCTTTAGACTGTCGCTTATTGACTGCTTTGGCGAATACGGTTTGTCCTACTTTCAATTCAGGGCCTGTCTCTCCACCTCGTTTATGAATTACTTTTTTCTTTAATTTCACTGCTTTTTCCGATAATTGTTTATATAATTCGTGAGTTCTTTTTCTATGATCTTTAATAAGTTGCTGTTGATAATTTTTCTGGAAATCTGTATCAAATGTTGAATTTAATTCGGTATGACCGAAAACTACCTCAAATGGTGTTAAATCAGTAGTACTATGGATGGTATTATTATAAGCCATGACTGCGTAAGTCATAACTTTAGCGGCATCGGTATATTTTCTTTCATATTTGGCTAATCGATATATTTCTATTAAAGTGGAATGGAAACGTTCAACTAATCCCATGGAATTTGGGTTATTTGGCGTTCCAATATGCAAAGTTATTTTGTGTAAATCTGTTAATTCTTTAATTAATGCATTATTAAACTCGGTTCCAGGATCTGAACTAATTTTTTGTGGTGTTCCGTAAAAAGAAAAATATTTAATTAGGGCTCTAACAATTTCGGGTGTTGATCTGGATGGGATTTCTATTGCCTGACCTAATTTACTAAAAGCATCGATAATTGTTAGATAAGTTTTTGATTCGATTGAAAATGTATCCATGAATATTTCCTGGAATGGTGCATTTTGTGTTTGCGTTAATTGTAAAACTGGTTTTATGGGCTTTCTATCATATTTAGAAACTTTACATTGCTCGCAAGAATTGATGACTGCTGTCACCATTTCATGCATGTTTTGCCAAAAATAGTTTCTCTTAATTCTTTTAACTGTTTCCGTGATACCTCGGTGACATGTTTTCCCGTCATGTATTTTATTAATTATTGCTCGTTGTTCCTGCTCATCTTCTACGTAAACTACGCGTTCGGTGCATTCAATAAAATTTACTGTGCCCTTTTTAAATAATTCGATAATTATTTTACTAAATCGTTTTCTATGTTCTTGGTGTTCAAAGTAAATGAAATATTTGATTTTAGGCTTAATGTATCGTTTCAGAAAATCTTTTATTATTTGGTCGTTTTGTAATGGTAAGAACACTTCTAAAACTTTTTGTTTATCGCGGGATAAATCTGTTACTTGCATATCTTGACTAAATTTATAAAATACTAATATCTGATTTGGCTTTGTATCAACTGCTTCATGTAATATTGGTATACCTAAAGATTCTGTTTCTTGAGCTGAGTGAATGGTTTGAATACTAGAGTTATCGGAACGAATTGGATAGTTAGATGGTTCGATATCCATATCTGTGGAAATAGAAGCGGTGTCTTCAGAATCGGAAATGGTTATGGTGTCTGAGTCAACGATATCCTTTTTCGTTAATTTAGATGATTGCTCTTCACTATCTTCCACATTAACAATCATGGAATCGTTATCATCATTACCTAATACATTGAATTGAAGGCGTGATAACGCATCTGCATTTGCGTTCTGTTTTCCGCTTTTATGGATTATATGAAAATCATATTCTTGCAGACGCAAACGCCAACGCGTTAATTTGCTGTTCAATTCTTTTAAATTACTAAGCCATATTAGAGGTCTATGGTCCGTATAAACTGTGAATTTATTTCCATATAGATACGGTCGAAAATGTTTTGTGGCCCAAACTATAGCCAGCAACTCACGTTCGATTGCACTATATTTCTTTTCAGTATCTGTTAGCGTTCGGCTAGCATATGCCACCGGCTTATCGCTACCTATACAGCCTTGTGACAATACTGCACCGAGGGCTACTTCAGATGCATCTGTTGTTAGAATGAATGGCTTGCTCATATCTGGATATTGTAAAATCGGTGCATTTATTAAAAGTTCTTTACATTTTTGGAATGCTTCTGTATATTTATTATCGATAATCACTCTTTTGCCCTTTTTTAAACATGCTGTTAAAGGTTGACATATTTTAGAAAAGTCTTTTACGAAACGTCTGTAATATCCTATGAATCCTAAAAATCGTTTTATTTCAGTCTGTGTTTGTGGAATTGGGTAATCCATAACTACTTTAATTTTGTCATCGTTAGGTTTCAGTCCGTCTTTTGTCAACGTATGTCCCAAATATTGTACTTCTTTTCTAAGGAATTCGGATTTGTCTAATTGTACCTTCAAGTTCGTCTGTCTGAGTCGTTCAAATACTGCACGTAATTTTTGAAGATGTTCTTTTAGTCCATTCGAGTAAATCAGAATGTCATCTAGGTAAACGAGGCAATGTATTCCCTGTAAGCCTCTCAGCACGTTATTCATCGTTCGTTGAAACGTTGCCGGAGCTGTCTTTAGACCAAATGGCATTCTAAGAAACTCATAATGTCCATTTTGTGTAGAAAACGCAGTTTTTTCCCTATCTGAGTCTGTAATTTCAATTTGATGATATCCTGAAGCTAAATCTAACGTTGTAAAGTAATTGCTTTTACCTAATTTATCAAATAAGTCACATATGTTCGGAAGTGGGTATCTGTCGTCAACTGTAATCTCGTTTAAACGTCGATAGTCTATGACCATTCTATATTTTATTTCACCTGAAGCATCCAATTTTTTTGGAACCAGATGGACAGGGGCACTCCAAGGAGAATGTGATTCTTGTATTACGTTATCTTGCAATAATTTTTCTACTTGATGTAATATTTCCTGTGCTTGAGCCGGTGCCTGTCTATAGGGTTTTATATAAATCGGGTCTTCATTTACAGTTCTGATTTGGTGTTTTACTTGATTGGTAAAAGTAAGTGGAATGTTTTCACAATAAAATATATCTTTATATTCTTCACATAGACGAGTGATTTCTCTACGCTCTTCTATGTTGAGATGGTCTAAACGAAGCTTATTTAAGTTGTCGCTCAATAAGGTATCTGTCTCTACGTTTGTATAGTCACCGTTATAGTTAGTCTCTATTTCGTTACAAAATTTGGATACTTTGAAGGGTGCTGTAATAACTAATTCTAATAAATTATTTGTTGCATTTTGTATAATGGTTTCGGCAAAATAATTTTTACAAGAAACTAAGGCAGTAGGCATACGAACGTCTTGACAAAATTCCTTAAATTCAATAATTGCATCACCATTTTCCTGACTCACTGGTAATTTAATGCGTTGTTCTGATCGCGGTTCTAATATAATTTTATAATCACTTTTATAAACTATTGGGATAGTAGTCTTGTCTGTCTGAAGGATCATATGGTTATAAGAAATATTTGCTTTGAGTCGAGACAAAAGATCACAACCGATTACTCCATCGTATCTTTTATCTACATCATATATATAAAATTTATGTGTAAATGGTTCTTTAAAAATTGAGAAAAGAGGAATATTAACTACATCATTGTGGACACTGGATGCATGCGTACTAGTTACCATAAATGGTTCGTAGCATCTATAGTTATTGAAATACTCATTAGCTTTAGATGTACTAACAAAAGAACGTGTGCTTCCAGAATCTAACATAAACTTAGCATCTATATCTGGTACATATATATAAGGTAATTTTAGAGTATTGTCTGAATTTATTTCAATTATCTCGGGATGATTCGGAGGCAATTGACTTGAAAATTTTTATTAGAATCTACTTTTTCCTGATTATTTTCTAATTGTGGATTATTATCGCTTTCAATTTCACAAGGATCGGGGTATTGTTCTGTATATGCATTTTCATTATAATAAGCGTACATATTTTCTGCAAATTCGGTCTCGTAATTATAAGGGTAATTATAATAATCAGTTTCATCAGTAGATATTTCGTTTACTGGAAACTGTTGCGGTTTAGAGGGTGCGGTTCTCATTGAAACGTCATTAGAGAAATTAGGAGGACGGTAACCTTGATGTTGTTGCTGAGGCCTAAATCCAAATTGGCCTGGCTGTGGTCTAAAACCTTGCGTTTGAGGTCTATAACCAAATTGACCTATTTGCGGACGGTAGCCCGTTGGTTGAAATGGTGTATTCGTACTAAATTGGGGTTTTGTAAAATTATTAAATTGTGGTGCTGTGGGTCGCGGTTGGTTGAATGCATTTGTATTTAGAGGTCGATTACCAAAGTACTGATTATTTGGTCGGAAAAGATTGTGGGTGTTTCCCGGAATACCAAATTTAAATTGGTTTGTCGGAAATGCAGGAATACCAAATTTAAATTGGGTGTTCTGCGGAATTGATGGTTTAAATATATTTTGTTGAGTGATTAATGGTCTATTTTGGAGCATCTTTGATCGAAGGTTATACTGTTCTTGGAAATTAACTTCTTCTAAAACAAAACTCAATGCTTGCTCTAATGTGGTCGGATTTTTAATTCTAACTATTCGCACCATGTGTTCGGGTAAATTATATAAGAAAACGTTCAAGGCAGTATTATCGTAAATAATACGTTTTGCTTCTTTTAAGGTAACGGATGAACTTTGGTTAACTTTTGAAATAAGAATTGCTCTCACGTCCTGAATTCTACCACAGAATTCTAAGTAAGATTCATTGCTTCTAATTTTTAATGTTTCTAATTCGATCGCTACACATTCCTCACTTCGCGGGTCTCCGAAATGTTGGATTAAGATTGCTTTTATTTCGTCATACGTCTGAAATTCACCTCGCTCGCTGATCAAAGCAGCGGCTTTCCCGGACAATTTACTAGTAACTGACTGAAGTAAAAACTCATTAACGTTTGCTGCACCTTGGTACTTTGATATAACGAATTCACATTTCCTCAAAAACAAACTTAAAGTTTTTGTGTTCCCGTTATACTCAGGTATAAGGTTTAGCATTTCGCGAGGGATGTGTGGTGTCGGATAATCTAGTTCGCTCTCCATTTTAAATATAAATATAGTTACTATAACACAAGCTTAGTTTATGATTAAAAATAAGGTAGGTAATATAAAGTAATCGCGAGATTCTATCGCGTAAACTTTAAATTATCTAGGTAAACTTTAAAATTAATTTGCGAGATTTTATCGCCTATTACTAAAATTAAAATTATATTCAAAGTAAATCGTGAGATTTTATCGCGTAGATACTTCAAATGTTTAAAAACTATATTCACTTTTGTATATAAAAAAAATCACAATAATCACTTAAATCTAACACTAGGATAAAGGATAGGAAAGGATGTAGAAGAATTTTACAACTTACATGCCAGTCTGCACCTTATTTTCACACATTACCGATTTTAGGCAAATTACTCCCGTTAACAAATTTATTTGGTTCGTGGATAGTCTTTACCGGTGTTGAAACACGCGAACTGCTGCACACACGCGAACTTCAGCAACGATTTCGGATTTTACGAAGCTTCGAAACTGTTTCCCGAATTTTCTGCGATGCTAGCGTACTTTTTCGAGAGTTTTTCGCGTATGATAAACAGTAGACTATCCTACCGGCTGCGCCAGTTAACTTTCCGGAGCGTGGAAATATGTTTTTAAAAACTAATGTATCGAGATTTTATCGATGAATTACAGACTAACTTAGGCTAACTTAGGACGAGTGAACCCAGCAGAGTTTGATGCCGGACTGACTCGATCTACTCCTTATTCTAATACAAAAAGATTATAATAATAATTGCTACATTGCAACTTAATTCTAAGGATCGGCAAGACTGCTTACATTGCGTCTGCCGTCCTTCCTGTCCAAAGCATTTCACAGAATAATGTTACATTGTAGTTACATTGTATTAACTATGAAGTGCTTCGTCAGTAGATCTTACAATATAACTACATACAACACTACATTAAAGTTAAATCATTGTAAATACAAACAATGCTTCATAAGATTATGTTGTTATTAATTTTACTTCGCTTATACAACCCTGACGCTTGAGCTGTGGCGGAGGTTAATTCTCAGCACAAAGGAATTGCGCTCTTATGAGCGTTGTAGTAAAGTGCAATTTTGAATGCAGCAGATGCGTTGACAATTTTGTAGGCTATTAAAATGTCGGCTTTCTTCGAGATCACAGGAGTGCAACTTCTGTTACTATTAATATAATAGTAACTTCTGTTACTATTATATATTCTGTGCACGCGGGCCCAATGCAATGGGTTATGTATGTGTGTTTAATGCGAGTTTTTTTCTACTCACGGTCGATCGTGAGTGCGTAAGGTTTTTGTATGGCGTTGGTGTAGTCCGTGGCGTAATCCGCTAGATGTCAGGCCGCTAATTTAATACAAAAATCGACCTTGAGTAGAAAAATTTGCACTAAGCATTTAGATGGTTTTTTACCTTACTATTTTGTTAGTTCTAGATTGTGATTTAACTTTCTATTATAAATAAGTTTCATGACCATAATTATAAGCACCCTTCAACTTCAGAAAGTCTACAAAGTCAATTCCGCCTTATCAATACTTAACATCAAGTATGATGAAGGCAAAGAGTCTGCCCGTTGTTCATAAAAATAAATATATAACTTCTATATGGTATCTCATCATAATCAGAAATTAACTTAAAAGCAAAATGCCTAATAAACAGTCTGTAATGAATTACTTAAATTACTTAGTTGTTTGATTATTAATTGGCTACTAGCTAATACTAAAAGAATTACATAATCTGTCCCGAATCAAATTAAGTTTAGATTTTATCTATAAGTACTAACATTATAAAGAGAAAAGATTTGATTGTTTGTTTGTTTGCAACGAATAAACACAAAAACTTCTAAACGGATTTGGATGAAATTTGGTACACAAATAGTAGACATCATGGTCATGAACATAGGATACCAACTTTTTATCCCGATATTCCTATGGGGACGGAAACCACGCGAGTGAAACGCGGCCCCTAGTATATTATAAAATCTAAATTTAATTATAATCAGCCTTAGGGCCAGATGTTGTTGTTTACTAAGCTAGTATAGTCAGCTTCATATATATAGACACAGCTCACGTGCTCATATAATTAGGAACATCCAAAGTGATCAAATATATCGGTACAACCATAGTGTTCTTAAAATGAGAACTCTATAGAGCGTTGTATGATGTTGTCATCAATTTGAATACTTGAGTTGTAACGATATTATTCATCACTTTAAATGTTACTGAATATTTGAGCACTGATATATATGTATATGATACTGACTGTACTACGGGTACTAGACAATTGACAATACAAAAGAACCACCCTTCCACGCCTGCCCTAGCATGAACACAACACCGCATATGATATAGTGCATCATGCTGTCTTGCTTACTCCGCTTCCATCTGAGCGGAACAGTGACACGTTACAGAGTTATCGAGTCGATAAAAGCCGCTCATATAGGCCTACTGAACAACACATCTTCAGATAAAATATTTGTGTGGGAATGTGGGCTACGCTTGACAGACTGATAGTATTCGATCACGTTTGTCAAGCAAAGTTCGGCCCGGTCAGGTGTCGGATGGGTGACCGTAAAGTGGCACTATAACTGAGCGCTTCCGTGCTTCGGAGGGCATTTCAAACCGTCGGTCCCGGCTGTTGTCATTTTATTCAGTCGTTAAGCCAAGTCAGAGGCCTTATAGGCGGCTTAATAAACTCTGACACCAGAGGTGGCCACTAATCCTCACTCTATAAGAAGAAGACCAAAAAAGAATACCCCTTTCATGTATTTCATAGTTAAAAATTAAACTTTTGCAGTCGGTGCCAGCCAAGGCATTCTACATTGCATTGCACTTCTATTACCTATATTTTCAATGTAAAATATTTTAAAACTCAAATTTTATTTATTTGTATAACTTTAGCATTTCTCGTCTAAAAGGCGTTTTTATGAAATATACGAAAAAGGGGTTTTCAACAAGTAATCAACGTTACAGAAAAGTGATTACATTGTTCAAGAGTATTTTAAATTACTCCGTCATAAAAGCCTATCCAAAGGTTATTTTTCCAGACTAATTAGTCGCTTGAACTGCTTCTGCTTTGTACTTGAAGACTTTGTAAATCTCATTTACACCGAAGTGTAATGGAGCTGGGAAGAACAGGAGCTCTATTTTTGATTCACTCGTCTCGAGGATTCTACTGATTTTTGTGCGACGTTTGAGTTGCCGTATTCCGTAAAAGCGACCTTGCCCGTATATACATAGCTTCGGTTTTCGCCTGTAGTACCGCCTCCCAACGCGAGCGCACGAGGGGCAAAGCGAAAGCCGTGCTATGTTCGAGCACGCAAGGTCGCTAATCGCCTGATCGCCTCATCGTTCACCTCGCCACTTGTGTGACGAGTGATAAAAAAATAGAGGTCCTGTTTGCTTATTACATTAATTATGTATGACTATATACATACGTTCGACATACGAAATTTTGGTGTTTTCCATAAAATATTTATGTATAGATGGATTGTAAAAACCTGGCTTTTCAAGTTATGTGTATGAATTAAAATGTAAACATTTTATGGACACCAAACCAAATTACACAAAATTCATAGACGAAGTGCATTCGAGAACAATTTTTGTTACAAGCAAGTAGAATGCACGAAAATCGTAAGATGTTTACAAATTCTTTGTAATTGTTCGTAATTTCATATATATATTTTTCGTCGGACAAATGTAGGTAGAAGAAAAGATTCGCGCGGGTCGCTTGCCAGTTCCACTCTCTTTTTTTTCTGTTCGTCAACGCCCTGCATCGTCTTGGTGGAGACGTCTTATGATTCGTTTACTGATCACGGCGAAGCGCGCGCGCGTCATTATAACCGCGAGCATTTCGTTGTTTTTTTGACTTTATATTCACTGCCGCTGCTGATTATTATTTTCGTGTACATAAACTGTTGTGCGTGTCTGGACTAACTGTGCTGTGGAGCTCCACCTTCGTGAATGGACCTAAACCCCGTGTGTGACGTCACCGACCGCTTGGCACTACGTGCTAGCTACCTAGCATTCTACCATCAGCTCGAAGACTTCCGCTGCAGAGGCTATACTACGGGAAACAAAGGTTGGTGGCATTGTTTTGTTGTCCGCGCTCGAAATTTTTCTTATTTGTCCGACTGTCCTATCAACCCATTTATATAAATACAGTCCACATTCTATTTCTACCAGCGACCTTATTCGTCACGAACAAAATTGGTCCTTCGAGCCGGATGTCAAACAGATGTACCGCCAAATTCTTATTCAAGAAGATCAGCAAAGGTACCAAGTTATTTTGTGGCGTACCTCCCCAGATGAGGAGCCTCATACCTTTAAGTTAAAAACCGTTACGTACGGATTGTCTTCGTCGCCATTCTTAGCGATTCGTGTGATGCAGCAGCTTGCTGAAGATCATCGCGCTGAGTTCCGGCAGGGAGCAGACGTTCTCCAGCATTCTACATTTATGGATGACATCATTTCCGGTTCCGACTCGATCGAAAACGCTGTTGTGCTACAGCGACAGCTCGTTGGCTTACTCTGTGCTGGTGTAATAATAATAATAATGTAATAATAAATAAGTGTAGTGTAAGGGTTCGTAATAGTGCGTGCGTAATATAATAATACAAAATCTTAATTTCGTTATAGTGAAAAGAAAAATAATAATTGTTCATATTTTTTTTTTTTAAGTCGTCATAAGGTTGAGTATTTCGTTGTACTGATTATTCTGCTAATAATTAAAATTTACTAGTTGTAAAATTATCGTAATAATTCCGGCTACAGATTTAAGTTTTTAAACCTACTATACGTAGTTCGTTTAGTTTTTACATTTTCGTTTCGTAATTATAAAATCGTTACATTATCGTTACTGATTTTTTCCGGTTTTCGTTCGTTATTTCGTATTCGTTCATACGTACATTTGGGTTATTATAGGTAACGTTAATGAATCGATATTTTATTTAAGCTATTCGGAGTACTGAAATATTGTCGATTTATAAAATAAATAATACCTGCACAGTGATACTGTTTGATATTAGAAGTTTATTTTTGTTTTTCTTGTTGAAAATTTTGTTCTTTTCATTCGATATTTTTTCTGTTTTTTTTTTCTCATAAAATGGTTTAACAAATGGAACCATTAGTTTTTCAACGAAACTCAATAGAGAATGAGTTGGAGAAAATCGTTACGCTTGGTAAGGAAGCTTCTCTCTGTCCAGATGCATATAGAAAGTTTATGGCCTCGTGTACCAACCTTAATCGTCTTCAAGAGAGATTCGAAAAACTTCAGTCAGAAACTGAGTCACTTGAATTAAAAGAGTCAGGTAAAATCGATGATCGTCATATGGATATCCGCTCGACGTTCAACGACATAGTTCGTGAAATTTTAGCTATAAAATTCGAAGTCGAAGAAAACACATCAAATCAAAGAAATATTTTTGAATCATCTCGCTCGCAAAGAGTTGTATTAATTTCAGCTCCGTTGCCACATTTACCAGTTCAACATTTTTCTGGCGATTATATGCAGTGGAAATCATTCAGCGATTCGTTTCAAAATGCGATCGAGAAATATCCAAATTTATCCGATATTGCCAAATTTCAGTACTTGCTTTCATATCTCAAGGGTGACGCTCGTAGACTTATCAAAGGTATACCTGTCACAGCGAGTAACTATAAAAAGCATGGGAGATTTTAGAATATAATTTTAACAACGAGCGTATTATAGCTATGCATCAAATGGAATCGATTTTTTCACTTCCTTCGGCATCCACAGCGTCAGCTGCAGCGTTTCGTAATATTCTGACTGGATTTATGGAAAACACAAGTTGTTTAGAAGCGATGGGTTTTCCAATTGACAAATGGGATTTCATTTTATATTTTATGCTTTATAAAAAAATTGATCCAGAAACAAAACGTAATTTTGAGAGAACTATACCCGTTGGTCAAATTCCAAACTTTCGAGTTTTGCGTGAATTTCTTGATCGAGAAATTGTTTCGTTTGAAAGCTCGAGGACGGTCAGTCGTTCACGTCCCCGCTTTAATCAAACAAATACCGGAGCTACGGCGCCTGCGTCGCACTCACGTTCCACTTCTACTTTCGTCTCTGGTCCTTCTACTGCTCATGGTAATAATTCTAATATTCCTAACGCTTGCGTTCTGTGTAGCGTAGTTCCCACGCTATTTCAGATTGCAACATTTTTAAGAAAAAATTGCCGTACGATCGTTTTCTCTTAGTGAAAGAGTATCGATTGTGTCTAAAATGCTTTAAACCTGTTCATTCTCATTCTCAAAATGATACATGTTCGAAAATTCGATGTATTGTGTGTAAAGCAGCTCATCATAACATCTTGCTTCATTATGCCAAGGATTCATCTTAAGTAGTCGTACCTAGTAATGAGGTTCAAGAAACAGCTTCGGTCACAAACGGTACTACTTCTGAAAATTCGTCTAATATAGTGTCACTTTGTTCGTCCAAAGCATTTTCTGCAAGTCATCAAGTTTTACTGTCTACTGCTGCAGTTTCGATTCGTGATGCTGCTGGAAAATTTGTTAATGCCAGGGCACTCATTGACCCAGCATCAGATAGTTCATTTATCAATAATGATTTAGTTTTACGTTTAGGCTTGCCTCGCAAAAAACTTGCTACAACAATTCAAGGTATTGGTGATGTGATAACTGATTCCAAAGGTGTTGTACAGTCACTTATTAAAAGCAGAGACAATAAAGGTGCTACTTATGCCTTTCAAGGTATGATTCTTGACAAGATTACTACTAACAAACCATCATATGATTTCGATCGCAGTTCTTGGTCGTATATAGATAATCTTATTCTGGCAGATCCCAATTTTCATATACCATCTCCTGTCGAGCTTTTAATCGGAGGAGATATCTATGATGATATTTTCATTGGAGATTCTATCCGGGGTCCTCCTGGAACTCTGTTAGCTATTTCGTGTAAGTTTGGATGGTTACTAGTTGGTAAAGTCCATTCTGATTTCATTTGTGATCGTAATATACCTAAATCTATTTCGTCATTCGTTTCGTGTTCGCAGAATCTTAGTTTAGATTCGATCGTTCGTAAATTCTGGGAAACAGAGTCTGTTCCAGAAAAATCATAATATGTTTCCCCAGAAGATCAGAAGTGTTAAGATATGTTTATCAAGACACATCAACGTTCTGATTCTGGAAGATATATTGTAAAAATTCCTTATCGTGAAGAAAATCCTAACTTGGGTGATTCTTATTCGTTAGCTTTCAAGCGTCTAAAATCAATTGAACGTCGCTTTGTTCGAGACGATACATTTTTTCAACTTTACGTCGCATTCATGGACGACTACTTAAAAAGTGGTCACATGGAGTTGGTGCAGGTTTCGATACCTTCGGATCACTATTATATTCCACATCACGGGGTGTTGAGAGAATCTAATACTACCACTAAGCTCCGGACGGTATTCGATGGCTCTGCAAGAGCCGACCGTGGGATATCATTAAATGATTGTCAGTTGGTCGGTCCCAAAATTCAAAAGGATGTGACTGATTTACTTTGCAGGTTTCGTTTGCATAAAGTAGCGTTCACAGCGGATGTCAAACAGATGTACCGCCAAATTCTTATTCAAGAAGATCAGCAAAGGTACCAAGTTATTTTGTGGCGTACCTCCCCAGATGAGGAGCCTCATACCTTTAAGTTAAAAACCGTTACGTACGGATTGTCTTCGTCGCCATTCTTAGCGATTCGTGTGATGCAGCAGCTTGCTGAAGATCATCGCGCTGAGTTCCCGCAGGGAGCAGACGTTCAACAGCATTCTACATTCATAAATGACGTCATTTCCGGTTCCGACTCGATCGAAAACGCTGTTGTGCTACAGCGACAGCTTTACTCTGTGCTGGTGGATTTGATTTGCTCAAATGGTGCAGCAACAGCATTGAGTTTTTGGAGAAGCTACCTGATTCTGTAAAGGATATAGAAGCAGCGTCAGTCTCTCTAGATGACACTTGTACCATCAAGGTGCTGGGACTTATCTGGCAGCCCTTGAAGGACGTATTTTCGTATATCGTCAATGTTGTGAATGAGAAATCTACCAAACGCTCAATTTTGTCAGAAATTGCTCGCTTGTTTGATCCGATTGGGTTTCTCTGTCCGATGATTATTGTCGCTAAGATCTTCATTCAGGACCTTTGGTTATTGGGTATTGACTGGGATAACCCAGCTCCCCCAAATGTTCGTGTTCGTTGGGAGAAATTTAACCAAGAACTTCCAAATATTAAAATGATCGAAATTCCTCGTTATGTTCCAACTAAAGATTGTCACGTTGAGCTACACGGCTTTTGTGATAGCTCAGAGTCTGCGTATGCGGCTGTTGTGTACTTTCGTGTGAAAGACCCATCTGGGCACATTCGTATATTCATTATCGAAGCTAAATCTCGGGTAGCTCCGACAAAGAAATTGTCCCTACCTCGACTAGAGCTTAATGGAGCCTTGCTCTTGGCTCAATTATTTTCGTTCGTTCGTATTTCGTATTCGGATATTCATTTTGCTGGCGAGTTCGCCTGGACTGACTCGACCATTGTTTTGACGTGGCTCAGAGCTTCACCTCACAATTGGTCTACTTATGTCGCCAATCGCGTCTCCGAAATCCAGTCTATGATTTCGCCTGATTGCTGGCACCATATTCGTTCGTCTGACAACCCCGCGGACTGCGCAGCACGTGGGTTATTTCCTGATCAATTGATTGACCATCCACTCTGGTGGACTGGACCCCCCTGGTTAGCGTGGCCCTGTTTTGTCGTGGCCGCCCTCTTCCGGCAAGGCTCCAGTCGATATTCCAGAGCGTCGAGTTCGTGTTACTGCAATTCTCGCAACAAAAAAGCTAGAAGAACTTTCAGAACTTCTTCGTTTTTCAAACTTTTTTCGTTTACAAAGGGTTACAGCGTTTTGCCTGCGTTTCAGCCAAGCTTGTCGCAAAACCAAGGTTACTGGATCACTTTCGACTCCAGAATTGCAGGAAGCAACGAATTTGTGACTTAAGGTCGTTCAACGGATTTGGTTCGGCTCAGATTTGAAAAATCTTCGGGCTAATAAGCCTTGTTCTACAAAGCTTCAACGTCTTAATCCATTCCTGGATCCTTTGGGGCTTATTAGAGTTGGTGGTAGGCTTCGCGACTCCAATTTAAAATACGGACAACGTCATCCTGTAGTCTTACCATCTGGAAGTCACTTGACTCATTTAATTATTGATTTTTTTCATACTATTATTTTGCATTCGGGGTTGCAGGCGACTTTAGCGTTCATTTCTACACACTATTGGATTTTATCCGCTAGAAGTGTTACAAGACAACGTATTTTTAAATGCATTAAATGTTATCGCACTCGGCCTGTTTCTCTGAAACCTTTGATCGCTGACTTGCCATTGACTTGAATTCAGCAAATTCGTCCCTTCGTTAAAATCGCTATCGACTATGCCGGTCCGATAATGACAAAAACTAATCTTAAAAGGAAATATGTAACTCAAAAATCGTATATCGCAGTTTTCGTTTGCCTTACTACTCGTGCTTTGCATACCGAGCTAGTATCGGATCTAAGAACTAACGCGTTTTTAGCTTCATTTAGACGATTTATAGGCCGTCGTGGATTATGTTCCGACGTGTATAGTGATTGTGGGCGTAATTTCGTTGGCGCCACATCAGAACTTATAGAAATTTATCGTTTTGTGCAGGCAAATCAGGTAAATTTTGCTCATGAATTAATCAAATTTAAAATTTCGTGGCATTTGAATCCACCCACTGCTCCACATTTCAACGGAATGGCTGAAGCAGCTGTTAAATCGGTTAAATCGTACTTATCTCGAGTAATCGGTAATGTTGTTCTGACTTTCGAAGAACTTTCGACGGTACTCGTTCAAATAGAAAGTGTATTAAACTCGCGTCCGATATGTCCCTTGAGTTCGGATAGCAATGATTTAGAGGTGCTTACACCTGGGCATTTTTTAATCGGCGGGCCACTTAACGCATTGCCCGACTGTGATTTAACTGACGTTAGTGTCAATCGTCTGTCTCGTTGGCAGCTTTTGCAAGCGTTCGTACAACGATTTTGGAAGCGTTGGCACCACGAGTATCTCAATACGTTGCAGCGGCGTGGAAAATGGACTCGTAATCAGGAGAACATTAAAGTTGGAGCACTGGTTCTTATTCAAGATCCCAGTCCACCCTTGCAATGGAAACTTGGTCGAGTCATTGAAGTTTTGCCTTCTAAAGATGGCGTAATTCGTGCAGTCAACCTAAAAACTCTTCATGGAGTTCTAAAACGACCAGTGCACAAGTTGTGCCCCCTCCCCCTAGAAATTTAGTTTCAATTTATTTCAACTTTTAATTTTCTGTAAGTTAGTTTTGGATTTCAATTTTTATTTTCTTGTATTAATTTTTCATTCCCTGTTAAAATTCATATTTTAACGGTGGGCGGTGTTCGTAATTTCATATATATATTTTTCGTCGGACAAATGTAGGTAGAAGAAAAGATTCGCGCGGGTCGCTTGCCAGTTCCACCCTCTTTTTTTTCTGTTCGTCAACGCCCTGCATCGTGTTGGTGGAGACGTCTTATGATTCGTTTACTGATCACGGCGAAGCGCGCGCGCGTCATTATAACCGAGAGCATTTCGTTCTTTTTTTGAATTTATATTCACTGCCGCTGCTGATTATTATTTTCGTGTACATAAACTGTTGTGCGTGTCTGGACTAACTGTGCTGTGGAGCTCCACCTTCGTGAATGGACCTAAACCCCGTGTGTGACGTCACCGATCGCTTGGCACTACGTGCTAGCTACCTAGCATTCTACCATCAGCTCGAAGACTCCCGCTGCAGAGGCTATACTACGGGAAACAAAGGTTGGTGGCATTGTTTTGTTGTCCGCGCTCGAAATTTTTCTTATTTGTCCGACTGTCCTATCAACCCATTTATATAAATACAGTCCACATTATATTTCTACCAGCGACCTTACTCGTCACGAACAGTAATAAACGGCAATAATAAAAAAATATTTAGCTACGAACGCGAGCGTCCCCAAAAAGCGTTGCGGTGTCACTAACGAAGCGTTTTACTATGTCTGCAAGAGTACGCCTGTACAAAAGCCAAACATTTTTGTTGTAGCGACACGACCCGCAATTAGGCTGTTTTTCAACATTGTTGGGCTCTCGCTCAGTTTACACGGTTTTTGTAAAACGTAACTTTTAGGCAGTAGTCAGTACTGAAATTATGTCGCTTTATTCGGAGGAGCCCGTGGCGCAGTTGTTCGCGCGCTCGGCCTGCGATTGTTGAGGTGGTTAAGCAATTTACGCAATGGTCGGTCACGGGATGGGTGACCAATGAATTTACTATCTCGAGCTCCTCCGTGCTCCGTGCTCCGTGCACGTTAAGCCGTTGGTCACGGTCATTTGCCGTCGTTAAACCTGCCAGTCTTTATTGGGCCCGCATGGTGGGTTAAAAGTATTAAAAAGTATTAACTTTTAATTAGTAATTATCTATCATCTTATCATTTTACTATGGCAACAATTATTGAGTTTAATATTTTGATTTGTTTGCTATTTAAATTATTTATTATTAACAAAAGAAAGAAAAGCTAATGATTCTGGCAGTTCACAAATTGGGAGGACTTTCGAAGAAAGATACTTCCAAGAAAGTCCGAAAGCGGGCCGACCTCCATCTTTATGTTTGTTATTTATCTACAAAAAAAGCTAAACGTATCTTTAGGTCTTATAGTTGACAGAGGAAAAACCCTAAAAATTTTCCTCGCTGTAATGAGGTGAAAAACTAGCGCTTAAAGATTTGTGCTTTAATTAATATGAAACTAACTAGTCTCAGCATAATAATTTATTCTGTCTTCAAAGTGTAGCAAAAGATCTAGTTAATAGCTTTCTAGCATAGCAGCCGTCATAGAAATTGTTTTACGTTATTAATTAACTTTGTACTTTTTACCTCATTACTGAGATATTTAATTAGCAAGCCAGGTAAAGGAGCTTACAAAAGATTTAAACCAACTTATGACTAAAAATAATGACTTATGTTAAGGAGTTTGAACCTTTTGGCCTCTCGTCCTCGGCTCGATATTTTGTATTTTTTTCAAAATGACGCTCACAATAATACCTATAAAAATGGAAAGCGATCGATAGGGAAAGACACAAAGGTGATATTTTGGATCGGCATTATTCCTTTTTTTACTCTAATTTTCTGGCTAACGTGACACTTTAGGGCATTTGCACAAAGTTTGCTTTAACTCACAACCTAACTTATAACACCAAAAAGACAGAAATGGTTGTGTTTAGAGCCGGGTCCAGAAAACATTCCTGAAGTTTTTTTAAATGGACAAAAGTAAATATAGTGAATAGTTTCAGGTACCTTGGTCACATAGTAACATCTCGCCTTAAAGATGACGCTGACATAGAACGACAACGTAGGTCGTTGTGTACAGTTGGAATTATGATGATTAGAAAATTCGCGAAATCAGCACCTGACGTGAAGATTACGCTGTTTAAATCCTTCTGCCAGTGTTTTTATACTTGTCAACTCTGGACAAATTACACCAACAAATCGCATGATGGAATCAGAGTTGCCTATAACAATATCTTTAGGCAACTAATGGGTCTAACGAGATATTGCAGTGCTTCAGAAATGTATACGCAAGCGCAAGTAGACTCATTTAATTCCATACAAAGAAAGCGAATAGCTTCTTTTATGTCCAGAATTGTCAAGTGTAAAAATAAAATTATCACAAGTTTGGCAGAGAGACTAATGACGACTGAAATGTATAGAGACTGGGTAAAAATTACCCAGTAATTTATTTTACTGTACATATTTTATTATGTTTTCAGTGTAATTATTTGACATTTCAGTATTTGACATTTTAACTTAATGTTTAACATAAAGAAAATTACGACGTTATACTTTTATAATTTAATTTAATTTTATATTTAATTTGGAATTTGTAATTGTTTATATGGATCTCGTGTCTGCAATAAAGAATTTTATTATTATTATTATTTTTATTATTATTATTATTATATCATTATGTTTTTTGTTCCTCTGTCTTCCCTGTTCATTTATATCGATATTATCGCGATGTGCAACGTCATTTAGAGAAAAAATCAAAATGGCGCCTCATCGTAATACCTACTGCGGACTGGGATGAGGCCAGCCTCCATACAACAAGCTTCAAACCCCTTTAAGAAGTAACGATTTTTTACACACGAAATTAAATATCTCTCACTTAAAAACGCATAAAACGTAATTATCTTTTAAAGCTAATAGTCACTTTAAGCTCTAGGCAAAATCAAATGTAGTCGAATTGTGTTCTAGACAGTCCAAGACCACCACGTTAATAATACCAAACAAAAACAATGTGATAAAAATATTACCTTGTGTCAGGCGAAACAAAAGATAGGTATTTTATTCTAATGTACGAAACGCATAAATATATATTATGTTTACTAAGTTCATTGATATGAGCCCCGAATGTATTATCTGAAATGGATTACCTGGATTTATCTGAATCCAATAACCAAATTCGCAATCAGTTAGTTATATACAGCAGATATTACCTACCTTCATTATTTTTGTCAATAGAGACATGATAACGGACCGCACACTTTCAGTAATACTGACATTCATTCGTAATAACACTAAGTAATAATGTCATTTTATAACATTTTTAGGAAATAATTTCAGTATACTCTCATTCATTATTATTAATATCGTGTAATCCAGTATTGACGGTAAAGGACTCTGCCTTTACCGTGAAGACGACGCGATGCTGTTACTTATACCCTAAAATGCTATACTTACCTTTTCATAAATTTTTCATGTTTATTTAAATACGCGGGTGAATCAAAAAGGTTCTTATAATTGCCAATAAAGCATCAGTTAAATGTCAACAAAATAATTTATTTGTCTACGTTATCTTCTTCTCACTCTATACATTTGGTGTAATGTTTCTAAAACTTTTTAAATCCCTCCGAATAAAAAGAATTTAGTTGACTCTCGAAAATTCCTCTACCGTGGCCATTACGGCGTCATTGTCGTGAAATCTTGTTCCATGAACATGCTCTTTCAATAAGTGAAAATCACTAGGGGTTAAGTCCGGTGAATATGGCGGATCTCAAAACAACATCGACGTATTGCCGTGAGTTCAACGTCGGAGCGATGAGCTGAAGCGTTACCATGGTGAAACAAGACCCAAAAGTTTTTATGAAAATAGATTGGAAACTTATTTGATATTACCAAATAAATACTTTAGGGTCTCTGCAGGTTATTTAAGAGAGTCATCAAGTACCAGTATTTTCATTTTTTGTAATTTTCTTTGTTTAAAGAGGTGGACAGTCGACCAGAACGAGAATCATCTTCATAGCTCGATTAGCCTCTTTTAAACTCGACTACCCATAAGCGACCATGGAATAAAGTACAGCATCAGTCCCATATGACTCCTGAATATCCAAATAAATATCCGTAGTTGTCAATTTTTTGCCGGCACTGGTATCACCGCGCTTATCTCGTTTTTATCCTTGTTTGATAGACTTTATCAATTTGTTTTACAAAATAATTAATAAAATAAAAAGGACAAGACGGAATCAATTGATATTTGGCGTAAATAGTCCTCTCAGCCATATAACACCCACTGCTGGGTACAGGCCTCCCCCAAAAAGGGGGGGTTTGCCATAATCGCCACGCTTGGCAGGCGGGTTGGCGATCGCAGTATGGCCAAGTTTGTAGGAGACGCTGCTGCCCGCCTCCCGTAAGCGGAGTCCCTTAGTCGCCTTTTACGACACCCACGAGATGAGAGGGGGTAGTGCTATTCTAAGCCGACACTACGCAGCTCCATTTGGCGTAAATACAAAATGATAATGACACTTGAAAATAAAAATAAAAAACTTTCACAAAAAATATTAGTGTATCCGTTTCTAAGAACTTTTTGATTCACCCTCGTATGTATCTGTTGTGGTATTTTGAATAAATACGCCGTAGGGGCATGAGCTTGTGTGTGTACATAGGTACATACCATCACAAGAAATAATAAAATACTTATTTTTGATTACCCACCATCCATCACCAACGATTTTTATCGTCCGTAGTCGTACGTCAGTTGCCTAGCTAAAGCCCTTCGAAGCACCCGCTCGCTATGTGTCCCGAAAGCTATTCGCAAACTACTCGTCTAGTGTTATTATTTAACTCTTGGATACCACGCCAACGTTCGTTACTTACAGGCAGATTGCTCAAGGAAATCAAAATAGTAATTAGTAATAGTAATCAAAATAGTAATAGTAATTAGTGATAGTAATAAAAAATTATAATAAAATTCTTACAATCGCCTAAAGTTATTAATATTACAGCCTGTTTGGCGCAGGGGTACTAAACCCACCTTCTGCGCCTGAGGTCCCGGGTTCGATCCCCGGACAAGACAAATATTTGTGTGCATGAACATGTTTATTTCTCTTGGTCTGGGTGTTTAATATGTATATTATGTATGTATTTACAAAAAAAAGTATATAAGTATGTTTATCCGTTATCTTGTATCCATAACACAAGTTCTTCGTGAAACTTAACGTGGGCTAGATAATTGGTGTGATTGTAGGTATGCAATTATTATTATTATTATTATTACATATTTACAAAAGAGGAGTTTCGAAACTGTGGTTGGATGAAATTTACACACGCTAGTACGCTTTAGATAAACAATAAACATACTTATATATATATATATACCTTTTGGGAAGTTGATAAGTAGTGGCTGGATGAAAAAGGCGAAGCATGCCTTACATCCAAGATTGGACTGCGATCTGCGATAGGCCCAATGATGATAATGATTTTATAATACGTACGTGATTCATTCAAAATATCCATAACGAGACAAATAGTGAGTTAGAAAGTGCGGGAGTGGAACCGGCGCGCGACGACAAAAGCAGTTATGCGCTATACAGAATTGTCAGTCGTAGGAAATACAAAGTTAATATTGCATTTCCAACTAAAGAGTTTTGAAACTGTAGCTCGATGAAAGTCAGGCACGTTAATAAAGCGTGCCTGGAGTTTAATTTCCTGGAATGCCGACGTTTCAGCGCGAATATGAGGGAATTTTTATGCATATGCTTCACTTTATATGCGAGATGCGAGATATCTTAAGCATCTTGAGTGAAAAGCTTCTCAACTTGCTTTACTTTGTCATGTATATGTTCGACATAGAACAAAATATATATTATTGTGTTGTACTGCAGTACGTAAATTTTATGTTAGAGAATATCCACTAGTCTCCAAACTACTCAGACGGGACTAAAATAGCAGAATTTATCTTACAAAATGGCAATGTGAATGAAAAATTTAAATCATAACTTTTTTATGTTGGCACAAATAACAATCAAAATGATATTCATAAAAGAACAAAGGAAATTATTATAATAACACATGCAAAATCACAATTTTTCAAAAGCACGGCCGGTAATCTATTCAAAAGTTTTATAAATGAGTGAAGCTTCCACAAAAAAATCGGTGTGTCCGTTTTGACATGTGAAATCGCTTCAATGTATAAAAATATTATTCACGCGTCATGTGTTGCAGATTAAATGTTTTTTTTTTATATTCTCGCGACAAAATGTTGACAAAATATGGCCTCATATCGGTCATCACTGTGTCCGTTCCATTTACAATGGAATGAGTAAATACGGGACCAAAATTTGTATAAACGTGTGTTCTACGATTTCATGCTGTATGAATAGGTTTAAAGAGAGTATTCTGAAATTAATGTTGAATTTAAATAATTCAAGTCGTGTTTTAAATAAATTAGGCAGTCCTAAAACACGGATAGCTTATTTACACTTATGGTAAATTTTAAATAGAAAAATATTGGAAAAAATTAACTCGGCCACAAGTGAATTCTCAGGCTGGAATACACTGTATTTACGCTGTATTTACACTGCTTTTCATTTATACATTTAAACCTACCTAACATCATTGGTCGTTGTATTTTAATTTTAACAGTAATACCTGTATTAACATTATAAATCCTACATACGACCATTTAAAGGACAATAAACTTAAAACAATAAACCCAATCAAAACAGCTACCTACCCAAAATTCATTGTAGGTAAAATAGAAGTATTATATGCAATTAGGTCGCAAAGCGTGGCATCTTCGCAAACTTTATTCGACCATTTGTTATGATAACGAACAGAAACGACCTTCCCGAGTCGGCTAAACCTTTATTTTTCTAGGCTAATGAGCCTCTAAAAACGTGCAAGTTCTTTCTGTGTCACAAACTGACGGATAAAGACGTCAGGGATAAATGGCCTTATTATGGCAAGTAGTTGAAATAAATGATAGGTATTAACAAAAGACTACGAACAAAATATTTACATTACCTACTGTGATGTAGGGTAAAAGCCCGATTGCGGCCTCTGACCCAGATATGGCCATAACTTGCTCAGTGGCAGTAAATACGTTAATACCTTAATGATAATTATGTAAATGAGGATTCAATTTCAGTGGCCACAACTGGGTCATTTTCCCTACTCTGATTTTCACAGTACAATGTAATTATGTTTTACCTAAAGTTTTACTGACTTAGAGCCGGTTTCACCACCAACTGTTATGTTATAAGTAGCTTGTATGACAGATCAGTTGACAGTTGTAATGTGAAAAATATGTCAAATGCCAGATAAGCTTTTCAGAACTAATCAGTAGGTGGTGAAACCGGCCCAATCACTGTATGACAGAGCTCTGATTTTTTTTTGTACCTACTTGACAACAAGCAATTGACTACTTACTGATTTTAGAAACAGTTAATTTGAAATTATTCATTCCTGTTAAATCATGCAGACCTGAGGTTTTCCGAATATCTTTGAACTGTATCTTTGTGACTTGTGTGGTATGAAATATGTCCGAAACCGAATGGTGGATTATAAAATAATATATTTTCTTATTTTTTATATATTACTTTCTTTGACGTCTAAAACGTCTTTGTTTTACTTTTAAACAATAGAACCCTAAAAACTAGTACTTATCCATAAAAAATGTCACAGTCATGTTCCATTTCTGACATGTCTCAACGCAAAACCCAATACCTGTCACTGAAACAATACGACACGAAATAGTTCATAACTATTGGAGTTAGTCCTGAACAAACTAGCAGTAGTTATTCAGGGTAGCTTTACAAAAGTACCATTGTGTGATACGTATTTCATTTGCGTATTTCATTGTCTTTCATTTCATTTCATTTGGAAAAGCTAGAAAGAATTAAGTATTTAGGTAGTCGATCCAGTTGTGGCCTCTATAAGCCTTGATATTTTTACGAACAACTGCAACGGCCAGACTTTTACCTGATGTTAAGTATTGATAAGGCTGAAGATGGAAGCGGAATCCCGGAATCCTCAATCACTGAGGAACTGGCTATCTTATCTCTACCTGCCGGAACGCAACAATACTGAAAATATTGTTTTTATGGCGTAAGACTTAGATAATATGGCGGTAACTAGCCAGGCGGACTTACAACAAGTCCTACCACCAACCAAACCAAATAAAATACGTACCCCGCTGGGACTCGAACCCGGGACCCCTGGGTCTGATACCGGTGGTTACCACTAGACCACAGAGGTAGTTAAATAGTTAAGGCGTTAAGGTACAAAGTGGCGTCAACCGGGTCCGTGGCCAGAACCGGTGCTTCTACTATAACAACAATTATTAATTCTTGTCTACAATATAATACTTAAAATTAAAAAAAAAATCATAAGGATTTGCAATACATGTACAAATTGAAACATTCTACAGATTAAGACAAATTAAAAAACTAAACTTCCTGTTCTATGTTTTAACCTGTGGGGTTAGCACGAATAACTTTCGAGTAAGTATCGAGGAATTGAGCAGATTTCCTACCGGACGTAAACGAAACTACATTTTCCTATACATTTTTTGACATTACGTGCTCGATACTTACTCGATACTATTTCGATAGTTATTCGTGCTTGCCCTACTGTACTTCAGTCGAGTAAGATCTTATATGAGGAGTAACCGATCATTAATGTAACTTTTGAGATCAAAAATCTTAACGAAATCGATTTAATGTTGTTTGAAACGATGTCTACGTTTGTTTCCTGGATTTAATATTGTTTGAAACGATGTCCACGTTTGGTTATTTTTTAATAGAAGGCAGTTATAGAAAAGTAATCGTTCTGTACTATTTTATTTCGGTGGGTGGAGTTTGAGACTTTGATATGTTGCTCCGCACATACTAATTTTACATGTAAGAAAATGATATTTGGCATATATCTACGTAGCTTTTAATTGAATGTTATAGAAGTTAGATGACTAATTTAAAATAAACTATTTACATATATTGCTAACAGCACCTCAGTCTCATCGTAAGACAAGTTGCTTAAATAATTATGTAATTATATATATATATATATATATATATATATATATATATATATATATATATATAATTATATAAAATCATGACAATTTAAGTGAAACATATTAAGTATTTTATTCGGTTTATTATACAAGAAAGGACCAAAGAATATAAAAAATGTATTGGTAAAAAAAGGTTGAGTCTGATTTAGAAGTACAAAAAAATTATAAGGAAGGATTGCGTGTTGCAATAATAATATGTGTATTATAAAAAGCTGGTGTACAGTTAATACTTTGCACGTTTTATACATAAGCGTATAGGACATACAAAAGGAAGGGAGTTGGCCACATTTATAAAAACAGCTCGCTGAGCCCTTTCCAGGGAAATTAGGTTAGTTTTTAGCATCCTACCCCAGGATGAAATACAATATTGAATTATGGATTGGCATAGGTCTTAATATAGTTATTACTTATATTTCAGTTCATTCTGTTTTGATTGCGACAAACAGCCTTCGCTGTTGATCAATGCTTTTATCTAGTGTACTACTTTTGATAGATATAATTGCTCTAAAAATAATAAAATAAAGATTATTTATATCAATATATTATGTAACAATAAATATAAAATAAGTATTCCCTGAAAACGAGTAATGATATCCTCCGGATGTACAATCCGTACAACATACCAGATATCGCAATAATCTAATTCTTATTTATGTCTTTTTTTGCCTACGCACGTACTTACACCACTGGCACATAAATTCGCTGAGCTTATACAGGAATTATGTGGGTTTTCGTGTAAATCAGACGCACGGAAAACCAAACTCAGTGACAAGACGAATGATGTCATTTTTCATTTAATTTCGATTTCGTTTCGCGAGAACAAGCTATATTTTCGCACAGTACAGAGAAGGCCAGCATGTTTGAAGGATCATTACCCATTGAGCTGGCTGGAATCAAAAACTCTTTTCTTTCTTTCACTATTTTCCATCTCTAGAGCTAAAACCTGCTTAGTCAATAAGATCTATAAGTGCACGTATAGTTTAAGTCCACGGTCTAATGAGGTATCATGACAAGACTAGTCACCGCCTTTTTTATATTAAAGAAGTGCAATATAGAATTTTAAAAAAGCACCATCGATGCTTTCATGCCATAAGTGACACCGACCCCAAAAAGGCTTATTTTTTACTTTTTGGTGTTTGAAATCAGTTTTTTCATAAAAAAAAATTAAGTATGTATATATAAGTTCCGTACTTGCATACACTACTAGTATGAGTCCGAAAAACGTAACGTAAACGTAAAACTTCTTAACCAACTTGGGACCAATCCCGATGTTATAATGTTTGAATCATTTCAATCGGTTCAGGTTCGAATAATCGGTGAACATACAAAAAAAATTACGCGACGAATTGATAACCTCCGTCCTTTCTGAAGTTGCTTAAGGCGATACTCGAAAAAAATATGCTGAAGCGAGATATCAATGAGAAAACGACGCGCACGGGAGCGAGACCGATTTTGCAGATTAGGGAAAAAAAACCTAATCACAGCGATTTAAAAAAAAATGCTTCTATACGATCCTAAATATTATTGGTGTCCACTTATTAAACCAATTTCCAATAGTGTAAGTAACCTTATTTTACTTGATTTTGACTGTCTGTGTTTGTTATAACCCCGTCAGAATAACAGCGCTACTTGGTCACTTTGCACATCTATTAGTGGCTCAGTAGCATTATGCTGAGACGGGGTATTTATTGGCCCTGCACGCATTAATTTGTTTTTCTTCTATGTGTTAATATTGTAACTTCTGAATTGTAGCTCCTTGTATTGTTGTGTGTGTGTATCTTCTGTGTGTATGTGGCTAATAAATGTTTTTTCTTTCTTTCTAACCCCATTTAAGAATAATCTTGAATTTTCGTATTTTTAGAGGTCTTATCGAAAAGAAAAAGTGTCGAGGCAAAGTCATAAAATCGTGTTTTTGAAACTATACAAATCTAGATAAAGGTATGAAGAAATATATATGTTATTACCAGATTTGAAACAACTGTAACCGTGCTATAGTTTTATATAAAAAAAATCCATACTTTTTCCGAGTACCGCCTTAACTTAAATAAAATTCTGACTACGGTAAACACAAGCTATCAGAATCAACGAAGGTAGTAAATGACAGATTTTTGAAAGCAGTGACGCGTTCGGCCCTTTTGACTTCAGTCTTACTTTTTAGTTTATTTGTGCCACTGTTTAGCGGGATAACAACACGTACAATTCGTAAGATAGTAGCCAACAAGTACCTAAAATTTCTCTAAAACCACATACTTATCTATACATTTTTAATTTTGCATTTTACAATGCTATTTTTGTGTGATAAATATTAAACAAGAAAATATACTAGAAAAAAGCAACTAGTCTCATGTCGCCCTGACGGGATATTTATCACACAAAAATAGCATTGTAAAATGCAAAATTAAAAATGTATAATTAAATGGTTGTTTCATCTTAATCGATAGTCAAACATCTGTAAAGAGGTTTCTTTCGAATGCGAGGATATATCTCTCATTGATAAAACGACGGTGGCCAACACCGTAGAAAGGTGAATATACTAGAAAGATTCGACGTGTCCTCATAGGTCTCTGTAGCATAATTGGTTAGTGCATTGGGCCGGATTCCCAAGGATGCGGGTTCGGATCCCGTCAGGGCGACATGAGACTAGTTGCTTTTTTCTAGTATATTTTCTTGTTTAATATTTATCACATACTTATCGTTTTTAACTAGGAAGTGATATCTACAATCCAATATAACCAAGGGCAATAAAATATCAATGAGCCGATCGTCGGAGGGCGTATCAATATTTATTGCCGAAAGCCATGTGTCCCCCAAACGATCCGAAGAGTAAAGATAAATCCCATGACGTACGCCTGTATCCGAACATATCCGAGTTGGATACGCGCCGTATCCGATCCCGAACCAAAGTTAAACGTATGGCTGAAAATAAATAAACAGAAACGGACTTCGATCTCTAAAGAACTGACCTTTCGTGAAAACTTCAGCGGTTGGATTACGTGATTTTTATGGTATCGAAATGGAATTGTATTTATTTCTTTGATAAATTTTCCTAGAAAATATACTAGAGGACATCGGTACATATTTCATTTACAGATTTCCCATTTTTTACCATTTCATTGTTTAATTGTAAAATATCGCACGATCCAATGCTAAGTATACGTTTTATACCTACAACAAGGAAATCTTTGACAAAGTCAATTCTCAGAACAGAGGCTCACGCTACTTATACCCTTGTAACACCCAGAATCAAATAATAAAATGCTTCTTATGTTTTGGCGCGCACTGTTCATTGAAATAAAACAACTTTTACGGATATCAAACGCGCTATATTTCCACGAACTAAGTTGTAATTGTCCTTATTGTTAGGTTTTTAGGGGTTTTTTTGATTTTCCCGACGTTTCGGCACCTTTACAGTCATCCCGTGACCACGGCAGCTGTAAAGGTGCCGAAACGTCGGGAAAATCAAAAAACCCCTAAAAAACCTAAAAATACGGACAATTACAACTTAGTTCGTGGAAATATAGCGCGTTTGATATCCTTAAAAGTTGTTTTATTTCAATAATAAAATGCTAACAAAGATTTACACTGCGTTTTCTTTCCAAAATCAACAATAGAAGACAGTACAAAGTGAACAATAGACAGAATCTCGCAGGTCGAGCGGACCTACCTTTGTAACAGGTCTATTATTGCCCGGGTCGAGGTGAGAAAACCATAATAAATTAATTCAGAACCACTGAACTTGAATACTGTGATTAATGGTGTAAAAAATAAATCGGTTCCCAGACCTGATGATCCTTACAAAGCTACTGGAAAATAGGAAATACTCATTTTTCATAGGAAAATATAAAGACTGCTATAAAAAAAAAATCTGTAAGATAATTTTTGCAGTACTCCTAAAGCCAATTGTCATCGAAAAATATCGCCCTGTCTCTATCATTATTAGGAAAAAAGGGGTTTTTACCATGTTTATACTTTCTTAAGAGTCTCCGATATTTCGATAGTTACTCCGTGTCCGAGATCATCGGCCTTACCATCAACTGTAATGCGATTTATTTTAGGTTATTTTTAGGTTGTGAGATTGGGATGCTGCCATATGGCGCGTATAGCGGCGTCTAACTCTTAGTTTCTAAAAAAAAAATAATGATTCGCATTACAGTTGGTGGTAGTGGCATGCAACTGCGCCGTTTTTTCCTTATGATGGTAGCGATAGTGGCCATGAAAGTTTCAAGTGTTATATCGCTCTGTCTGTCTTTTGTAGTTTGCTTAACAAATCAGATTTTTTAAATGAAAACTTCTTTAGCGGCGTTGTGCACATCAGAGTTTTAAATTTTCGGGATGGGTAAAAAATGTTAAAGTCGCTTCAGGACACGTGACCCTGATCGAAAATTCGTAAGACCATTTACCGTTGACCTATTTCAAATTACATAAAAACTCACACTTTAAAGATCTACGTATATTAGTTAATTACAACCATTATATAAAGATCTCTCATTACTACCAACTTTCATATTGATGTCAGGTCAGTTTTAATGGATTTACCTGCCAAATCAAGTTGGTGTCCGTTTTCATCAACTTTTTATGAAGTTGTGGACAAGATATAGTGTATTTTGATCGTTATTTTCGTTTAAGCGGTTTTCACTTCTGCCGGCACTCCCAGAGTGTAACCCGTTGTTTATTTTAATTAAAGATTTGTGAAACTGTTGTTTAGCATAAACGTTTTATATCGATTAGTGTTTAAAAGTGAATTACTTTGCCAATTGGGGGTGCAAATTTACAATTCCCTGTCCCTAAAGTGTAGCTCACTTACGCTAATTAAGACTTGGCGAGTTCGAAATTTATGCGGGCTTCTACTTTCCACAAGAATAATTTGTGTTTGTGGTAAAAAGACGAAATAATAATTTAGTTTCTTGTCAAGTCAAAGTCAATATCATTTATTCAGTCTAGGCTGTTACAAGCACTTATGAACGTCAAAGAAGCTACGCCATCGGTTCACAAACCCTACGGCGGCGGGAGACCTTGTAACGAGAAGAACCGGCAAGAAACTCGTCAAGGGCTATTTTTTCTCCCTGTTTTATTTCATACAGAGTCATCAAATTGAAAAGTGACCTTAACATATCAGTAAGGTCAATTTCCATCACAAAAGGAAAATACTAATTAAAATATTACATTTTATGGTTACTGTACCGTAAACAATTTTTAACTGGCAAAGAAGGACTTGTCTATCATACATTACAACATTTCTCGCATTACAAAATGACTATACTGCAAGTTGTGAGGTACCTACATACAGGTCAGTATCAATTTATTTTAGATAAAAATATTTAGGCTTTAAGCACAGCATTAAGATAAGCAGACTGAGGTAGACCCATTTCCGCTGGCGGCACCCGTTCACGAGCATGACGCATGAACGAGCCATCGCTTCGCTCAACCATATTTTAGGGAACGTAACGACCCGCCTCAAACGACACCGCCGAAGAAACGTTTGAGTGAGCATGACGTACTTCAGGTACCTACTTATGTTAAGCTGTATAAATATAAAAAAAATACAATGGCAACAGCAAAAAAAGAAAGATAAAAGTGCCTTAATGTAAGACACAACCTACAATGTTACTAGAAGACGCATCAGCTGGGTCACAATCTCAAAGCGTAATTAAAGTAAAAAAAAAAAAAAAAACTTTTATATATTTGGAATAATTGAAAACATTATTTGCCTTTATTTACTCTGATCAAGCAGTGCCACGCATCTCAACTCAAAACATCATAAATAACATAAAATCAAAACAACATATATCTCTACACATTTTAACACAAGCAAACATGAGCAGACCCATCCCGCTGGCAGCACCCGTTCACGAGCATGACGCATGAACCAGCCATCGCTTCGCTCAACCATATTTTAGGGAACGTAGCGACCCGCCTCACACGACACCACCGCAGAAATGTTTACAGAGAGCATGACATACCCAAGCTACCTGTGTTAAAAGTTGAATCTAATACTTTACTAAACATTAATTGAATGACACTACAATTTCGAAAAAATAAAGCTAAATATTTATGACCAAGTTGTCTCGCCATTCAAGTAATCTTCTATAGTATAATATCCTTTTTTAAGAAGACAATCTTTTGCATTCATCTTAAACTTTTCGAAAGGCAAATCCAAAATATTTTTTGGAATTTTATTATAGATACGTATACCTAGACCCATAAAAGATCCAAGGACCTTCTTTAATCGGTACCAAGGCACAACAAGTTTATTTCTATTTCTAGTATTGCGATCGTGCAAATCACCACGTTTGATATACATGTTCATATTACGCCGTACAAAAAGAATTCAATTTAAAATAAATTGAGAAGCAGCTGTCATTCAGTCAGTATACCAATTACTTTAAATTTTTCCCGAAGAGATGTTCTGGAACCCAGTTGATAAATGGCCCTTATAGCTCGTTTTTGTAGTATAAATATTGTATTATTTTTAGCTGCTACTCCCCACATAAGAATACCATACGACATGATGCTGTGAAAATAACTGAAATACACAGTCCTAGCAGTTTCTATATCAGTCAGTTGTCTGACTTTTCTAACAGCGTAGGCAGCAGAACTAAGCTTGCCAGCTAGTATTGCAATATGTGGACTCCAATGAAGTTTACAGTCCAAAGTTACACCCAGAAAGACTGTTGATTCTACTAAATCTAATTTTTCATTGTTCATAACAATTTCCATGGGTACTTTCTGAACATTTAATAAAGAAAAAAGAACGCATTTAGTTTTCTTTGCATTAAGCTGTAGATTATTATAATTAAACCAAGCTAGTACTTGCGAGAGTGTTTTGTTTACAACGTCAAAATCAGTTTTATTCCTATCAATGTTAAATAAAGTATCATCCGCAAACAAGACAATCTCACATAAGTTTTTAGCAAAGAAAGGCAAGTCATTAATATATACTAGAAACAGGAAAGGGCCAAAAATAGAGCCTTGAAGCACGCCTAGTATTATATTTGAGCCAGCAGATTTCACTCCATTAATATCAAAGGTCTGAGTTCTGGAACTGAGATACGACAGTATTAACTTTTGAGCATCACCTTTTACACCGTAATGATTTACAACAGCAGCGTCCGGTGATCCACGCAATCAAAAGCCTTGGACAAATCGCAGAATACGCCAAGAGCATTCTGCGACTTCTCCCAGGCATCTAAAACATGTTTTAAAAGTGCAACCCCTGCATCAGTGGTAAACCGTCCCTTCGTAAAACCGAACTGTTAATTATGTAAGAGATTATTTAACGTGAAATGTGTCAATAACTGTTCCAACATGATTTTCTCAAAAATTTTGCTTAAGACGGGTAATATAGATATTGGTCTATAATTACTTGGGTCTTCTCTATTTCCCGATTTGAATAAAGGTAAGGTAATACCTTAATTTCATTAAATCAGGAAAAATTTCCCGTGCAATACATTGATTAAAAATTATAGCTTAAATTTGGTTTTTCGAAATAGATGATTAAGATGACCCTTACTAAAAACTCTATATAACTTATCTTGCCCTTACTATGTATATTATGCTTTAAACATTATTTAAATACAATATGAAGTCAATTACCATCTCGAAATCGTGCTTTTGAATTCTCAATATAATGTCAGTTGTATGAGACATCTGAGTTAAACCTAATTAGGTGATAGTTGCCCTCGGCAAATTTTATTATTAAAAAATAACGGATTTAGTTTGCCAAACCACCAAATGGCATGAAACAGGCCACAAATATTCTTTCAGAAAGGTCAGTTTACATAATCACAAACAAAAACCTTTTTATAATGCCGAATTTCAGTATAAAAAAAAACCATTTGTAGTATTAACAAAAAAGGGTGAAAAGATAACGGTTATAGAATTCGTTAAACCGCCAAATGGCGAAACAGTTGGCCTACCGCCATCTCTTGGCGCAATATTGTTTTCTGTCAAACATTATCGGCGCATTATTTTTATATTTCACTTCGTACCGCGAACCTCATAAAACAAAATAATTTTTTGGCGGAGGTTTTGTGTGAAGTGTGGCAAAATATGACAACTTCAATTTGTTCGTTGACAGGAAATGAATACAGATGTACATGGATCTGAGATAGTTGTTTATAGAAACTTACAATATTCAATTATAAACGGAGTATTTGGATGTCGATATCAACCATCAAGTGCAGGTAGGTACGTTCGTTTTTATAATATTTCATCTCCATAGATATATATCAATGGTTGTGTCATTGGGCAGGAATAAAAAAAAAAATTATGAAGTTCGCGGTACGAATTCAAACACTATTAAAACAAAAGGAAAACAAAACGTTCTAACGACATGATGGTCTCCTTAAAAATGGCGGTAGGCCCACTGGTCATAAGAAATCTTTCAAATTGGTCAGTTTAGTTAGATGATCATAGATAAAAACGTTTTAACCCAGATGTTGCGGACTCTCATTAGTGGGAATTCGGAAAATTTGTGTTGTTTATAAGCAACTCTAGTAAAATCTAAAATACCCATGTTTTCTTAAATATGTTTATAAATTAAGTGCTGTTCTTATGCGTTGTTTTAAAACGATTAATGGCCACATTTTCCTTATAAAAAAGACATTTGTAGTATTAACAAAAAGGCTGCAAAGAGAACGGTTATAGGATTCATTAAACAGCCAAATGGCACGGAAACAGGCCACAAGTAATATTTTCAATCGGTCAGTTTACATGATCATAAACAAAAACGTTTTAACGATGCCGACATTTCAGTACAATAAAAAAAACATTTGTAGTATTAACAAAAAGGGTGAAAAGAGAACGGTTATTGGATTCGTTAAACCGCCAAATGGCACGAAACAGGCCACAAATAATCTTACAAACGCGCAGTTGTCCGGCAAATCCGAGGGTCGGCGCGTCAATAAATATTGATGGCCACCATTGACTGCCCCGGCTTAGGCGTGTGGACATTGTAGTACCTACATATAAGTACTATGAACACACATTGTTTTGCTACAGTCAAAGTTTCAATAAGATTTTCGAAATACCTGCCTGTTTGAATAAAAAACCAATTTAGATTTTTTTATTTATTTTCTATGATGTTTTTCCATCCCTTTCCAACTTCCCGTCTGGGCTGTTGGAGACATGTTTTGGTTTTTCTATAAGGGTATTCCTAAGTACTACAAGGGTACTATAAGGGTATTTCTATGTTTCTACGGACAAACTTGTGAGAAAATTTTCCAATGCCTTTTTCAACTTTCACAAGAATCGGTATCAAGAACATAAACTATACGCATTATATAAGTAGATATCGACCGATGTAATTCTATATTCTATAATACTGTGGAGTTGGTAATGAAACAGGAAAAAGGTAATTAAAAAAATATTGCTGGTAATGAAATTAGAGACTAAGGCAATGAAAACATTTTGCTGGTAATGATGATGTAAATAAAATCTCGTAAATTTTATCTAATCAGAGTTTATTTAAAAAACATAACAAAACATACGTTTCTTCCAAATAAAACAAAACAAGATTATTTCGCAAAGTTCTTCAGTTTCTAAGAAATCTTAAATCGTTTTTTATCTTTCAAATAATAAAAAACTTAAAGTATGAAATAATCTTAGTATCTTTTCCCGTAGATTATTAAACAACTAAAAATAGGAAATTTAATAAAAAATACTCCAAATTTTGTTTATTTATACATTAATAAAATAAAATATTTACTTCAAAAAATAATAATCAGTCTCCTATGGCGAATCAAATAAGTTTAGTTATCTAATCAGTCATGTATTACAAGTTGAAATAAATAATTATTAAACTATAATTACACAAGGGATATTCCATAAAACATTAGCTCCTTCCGGGCATTTAATATCTTACTTTCAAATTTAGAATTACAGATGCAGGTGGTGTATACATTATATTATAAACTTGATGTTGACTATAGCTGGCCATTGTAAAACCCATATTTAAATAGGAGAACGAACTAATATAAAAAACTACAGACAAGTTGCTCAGCTAAATGTCATATCAAAGATATTTGAAATAATTATTTGTAACAATCTAGATAACTTTTTGAGAAGTTCGATATTTTTATCTTTAGCGATCAAGTGAAAACTCATTTCCTTTGCTACACTTAACGTCTTGTTGTCTTTCCCATTCCTACTATTTATATATATTTTATATTCCTATCTCCTATCCTAAATATTTCTGAAATCCTATCCTATTATCCTAAATTGCACCTACTGACAAATACCGCAACTTCATAGACATATAAGGAAGGGAGTGTCAGAATACGTAGTTCTTTAAATACAGGATAGCAGCTGTCAGTGGGCTTCAAACCTTTTATAGCCCTTATACATATTTTTTGCGCCATAAATACTCGCCACTGCGCCACTCAGGGCCATGCATATGACCCCTGAATTTTGATTAAAAGTCTCCAATGTGATAGAGAAACGTTTCATCTAGAAGTCTTTTCCGTCTTTCAGCTCCCATTTACACGCTACATTTACACGTTAATCGAATTGAAGTTGGTCACTATTTCCCGGACCAGCTACTTCGTATTAAAAAGGCGCAATTCTGACTCAAGTTTTCTCTCATAAATTTGCATATTATTTCAGCTGGAAGATGCCTCGAAGAAAATGGTTTTGTACGTTACAAAACAATGTCCTTCTTTTACGAAGGTTCTTTTGATTACAAATGACGGTGTGGAGGTAGACGAGGTTGTGGGAGTTCCTATTACACTCTCATATATGTAATATGTTTAGTTATCTATTTTAATCTTTGTATGTGATTCAGTTAATAAAGAAACGTTCTGTTAATCGGTTGTCGGACTATTATTTATCGCTCCAATAGTGTGCGTCTAGTGACCCGATAGTATCCAACACTAGTGATCCCGAACGTGAGTACTATACTACTACTACTTAGTACTATAGAATAGTAAAAACTTCAGCTAATTTGTGCTCATATAATTAAACTGAAGAGTCAAGATATACTAAATAATTTATTTGTCTCCATCTCAATCGGCTTATATTTGAAACTAGTTGATGCCAGCGACTTCGTTGGCGTGTACTTTATGTAGGTATCAGCTTTTGCATCCGTCGACATCGAACGTGGTAAACTGTTACCGCCTTGTTGTGATGTAGGTACCTACTCCCAGTGTTATTTTTTTATCATGTAATGGAAATAATATGAGTAGTAATTACATCAAAATAAGTAAGAATATGTAAAAATAGTTGCTGGGAAAGGACTTTTATTTTTCGTTTAAAAAAATGGGTGTTATATTAACACGCAAAAAAACGTGTGCAACAACGGTATGCGTGTGTCTGGAGGGTACGAGTAGGCTCGAGTTTCTTTGATTAGCTTTGTTAAACATTGCGGTTTTGTAAAATAAATCTCGACTTCTATCCTCAATAACTCCTTAACTATCAGATTCCGAGATTTGGCCCATGCATGAAAATGATAGTAACAAGGAGGAGAATACATGGTTTTCATTTTCGTTGTGGGTCTCTTAACACCCTCTAAGTACCATACCCCTTGGTTGCGCCGGTATACAATTCAAATGTGCCGCGTTAATTATTTGTTAGCTGGCTGCATCGATACCAAATTTGATTATTTAATTTTGTCGACACTCCCCATCCTCACTTCCCTATATTCCATTTCCCATTCCACATACCTTGTCTTGCATAAGAGAGACCGAGACACCCAATAAGCAAAGTCATCATATAAAGAAAGATTATAAACATATCTCTACAAATAAAGTTCTCATAAAGGCATTGTTGTAGATTCTTTTACTTATAATAGCATTCTACAAGCGGTAAAATGCTCAAGTTTTCTTATGTCAGTCTTATAGTTATTCTCAAGCAACTTAGATCAGGTTTGGTTCCTGACCATGCTTCTACAGGCGTCATGTCAAAGAGAGCTTGTGTAGGCGAGCGATTTATAATATAAGCAGCAGTCGCCACCGCTTCAGCCCAGTACTCTTTCTGCAAATCAGCATTAAATATCATGCATTTAGCCTTTTCAATTAATGTGCGATTCATGCGTTCACTCAAGCCATTTTGCTGCGGAGTGTAAGGGTTAGAAGTTTGATGTAATATTCCGTTTTTCTTAAGAAAGTTGTCAAAGTTTCTATTCATGTATTCAGTCCCATTATCACTTCGCAACACCTTTATCTTTTTATTTAATTGATTTTCTACCATATTCTTAAATTCGATGAATTTATCTAATACTTCACTTTTATTTTTAAGTAAATAAACAAATACTTTATGAGAGTAGTCATCTATAAAAGTTGCAAAATACCTTGCCCCTCCAATAGAAGTAGTTTGCATCGGTCCACATAAATCAGTGTGGATTAGCTCTAGCAGGTTCTGCGCTCGGGAGCTGCTACTTAGGAAAGGTTTTCTGCATTGTTTGCCTTCCAGGCAAGTGATACATGTATTATTTTCTTGTTGTTGTGACAAATTAACTCCAGTGACTAATTTTGGCAACTTTTGAATATCTTTCATGTTTAAATGCCCCATGCGTAGGTGCCATAAATAACTATCAGTTTCTACAGTTGCTTTCATAGCCTGAGATTGGTTCATGACATTCAAACTATACATATCATTAATGATATTCGCAGAGGCTATATTTTGCTTATATTGGTTTTGTATCAAACATCCATTCTTTTGAAACACGACATTATATCCAGCCTTTATGATCTTGCTTACAGATAGCAAATTGGTTGCAAGTTCTGGTATATACAAAACATTTCTCACCTGGATTGTATTTGTGCTGTCCAGTTGAATAGTCACATTACCACAACTTTCCACATGCAGTAGTTTGTTATCAGCAATTTTTATTGTTTGTACTGGCGGAGTAGTTTCATTTTCCAACCAATCTCGATGCATAGTCATGTGAGCTGATGCACCCGAGTCTATGTACCAGCTGCAATTGTCATTCAGCCTCATAGCTGAAAAAGCTGCCACAAAACCATTATTATTATCTTTATTTTTATTTCCAGACTTGTCCTTTTTATGCCAACAATTCTTGCTAAGATGCCCATATTTATTACAATGAAAACACCTTGGGCCTTTAGACTTAGACTGAGATTGAAACTTATTTGATGAGGGCTTTTTATTTGAGTTTGTGTAAAATGCAGTAGTGTCTGCTTGCTTCACTTCTTGTAGAAGCTTATTTTTAATTAAATCAGCACTAATTTTTACACCCGAACTCTCTATACCCATTATCATAGGCTGATACATGTCTGGCAAACCTGCCAACATCAACGTCCCAAGCCACTCATCGTTCTTTTCAAAAGATATGTTTCTTAACTTATGGGCTGAAACCATTATCTTGTTTACATACTCTTCCACGCTATTACTTGTTTCCAACGTTGTGTTAATGAGATCTTTCAATAAACCAACCTTCCGAAGTAGACCAGAGTCTTGAAATGCTTTTGACAAATTATTCCATACCTCTTTTGCGGACTTAGCATCTTGAATGTGAACAAATAAAATAGGATCCACCAAAAGAATGAGCTTAGACTTTGCCTTTTTATCCTTTATTATTATTATTATTATTATTATTGTT